>OW052057.1:8750000-10000000 GCA_932526445.1 Phragmatobia fuliginosa | reverse complement strand
TGACATACGGACGGACAGACAGACAGACATGACGAATCAATAAGGGTTCTGTTTTTTGCCATTTGGCAACGGAATCCTAAAAAAGGTTTTAATTAAAAGGATGCTATTATTTGCAGTGTTGTTAATATGTCTGAGGAGACTACAGCCTCCATACCAGATGGTAACTGCCTAAATTTAGAAAAACTTATAATTTATCTGTAACGAAAATTGCGAACATTTATTCTTATTATAACTCATTTTCATAAAACCTCTGCAGTTGGGCTGATTGACTAGCCACTGTGTAGTATTTAATTAAAAAACATGATAAAAGTAAAAATAAACAAGCATTGTTTGATGCAACACGCGCGTGACAAATTTGATTAAACGTGCTGAAAATACTAATTTAAACGTAAATCAGCAATATGTTGTTGATAATTTATATAACTATATTTATATAGAAAGAGAAATAAATGTTTTCTTTTTGAAATTAATAATCTTTTAATATCATTTATATTTCTATACCCTCGAAAACGTCGTTCTGTGGTAAAACTGATATTTAGATAAAACCGGTTGAACTAGTAGCCAACCCCGAATAATCTTGGGGATAATGAAGTCTAGAAGATGAAAGAAAGAATTCTACACGATTCTTTAGCTGTCAAATTGCATTTTCTTTATTTGTTTTCACTCTGATAACACACGATTTTGCGACCACGGTCGGTTATCGCGGTAAAATATAACCTATGTTCTTTCTCAATCTCTAAACTGTGTACGAAAGCGCAGCAGACAACAGAGTAAACGAATTGATAGTACACTATTCCTGCGATATATATTGTTTAAAATAATTGATGGAATTTATACAGAGATATACTTGGCCAGCAAATTTCAGGTTTGCGTCTATTATCGAGCACGTAGAATTGGGACAGTCATTTCCTCATTAAGAATATGTATAATAGTCGTGATTATATGCAGTATAGCGATAGATTTTAGTATATGTAATGTAGCTGTAAGAGCAAAACATATCCATACCTAGTTTATACCTTAGTAAGTAGTGTTAGAATAATAAACCAGTATTTAAATAATAAACATGGCTGCAAAGGAGTACACTGTAATTGTGATTCGTTATCCACCCACAAGTTCGCCATAATTGTTGACCCCTACGACGGAACAAGACTGAAGATATAAGTTCGTTATATAAACCAACAGCAGGTAAATACTACCAACAGCCTTAGTAGCCTACAACTTAACAATCATGAGTTATCAGACTCTTCAGTCGAACTCCCTCAACTGCTGTTCTCAACGTGGCAACCCCAAACACGTTATACTAGACTCCAAATACACACAATACTATAGATCATGGTCACAGTAAGTACCGGTAGCTATCAGTGTCGACCTGTGATCGAGACGGAGTTTCCTTTTTCCCGTCTGTGTGAAAACTGCTTTCTTATCGCAGATATCCAATACGTACTTCCACGCGTTGTACTGTCGAGAACATAAAATTTGATGTAAAAAAATAGTTTTTTTTGTTGTCATTTATTTTTTATTTTGATGATGGAAGAAACTTTGTTTAGAAAATTATTTTCTAGTCTAACTTTCTTTTTGTAAAATGAAGGCAATTTTGAAGAAAAAAATAGTAATTTATTTCTTGAGAGGTAAACATTGAAAATCTTTTGAACTAAATATGATAGACTTTCACTTCTTTTCAATTTTCTAATGAAGCAGTGAAAGCAGAAATTAGATCGATTTCTCAAATAAGTAATTACTGCTAAAAATGTATAATTAGATCAAGCGAAACTTATACATATTGGTATAGATAAGTAAGTGTTTACTTTAACGCAATGCGTTTCATCAACAACTCGTAATGTCCCACTGCTGGGCTTGGGACTCCAGGAGTGGGTTAAGGCCATACGTGCCCACGAGACTATCAAGACACGTTGTGGCTACGTAATCTCGTCGTTGGAAGTTTTTAAACCTCCCGAAGGTCTTCAACTAAGCTTCACGACTGTTACCTTATGATCACATGATTTAGGCAGTCACTGAGGGATAAGTTTAAAGAAATTGGTATTATGACAGTCGCATCTCAATATGTATATGAAAATCTAGTGTATGTTAAGAAAAATATACATTCATTCACAAAGTTTAGCGACATTCATAATATAAACACTAGAAATAAAGATAAACTCGTGTTGCCAACGACTAGACTACAAAAAGTAAGCAAGTCTTTTCGATGTCAGGGTGTGAGATTCTACAATAAGATTCCAAGCAAATTTCATGAATTAAGTATTAACAAATTTAAGTTCTTGGTTAAACAGAAACTGTGTGATAAAGCTTACTACACAGTTACTGATTTTTTAAATGATAAATTTGCTTGGGAGTGATGCTGCTCGCTCCCACAAGTGATGAACATTTAAATTTTGTTCTAATTTGTATTTCATTTATTCTAGTTTGTTTAGTTTTTCGTTGAAATTGAATTGTATAGTATTTTTTATTTATTTTTTGTTTTTGTTTTTTGTGTAAGTTTGTAAATGTGAGTATAGTGTAGGCTTGTAATGTTAGTTTATATTTTAGTAATTTTCTGGTGGTTTTGAGTATTTCCACGGCCTACTCAAGTGTCCTGCTGGCGGCAGTGTCGTGTTCCGGGTTGTGGATCCTGACTACATCGGTTAGGCTACACGATGGCTGGGGCCCGTGTGCCGTCTGTATGGACAGGTCGACTCAAAACTATGGTTCTTTCTTCAAAAGGCCAACCCAGACCCTATACTGCACTCACATAGTTCTCTTTAATATTGTACACGGACTTAAAAAAAAAAAGATAAAAAGACACCTCTGTGGTTTGTTTCGGCGTTTCTTCCCAGAGTGAGTCGTAGGAAATGCCGGCGCCTTCTAGCTATAAGTCCGACTTGTAAAAATGTCTGAAAAGATTTACTTACAGAAATAAATATCATTTATCATTTATCACAATCGATACCGATTACTTAATGTGACGTCCGAATCACGGAAAAGCTTCTTACATGTCATGCCACAAATGGTCACCCATCTAGGTACTAGGTACTGACCACGCTGTCATTACTAACCCACGTTTCTATTCACCTAAAGCCACTTGGCTATCAGCGGTTAGTTTTTAAATGAAAGCCGGAATGATCCCCTACTTTATATAAATCCTCCTACAATAAACAAGAAGGTAGTTGGACAAAATCAGTTACACTTCAGGAGGAATTTCTTCAATGTGTAATATATCTTAAACGTACTGATTACGTGTGATAAGATGATGGTACTGTATTTGAATTTTTTGGGTTTGTTGGTAGATAACAATAACACCAAAAAATATAGTGTTAAAAGATTTTAAAGAAAAGATGACTCGTTTCTTCAACTTAAAAAGGAACATATTGTTGGGAAAACACCAGTAACTGTTATGAAGCGAAGTATAAATAAAACGGAAACTCCTTGATCGTCAAATTATATTTGTAAACTCGCTAGTTACAGCACGATCATTTTGTAAACTTGATGTAACAAATGCTTTGTTTACAGAAAAAGTGGCCGTACTTTGATTTCACGTTCTTCACTGTAAACTTGGCACTCAATTCTGACGCCTGCACTTGGCTTAGTGGTTTAAGCGATCGCCATGCTACTTTCTTCTGCTTCCTTTGTGTGATTTGTTGTTCTGAGTCTGGATGTTTTTTTGTGTCCGTTTTATGTATATGTTAAGAGTCCTCTGCGACACAAGATGTACATTCCTAAATGCAGGCGTTGTGTTTTTTAAAGAAAAAAAATAATTCTGACATTTTAAAGTAGGTAATGCTCTATCTTTTATATCATATATCAGAAGATAGATATAATTCCTACATCAAGTCCTGATTTAGATCTCTTCCCTTATCTTTTCATTTTCATTTTTCAAAATGCTTTTGATACTCCAGCTTCTTGGTGGTATATGAGTTCCCTAAAGTCAGGGCCGATTAAGCAAGAAGGAGAATGTGGTATTTCCACTACTAATCATTCCAATGGCTATGTCCTAATCTGAGAAAGATCCGAACGATGTGATATTAGAGACACGCTCCGAATCGATACTGCTGACGAGGGTTTAACCTGGGGTTATCCTGAGTCTGTATGTCGTAACAACAGATTGTCCCAGATCCCTCCTATCTCAGGCGCGCGGATACATAATAACTAGAATGACACGACAATCTAGAATGATGCCTATTCACCACTTTAAATTATTGTGGTAGAAGCTACTTGTATTTTTATGTTTAGGTTCGCGTGTATATTGCGTTCAGATGTCAATTTGTATGTAATATCTTTTTTAGTTTAAGGGTCTTAAAATACAACTCTAACATTTAAGTCACATCTAAAAAAATATTTACCCAACCAACAATATACGCACTTATTACCTTCAGGTGTTGCTGAAAACCAGCGCTGTACCGTAAGTGGTGCAGCATTATGCTGAGCAACATCTATTTTTAATGTACACTGCGACGCAACCGCACAGCAAATCTTTGTATTGTGTTTTTATTATGTATGTATTGTAAGCATAGAAAATGATCTCTTGAACTTGTAATAATATATACCTGGTTACATGATGTACACCAATAACATTACTAATAACGCAATGCCATGTAATACCAAATATTATTTGACTGTTTGCAGTGACACTAAAATAAAGGTTTTCTTTCTTTCTTTTTCTTTCTAAAGACACAGTAAATGTTTTGAATAAATAAAGAAACTTTTTCACCTTAACTATATCCACAACGATTGTAATTGGTATTTATGTCTCTGGAAAAATCTGTTCCACAAGTACAAGTACTCACTCCTGTCTTAATAACCCTCTTTTCTAAGAAGAATATTCTATGTCCAGAATATTAAAGGCTGTTGTTGTGTACAGTCACATTCAAAACTCTTCAGTATACGTATTTATTAATTAATTAAGTAGTTATAAGTATAATAACACTTTTGTTCTCTCGTGTACAGCTGTTATTAGAAAACAAGTCTATACTATAAGTTAGATTTCTTGTTCCTCGTTTTCTAATCTATAAAATGTGGCTTTTTATGGTTCATCAACCATATTCTTAAGAATGTCTGTTTGTTGAATAACTATTGATTGATTCTTTGTTTTATTCCGACTTTTAAATATATTTTAAACAAACTCAAAACGTTTTAAATTTGACGATATGCTATTTTTTTTGGTTCTTGTCATTTATAAGTCGATTTTAAGACATAGTGTGTGATCGGATTGCTTGTAGTAAATGTAGAAGTAAGAAAGAAAGTAAATATATATTACAATTTGAATCTGAAAACAAAAAATGCATATTCATCTCCATATCAACGACGATTTTCTACATGTTAAGAAAATGAAAAGATGAGATGACTACATGAATGATGAATTATTAAAAATTAAACGAATTATCTTGACGGAAGTTAAAACACGCTTCATCAGAAAAAAAGCTAGTTGGCAATGGAGCCACAGTTCAAATTCAGTAGATGGATCTTTACGATTTGTTTTAGGCATAATTGAGGCTGCTTTCGTTTGTCCATTTCTAGTTTTAATTTTAGACAGGTTATTGAAAACGGTCAGAATTCACCTAAAAATATTATATTAGCAGTTAGTTAAGAAAATAACAGTTTTTCATTGTTCTTCTCGTAAACCCAAACTAGAGGTCTCGGGGTAACTGAACCGGCTTGGCTAAGTGGTCTTTCATGCCGCCTGCAACGAGTACTACAGGTAAGGCCCTATGAGCAAAATTTAAGTAGTTTATGCAACCTATCCCATTTTATTAACACCATTCATTTAAATAAGATCAGTAGTTAAGACGATACGATGTAACATATGTACAAACATAGACGCCCTCAAAAAATATGTAGTATGAGATGTGCGAGAACCGTGAGGTGCGCAGCTAGTATATTAATAACCATAGGCTGTTGTTAATATTAGTAAATTTCATTGGTTTACAGTCCATTTTTCGATATCTCAAATCCTAGCTATTCTCGTCAAAACGTGTAGTATAACCTCAAACTAGAAGTATCGCACTAAAATTAGACGTCATGTAAATACATGCCGACTAAACCCAACTAAACTTTTAATGTTGTAATTCTTTTATTTTTGTGAATTTCTGAATTAAAATCACAATTTTGAAAATTTTCTCGGGTTATGTGGTATACTTATAGCGTAAATTGTTTCGTTAATAATGTGCAATCTTCGGTAGATCTTTGATATAGGTTTCAAACTAATAAACAAGCATGTGTCTTCAATGAACTTTTAATTGGTTTTGAACTAAACAACCATGCGTGCGATATTGAAAAGCAAGTAAGTCAATGAGATGAAAGTATACAATCCAGTAACAAATTTTAGTCCACTTAAATTTAGTGCCGTTAACAAGAGAATCACTAACATTGCCGTCTAATCAACCGTTTTAAAAATATGTTGTTTGTTTGAGTGGTGCGATACGCAGTTTGTTTTCACTGCGCCGGCGCACGCCGACTGTATAGTAATGCATTGATTGTTTAGTATATGTAAGTAATGCAGGTTAGCTATTCACAGTGCGTAGTCTCTTGCGCAACGCTCTGATATCCTCAGTATCTGATTACGATGGGTGACGGTGTTTATTTTTGTTGAGCTTATAAAAAAAATACAGCTTCGCATACAAAAAGATCATGAAATTTTGGAATTAGATTAGACAATATATTTTACACTATTAAGTTCTAAACAATTTTACGGTTTGAGTGTTAATTTTATACTACGTAGCAGAAATAAATTTATATATATATAAACTAAAATTTGAAAATTTGATTTTTTGCTTATTTTTATTCTGCTGAGGATAATAATCAGTATTAATATTGCACACACCAACGACAACGAGCACGACTCTATTCCTTGCTGTTGACAATACTATTAAACATTCATTCAATTATAGAACTAAATTACAAAATAAAATACTTACCCATGTACTACATATAGAGGAAGAAATAGGATAGCTGTTCATCATAATTATTTAACTCGTGATGATCTAAACTACACGGACGTGCCAACCGTAGTTCTGTTCTGTTTCTTAAAGTTCCCCGCGACACTGGCTGTATATTTATTAAAAAAAACGAATGAAAACGAACTATGAAAAGCCCTTTATTCACCGTATCAGTATGTTAATCAAGTAAGTACAAAACTAAGTGACAGTAACATTGGCTTTCGCTAGTCCCACGTCTACATACCTATCGTTTCTAAGAATGTCTACAGATATAAGTTTGACGTAAGTCTAGCCGTTGAGTCGAGGAGAGAGTAAGCTCACTTAGGATGCGTCGCCTTACTTTGTTTAGATGCGTTTCTGAGCATAGAAGAGCATAGAATAGACTGTATCTAAATAATTTTGACATTCTTGACTAATAGCTTCAATAATCAATCGTTATTATTGAAATTGTAATCTTTATTTAATAATACTTTTACTCCTATTTCGAATGATTCCGTTAAATTTATTTTAATTCTAGCTTGAGCCCGTCTCTGTCGGTTATCGCGGTAAAAAGAAATAGAAAAATTATTGTGGTCTAACTTTGTTTACTCGAACATTGACTACATAATTTTTAAAGCAAGGGTACTTGCATGTTTGTATTCCATAGTCTAAGCGACCGATAAAAAAAAAATTACCATTACTGTGTCAATAATACTTTGGAAAAACATGTGTAATGTCTCCGGAAGATACTAGCACTTGAAATACAGGCTCGGCCTAGTTCATGTGCTAGTGTTCACTTAATATTGTTTGTGTATATTAAAAAAAAAGTAGCCTTTATCCTTTTTCAGGCTTTAACCTAGTTGGGTACAACATTTTATTTAAATTGGTGCAGTGGTCATCAATAGTCTTTAGCAATTCTTTGCCATTATTTTTCTGCACAACTGTCGATGAGAAATTTATTTGATGTGTATTGTTTTTTTTTTTTGTACATCTGACACACAACATCATCTAGTCCCAAGCTAAGCAGAGCTTGCGTTATGGGTACTAGACAACTGATATAAATACATAAACATACTTTTTTTTTGTAAATACATACATATTATACATAGAAACAAACTCCGAAACTAATATTTGTGAATCACACAAATAATATTTGGTCCAACCCGGGAATCAAACCCGAGACCTCTTGATCAGCAGCCGCATACGCTATCCACTAGACCAACGAGGCAGTCATATGTAGAGTAATATGTAATAGTATACATATGTTATAATATTGTTTGGGTTCTCCAAGTGTTACTGGGACAATCCACTCGAAGTTATTATTTTATTAATGGAATGAGGAAAAGTGTAAAAAAAATCACGTTAATCGGACTACCTGGACTTTCCGACCTCAATCCATAACAATTATATACTAAACCATCTATAATTATATAACATTAATATTGATTTTTATCGATTACATTTTTGCTATAAATAGAAGAAAAATCTAAATTTTTCCTTTGTCTAATATTATTTCTTATATTATTTTTTATTCTTGAATAATAATAATATTCATAAATACCTTAATTAGTTTAAACTAATTTACAGTCTTACAAACTTACCGGATTTTGCTGTAATGTGTTTATCGCGACAAAAATTAACCTGTGTCTTTGTCCAAGGTCCGATTTTTTGATTTAGGTACCCGTTTGCGAGAAATTTCACTATAAAGGCCACTTTTTTGTAAAACAGGGCGCCCCCCCCCCCTCTACAAGCTAAACTGCTGGCTCAAAAAAACTGGGAAAATTCGAGATAGTGTTCCATATAACGAACTTTAAAGGAAAACTATAACGGATGAGATGACTTTGTTGGTTTAGGAGTAATAGAGGCTTCACTTTTACAATGCGCATACTTGGAAAATGTCATACAAAGTTAACGCATTAATACGTAAACATAACAATTATCCATTGGATACGATTTCCAATCCACGTACCATTATGGGTGACTGAGGAACACTTTCCTGTGCGTGGCCTGACACACACTTGGCCGATTTTTATTCCATAGATATGTTCATATTACTATTATGTTTTCTGTTTAGTTGTCATTGTTTTCGGTTAATAGGATGATTATATTGTTTGGCAATAATATTGTTAGAATGTATGTTGGTAAAAAGACAGTGTATATTGTTTTGCAAACTTGAATTAATATCAGATAAAAAAAAATACTGCATAAATAAAAAATAAATAAACAATTATAATTGCTTAAGTTGATAAAAAATGCTATGCAATAGCTTTACCGCGGCAGTCCCCGAGTGCCACACGACTTTTTTATTATAATTATAATAAAACATTCTTTCATTTGTTGGAAATAATAGCACACATTGATGATTTTCTACATTAATCACTACATATTATAAAATAAAGTCCCCCACCGCGTCTGTTTGTCTGTCTGTTCGTGATGAACTGAAAAACCACCGAAGCGATTTAAATGAAATTTTACACCCAGTTCACCAGTCAAAAGGATGAGAAAGCACTTTTTACGACAATAACCGACATAGAAGCGGGCACAGCTACGAGTGAAAGCTAGTAAGTAATAAAAATGGGTAGTAATAACTTAATCATTTGTAATAAACAAACTGTAATGACAGATGTGGCGACTCAACGCGTGCTCTGCGCTAAAAGTAGGTTAGGCTAAGAAAGCGTTCGCGAACAACACAATATGCGCGTCCCACCTGCGCCGGCGCAAGTGTTTTTATATTACATACTATAGTAATGGCTAGTTTCAGTTCCCACTCAGGGTTGCGGAGATCCGATGCATGTCGCTCCGTGGAAAAACTGATATTCAGAAAAAACCGGTTGAACTAGTAGTCGACCCCAAATAATATTGGGAATAAGGCTAGTTAGAAGAAGAAGTCATCACCACACTCATTGTGAATGCAGACAATATAGTATCGTGACCTACAATATGGCGGCCAATTGAAACAATTTTTTTTATTGATTTAGTTATTTAGTTTAGTTACGTCAGATTGAGGTCTATGTCCAGCAGTGGACTGTTAAAGGCTGTTGATGATGATGACGTCAGACTGGTGACATAGGAGAACCAAACGAGTAAAATCTCAGTCAAACGCTCCTAGTGAATAAACGCACTTCAATAAACCAAGGTCAATTCTGATCCAAACAGGCACGATGCACTTACGTAAATTGACAGTCACAATTGAACTCTGACTCATTTTGATCTAGTATATGGTTCTTTAGTGATAACTAAAGTATTTGTGGGTTGCGGGTAGGAACCCGAAGGTGGTTTTGTGACGTAAAGACGGTATTTCAGGTGCTTCCCGCTGACTACGTCATTTAGCAGCAGTCTTTGTCAGTCCACTGCTGAACATAGACCTCTCCTTAGAAAGGAGGTTTAAATCTCAGGAATACATTCTACAGTCTGAGTCAAAATGGGATAGCCCAGTGATATCAGATGACCTTGAAAATTGTACTCTTTGAATGAGTACGGATGATTGTGGCTGTACGTATATGAAAGTATTTTTATAGCATATTGAAGGTGGACTGCGGACATTTACCGACAAAAGTGGTGATGTTCTAAAAAAACCGTGTGAAAAGCACCAGGAAAAGACGTACTTCTACCATCAGAACACATAACTGAAGTCTTAGATGATATCGAAGCCCTGTAAAAAAAAAGCGGCCAAGTGCGAGTCGGACTCGCCCGTGAAGGGTTCCGTATCAGCAAGTAACATCATATAAAAGTTCTCGTAGTTCGTTGTAACTTTCATCGATGTTTTTATACTAGTGTATTGACTGGATGAAAGGTAAATTGCGTGTAACGATTTATGACGTATAAAAAAAAACTACTCACTAGATCTTGTTCAAACCAATTTTCGTTGGTAGTTTACATGGTAATGTATAACATATATTTTTTTTAGTTTAATCACTCTCTTATTTTAGAAGTTAGAGGGGGGGGGGGGGACACACATTTTTCCACTTTGGAAGTGTCTCTCGCGCAAACTATTCAGTTTAGAAAAAAATGATATTAGAAACCTCAACATCATTTTTGAACACCTATCCATAGATACCCCACACGTATAGGTTTGATGAAAAAAAATTTTTTGAGTTTCAGTTCCAAGTATGGGGACCCCCAAAATGTATTGTTTTTTTTCTATTTTTATGTAAAAATCTTAATGCGGTTAACAGAATACATTGACTGACCAAATTTCAACAGTATAGCTTTTATAGTTTTGGAAATAATTGGCTGTGACATACGGACGGACAGACAGACAGACAGACTTGACGAATCTATAAGGGTTCCGTTTTTTGCCATTTGGCTACGGAACCCTAAAAAACCGCTGGTAATGATTGATGAAGGTGTTCGTAGTCGAGTTTTATTTTTTGGGTCTACCAAAGGGTGCTGCATGAGTCAAATCTAAGAGTAGTCGTCATCATACTCTTTGTGAACGCAGACAATGTAGTACCGACCCACACTATGGCGACCTATTGAGATTATTTTGTATCGTCGGGCCTCCGGTCTCATCAACGAAACACGACAGCAGGAATGCTTTAACTCTAGATTGGTCTTCTGAGAGAGAGTAGTAACGCTCCAGTCGCGTAAACCAGTCCAGTTGTGGCTCTACTATCTCATACTTATTTATTTAATTACATTTTAATGTGTTTGTAAACAAATTAGGAATCTAAGAATTAGTAAAAAATATGAGGTTGGTTTATACACATAGGTTATTACAAGGGATTGTGTAACCTCATCGTCACGCGGGGCTTCTCCAATAGTGACGTTTAGTTTTGTCCCCTCCTTGCAGTTTTCCTTCCTTTGTGCCTTTAGTAGGCTAAAAACGTGTCTACGTTTTTTCTAGCCCACGTAGTGTAGTTGTCTACGTTTCGGATTATCCCCAGAAAACACACAAGTAGTAGTTTGAGGACAGATGTTGAATGACTAGTGATTAGTCATCTAAACTTGTTATTTTAGCTCGTTGGCCTCAGTGGTAGCGAAGGCGACTACTGTGCCTGAGGTCTCGTGTTTAAATCCTGGGTCGGACCAAATGTTTTTATGATCTACAGATGTTTGTTTCAGAGTTTGGGTGTTTTCTATGTTCTATCTCTTTCAATCAATCTAGCTTTCATAGTACAAGCTCTGCTTAGCCTGAACTAGTTGAGGTTGTGTGTATAAAAAAAAACAAATTGTGTTAGTTTAACAATCTCAACAACTGCAGTTTTATTCACATTCCATTTGACCATTGGCGTAGAAAATTAGAACGCTATTTGGTTCTCTGTTGTAGGGATTTTAGAGGAAATACTACATTCTCCTGGTCCATATGTCAAGAGGATCGATTGTATTTCTAATGGACAGAGTGAGTTTTTTTTTTGTTTCGGAGTGATGGGTGCGTTATAACTTGTTATCAAACAAAAGAAAAATTAGAACCAAACAATACATTTATGTGATCACAATTGTTTTTTTTATTTGTGACCAGATGAGTCAAAATTTTTTTTTTGTTGGATGTCTCAATAACACTTGTTCTCCTGGGATTTTCGTTGCTAATTCCGGTATATAACATTTGTAATAATGGAAAACGTTTCTTATTTTTACACTAGGCCTGCAGTTGTTCTTATATGGTGACAACAACGACCGCAGGCCGCGCCGCGGGAGGAACGTAGTCTGAAAAAAATAGCTAAAGTTACTCCTTATAACATTCGGTGTTTGTAAGTGTAAGTTCCGTCAAAATCGGTTAAGTTGTTCCAGAGATTAGGCGGAACAAACAGACCAAAACTTTAAGGATTGGTTTTTGTTATAAGTAGCGGATATATTTCAATACTCTTTTATTGAAAAGTTGTTAACTTGAAATTACAAACAGATACTTTAATATTATTTATATTATTATAAATATTGGCAGTACATACTAGTATTTCCTAAAGAAATAAGTACGAAAGTTATTCAGAGTTAAACGTAATATTTCCAAACCTTTATCTTAAAAGTATTCGTAAATTTTCCTTTAAATTAAGTTAGTGTTTTCTTAGCTTATCTTTACACAGCATTGAATATAAATAGTCTGTTCAGATCTCAGATCTAACAATGCACGTAAAATGTGCAGTTTATGAGTTATAACATTTGTCGATCTAGTCACAGCAATGTTGAGAATTGTTCTATATAGTTATACGTATGTTTTGGTTATATTAAAAACTGACCCTTGATAATAATAAAGGCTAGGCAGATATACTCGTATCGTCTCGGTCTAGTGGTTAGCGTATGCGGCTGCTGATCAAGAGGTCTCGATCGAGGGAATCGAAGGTTCGATTCCCGGGTCAGACCAAATATTTGTGTGATCCACAAATATTTGTTTCGGAGTCTGGGTGTTTTTCTATGTATAATATGTATGTATTTACAAAAAAAAAGTATGTTTATGTATTTATATCAGTTGTTTAGTACCCATAACACAAGCTCTGCTTTCTTTGGGACTAGATGATGTTGTGTGTAACTTGTCCAAATATTAAAAAAATATATATATTATAACACATACTGATAATACACATAACTGCCTCAGTGGCGCAGTGGTAGCGTATGTGTCTCGGGTTCGATTCCCGGGTCGTACCAAATGTTTTTGTGTTCCAAAAATATTTGTTTTCTATGTATAATATGTGTGTATTTACAAAGCAAAATATGTTTATATATTTATATCTGTTGTCTAGTACGCATAATACAAGTTCTGCTTAGTTTAGGAATAGATCGCGTTGTGTGTCAGATGCCCGCAATATTTTCATTATTCCTTAAAAATATATTTGGGGATATCATAAAAATGTAAAAAATGTGAATAGAAAATTTTCCCCCTCTTTTACCCCTAGTACTGTTCATTAAAACGTGTGTAAACGGACAATCAATGTCGGACACATCGGTCAAAATCGAACAAGGGCTCACGTCTCCAACGATTGTCTTCACTTCTATTTAATTGTCCAAAACTAGTTGATGGCCTTGGCAACAGGCGGATAATTATAGGCATGCGATGAAAAAAATCACGGTTGTTCAAAGGACTTGTACTACGCCTACACTACACATGTTTTTGTCTTGTACTACTAGCACAAGAGTACATTTAATGGTGTAATGTTCCTCTGTTGCTCTTATGTTTCCTCTGGGAAGCCTCTAATCCTCCTGTTCATCCTCTGGGATTAACTTGATGGCTATTGACGAAATGTGCCTGCCTGCCTCGTTGGTCTAGTAGTGAGCGTATGCGAGAGCTGATCAAGGGGTTCAAATCCCGGGTCGGGCCAAAAGTGTTGTAGGGTTTTTCGTTAAGGAAATCTTGATAAAAACCCGGAGTATGGAAGTTTGGCGGTGATTCACGCCCGTGCCTCGGAGAGCACGTTACACCGTCGGTCCCGGTTGTCATGAACATCGTTATTAGGAAGTCAGTGCCTTTAAAAATATTGACAACTAGTTCAACCTTCGAATTTCAGTTCTCCCTCAGGCTTGCGGAGGTCCGATGCCAGTCGCTCCGTGGAAAAAGGTATATAAAATTTCAGGTAAAACCGGTTGTATTAGTAGCCGACCCCAAATAATCTTGGGAATAAAGGCTAAGAAGATGTGTATCACAGCTACATAGCATAGGGCAACATTGGGCATTGATTGCACGGTTGACCTAGTAGTTTAAGCGGTCGCTACGCCGCTTTTTACTGCGCTAAGTGTTGTGGGTTCAAATCCTACGCGGGAAAACATTTTATGTGATCCACAAATTGTTATTCTGAGTCTAAGTATGTTTTGTGTCGGTTTCTTGTACGTTTATAAATTCCCAAAATATATTCCTAGCCCAAAAATTCGCCGACACAAACACATTCTATGTCAAAACAGTGTAATGCACATGCCCATTTGGGCTCATGCTTTGACAGAAAGGAACTCCAGCGTAAAGCTACTGGCTACCGTATTGCTCTATGAACTGTATGTATTTAACAATTAAATCGTAAATTCAAAGTAATATTTCTAAGAACAACACACCTACAATACTTACGCAGCCGGTACTGGTCGCGGATCCAACAGATGTAATAGTACCAAGGCCTTTTAGATAATACTAATGTACATACGGATTGTCTAGGTCGTGGCTTCGATGCCTATCAAGGACAAATTATTGTGAGCTTAGCACTAGTATGTTCAAATATAATTTATCAGTAACTAGCTTAGCTAGGTTGTGCTCGCGTGTTTGTCGATTATCGCGGCAAAGAGTAACTTATCTATGTCCTTTTTCAAGAACGAAAGGCTCTCCATGTCAAATTTTATTGAAATCTATGCCGCGGTTTAGCCGTGAAAGCGTAATAGAGTAAAGTAGAGTTACTTTTGAATGTATAATGTTAGTATGCAGTATGATTAGCATGGATGTGTTAACTTCAACAGTCTGCAGGTTAATACTAGTTTTTATTAAACGTGAAATGTTATCGTTATCTTTATTATTACTAGTAGAGGCACTCGGTGTTACCTGAGGTCGCTAGTAAGCCGTGAAGCGAAGCTATGACACTGAAAATTAAGACAGATAATTTTTTTGTAAAAAAAGTATTAATTTGATGTTATTTAGATAGATATTAACTACCTAATTCATCATATCTACTGTTAACAGGTAATAGGAAACCAATAAACATCATACAAAACTGTCTGTCTCGATATTGCATTTGTCGCTAATACCTTCATCGATACAGCATTTTCCTTCCCTATAAATTACATTATATTACTACACTATGATGCGTTCGTAATCCCACTTCTGACGTTACTAGACGTCACATCTTATTCATGTATTATTACTGTATTGTGAAGAGAACTGTTTTTCTTTTACATTTACACGACACAAAACATCCTTATTGTGTTAAGTTTTCTGTGTCTGGTTTGTGGTTGCAACGTAGTTGGTATTTACTGCAGTCTAACCTTGGTTTCATTCATCTCTGAGGGATATCCTTATAGTTATTTTTAATGAATTAATAGAACTTTGTACAAAGACATCAGAATAAATCTACTATATCATACTATGAGGGGCTTATTGCCGAGTAAGCAACTAGTGTATCTGTGTTTAAGAGGTCACGTTAAGCAATCGGTCCCGGTTGATGTTATAAAATATAGTCGTAAAGCTTAGTTGGAGCCTTAAAAACATCCACCGGTAAGATTACGTAGCCACAACGTGTCTTGCCCGTCCCCGTTCCGCACTCGGCCAGTGTGGGGACGTATTGTGCCGGACGCCGCCTACGAGAGGGTCGTCGTTCAGAGACGGAGTCCGCACCAGGAGCGGGCGGGAGCTGGGAGGAGTCCAGAAGGAGATCTGACCCTGGACTTCTCCTCCTCCTAAAAAGAGAAGCGCGGTGAGGGTGTGTAGTTTTTAGTCGGTTCGAGTCCGACTCACCGCCCCGCTGAAGAAAACCCCGGCGAGGTGACGGTCCATGATGATTTTCCACACGAAAAAAAAAAACGGTGGGACGTATGGCCCTCTTCTGAGAGGAGACCAGAACCCAGCAGTGGGACGTTATGGGTTTTTGATGACATATCATACTAGAATTCTAGCACCACTGGCAAAAAGAACTTCGGATTATTTTGATGATGAATATGATGTTCTCCTAGCCAATGTTAGCCTTCCGATAGTCTCATCGGAGACCAGATAACTATGCAGAAGATATTATAGTGTTGCTTTATTATAGAAATACTTTATAACAGCCCTGAGTATGGAAGTTTTGAGTTGCTCCACGCCCGTGCCAGAGCACGTTAAGTCGTCGGTCCTAGTGGTCCTAAACATCTACGGCAATCGTTAGTGCCCTCAAATTTATTGACAACTAACTCAATCTCCGAATGCAGTTCGCCCTCAGGGTTGCGGATACCCGATGACAGTCGCCCCGATGCAAAACCGAAATTCAGGTTAAACCGTTTGAACTAGTAGCCGACTCCAAAATAATTTTGGAAATAATAAAGGCTAGGAAGATATGAAGTATGTTCACTAGCAGTATGGTTACCATAGCACAGTAAACTGCTGAATACGACATGTGTGGATTTATTGTTATAAAACAATGTATTCGAATTAGTTAAAACATGCAATTGTAACAAAAAATTTAACTTAAATTTTACTCATAGTGCATTTGAATGATTTCAAGTCAAATTTCAAGATTAAGTCGTGTCAATTTAAGTCAAGCCATTAAGCTATCAAGTCGTCTAAATAAAATTGAAATGAGGAAAACATAAAATCATTGTCCAGAATCCAAAAAAAGGAGATTTTTGATTAATATATTTATTACTGTGGTCAAGCATAAAATAGGTATACATCCAACGATATTTCTCAAACACCCCTTCTTCTCAAAACTTTACGTTCAGGTACGTATGAATATAACGATTATGTATTTTATGTATTACTATCTTCTAAATTTGTTTTGAAATGGAGATGGCTTTGTATTTTTATCTTTGATCTTTCTTATTAAGACGCATGTATTGTAGTAACATAGTTGTTTTAGGTTCATGATTTGGTTCGCACACCTGCGCCTCATGCCGCACTGAGTGTGGCTGGGGATGGACGGGACGGGTTTTCCCGAGAGTTTAACTGGAGTTGGCGCCCGCGAAGATCGGGCAGGCGCCGTGAGGGATTCAGAAAGAGATCTCTTCCCTGGACAAAGAATTATTCCCTTTAACCTCGTAAGGCCCAACGACCTAATTTAATGACAAAAATATTTTGACGTTCCGGCCCAAGACAGTTTTTAAAATTATTAAATTACGGCCCAGCGACCTAAAATTATGACATGATCAAAAATTTACTAAATTTGATTTTTTCGAACAATTATACTTAAAACTATGACCCAGTAACCTAAAAAACGGACAAATTATTTCAACATATTTTTTGCATGGAATAGTTAACTTTCGGTATAGGAAATACCCCCTAAAATAATTTTGCCAAAAACATTACATTTTAACACTTTTTTACTAAACCAAAGTTCTGGGCCGCAACTACTTGCGCCTATTTTTAGTACATTGGGTCGTAGTGTATATCGTCCTAAATTTAGGTTGGGCCTTACGAGGATAAATCAGGCACACCATGTGGTTTTCGTCTCGTCCGACACATCGCCCCGCCGCAAACCCCAGCGGGGTGACGGTCCAAGGGGATTTCCAAAAAAAAAGGTTCGTGATTTGGTTACCGAGTATATTTTTTGATAATATGTATCTAAAGAGGATATGATTAGGAAGGGAGTAAGCAATAAGTGATAGAGGAGAAGAAGAGTAGTCAACAAACTTACTCATAAGTAAAAGTAATTGTCTGCTTAGTTACGGTACGGATTTCGCTTAGTCCTATAACTCAAACATTACAGAATATGACATTGAAATATCGAACTTGAAATAAGTTTTATGTGACGTAAGTAATTAATATAACATATGTCTAAGTACAAATTAATAGCTGTTAGTAACCATGTGCGTTATCAGTGCAAAAATTATACAATCGTCTATACTGAACATTTTCCTCTTCGCTATACAATAAAATTGTCACGTACTTCCTATAGGTAAAATTATAAATATATTAAATTAGTTAGTAACAAATTAATATCAATTTATATTAGGCATTGAAATAATAATGAAGGAATCCCGCAAAAATATAATTTGTTACAATGGCTTAATGTTACTTTGAGGGACTTTCCGTTTATGTTTAGTTCTGCTTTGGCTTTTCCTATCGTTTCTGTGCTATTTCTCACCTCAACTTTCTTGATCTAGTAATACTTAAAATGATCACAAATTATCATAGTAGCTATTTTTTTTTAAGTGCAAATAAATAAATATTTTAAACGTATATATCTAAATAAATAGATAAATACGTTTAAAACAAAAAAATATGAAAAATAAAATAAACTTGATAATTTTATTAAATTATTTCTTTTTTTATAAGAAGCCAAAATTCGATAAGATTGGTGTGCAATTAGAGAGGCCTATGTCCAGCAGTGGACTGCGATAGGCTGATGATGATGATAATGATGAATCATAAAAGCATTTTACTAGGCCCCTATTGTGTGGGTCACCATTATGCATTGTCCAAGTTCACATTGAGGATGGCGACCCCTACTCTTGGATTCTACTCATGCTTTCCATCAGATAGAGTAGAGTCATATTGGTAGCTACTTAGTTAAAAAATGGATGAAATTTTGTGTTGTAATCACGAAGTAACGCTTTCGGGTTCTGTACTTAAAAGATGTCGAACCTGACTATTTTTTATGATCAGATATGTATATATAAGGATACATTTTAAAAAACCTTATAAATATGTTTTTTAAATGCCCTCAAGTTTAAAAAATAATAATTTTGATATTTACGACACAACAACTGATTTAAATGCATTCTAATTATTTTTTCGTATATTAATGAAAAATGTAAATAATATGTAAGTGTATTGTGTGCATGCATACTGTAATCAATAAATAAATAAATATTTCGGATATGTTACACACAACCTTACCTAGTCTTAAACTAAGCAGAGCTTGTATAATGGGTACTTAATAACTGATATAAATGCATAAACATACTTTTCTTTTGTAAATATATACACATTATTATACGTATTATAATATTTGTACGACCAGGGAATCGAACCCGACACCTCGTGATCAGCAGCCGCATACGCTAACCACTAGACCAACAAGGAAGTCAAAAGTAGTATCAAAACAGTAATTAAATATGTAAGTAACTTTGTGTATTATTTTATAATAAATTTATTATAAAATAATACATAAAGTACATCAGTAAGAAAATCCCTATATAGGTTGTCTGAATGAGATCGCCGTGAGCGATAAGACCATTTATTGTATTACCAGACGTTGATTTTCACAAATGTGCGTCTGTAAATAAATTTACACTTTAAAGTGATGTCATCATCATCATCATCAACAGCCTTTAACAGTCCACTGCTGGACATAGGCCTCTCCTTTGAAAGGAGGTTTTGGCCTACTATGCCACGCTGGCCAGACGGGTTGGTGAAGGGTTTGTTTCAAGTTTTCCTTCTCTTGGCAGTGATGTTAGCTGCATAATAAGTTCCTTTAGTAGCCTCTTACGACACCCATGGAATGAATAGGGGTGGTGACACTTTGTATTCTTAATCCGTCACCACCACCACCATGTTATACTAAGTAAAAATGAATAAATAATTAATAGTGATGGACCCACGACCACCGGCTCAACAATAAGGATCATTAAGCACTAGACCAACAAGCCCGGCATATAGAATACCTCCTGCTTATTCCTCCTCGTACCTTTTACGATAGGGAACTCTAAAAAGTTCAACGTTTGACGCATGCACATTAAATATCATTACTGAACAGAACACAGTACCACGTTAATTTATTTTATACCTAAAAATCCGATAAGCTTATTACTTATTGGTCGTATTAATTATTCCTTGTATTAAAATATACAATTTATACTATACATTGGAGAAGCCTATGTCTAACAGTGGACTGCGATAGATGATGATGAAATAAAAAATTTGTATCCGTTCGTATTTTAAATTAACAGCTTTTCTTTTTTATATTTAGGCCAGGTAAAACCGGTTGAACTAGTAGCCGACCCCAAATAAACTTGGGAATAATGGCTAGGAGGATGTTGATTTAGGCCAACCAAAGTGACTCTACTTCGCCTGATGGAAAGCATCAGTAGAATCCAGTAGAGGTCACCATCCTCATTGTGCATGTCAATGCAGCATGGTCACCCACACTATGGCGGCCTAGGGAGATGAAACTGCATCAATAGACCTCCAGTCTCACACTCACCTTCGAAATGCGAGAGTACGAATATTATCATTTTTAGGTTGGTCTTCTGTGTGAGGGTATTAATTGCCCTGGTCGAGTCGGCCACGTGTGTGGTTACTACCTTTACTTTTATCAACCATCAAGTTTTTTTTTTCTATCTATCAGTTTATTTGTGCCGGCTAGTCTCTGGAAAGGCTGGACGGATGACGTAACTTTCACCAGCACATAGCTGATGATATAAAGAATAACCTAGATTACTTTTTAGGGTTCCGAAGTTTATGACTCGGAACCCTTATAGATTCGTCATGTCCGTCCGTCCTCGACTGTACCAAACTGTAAGTGCTAGAAAGATGAAACTTTGCATGAATATGTGTTGTAATTACGTCGACAAAGTACTACAATAAAATTATGAAAAATATTTTTATTTGGGGTACACGTAAATTGGGGATGTTTTTTTTTTCTCACGGCTACCCTATCCTGTGGGGTATCATTAGATAGGTATTTAAAAAACAATAAAGGATTTCTTAGACGGTTTTTTGATTTAGGTATCCATTTGCGAGAAGTTCAATAAATCATGTGTGTAAAAAAAAATTTAAGAAGCAAAGGCATCCAATTTGCGGACACTTCATGCACAAGCGCATGCACAGGTGTCATTGCACGTTGAAATAGCGACACCATTCATTGTATAATTTAATGCCTTATTAACTAATTGTACTGTTGATTTTATAAACAGTTTCTTTTAAGAATGGGAAGCGTAACAATAGCATGCACTTGACAGCGATTTTATAATTATAAATCACCTTTTAAGGGTAATGCATGAGGCTCGGCTGGTGGATTTTTTATAGCTACAATGTTAAACATATCAATTATGTATAACATGTTAGTAAATAAAATTGAAGTGTTTTTTTTTATTTCAAACAAAACAGGTTTTTACTGAATGCATGCATTGCATGAAAGTGTATAAGGTACTTAAAAAAACAATTTTGAATTTTTATCTGTCTGTTCGTCCCTCGAAGAGAAATAAACAAAGAAGGAATAAACCAGGCTATCAATAATATCACAATTACTTAGTCATATTTATATTATAGTCTTACTAATATCATAAACGCGAAAGTTTGTGAGTACGTATGTATGTTTGTTGCTCTTTCACGCAAAAACTACTGAACCGATTTGGACGAAACTTCAATATAAAAATCAGAATAACACATGGGCTACTTTTACTGCGGTGGAGCCGTGGGCGAAAGCTAGTGTATAATATTTTAGAGTTCCACATATTTAAAGATGTACATACTCACAAACTTTCGCGTTTATAATATTGTTCGAAAGTTGCGATACAGGGTTTGTCTAGTGCACCTTTACTGAAATTGTAATGTTTGAAAACTGGACTACTAATAAAATATTACTATTATAACATTAAAGTAGGTTAAAATAGGCTAAAAATATACATAATACGTAATACATTTATTACACTACAGTAGTAGAGCCACGCTGATTTTAACAAAAACGGGCCGGCTCGATGGGGCAGTACTACCCTCACACAGAAGACCGTCCTCTTGCTGTTGTATTTCGCTGGTGAGTGTGAGACCGGAGGCCCAATGATTATCATCATTCTCTTATCTTCTAGAGGCCGGGAGAATGATGCAGAAACATCCGACCAGACACTATGGTACGTGTCACCATTTTGAATTGCTAACCCTCACAATACTTCGTCCTAGCCTTTATTTCCAAGTTTATTTGGGGTCGGATACTAGTTCAACCGGGTTTACCTGAATTTCAGTTTTTCCACGGAGCGACAGGCATCATCATCATCAACAGCCTTTAACAGTCCACTGCTGGACATAGGCCTCTCCTTAGAAGGAGGTTTTGGCCTACTATACCACGCTGGCATCGGATCCTCGCAACCCTAAGGGAGAACTGAAATTCGAAGATTGAACTAGTTGTCGGTATATTTGAAGGGACTGACTTCCCAATAACGATTGCTATAGATGTTCATGACAACCGGGACCGACGGCTTTACGTGTTCTCCGAGGCACGGGCGTGAATCACCGCCAAACTTCCAAACTCCGGGCTGCTATTAGGAATTTCCTAAGAAAAACCCAAAAACACTTTTTTGGCCCGACCCGGGATTTGAACCATAGACCTCTTGATTAGCAGTCGCATACGCTAACCACTAGACCCTCAACCTGAATTCTACTCATGCTGTTTTTAGACTTTCTCGATTTTTACACATTTACACATTTCATGCTTTCCATCAGGCAGAGTAGAATCATTTTGGTACGCTTCAATATAAAAAAAACCTAAATCCGGGGACTATACTGCGAGATAAAGCTAGTCTTAATTAGAACTATCGTTAGTTAATTCACCAGCTATTTTCCCGTCCCGTGTAAAGTCCCGTGAAAATTGATCCAAACGTTTCAGAGATTAGAATGAACCAACGTATTTTCAAAATTTTTGACTGTTTGACTAAACAGTCAGACAGACAAAAATAGCATTTTAGATGGAATATAAGTACCCGTACATACTTAGATATGCATTTAGTAAACTGTTCATTCAATATTATAGACACTCCAATTATTTATTTGTAGAGATAACTGCTTAGACTGTAAAGTGAACGAATGATGTATTACAAAACATATTATAATAAGAAAACAGGATAATTCCTTCATAATTATTATGTCAATGAAATATTCAATTACGATATTAATATTCAATATTATTCTCCATTTAGTTGTTTATTACTACATACTTTTGTTGGCGTAAAATACCCATGAATCAATAGTACAAAATAATAATTATTTACTCTAAATATAAGCTCACATTAATATAATGAATGAATGGAATAAATAAGCAAGTTCATTGCTATGAACTTGCCCATTCATTCCTCCATTCATTCAACTTTCAGCAGAAAGAAATAAAAAGTAATAATTGAAGAGTCAAATTTAGCGTTAAATAGGTTACTGTTTCAATCAATATTAGTGAATTTCTTATTAAGACTCTAGTATTTTTATATATGTTTAAGGATATACAAAACGCATGTACTCAGAAGCTATTGAAGCGAATTGCTCCATTTCTAACATTTTCAAGGCGAATGAGAATATTTAATCAAGAGAATGACAAAGGTTTAATATGATATAGGTGTTAATTCTGTTAATCGTAGCTCTCTAAACTAAACTAGATCAAATTAAAATGACTTAAAATGTAATACACTTTTCACAAATTACGTGATGTAGGTTTTAAAGAGGTGCGTTAATTAAATATATTTAGCACAAACAAAATTTATTTATTTATTATTTATTTACTAAAACTATACATGTCACACTAACATTCACGTCATCTAAATATATGCCGACTAAATTCATAACCCAATTTTTAACGAGAAAATTTCCTATATTAAAACTTGCTACATTTTCAATGAAAGTCATTGTGATGATGATTTAATTTACAATACTTAACGGAGTTGCAATGTTTTGTATTGGTTTTCATAATTAATTCTATAAAAAAATATAATAAATTAAATATAATAATTCCATGAAACCTTCGTGATTATAGAGTAAAAATACCTTACAGCTTCATGATTTTAATAATAAAGGCGGTGACTGACCTATTATTTGCGCGTGACGGAAGCAGAGCATCGCTCTTGGTAGGGCAGCGAACCGATAGAAGATGTAGGTCATGTATGAAACTCATGTTCACCATGAGTGAGTGACAGGTCAGTCACCACCTTTACACCCTATTAGCACTCTGACGTAGCTCCGGTCAAGGCCTCTTAGTTCATGTAGGTGATGATATTTTTCATCTTGCTAATATTAAGAATATAATTGTATTTAAATTGAACCTACCTCCTAATGACTGCGGCTTCAGCTGCCTCGGTGGCGCAGTGGTAATGTATGCGACTTCTGTGCTTGAGGTATTGGGTTTAAATCCTGGGTCGGACCAAATGTTTGTATGGTCTACAGATATTTCCTTCGGAGTCAGTGTGTTTTATATATATCACACTAGCTGACCCTGCGAACTTCGTACCGCCTAACAGTCGATTCAACGTCACTCAATTGTTTTGCATTCTCGGAACCCCTCCAATAAAACTTATCACATATATTTTTTTTTCCTTAAAACCATCTCGTACTTCAAGGAATATTATAAAAAAAGAATTAGCGAAATCGGTCCAGCCGATCACGCGTGATGGCGTGACCAAGGGAAATAGGGATTCATTTTCATAAATATAGATAGATGTATGTATTTACAAAAAAGTAAATACGTATTCTATCTGTCAATCTAGCTTTTATAGTACTGCTCTGCTTAGTTTGAATCTACATGGCGTTGTCTATTACATAGCCGAAATATTTATTTGTAAAAAGAAACCAATTCGCACACAGTAGTTGTTACATGTTGAGCAATGTTACGTCAAACTTTTTTTAACATGAGTCATTCAAAATATCTGTCAAGTAGAAAAATACCTCATAAGTACTTAAAATACTATATAAAGTAGGTGACTGACTTATCATTCACACCTATAGCAAAGGGATCATCGCCTTTAACAGTACAGCGAACTGCTGAAGTAGGTCATGTATTAAATGCTCACCGTGAATGAACAGCGCAAGTTAGTCACCGCCTTTAGTATCCGCGTCATGACACCGTTCAAGGACTATAATCGCTGAAGTTTAAGGTTCAACGGGAGGTAACTTATGAGTTCGAGTTAAGTTAAGTTTGGGTTCGATGCCCGGGTCGGACCAAATGTTTGTGTGATCTACAAATATTTGTTTATTAGTTTGGGTGTTTTCTATGTATAATATATAACATTATTTATGTCAGTTGTCTATTACTCATAATATAAGCTCTGCTTAGTTTGGGACTAGTTGATGATGTGTATCAGATGTCTGAAATATTTATTTATTTACTATTTGTCTATATTCCTTTATCTAGAAAAATCATGGCTACGTAGTACTTTATTTCCCATAATGATATTAAAAATACGAAAGTAATTTATAAATATAATAAAATTTGTAGCAGCAATAACGTTTAATTGTCCACTTCTGGTCATAGGCCTCTCCTTAGTAAGGAGGTCCAGGGTTTGTTTCAAGTTATCCTATCCTTGCTGTCTCCGCGGATGGGAGGGGAGTAGCTATAGCGTATTTTCCTAATTAAAACATTATGTAATTTTTTGCGGATCGCAATCATCGCACATACACATTTTTAACTCGCATAAAAAACAATCACCTATTACTATGAACTCACACATAATCACTAAAATTGTGTTTGTTTAGTTTTTTTAAAACATTTTTTTTAGAAAAACTAATTTGTCTAAACATTTTTTTTTATTTTATTTTTCAAAGTAATGTATTGTCATCGGTCCTCGATAAATCTACACAGTATGAACGAAACCTGTCCTTTTAAAGTGGGAAAAAATCGCACCCAAAGGAGTCGATTACAAACGTACAGGTGAAGCTAATAAAAATTGTGTAATAAAAAACCAAATTCCACACACACATTAACACATTCTGTTTTATAACAGTGTAATGTATATGCCCATTTGGGCTAATACTTTGTCAGACGGGAACGCCTGCGTATGGCTACTGCCTACCGTGTCTGTCTATGCTTAATAACCTCTGACGGCACCCATGTCCCATGGCACACTTCTTATCCGTTACCACACGGAATAGCAGATATTAAAATATTTATTACACAATTTATTGAAACATCCCTTCGTATTGAACAGATAAAACTAGTTTTGTCTAGGAAGCGTCTTGTACATTTAGATATAGTGTAAAAATTTTGTAGTAATCTTTTTGAGAAATCTCACCAGTGATTTCAATTACTTCTTTTATTAGTTCTTTCACCTCATTATTATTACCAGTTTCTGTCAACTTATTGCTGTACAAGATGAATACTTATTTTACGGTGAATAGCCTGCTTTATTTCTTGCATTTTAATGTAGGAACATTGTCACGGGACATCATCTAAGTATGATTGAGAAAGAAAATGTGTGATTACACGTACAATTTTAATTTTATAATATTAATTAATATTATAAAATTTAATGATTAATTAATTTAATGATTTTATATTGATTTACTAGGTACCTACTTGCTATTTACTTAAATCTGATTAAACAATTTTTAATAATATAAACCTGGTTTGTTTCTTGTGAGAGGATAGTACGGCCCTCTACGAGTTAACTTTTTAAAAACTTATGGTCTAGGTAGTCAATGGTAAGCACTTGCAACTCAAGAGTCACCAGTTCATTCCCGCCTTTTGAGTCTACCCTCTCTCCCAAAAACAGAGGGAGGTTGGGTTTTGGTATCCTATAGCCCCCGCAGGTGGACGGGACGGGTTTTCCCTCCACCCGCATTATTTGTCAGCCGCGAGGGGGCGGCGTGTGTGCCGGACGCCGCCTAAGAGAGGGTCGTCGTACAGAGACGGTGCCCGCATCAGGAGCGGGCAGGCGCTGGGAGGAGTCCAGAAGGAGATCTGACCCTGGACCTCCTCCTAAACAGAGAAGCGCAGAGAGGGCACACCGTGTGGTTTTAGTCGGTTCGAGTTCGACACACCACCCCGCCGTAACCCCCGGTGGGGTGACGGTCCACAAAAAAAAAATTGGTATTCGATAGCCTTCCTCACTCATTAGTAAGTAGTGAACTAATTTCTTCAGACCGGCTTTATTTCAGGGCCTGGTGTTGCCCCAGGCGAGTCGGACAATTAATGCTGAGTCCGCGACTCCGTCCACGTTTTATGTTGAATTTTGCGGTGATCATTTTTAGGGATCATATATGATGATGATGATGATGATGATGATGACGATGATGATGATGATATAAATAAATAAATCCTTACTAATATTATAAATGCGAAAGTAACTCTGTCTGTCTGTCTGTCTGTTACGCTTTCACGCCTAAACCACGGAACCGATTTCTATGAAGTTTGGTATGAAGATAGAACTGAACTTGGGAAAGGACATAGGCTACTTTTTACCGCGATAACCGACATACACGCGGGCGGAGCCGCGGGCGAAAGCTAGTAATAAATATTTCGAACATCTGACACACAACATAGTCTAGTCCTAAAATAAGCAAAGCTTTTAATATGGGTGTTAGACAACTGATATAAATACTTATATACTTTTTTTGTAAATACATACATATTATACATAGAAAACACCCCAAATTCCGAAAGAAATATTTGCTGATCATAAAAAAAAATTGGTCCGACCCGGGAATCGAAATCGTGCCCTCTAAATCAGCAGCCGCATACGCTAACCACCAGACTAACGAGGCTGTCAATATAGTTAACACTCACAAATAATGTGACTTTGAATTGGTAAAATACTTATTAAAATGGGTAAGGTATAAGGTAGTTCAGAGGTTACCTCAACAACGTCACAAACTGTATCTCTTTATAATATTAGCATGAATAAGTGATGACAGACGCCTGAAAGTAGCTGAAATGTGAATGCCGAGATAGATGTGTGGTGTGTCTCAGATAGGGTCGGGAATGAGAACTTGCTAGAAAGTCAGAAAGTAGCGCCATTGCATGCAAAGCAAAGAAATAATAGTTTGACTCCCTCGATGGCGCAGGGGTAGCGTATGCTTTGCCAAATACTTGTCTGATCTGCAAATATTTGTTTCGGACTTTGGATGTTTTACATATTATGTTGTCTAGTACCTGTAGTACAAGCTCTGCTTAAAATGACAGCATTCGTGAATACTCCTTACCTTGATAGATAAACGACATAAACGTGTACTGCACGGCATAGTACAAACTGTGCTTGGGTTAGTTTGGGACTAGATGGCGTTGCTTGTGTGTCGTCGTCGTCCTAGTACTTTATTGTACAAATAAAATATTTATCTTTTTTATGTTCAACTAGACTAGATACCTTTTTTTACCTTTAAGCTATTGTTATTTATACTGCAGTTTTTCAAGAAATAAGCTAATGTGTTTTTTCCCTTTACTTCTCCATAATCATCTTATTCTTTAGTGTTTCTTAGCAAAAGTACAGTCCGGGCGAAGATATGGCAATAGTGAGACTCCAGAAGACTTTATTAAAATACAACCTTCTTTCTCACGAAAGGCATCCTTGGTATTAGTAATAGACATAATGGTAATAGACAAAGGCTAAGGGTGAAAATGAACTTTCATTCGATCTGATGTAATATTATTATTGAATTACATACCTAAATATTTCTCAAGATTCAATTGAAGAACAAGGTCGTATTTCGACACGTGTTTATGGCAAACTAACTAGTATGTATGTACCTAAGCCTACCGTACAGTTAGTACTATTACTTTTACTTGCATACTGCGTAGTAAGAGAAAATATTTAGAGCAGTCAATGGCTTTATGATCGTATCTTGCGCTGGCGATGCTTGTTATTACCTTTTGGTATTAAAAGACACATACTGCTTTTTTTTAAATATCCTATTCTTAAAAAAACACCATGCCGCCAATTCATTTATATTTACTTTTTTTATTATAAATTACAATCTCAGGTACATAGGGCCAAAATGTTTTAGTTCTTTTTTCAAAATGGATTGTTTTAAAAAAATAAGCCATAAAGATTGTTCCATAAATAATAGGTAAATAGCTACCAACTTTTTTCGTTCGATTTGTTGTTATTAACGTCTTTATTGTTGATCTTTCATTTTAATGAAATGATCGCTTCAATGGCGTTATATCTTGCCACTGCATTCTACAAACAGTCGCCATCGATACATTACTTGCCACTGGCTGATGCAACCAATTGAATGTTTTGTAAAGAATCAATTAAAATGAAACTTTGATGTTTTAAAAATTTATATCACTTGTAAGGATTGCACGATTTATAATTGTTGAAAAATCAAGTAAATGTTGGTTAAGTTAAATTCATGTGAATTATTTCATCACAAATAGTGTAAATAATTATATTTTGTAAGACATTTCTGTCTTCTAATTAAATTACCTTTTTATGTAACTTAGAAAAGAGATCTTATCAACTAAAGGTATATTGAATAAGGAATAAAAAAGAATAGTTTTTTTTAATACTTTTATATTTACTAATTTTTCATCTACATCAGCAATAATTAGCTAGAGTATTCATCTAACAGTCTTATTATTTTACAAGAGTATAAAATCACTGCCATAGTCAAAAAGAAATGCAATGGGTACATAGAAATGCTAGAAACAAGTTTGGTTGACAACCGAAGAACAAATCAGAAATATAAATAACGATAACTATACTGTCACCACTTTTTGATATTTCAACAAATTTATTCTACTTATCTACTGTTAGTCAATAAATAGTCACTTATTCTAAGGTAACTTGAAATAAATTAATTAACCCTCGTTATAAAAGTCTTCGGATCGGACTCAACGAAACTTTTCATTGTCAGCCAGGCAGTTACAGTCTTTGGTTTCCTATTTACATAATTACAACTTTTTAATTTACGTTTACAAAACATGGTTTCCTTTCTCAATGTTCAAATTATGAGTACTGGCACAACACTATTCACACCTTAAAGAAGTTAAGTGTAAAAAAACATTTATGGTTCTTTTACAATTACCATTTTACATATATGCAAATAGTGAAAGTATTAAGGAAACATGTTTAAAATAAGAAGCGATGATTCGCTTACAAAGCTAGTCACACACTAGACCTTCATATTAAAGTAACACTAAACCTAAAGCCATATTAAACTGTAACAAAATGGCAAAAAATGCAAAAAATCAAACATGTTTAGAACCAAAACAAACATCGTATCAAATAAGCGTAAGTAACACTTAACACTTAAAACGCGTATTTACATCACCACAAGGTATAATTTAATTTAACATGTTGTCGAAATGCATTTTAATTAAATAGACAAAAAAAAAAGAAATTAAACATATTTATTTAGTTTCCTTTTCTTTCTATTCGAAGAAAATGCGTTTCGACTATATGATATGAGTTTATGACGGACTGATGAACAACATGTTGTGGACATTTTACTAACAACTAAGTATTTTAACTGATTTTCTACATCTAACCTAAAGAAATAGCGACTTGCCGCTAATATGGCTAATACACGCCAGTAGGATCGAGTCCAAAAGCCATTTTGATTTTTAAAACAAAAAGGCAATAATATTTAAAAAATAAACTACACACATAACACTGAAACAGTTTTTCAGTACACTCCGGTTGGGTCTAAGCCGAACATTTTGAATCACTTATTTTGATCTTTGTAGACAGCAAGAAAAGTCTTCAGTACACTCCCGTGGGGTCAAGCACGAACATGATGATGAACAGGATGCAAAAATTTCAGGAACAAATCACGATTGTTGAGAAATAATTCCCAAATCAGTAGATTCCAGTGGGATCCAGGACAAACATCTTGATCACGGTGTATTTACAGATGCAGCAGTGATGCCAAAAAATCAATAAACACCAGTAGGATCTAGTACGAACATTTTCGCTGATATTTCGACAAATTTGATATAAATCTTCAAATCGAACTTGAACTTCTTCAATAGATGCCGGTGGGATCCAAGACTTTGATACCCATGTTTAATGAACTTGAAAATATCGATCTTATTTACGATGCAGTAGCGCGTGCGACTTTGAGTAACGTGCGTTCGCTTCTGAAGTTGTCTCACGACTGGTGGCTGCGCGAGCACGTGCCTTGCTTTTATAGGTAGCTCTCGTGCACACTCGCGCATTTTTTTTGCGATTTGAATTTGGAAGCTTTCAGCCGGGCGGGCGTCTATGCGCCCCCGCCCCCTATTTTTTTTTTCATTTTTTTTACAACCACGTTGTTTGTTAGCACATCTGCAACAGATAAGTTACATGTAAATATAACTGTACATTTGCAATAATAATTTACGTCTTTTATATTATGATTTTAGTACCCAATTATTATTTATATTTTTAAATATTTTTGTTATTAATAAAAAATACAAGGTGTATCATTTTTAAATGATTTTAATATAAATAGAGCTATGAATATTTTTATATACGAATGAATTATTTAGGCAAATTAATAACAAAAATAAAAATTAAACAGTTATCGAATCAACAATATCGATCTCAATAAATTTTAGGTATGTGTCAATCTCAATGAAACTGCTTCGTAGGCTGAATATATTATGTTTAATTGATTTGAACGTGACATGAAAGAAAAATAAAAATGTAAGAACATATAGACTTGATTAATCAGAGTTATCGATAGATAAAAATGGCACGTTTTAGTAAAAAAATATGCTACTCATTATTAATTTTTATATTTCATTTAATTTTAAGTAATTTATAAATAATTTGTTTATATCTATACATCTACACGAATACATAAAATAAGAGTGTCCGTTTGTAACATCACTTGAAGATATTTTTATTAACTGCATATTAAAGAATATACGGCATTTACATCAAAATAGCAAATTCGCATTCATCAGTTCGGACAGTTCGGAGATTTTGATGAGACTTACACTGGCAGAAGCGCTCATAGCCGAGTGGCCTAAGGTGATTGGAAACAATCACCAAGGGTAAGCAACGACGGCGCGGTCGGACCTAGATGGGTGACCGTTTGTGGCATGATATATAATATGAGCGTTTCCGTGATTCGGAGGTCACGTTAAGCAGTCGGTCCCGGTTGTTATCATAAGATAGCAGTCGTGAAGCTTAGTTGGAGGCCTTCGGGCGGCTTAAAAACATCCAACAGCAAGATTACGTTGCCACAACGTGTCTTGCCTGTCCCCAACCCGCACTCGGCCAGCGTGGGGACGTATGGCCTTAACCCTCCCTTGAGAGGAGACCTGAGCCCAGCAGTGGGACGTTATGGGTTGTTGATGATGACACTGGCAGATTGCTGATAACATAAGGAGTAACTTAGGTTATTTTTGTAGACTAGCTAGGCTCCGCGGCATAGCTCACGATTTATGATAATAACCGCGGGTAACACCGCGGGATTCAGGTAGTATATTAATTATTATGTATATTGAGAAATACATTTTCTATTAATAATAATACTCGTATTATTTGTGGTTTCATTTCAATATTAACAATATCGCCACACCCATATTTGGAGAAATATTTGTATTTTCCAAAACTCACCATTAATTTAATTTCATATAGATATGCATATACATATGTGTTCGTAATTAAAACCGTGTTAATACCAAAGCCATATCCATATATGGTATTAATTTAATATTATATAATATAACGGCTTAATTAAAAATTTCTGCATCAAGGAAAATACAAGAAGAAATGGTTTTTTACACATTAATCATTTACATGAAATTAGTACATGTATGTATTGAAATTAAATATACACGTCCCATAGTATATACGACTTGTAGCCTGTGGAACACACAAACACACATGATCAGAAATATTAATAATAAATAAATATTTCGGACATCTTACACACAACGCCATCTAGTCCCAAACTTAGCAGAGCTTGTAATAAGGGTACTAGACAACTGGTATAAATACATAAACATACTTTTTTTTGTAAATACATACATATAAATATATACATAGAAAAACACCCAAACTCCGAAACAAATATTTGTGGATTACACAAACATTTGGTACGACCCGGGAATCGAACCCGAGACTACTTGATCAGCGGCCGCATACGCTGACCACTACACCAACAAGGCAGTCAAAAGAATCAAACCTGAGACTTTTAACTTCGCTATTAGGTACTTTTATGAAAACCAACATTAAATCCATATTTTTATACTTATTTACAGTTTATCTGTCTGTCTGTAACTCGGCTGCACCGATTTTAATACAATTTGGCATTCAAATATATGCTTTGATTCTAGACGGAGGATTTTAATGAATTTCGGTGTAAATATAGATTGTACCTCAGAGAAAGAAACATGCTATTATTTGACTCAATAACCGACATTTAACGGGCGGAGTTGCGGGCGAAATGTAGTAACAGTATAAAATTTTCCATTTTTTTTTCTTTACTAATAATAGTAGTAAATTGCTTGCAGTCACATCACTTCGCACGTCAAATCAACAGCCTCCTTAGAAAGGAGGTATAGTTTGGCTCAAGTCTTCGTCGGCGTACTTTGCCTGGAATTCCCCTGTGGGATTTTGAGACGGAAGTGCTCGCCGGAGTATATTGACGGATGACTGAGAGACGTGAAGCCCCTTGTCGAAAAATGACTCGTTGGCGGCTCCAACTGGAGTCTCGACGTACGAGCATTTTTTTACATCCACTACACTGGTCAGCCTCAAGGAGTTCACCCGAAGGTGGTGCCTGCCAGTGTGCAGGCGCTAGAAAAGGTCTGGATGTTGTAACATCTGCATCGTTACATTGTCCTCACATTTAATAAAACGCCTTAAACAATGTAACCAAAAATTGTAAAAACAATGTTGGAAAAGAGAGTCCATGGAGTTTTTTGTCTGTTCTTCTCCATAGGATCTACGAATTGGAACAGACAATTAGCTTCACGACTGACTACTGACTGACTACTTGACTTTTCAAAAGTGCCGTTGTATTGGTTTATTTGAAATAAAAATGGTTTGATTTGATTTGATTTGTTTCAGGATTCCTTCTGTAACAGACACAGAGTTACACGTGGTTTTAGTTGGTACGATGCCGATACACAACCAAGTGGCAAACCCCGGTGGGGTGACGTATCGAGGAGTTACCACACATAAAAAAAAGAATCCGATCAAATTTTCCTTCTCATCGCAGTGACGTTGTTCTTGATTTCCTCTCTTAGTCGCCTCTTACGGTATTTGTGTGATGAATAAGGGTGATGATACTTTATATTCTTAATCTGCCATCACATGGAATATGCTTGTAATAAGCCGTAATAATTAATATTCCAAACTGAGGAAATAAATCCTCCGAAATATAAAATAATTTTCCAAATTCATACATTACCGATTCGAAAGTAGCCCTGCCCTATCTCTATGCTTTCACTACTTTACAATTTCAAGAAAATTTCTTGCAGGGGATACTTTGAACCTGATGAAGGATATTATGCTGTTCCTAACCACGATAACCAACATATCACGCAAGCGGACGAAAGTTGATCGTACATAAATAACGAATTTTTCGGGTGACGGGAATAAAAAAAAACAGCATCGAATATAAAACCTTCCTATTTTCAAGGAGGTTAAAGGAACTTACCTACCTATATCTATAGACTCTTTATTTATTGTCTGACCACGACTACTAAACTAAAGGTAAATCCTAACTAAATCACAACGCGGAAGGTAAAATATTTTGTAATGAATTTCCGTCATGTGACGCTAGGATTGATATTATAGTAGGTAACGTAATTATAAATATCATACTGTCAAAACCACTGTCACTGTAATATATGTGTTTTAAAGTTCAATAAAATTATTAGCAGTTCTAGACGATTCTAAAACTTAGTTCTTTCAGAAGAAGAAATTTCTATTTTGCAAATAGGTGCCTATTTTATTTTTAGGACCGGAGGTCAAATCATGTTAAATAACTCAATAGACCACAGGTTGGGTCACCGTTCAAATTGTCTGCATTCGCTGTGAATATGGTGACCACGACTCTTAGATTCTACTCCTGCTTTCCATCAATTAGAGTAGAACTTAGGCTCATGTAAAAAAAGTGCTTACACTCGTACTCAATAAATAGGTACGAAAAATAATAACCATATATTATTATTTCTTAAAAATAAAGGGGCCAAGTGCGAGTTGGACTCGTCCAATAAGGGTTCCGTAGAAGCAAGTAACATCATATAAAAGTTCTTGTAGTTCGTTGTAACTTTGATCGATGTTTTAACAATAGTGATTAGTTAGTTAGTAGTTTTAACAATAGAGATTGAATGAAAGGTAAATTTCGGTTTGCGATTGATGACGTATTAAAAAAAAAAATGTACTAACTAGTTCTCGTTTAAACCAATTTTCGCTGGAAGTTTGTACATTATATATATTTCTTTTAGTTTTATTACTCTCTTATTTTAGAAGTTACAGGGGGGGGGGCATAGATACCAAACACTAATGGGTTTGATGTAAAAAAAATTTTTGAGTTTCAATTCCAAGTATGGGGAACCCCCAATTTTTTTTACTTTTTTGTGTGAAAATATTAATGCGGTTCACAGAATACATCTACTTACCGAGTTTCAACAGTACAGGCCTTATAGTTTCGGAAAAAAGTGGCTGTGACATTCGGACGGACAGACAGACAGACAGACATGACGAATCTATAAGGGTTCAATTTTTTTCCATTTGGCTACGGAACCCTAAAAAGTGACTTCATTTTAATTGTACATATTTAAATTAAAAATAAATGTTAATTGAATTTATAATACGACAAGTTTTATCGGTTAACGCAGCAAACAGAAGCCTGTTTATTCCTCAAGAATCAAAGTATCTCCATGCCAAATTTCATTACAATTAATGCAGCGGTTTAGACGTGACAAAGGACATAGGCTACTTTTTACCTCGAGAACCGACTCAGACGCGGGCGTAGCCGCGGGCGAAGTCTAATACTTACATAGACATAAATACCACATCAAGCAAGTATACCCTTATTTCTCTTTATCATTTATTTTATAAATAATTATATTTCATGTAAATATGTATACTCTATAAGTCATCAGAGAATTTATTAAGTATGTAAGCTGTAAATATGTACCTATACATGATGACAAACGAAAACGAAGTTGCCATGTGTCAAAATTAAGCTCTATCGGTGCGCAACTTTCAACTTTTTTTTTCAAACATTATCTTTATTCAACTATATAGTTTTTAAAAGTACCTTTTACTTTTCTAATGTACGTTACAACATACCATTCAAAACCATTGTCTTAATAAAAGATAAAATAATATAAAAGGACTGAAACTAGAAGAATCTACCCTTTCCTAAAAATTAACCCTTATAATCCCCTGAAAGGACGCCGCGCGCTGCCACGGGTTCGTAGCCACAATAACTGCACAATCATTTAAAAGGATTTAAAACAAAATGCAATAAAATATTACTGGTTTCAACTTGTGAGTAAATTTTAGATAATTTTGGTATTGTCGCAGTAGAGCTTAATTTTTTTTTTATAATTTTTTAAGAGATTTGCGGACAGCAATAAAACTTTAAATAAAGAAAAGGACCTTAGAAGACTTGTCCGATCTTGTGTTTGTATTGGGTTTTGCGTGTACTATTTCCCGGGCTTCTTTTTGAGAATGCTTCTTTTCATTTGTTCGCTAAGCTTTACCTTTAATATAAAATGATGTAATAAAAATATAATTTTTGTACTTTATTACAAGTATATTTAAAACCTTTTCTTGAATAAGGATTATGTAATTGTTCAGACTATTGTAAACCTATATTATGATACCTTTGCTTTAAAGATCAATTTTTTTTAGTATTCAAATATTTTGTTCCATAGGTATTTGAATTATATCTGTGCAGAAAAAAAAACAACTTTATAGAAAGGAGGTTTCTGACCTAATATACCACACTAGCCAGATAGGTTGTTACGGTCTGTGTTTCAAATTTACCTTCGCTTTATAGTGATGTTCATATCAACAACCTTTAACAGTTCACTGCTGGGCGACGATTACGAGCGACTGTACAAGATGCAATACTACGCGAAATTGCGCGTCAAGCGACCTACGTAGTTTTGGTCAATACTTCTCTTAATTTATTGCGTTCGTAGCGTTCGCAGCGTCACTTCGCGTCGTATGCGTCCATCCACCGCGTAACAATGCCGCGTAATATAATATAACGTAATAGTACTTTTATATGATCAGGCTACGTGAAAAGTATTAGGTAAAACTCTGTGACAAACACTCAGTTTATGTACAAAATAACTGAATTAGCAACTTACGTGAGTGGTCTGAAGAAAGACCTAACGATGGCACAATACATTTAAACATATGCCATCCTATACTTTTGTTCAATTTCGTAATTTTATTTCCATCCCATAGTTGCCTGGAAGAGATTGCCTTAGTGCGATGACATTAAGTTATAGATTTTGTTATCTGGTGTAAAATAAAAATATTTATTATTATTCTTAATCTTTTTATTACATTTGTATAAGTGTAATATGTAGAAAATACATTAAATACATTCGTAATCTATCTGTCTATTCTATATATTTATATGAATTACTGTTCGTTAGTCTCGCTAAAACTCGACAATGGCTGGACTGATTTGGCTAATTTTGGTCTTGAATTATTTGTGGAAGTCCAGAGAAGGTTTAAAAAGATGAATATATAAAAATGAATTGCATTTTTTATTAATTATGGAGTCGTTTTTTTTTATTTTAAGTTTATTTTATACAAAAGTTTAGGTCTTCTATTTATCGATTGAGGCAGTACGAAGTCTGCCGGGTCAGCTAATATAATAAATAGAAAAGGTACAATAAAACACATTTAAAAATAGAAACCGATGACTTCGGGTATAGGGACCAAATAACCGACGGTTAAGACTCCAAAGACAGGAACCTCCTCCCTGTAAATGCCGTTTCAGGAAGGTTTGTTGCATAAGGCAGTCGCATTCTGCCTCTTTTAATCTTATTATTATTTTCTACATAGTCTATGGGCTCTACACCCTTCTCCCAGTGATGCATAGGCAAAGATGCATACATTCACTAGTTAGGGTTCCGTAGCCAAATGGCAAAAAACGGAACCCTTATAGATTCGTCAAGTCTGTCTGTCTGTCTGTCTGTCTGTCTGTCTGTCTGTCCGTCCGTATGTCACAGCCAATTATTTCCGAAACTATAAGAGCTATACTGTTGAAATTTGGTCAGTCGATGTATTCTGTGAACCGCATTAAGATTTTTACATAAAAAAAGAAAAAAAACAATACATTTTGGGGGTCTCCATACTTGGAACTGAAACTTAAAAATTTTTTTTTCATCAAACCTAAACGTGTGGGGTATCTATGGATAGGTGTTCAAAAATGATGTTGAGGTTTCTAATATCATTTTTTTCTAAACTGAATAGTTTGCGTGAGAGACACTTCCAAAGTGGAAAAATGTGTGTCCCCCCCCCTCTAACTTCTAAAATAAGAGAGTGATAAAACTAAAAAAAATATATGTTGTACATTAACATGCAAACTACCAACGAAAATTGGTTTGAACGAGATCTAGTGAGTAGTTTTTTTTTTAATCCCTACTTAATATTACAAATGCGAAAGTACCTCTGTCTGTCTGTCTGTTACGCTTTCACGCCTAAACCACTGTACTGATTTTGATGAAATTCGGTATGATGATAGAACTGAACTTTGGAAAGGACATAGACTACTTTTTACTGCAATGATCGAGATACAAAGACCAAAGCTAGGTGATTATAAAAATACATAAATCGAAGATGTCAAAATGTATCACTGTTTACCTCCTGTCAAAACTTCACAGGTTGCTAGGAATAACACTTGCATGGCAACCATAATGATAGTTTGTAAATGACATATAGACCAGTAGACCAGAGTAGATAATTTTTGAAAACAAATAAAATTATAGTAGGATGAAACCTATTGAAAAAGGAGGAGAATATTATAAAAATGAAAGGAAAAATAATTTACGGGCGATCTGAGGTCGGGAAGGGGTAGGGGGGGGAGGTTTTCGGGTTCTTTAACCGGGGCGTGAAAAAGCATCTCACTAAGCCGCCATAGTGTGGGCCGCCATACATTATTGTCCGCATTCGCAGCAAGTGTGATAGCCCCGACTCTTGGATTCTGCTCATGCTTTCCATCAGGCAGGGTAGAGTCAGATTGGATGGCTAAATATATACAACAAAGGGTAAAAAATGGTTTATCTCGATTTCCGGCAAAACTACAAGGAAAATAGTTATTTTTAGGGTTCCGAAGTTTATGACTTCGAACCCTTATAGATATGTCATGTCCGTCTGTCCTTGTTCACGGCTACCCCATCATATAGGGTATCATTATATAGGTCTTTTAAAAACATTAAGGGGTTGTTAAGACGATTTTTTGATTTAGGTATCCGTTTGAGAGAAATTCCACTTTAAAGGCCACTTTTTTGTAAAAACAGGCCGTCCCGCCCGCCGAAAAATTTGTGATAGTGGTCCATATGATGAACTTTAAATGAAAACTATAACAAATTAGATGACTTTGTCAGTTCAGGAGTTATAGAGGCTTAACTTTTACAATGCGCTTACTTGGAAAAGTCATACAAAATCAACGCATTAAAACGTAAACATAACAATTATCCATTGGATACGATTTCTAATCCACGTACCATTATGGGTGACTGAGGAACCCTTTCCTATGCGTGGCCTGACACGCACTTGGCCGATTTTTATTTGTAATTTATAAAAAAAATGGATGCACATCAGAGTATTTACGGTTCTGACATAACAATTGAATTTTTAAATTTTTTGTCAGTCTGTTTGTTCCGGGTAATCTCTAGAACGGCAGATGGCTGATGACATAAGGAGTAACTTTAGACTAGACTTTAGACTAGCTTCACTCCGCGATGTTACTCGTGATTGACAACAAAAACCGCGGGCAACACCGCGGGACTCAGCTAGTAACAAATAAATCTATACAAATAATAAAATTAAAGTCTTTATGTAATATCAAATTTACAGGTTTTTATTAAATGCGTATGAAATACGTTACTTACACCAAAAATGCAATTTTTAAAAATTTCCGAAACTATAAGAGCTATACTGTTGAAACTTGGTCAGTAGATGTATTCTGTGAACCGAGTTAATATTTTTACACAAAAATAGAAATAAATTTTGGGGGTCCCCATACTTAGAACTGAAACTATTTTTCACCAAAACTATACGTGTATAGGTCTTCAAAAATGATATTGAGGCTTCTAATATCATTTTTTTCTAAACTGAATAGTTTGCGCGAGAGACACTTCCAAAGTGGTAAAATGTGTGGTCCCCCCCCCCTGTAACTTTTAAAATATGAGAATGATAAAATTTAAAAAAATATATGATGTACATTACCATGCAAACTTCCAACGAAAATTGGTTTGAACGAGATCTAGTAAGCAGTTTTTTTTAATACGTCATGCATCATAAACCGCAATTTACATTTCTTTCAATGAAAACACTATTATTAAAACATTGATGAAAGTTACAACGAACTACAAAAACTTTTATATGATGCTACGGAACCCTTCATGGGCGAGTCCGACTCGCACTTGGCCGCTTTTTTTTATTAACGAGTGCTGTTTTTTCCATGTTGGGATCGGCAACAACAACCACCTAGTATATATACGTCACATCGGGATTTACTAATAATTGCTTTATGGAAAACCGCAATAGAGAGTATCAAGGTTGACAAATATAGTCATAATAACTTTAAATTATTTGAAAGCGAAGACATATTAATGTCATGCCTTATTTATATAAGAAAGTCATATTCTAAGTACCAAACGATTTATTTCTGCAGTTTTACACTAAACTGTATCAAACATTTCACCATGTTAATCTAGATCTTTTTGATTACCAAGAGCCTTTTAATAACTCACCGCTTTACATAGGCTTCTTTATTAGAAAAAAGGTCTTCAATCTTCTTAAACATTCTTTATGCTGCTAGAAGAAATCGAATATAATAAGATAATAATAGATGCATCTTTTCTTCTACATCTGTCTACATCTGTAAGATCATATTTGCAGTATTTTGGCCAGTACATAGAACAGATCATATTTTATAGTCAACTAGCTGATGCACGCGGCTCCGCTCGCGTTCTAGGGGTTTGAAAAATAGATGTTGGCCGATTCTCAGACCTCCCCGATATGCACACAAAATTTATACAAATCGGCCCAGCCGTTTCGAAGGAGTATGGGAACGAACATTGTGACACAAGAATTTTATATATAAGACTAGTTGACCCAGCGAACTTCGTACCGCCCAACTTTAAAATTCCAGAACTTGATCGCAGCGCCACCTACCGGGTCCAAATCTAAACCATTCCCAGATCCCCTTGAAGACACACAAAAAATTTCATCAAAATCGGTCCAGTCGTTTGAGAGAAGTTCAGTGACATACACACTCACACAAGAATTATATATATAAAGATGTAAAAGACACAATTATCTAGACAAGTTTTTTTTTTACAAACTCACTACAACTGTTTGTTTTGAAAACTGTACCAATTTTAAATTAAATTTATACTGATAATAGAAATCTTAAAATTACTCTGTCTGTATGTCTATTACAATTTTAATGGTATGTCACACGTAGATACTTTAATTCTTGAGGAAAGACATGTGCTACTCTAGGGTAGTCTTGACATTATTATCGGTTTTCGCAGTTATCACGATAGACCCTGACAACCGCGATACACGCAGGCCGAGTCACGGAAAAATGATCGCCAATAGATAACAAATCTCAGGGCTGATGAAATCTTGAATATGTTAGACCATTTCATAATAAAACATTTGCTGCATATCATTAAATATATTGTAAAGTTCGAATCAATGTCGTATAAAAACGGGGATTCCCGCTGCCTACATCATGGACATCACACCATAGATGAATTATGGGAATATTTGAACACCTAAATGACTACTGAGCTCATGATAACCTCAACATATAGAACTTTTCTAGTTCAACTTTTCGCTGACAGAGGCGCTAGCATAGTTTTCTAGTGATGCATCATAGTGTGGCTGTTTTAAAAGCGAATTATAATATGCAAATAGACGACGAAAGCGCATTTAAATTCCAACTTTTAATATAGTCACGACTAGAAGGAAACATATAAGTTGGTTTTTCATTTACTTATACTTTTAATTAAAATATACTCTAATGATAAGCTAAACGTGTACTAACGTATTATTAAATTTTAATTACTACGGTATGTGATAACTAGTCAGAAAATCAATCATTTTATATAATGGCAATGCACATCGACATTTTTAATAAGAAAACTTAACAATAGGCATTTTGGATGATATAATAACTCCATATTCTCTTCTCTCTTCTTCTCTTCTTAAGGTATCACCACAACCCATGTGGTGATATTTCAAGAATATGGAGTGTCGTCACCCTTAAATTATCTTGAGGGGGTAATAAGAAGCGAACTCCAAGGTAGCTTATTACAGTAGCTACGCTTATTTTAGCACGAATGGACCGGCTAGACTGGGGCGGTTCTGACTTCACACAGAAGACCAACCTAAAATAACATTCGTGACTGACGTACTTCGGTGCTGAGAGCGAGACCGGAGACCCAATAATGCAGAGGTATTTCACTAGCCAATGGAGGCCTAGTATCACCATGCTGCATTGAGAATGGTGACCCTATTCTTGGATTCCACTGATGCTTTTGAACAAGCAGAGTAGTCACTTTGGTAGGCTTAAATATATAAAGAAAAGGTAGGATAACAGACTACACAGAACCTCAGGGCGGCAAAATTAAAAAAAAGTCGTAACAAACTCTATACTGGCCAGCATGGTATAGTACGCCAAAATTAAGGAGGGAGTTTGGTTTAAGTGAAGTGGATTACCAAAAGCTCTTGATGAACTTTAAAATTAGAAACTAAATGTGCCTTTATCCCAATGGTTCAAAACCGCTACCTGGTGATGTCTGCACAAATTAAGGAAGCTATAAAATAATTTAGTTGTTCAAATTGAAATCAAGTTTCGAAAATGGTTTTGATGTATAATTTGATTTGACGGCTCTACTTTATCGTTCACTCATTCCAGTGGTTCTATGTTCGACAAATTTTGTCTACTCAGGCTAGAATTTAGGTAACTTTAAAAAAATGCTATATATCTACTATACTAATGGCTTCGCAGGAAGGAATTTGGAAATCTTGGATTTTTCCTACCACAATATATTATGCATGGATTTTCTCTATTACATTTAAACATTCTTCTTGAATCGCTCTATCTATTACTAAAAATGATATTAAAATTTATTGAGTAGTTTAAAACATCTAAGCAAATAGACAGGGAAAGCAACTTCATTTTATACTATGCAAAGATGTTAAATTCATCGAAATACGAACGAACTTTTCATAAAATGGCAACATAATGAAGTCAGAAGAAGACTGCCTTGTTGGTCTAGTGGTTAGCGTATGCGGCTGCTGATCAAGATGTCTCGGGTTCGATTCCCGGTCGGACCAAAGCCAACATAATGAAGTCAAAAGAAGACTGCCTTGTTGGTCTAGTGGTTAGCGCATGCGGCTGCTGATTAAGATGTCTCGGGTTTGATTCCCGTAATATTTGTGTGATCCATAAATATTTAGTAAAGGTGTATAAATAGTCCATTCATACTTAGATACATAAAATATACATAAACTTCGAATAAATATGTTACTCGAATAAAACAATCGAAAATACAACACTAAATTATTGACCCAGTTCCGGTTTTGGACAGATACTCTGCCATTAAATATAATGGAACATCATTTTTGGTTTTTATACATATTTACCGGTTAACAACAGTAAGTTTAAAATAATATGCATATACGTGATATTACAGACTCGTTTGTACTTCACTGTTATTACTTCATTGCCTTAAAACGTATGCCACCTACATTCGTCAAACGCGCGTCATTTGTAAATGTACGATGTGCCAACATCATTACATCAACAGGATTAAATATTCCTACTCTCAATAAAATAAATAATAATAAATATTTCGGACATCTTACAAACAACACAACGCCATCTAGTCCGCCATAAATAAACATAGAAAACACCCAAACTCCGAAACAAATATTTGCAGATCACTCAAACATTTGGTTAGACCCGGGACTCGAACCACGGCAGTCGCATTCGCTACCACTGCGTCACCACAGTCAGATACCTAAATAAAACTATTTCACTGCCGTTTATTTATTGCGCAAGTATTTACGTAGTAACTGACTGCAGTAAAACACATATTAACTGAATATGACGCAGTACAAAATCAATAACTCATAGCACATAATATGTATGTATTACCATAGAAGCAAATTATAGTGTATTCATTTGTCTTATGTTTAGTGGAATTTATTCATTAGTGACACTGCAAAAATATCATTTAGTACTATTTGACCATTCCATTTATACCAATACCAATTTTAAATGTTTTGCTTTTCCCAATTTTATTCGAAGGCTGTGTTAAATTGCAAAATTCTATGGCAGTTTGCTGTAGTGGGAGGGAAACATGCGCTGGTACTGAGTTTCAGATTTTGACTACTCGGCACAGGAAGGAAGAACCGAATGACCACATTTTGAGAGCGTTTATCTACCACTCTAATACGGTGACTTCCAAGGATAGCACGTGTTGTCGTATAGACGAAGGGTGAAGATAGCACCAGTTGGCAGAGCTCATCAGAACACTACGTCACACACTGTTCATGATAAATAGATACAGAGGGACATTGTACTTGTTCTTTATCTATCAGGGAAGAAATAATGACTCATCATTAGTCGATCCTTTGCCTCTATATTATAAGAAAATCCAAGGAAAATTTCAATACTTATTGCTCTTTAATCAGGAGAAACAATTATTTTATCTCAAATTTGTTTATCACTGCCACTATATTAAAATTCCCGTAAACCACAAAAAAAGCATATACTCGTAAGTACTTATCATCCAACCACCAACTAACAATATTAGTTTGATAACGAAACCTGTATCATGATATTCGTGTATGTATTTCTATGTTAGACTCAAATTGACCAAAAGAATATCGCTACCATCATCATTATTTAATGAATATTATCATTTAATATGTAATGTTTTTCTTTAAAACAGTAATAGTCCACAGCTCCTCATTAGCAGGCCTTTTATTAGTAAAGAGGTTTTGGCGTACTGTACTACGGGCTAAAGTGGCAGATAGACGTCAGCCAGACGGGTTCATTTAATGGATTCATTCATGGCTCCATGATTCACGGTGTGGTTTTTAACTGTTTATTGCAACATAAATAATATAAATACGAAACAAACAATATCGGAAAACTTATTAATTTTAATCAAATTTCTCAAATTAATATAATTAACTAATTCCTTCATTATTGTTTTTTAATATTTTTTGTTCCTTAAATCAACAAAATAATGCAAATCACTATATGTTTATCTTAAAATGATTATTTGTTTAGTCGGTGTTGTTTAATAAACATATGAGTCGATTGCCAACTAGTCGGCAAGGAGAACACTTTCAGAGAACTCCGCAGACCTTGACTTTTAGAGGCTTCTAACACGAGATGACCTTATCTTGCTTTTTAGAACGGTACATTTCAAAGACCTGCTACTGGGAAACCAGGCAGGCTCTAGTGGGCTTATAAATCAACGAATCACCTTTCACTGCTGAACGAAGGTTCCCCTCAAGGGGCGCTAAATATTCTGGTCTTTAGCAGTCCGCATTCATTCACAGCCAAACACTTTCTTCAAATCGTCTGTTCACCGTGCCGCAGGCAAACGTTGTGTGGAGCTAAGCTTAGCCAAGCTGATATTCTACAAATTGAAACTTTATTAGAAAACTAATCAAATATATCGGAATGAAATCTTCTCAACGTAAAGTCACGTAGTCAAAATGATAGAAGAGAAAGAGATGTTAACGATTATTGAATCATCATGATCATTAGCCAATCGCAGCCCACTGCTGGACATAGGCCTCTCCTATTGCACACCACTTTGATTGATTTTGAGCTTCTCGCATCCAGCTCCTGGCAGCCATCTTGCGCAATATTCACTCCACCTGGCCTGTGGGTGTTCTACACTACGTTTGCTGAGTAGAATGAGAAACACAAATTAATTGTATCTTGTCTAGGCTATTGACTCTAGTAAAAGACGGACATAATACGCACTTGGTAGTTTTTTCCAGAATTGTGTAATCTCTTACAACAATCATACTGTCCCACTACTAGAGTCTACTCTCCTTAGGAAAGGTTAAGGTCCATATGTCCGCGTCCCCACGCTGGCCGAATGCGATTTGGGGAGTCGCAAGACAATGTTGTAGCTACGTAATCTTGTGCTCATAGCTGACTTACCTTAGGTGATCGCAAACAATCACTAAGGGTAAGCAACGACGGCACGGTCAGACCTAGATGGGTGACCGTTTGTGGCATGATATGTTATGAGCGTGTCACGTTAAGCAGTCGGCAGTAGAAACATCCAACGGCAAGATCACGTAGCCACAACGGGTCTTGCCAGTCCCCAACCCGCAGTAGGCCAGCGTTGGGATGTATGGCCTTAACCCTCTCCTGAGAGGAGCTGCGAGCCCCAGAAGTGGGACATTATGGGTTGTTGATTTGAATCTTGCGTTGGATGTTTTTGAGCCGCACAAAAAAGCTCCACGACTGTTATCCTATTATGCTTAATGTGATTTCTGAATGACACAGACGCTCATGGTATCACGGATCATGAATGGTCACCCATCCAGGTACTGACTGTTTCTTATCAACTAGGGTAACTTGGCTATGCATCACGTCACCTACCTAGACTTAACACCTAAAGTTCCAGAAACTATTGTTAATTAATCTATAGTATTTCAACTAATTAAATTAATTTAGCTTAAACCATTATCGGGGTATATACGACCTAATTTTTCCTCTTAAGTTTCACGTCATTAATTTATGGCTGTTATAATTACTTGGTTGATCAAACGGTTTATAGATTATTAATTAAATTGTTGCTAGCCGGCCTACTAAAATACGATCATTTTTGAAGTCGTAAATTATAAATTAATATATTTTATGACTAATGTTTTATATTTAGAATTACGTCTCCAGATCCACGTATTTTCGGTTTTAGTATTAGAGAGCATAGTGTAAGTTTCTTTTTTCACTAGACTAGTGGGCGCAGTGATAATGTACTTGATTGCTGTGCCTCTGTGCCTCGAAGTCTCAGGTTTGATTCCCGGCAAATATTTGTTTTGAAGTTTAGGTGTTATCTATGTATAATATGTATATACAAAATACTACTATACAAAACAAAGAATAAGAATATTCTAACTTATAGAATATTCATCTATCTATTCTATCAATCTATATTTCATAGTACAAGCTCTGCTTAATTTAAAGATAGATGGCGTTGTGTGTCAGATTATATTAACTATTTATTAATTATTATTTTATAACAAGTCGCTTTCGAGGGCGGATGCATTATGCATAGAGATCGGCGAAGATTCCAGTGCAGGCCAATAGCAATGATGAACGCGGTCACTTTGAAATCTAACAGGCATGAAAGCAACTCAAACCTCAAACCAAAGAACACGAAGTTTCACCTTATTCATGTCATGGGTGTCGCAAAACTGAGGATGGAAGATACGCAACTATATATGACTGCAAGAGCAAGGAAAACCTGGAACATAAAGGCAATAAAAACAGATTATGTATTAAATTTAATTTAGAATGTCACCATTCCTACTCATGTCTTGGGTGACGCAAGACTAAGGAACCAAAATACGCAATTCTACAGTACTCTACATCACTGCAAGGGCAAGGAAAACCTGAAACAAACTCTAAATCAAGCCACTTGGTAATTAAACAAATTATACAGAGTGTAGAATTTAATTATACATTTAAAGAACAAGGAAACTCAATACCAAAGAGTCTAAAGACATCAAATGCCTAAATATAGCAAATCTTCTTGTTCAAGAGTCAGGTGGTGGTGGCCGTCACCTTGACCCCACTCACATACCCCACGTGGTCCAGGACACTCAAACATCCTACACAGTGTGTAGTGTGGTAGTGTCAAATTATTGTTTGTCACAGAATTTATTTGAGAACCAGAAATATCTTGTTATTCGATGAGATTTACATCGTTTTATTCGCATTACATAAATCGATCAAACTGTTAATTAAAAGTATGTTTACTTATATTTTCTTTTGCGAATTTCCATATTTTGATGACCATGAATGTAAGGATTGTAGTCCGAGAGTCTCTGACTATATACATTTTGTTATTTACATTATTCTCAATTTTTAATAGAATAGTATTTTTGTCAGAGACACATTGCGCATTTTATAATAAAGATGCGCTTATAAGTACTAAATTTATTTTATAGTTATTTACAAATATGTTAATTTTAATATACTTTTTGTTATTTCACATAATGATTTGCACTGGGGATCACCCATGCCTTTGGGCTTAGACGCTTGGTGTGGTTGCAGTCTTAATAAAAGCCATTATCGAATTCTTACTATTTTAGGTTAAACAAGTCACTGTATGTGCTTTTAATCGATTCTATATAGATAAACGGTCATAAAAAAATGTATTGATTTTTAAGTACCTACTTGAACTTTATCAAATCAATATGGAATTTAACAAAAGGTTAGGAGGTATGGCCTGATAGGAGCGGCGTTGATCCTGTGGGGGACTTGAAATAATATGGTCCGGGTCCTCTTTAGAGCAGAAGCAAGCGCCTGAGTCGATCGCAGGGGTGTTTTTTAGAGGAAACACCACATACCAGGGCTCTTGAGTCCCCTAGGAGCCGGGGATCTGAAGGGTTATGCAGTGATGTCGTTCTGTATAGTTTGCATCCTTACTTACCTCATACAACACCTACGTGATGAATACGAGTGGTGACACTGCATATTGTTAATCCGTCCCCATATGGAAAAAATAAATAAATAAATATTTTAGGACATCTTACACACAACGTCATTTAGTCCCAAACTAAGCAGAGCTTGTATTAATGGTACTAGACAACTGATATAAATACATAAACATATTTTGTTTTCTGTAAATACATACAAATATTATATATAGAAAAACACCCAGACTCCGAAACAAATATTTGTGGATTACACAAATATTTGGTCTGACCCGGGAATCGAACCCGAGACATTAACCACTAGACCAACAAAACAGAAAGTATAGAATAATCTAATTTTCGCAACTTGGTGACGAAATATCCTTCCACTTCGTACTCAAGATAATTAGTTGGGCAGGACTTCGTGCTGGTAATCATAATACGCTTGTATTTTATATGTGTATTAGCTGAGCCCCACAGTCTAACCCGCGGTTATTGTTGTAAATCGCGAGTAACGCCACGGTGCGAAGCTACTCTAAAAAAAGTTTTAGCCTAAGTTCCTCCTTGTGTCATCAGCTATCTGCCAGTGAAAGCCCGTCAAAATCGGTCTAGCCGTTCCAGAGATTTCCCGGAACAAACAGACAGACGGACAAAAATATTGAAAATTGAATTTTTGATGTCAGTACCCTATATACTTTGATATGCATTTAGTAAAAAACTGTTCATTTTATATTACAAACAGACACTCCAGTTTTATTTATTTGTAAAGATATAACAATAATAATAATATGATCAAGGTGCCATTGATCATATTGTGTGGTTTTAATTCATGCGCTTTCGACACACCGCTACCATGGTTTGAATCTCCAATGGGGCGACGGCCCTATAGATCCTTACCCACACAAAGAACGAGTGATTTCATTTTCGTTATGAAAATTAATCCCTTGTAGTATCTACAGGGTGGGACCAATTTAATCGCGTTAGTGGGGTGTCCTACTACAGAAATATTGTCGATTCACTAACAAATCACTTTAGAATGGGTCCATCCGCAAATTGTACTTGTGCATAAAAGTTGTTATCTCAATTGTGATCATATTATGTACCGTTGACGTTTTTTATATTTTTGTTTTATTACGTCATAGAAACATTGCACAATTTCTTTAAGGTATTCCATTTTTTCCTACCCTAACCGATTCTATCTCCAAAAAACAAGTGATTATTTGCGAACAACAGAGTTTTTTAACAGTTTATTGCCAAATTATGGCTCTTCTTTACTTGCACAACATTTTTAAATTGTTTTTGTTATTAGAAAGTTAGAAAAATGCGACTTTCTCAGATTCCAGGAATGAACGGATGGGTTTAAACTTGTAATGCGTGTGGTATTTTGCTCTTAGAAAAAAGCGATGGCCAGTTTTTTTGCTATACAAAATTATTATCAAAATTAGTAACGACCCTGAGTTGTCCCCAAATGCCTCTTAATGGTCGCCAATAGCCCCCAAGCCACTTTCGACAGGCTAGTAAATTGAGCTGAATTAAAAAAAGCCGTCTTATAACTTAAAAATCTGCTACTATCTGTCTCATAACTTATTTTTTTCGAACTTTTTTGACAAAGCAAAATAAAAATTCGTATTCAGATGCTGGCTTTTTTCCTTATCTTTTATCTACAACTAATGCTACCGTTTCTGTTTACCTAAGTAGACCATTGTTACTGCAAGAAAAAGTTAAAAAACCACCCGACAAATATAAAACTTTAATAACATCTATATAGCTTTAGACGGGGCTCCGCTCGCGAGTATGTCGGTTTTCGCGGTAAAAAGAGCCTATGTATTCTTAGGATCTAGAGTATCTGTGTACCGAATTTCATTGAAATTGATTTCGTAGTTGCGAAAGTAACTCTGTCTATCTGTCTGTGTCTGAATGTTTGGTACAACACAGGTAATCTAGAGTCTGAATAAGGACATTGACTGCTTTTTACCGCGATAACCGCCATACACGCGGGCGCAGCCATGGGCGAAAGCTAGTTAAATATATTTATGATAATTTAATATACTTACGCACAAACTTTCCCATATATATTATGACAGCATTAAATCAAAGAGGTATACGTACTCAATTGTCATGCAGAGATATGGTTTTATGTCGTTTTATGGTTATGTAAGGGATTGATTGTGAATAAATCAGTAACGTTTCCTTATTGCGACCTTTACAATATGAATAATTGTCAAAATGACTAAACCAATAAGCCAGTAATATTGGTCAAATTTAGAAGTAAAATTTATCATATTTTAACGTCCTGATCACTTTAATTTTAAGATTAGATCAGTCCAGGAAAATAGATTTTAAAAGGACGATCTTCTTAAAAATAAAAATGGTCAAGTGCGAGTCGGACTCGCCCATGAAGGGTTCCGTAGCAGCAAGTAACATCATATAAAAGTTGTTGTAGATCGTTGTAACTTTCATCGAGGTTTTAATAATAGTGTTTTGATTGAAAGAAATGTAAATTGCGGTTTATGATTTTTGACGTATTAAAAAAAAACTACTAACTAGATCTCGTTGAAACCAATTTTCGTTGGAAGTTTGCATGGTAATGTACATCATATATTTTTTTAGTTTTCTTAATTCTCTTAATTAAGAAGTTAAAGGGGGGGGGGGGGGATACACATTTCACCACTTTGGAAGTCTCTCGCGCAAACTATTCAGTTTAGAAAAAAATGATATTAGGATCCTCAATATCATTTTTAAACACCTATCCATAGATGGTTTTGGTGAAATTTTTTTTTTTGAGTTTCAGTTCTAAGTATGGGGACCACCAAAATTTATTGTTTTTTTCAATTTTTATGTAAAAATATTATTGCGGTTCACAGAATACATCTACTGACCCAGTTTCAACAGTATAGCTCTTATAGTTTCGGAAAAAAGCGGCTGTGACATACGGACGGACAGAAAGACAGACATGACGCATCTATAAGGTTTCCGTTTTTTGCCATTTGGCAACGGAACCCTAAAAACGAATGCATGCTATTATATCGTCAAATTTATGAGAAAATTTCTCCATTAATACTTATTGAGAGTTAAAAAAATCGATAGTATTATAAATAAAGGAGTGTAGCAATATTAATAGAATTATAATATACATAGACGTCTGCTAACTTAATATACAATTATTGGTTTCACTGCAGACAAATTTGAATAAAAGAAAGCAGAGGTGGACACGATTTGAGAACGTTTATTTGCTGATAACTCTGTCAAGCTATATCGTACTTGCATTGCGAATGAAGTAGAACTCTATCGTAGTCTATTCAAATTAGCAAGGCTATACGAGGCCTAAATTAGAAATGTCAAAGTCAATGAACTGAGACCGCCATGATGTGAGGGTCACAGATTAGATAATTGCTTGTAGGTTATATACCGTGAGAGAAAATGTTTACTTAGAAACTAGCTTTGTCTTGAATTTGTACTATCCGCTTTTGGTAAATACTAATAAATAATATTTTTGACTAATGTCTACTTATATTAAAAATGTTAGAAATGATATGTAAATAGCCTGCCCCGCTTCGTATGCACTATTGCCATCATTAAACTCTTGACACGTTCATTGCAAGAATTTTAAGCAATGTAGCAATATTTGGATATGTAAGTCTAAAATATATATATATATATCTTTAAAACTACATAGTTAAACTACTGGGAAACAATATACTTATAATTAAATTAGCTCGCAAAACTAAACTTAAATAATCATTTAAAGAGTTGCGTGACTAAAGAAATGGCAAATTTGAAAAACATGTTAAAAAACAGTCGTGGTCGAGTTCAAAGTACGCGGGAAACTGGAGCGCATCGTTTTCCCGTATCTTGAACTCTTGGATGCTAAGCTACAATGCCCTGTAGACAAATGATTCTGAACCTAAATAATGTTCCAAAAAGAAAATGTATTCTTTTGGTAAACAACTCACTCTTTCAGCCCGGTGAGTCATTGGCTATCTTGGGTGTTATAGATAGATCATTTAAATCTTACACGTTTATTTAGATGATAATACCGTTTAAGAAAAACTAAAACCTTTAGGATAAATGACAAATATACAGTAAACCACTTTCTTTTCAGAGACTAATATAAAATTCATCATCATTCCTTGTGTTCCTCATCATTATCCTGAACAGTTTTATCAGTCCACTGCAACTATTCCTCTCCTTATAAACAAGATTTTGGTCTAGGACTAGGCTTAATCATAGGTTTTGTATAACGACTGTTCTCTGACTTTTTTAGCCGTAATGATTGTCGAAGATGTTCGTATTGCACGTAGGACTGACAGCTTAGCGTGCTCTTCGAGCCATAGAGCAAAAGGTGTCTATATGTTAAGAATCAGTCACCCACTCAAATACTAACTTGGCTCGGATTGCTTAACCACTTAGCTATGAGCCCTTTAAATTAGTATCTACGAGTATATTCAGATAGTTACCTTTTTCGTTAATATTTAGGTTTATATCATAAAATTTTACTTTATATTATTTAATAACATATATCATTTTTAATTTAAAACTGTGTTTGGGCTTATAATACATGTAAAGATTAGATTAAATAATTTTTTTTCAACACTCAAATATTAATTAGTCATAAGGAAAATATTAAGTATTAATTATATTCTTAAGGCTAGTGAAGCGACGCTGATTTCACCCAACTGACAGCTGACTTGACACAAAGGACACCCAGGCTCAGAACAATAATTTCTGAATTATACAAAGTGTTTTTCCCACGTGGGATTTGAACCCACTACACTTGGCGCAGTAGAAAGCTACCTAGCGAGTCACTAGGCCAACCGTGCAGTGCGCTGTTGCTTTTGCGACCTAAATTTTTTAACCAAGTTCGAACTTCCTTTATTAGCCTACTTTTTGACATAAGCGTCTCCTTAGAAAACGAGTTTGAATAGCATTATTTTTAAATATAACAAAAATATTAAAAGGACCTTCCTAAACCAATCAAACTATAAATTTTAATCCCATAAAGGAACACCGCAAAATATTAATCCTTTTATTGTTCTAACTGTTCGTTATTTTGGCTAATGTGGTTACTTACTGTCTATACCGTTACTCTAAACTAAATACCAAACCAGACTAAAATATTCAAAGTTTTTCCAATCCAGAAACTTTTTCTAGTTTTATGATAAACTTCTGTAGTGGATGACTAGCGAAGGATGTCGGCAAACTAAGAACGCTGTATCAGTTCCTAACAAGAAGCTTGCCCGCACCCTTATCAGACTGAACAGAGACAAACTCCGTAAAATCATAGGAACCTTAACCACACATTGTCTCCTCAACAAACACCTACACACGATAGGAGTAACAGATAGCCCTCTATGCAGAGGATGCATGGAAGCAGAAGAAACGCCACAGCATGTCATCATGGAATGCAGCAGTGTGGCCGAGCAACGGGCACAATTGCTCCAGTCACCGGCAACACTTAAGGAAGCCTGCAGTAATCTCTGGAGGCTGCTTTCCGTCTGGATCAATCTAGGCTGGCTGGAGTAAACGGGAAACTTTTCACACGCACAATGGTCCAATAGTAAGGACTAAGTGTGGAAACCGCCCAGGAAAACAAACAAAATAAAAAAAATGTACAGGGTATAATAAATTATTTTTGTAGGTAGTAGAGTTACGTTGATAGTAGCACGCTTCAGCCGTTCCGGGCCAAGTCGACCAGGGTGGTACTACCCTCATATAGAAGACAATCTTAAAAATGATAGCATCCATTTTGTTGGTGAGTGTGAGACCGGAGGCCCAACGATCCAGAAGCATCTCACTAAGTCGCCAAAGTTTGGGTCACCATGCTGCATTATCTGTTTTCACAGTGAAGTTGGTGAACCTTGGATTCTACTCATGCTTTCCATCAAGCAGAGTCACATGGGCAGGCTTAGATATAAAAAAAACTATTTTGGAGTAGCTATTGTCACTGATGTGGATACTTACTGTATAGTACCGTTATCTTATGACAATGAAATCAAAAGTCCCTTGCTAAGCCAATAAAACTATAAAGTTTAGACTAATAAAAGTAAACCGCAAAATATTAATCCTTTTATTGTTCTAATTGTTTAAACAGTAGTGACCCATTTTCTTGTCTCAACATAAATCTGAAACTTCAGTACAGGTTATAAAAGTTGCATTCACTATTCACAGTTCTCATAGTTGCTATTATGGTTATTAACTGCCTATACCGTTATCTTCTACAAATTTAATCAAAAGACCCTTGCCAAGCCAATAAAACTATAAATTTTAATCCCATAAAAGTACACCGCAAAATACTAATCCTTCTATTGTTCTAATTGTTCAAACAGTAGTACTAGTCTTTTGAACTATTTATGTGTCTCGACGAAACTGAAATATTTTCAAATTTTACGATACGCTTTTGTACAGTTTTTAATAAAACATTTGCAATACTGACAATTCTCGGAGTAGCTATTGTGACTGATGTGAATATTTTCTGTGTTTACCTATATTTTATGCTTATTAAAACAAAAATCCCTTGCTTAGCCAAAAAAATTTGGAAACAAATATTATTCCTTTTATTGTTCTATTTGTTCAAACAGTAGTACTAGTCTTTTGAACTATTGACTAGTTTCAACGAAACCCTGAAGCTTTTTAAAATTTTGTTTTAAACTTCTGTATAGGGTATAAAAGTTATTTTTGAAGGTAGTGGAGCCACGCTGCTTTCATCACGAGTGGGCCGGCATGGCCGGGGCGGTACCACCCTCACCTAGAAGACAAACCTAAAGATGATAGCATTCGCGTTGTTGTATTTTGTTGGTGAGTGTGAGACTGTAGGCCTTAGTTTGGGTCACCATGCTGCATTATCTGTTTTAACAGTGAGGATAGGGACGCCTACTCTTGGATTCTACTCATGCATTCTACCAGTTAGAGTAGATTCACATTAGTAGGTTTTAATAAAAAAATATAATATTTGAATATAGATAATACTCAGAGTAGTTATTGTGACTGATGTGGATACTCACTGTATATACCGTTGTCTTAGGCCAATTAAATCAAAAGTCCCTTGCCAAGGCCAGTAAAACTATAAAGTTTAGGCTAATACAAGTACGTCACAAAATATTAATCCTTTTATTGTTTAAACAGTAGTGAACCAATTTCTTATCTCAATGTCTGTGTTTTCAAATTTTATGTGAAACTTCAGTACAGGTTATAAAAGTTGCATTCACTATTCACAGTTCTCATAGTTGCTATTATGGTTATTAACTGCCTATACCGTTATCTTCTACAAATTTAATCAAAAGACCCTTGCCAAGTCAATAAAACTATAAATTTTAATCCCATAAAAGTACACCGCAAAATACTAATCCTTCTATTGTTCTAATTGTTCAAACAGTAGTACTAGTCTTTTGAACCATTTATGTGTCTCGACGAAACTGAAATATTTTCATATTTTACGATACGCTTTTGTACAGTTTATAATAAAACATTTGCAATATTGACAATTCTCGGAATAGGTATTATGACTGATGTGAATATTTTCTGTGTTTACCGTTGTTTTATGCTAATTAAATCAAAAATCCCTTGCTAAGTCAATAAAGTCTTGAAACAAATACTAATCCTTTTATTGTTCTTATTGTTCAAACAGTAGTACTAGTTTTTTGAACCATTTACTAGTTTCAACAAAACCTTGAAGCTTTTCAATATTTTATAATAAACTTCTGTACAGGGTATAAAAGTTATTTTTGTAGGTAGTGGAGCCACGCTGCTTTCAGCATGAATGGACCGGCACAACCGGGGCGGTACTACCCTCACGTAGAAGACAAACTTAAAAATGATAGCATCCATTTTGTTGATGAGTGTGAGACCGGATGCCCAACAATGCAGAAGCATCTTACTAAGCCGTCACAGTGTGGGTCACCATGCTACATTATCTGTACTCACAGTAAGTATGGTAACCTCAACTCTTGGATTTAACTCCTGCTTTCATCAGGCAGACTAGAGTCAATTTGGTAGGCTTAAATAAAATATATATATTTAAAATAATCTATAGAGTAGAGTATCTATTGTGACTGATGTGGATACTTATTGTATATACCGTTATCTTAGGCCAAATAAATCAAAAGTCCTTTGCCAAGGCCAACAAAACTATAAAGTTTAGACTAATAAAAGTATGACACAACATTTTAATCCTTTTATTGTTCAAACAGTAGTGAACCAATTTCTTGTCTCAATGTCTGTCTTTTCAAATTTTATGAGAATCTTCAGTACAGGTTATAAAAATTACATTCACTATTTACAATTCTCAGAGTAGCCAATGTGTTTAATAACTGCTTCATAGCTTCAACGATTTTCTTGTATTTTTGTTAAACACAATACGCCACAGCAAAGCAAGGCGGGGAACAGTGACTATGTAAAAAAACATTAATTAATTTTGTTTATTATTGTTTTGTTTTAATGAAAGAGAACTACCGCACTAGAAATAAATCCTGTGTTGCGGGGGACTTTGCAAACATATATGGAAAGGACAAAAAGAATACTCAGAAGAACAATTTGTGGATCACACAAACTGTTGTTACATGTGGGGATTGAACCCTTAATACTCAGCTACAGAAACTTTGAAGTAGTAGAAAAAAATCTGTAGAGTTCAAGCTTTAACGCGATATACAACACCTCCAAGGTGGATTTTTATTTATCATAACGTTATTTAACTTATAACAACTGTTTTGAGTAGTTTTCAACTTTAAGGCTATACAGCCTAAACATACGATTAAAGTTAAAAATAAAACCGAACCTTTAAGGTTTGGTAATGTTTATGAATAAAGGAGTATAGTTCTACAATTGAGCTCAAATTTTGAACTTATAAGGATAGTTTTCATTTATTAATTTCATTCCTTACCTTCATTAATACAATTAAAATGTACCACAGCAAGGTGTGAAGCCACCCACAGCGAAGGATTTTATCTAAATTGTCTACGGAATCGGCATCTTTGCCAATCTACTTTTGGCTTGTGCAGTAAAAAGGACATTTTATGACAGTTTTCTAAAAAAAAAATGAATTTGCCAATTGTATGCAATATTTATAAAACCCTTACAGCACCTAACGGTAAAATGGCTAACAGTTTGATTTTAATATTTTAAACAACGTCTTTTTTAACTTTTTTATGACGAGTAGGTACATTAGGTGCGTTTTATTATCGGTTTTGTAAAAAACGAGAATCGCATTTAAAAATTGCAACTTTTCGTCAACTTTTACGATTAGAAAGTGCGTAAGGGTTCGTTGTCTTATGATTTTACGGTTTTTTATTATTTAGCGTACATTGTTCATGATCATTTAAAACATTTTACTAGAAAAGTGTTTCTAAAATGCCAAATGCATATTTTTTTTACGATACTACTATAACTATACAGCTCTTTGTTTGAATAAACTCTCTCACACAAACGTGATCGATTTGTTTTAACTTTCACACTAAGTTTCCGTTTTTTTATTGTTTTAAAATGACAACAAACTGGGGACTTGACAAACATATATAAAAATACAAAGAATATTCAGGTTCAGCGCATCCATTTGTAGTACATTTGAATCTCAGGAAGGAAGTAGGTAGTATATTTCGCCTCTTTACAAGAACAACGTGATATTTTTTAAACCACAACTTTACAGGAGAGCAATTTTAAACATTTAAGGGTTGATAAATTCTAAAATATTAATAATAATTTGTCGGAAAACAATTAAATTGTTGCAGTAACTAATATGCTTTCTGAAAATAAGCAAAAGAAAACTCAGTTCAATATGAAATAAGTAAAAAAACTGATTTAAAAAAACACAGACACACATGTCACGTTTTTAATGAAAATATTTCACAAAATGCTTGTAACATATTGATATATCACATTGAAGCTGTTAAATTTAGGTGTAAGGCTGTGTGATAAGGTAAATAAAACACACTATCAAAATAAAGATCTTGTATTAAAAAAATACAAATTTACGAAAACAATGGCTTACTGACACCATGAAATTAGTTTAAGGCACAATAATCAACAAGAGATCAATCAATCACATAGTACTAAGTACTCGCTTTAATTAAAATTATAAGGTAACTAAAAAGTAAAACAAAACAAAATAAAAATCAAAAAGTTAACTGTACTTAAAGTTATCTAATAGTAATTAACATCTTCTAACACAATTATGGCACCCAGTTTTATAGTACCTCGAAATTCAAAATAGGAACATAGCTATCACCCTTCATAAACATAGAATCACAAATTCTCTTAATACTAATGAAAACACTATCATTTTAAATGTAGCAATTAAATATTTCTAAAAATACAATTCAAAAAATCTTTGTACTTAATCAGTCTTATTACAACGATTCGTAAAATGGCTTGTGGTATCTAGGAATGAGGTTTTTATTGACTAAATCCATGAGATCAGCTTTTTTTCTCTCTGCTAGTCCAGGTTTTTGAAGATAGGCCTTTTGCAAATCTAAATTAATGCTCTGGCTATTATGATTTCTCTTTTTTTTCACCACTATAGCTTTCTTGAATAATTCATCAGCATATGATTCTTTGAAAAATATGGCATCGGGATCAGAGCTTTGAACTTTTATCATCTTCAGTCCAGCCAGTTTCACAGTATTATTGTCTTCATCTTTCATTATTGCAAAATTCATTTGAGTGCATATACTTTTCCAATCAAAAAAATCATTGAAGCACATTTCATTAACATGAAACGGCTCGCTTTTTTTCCGTGCCGCCTTTATAGCCCCGATAAATGCGTCAGGTGTATACATTGGTCCTGATCTCAGTTGCCTTTTAACTTCTCTCTCTATTTGAGAGTGAGCTGAATCGCCCTCGTTCTGCGTATGTCCTTTAACGAGGTATTTGTGTGTAATTGATTTGAGATTTGGCAGAGTTCTGACTGCGTAAGTGTACATTGAGATCATAAACTTATTTTTTTGCTGTCCGGCACAATTGTCAGAATAAAAGACAACATCGAGGTCTTCAGCCGTTGCGGAAATTTTCTCCAGGTATTTGTAAACACAGGTAGCTATTTCGTTGACACCTCTATTGGCGTTAGACTCATCCCAAACATAACTCTCAACTGAATTATTTTGTAAGTTATAAATTGTCAAATTAAGTACATTTAGTTTGGACTTGTAGTAAAAAACTGAGACGTCTCCTTTGGGGCATTGGAACACTGCTTGAAGATCATAGACCGCTACTAAAATATTTTTGTTGTTCTTATCTTTTTCTTTTTCAATACGAGACAAATTCTTTTCCTTAAGATGTAATTCATAATCTTCTTTCTTAGATTCTTTCTCTTCATCTGTGATGTTTTTATAAGCTTCGCATATATCGCATAAATCCTTTTTAGGAGTGAAAAACGAAATGTTAAAATCTTGTGTAAAAATACGATAAAATGTAATGTACGTTCCATAGGGGACGTTTTGGGATTTGCATTTTTCTACATAATCTCTATGAAGATCTGTGACAGCTTTGCTACCATCAATATAATTTCGTTTTGAGTTAGCCCGGATGTAGTGTGACTCAATCTTCGGTATAGACTCAATAAACAATTTGATGCCATTTTTAATGCTTTCGTCCACTGCATAATGGTTTGAATGAGTACCTCGGTTATCTTTCATGGAAGAAATATTAGTGTTGCTATTTTTCTTTTTCAAAGCAGTCTCTATGGGTCGATTATTAATCCCCAAAGTATTTTTGAAGAACAATTTACAAACTCTTGTTTTTTCACCCGAAATAGTCAAAAAGAAAGCGTTATTGTTGTTTCTGATAGTTGCAACATTTCCATCCGAATCAACTTTAACGTAACGTTGTTTTGGGATGACTATGTCTACGCTATTAGCAATAAACGTCCATTGTTTTTCTATTGCACCTAAGCTCCAATAGTCATTTAAAATGGTCTGTCTCTGCTCCTCTGTAAATTTAAACCCACATTTAAATTTACATTTATCTTTACAGGAAGGTTTCAATTCACGACTCGGCATGTTTTTTTTTGATTTGGTAGATTGATAAGGCTTCCCACTATTTCTCAGTCGTTTAGCTACATTGACTTTCCAGTTTGATTCATTTAGTCTTCTTTTTTTACCAGTTTTAGTTGGACTAGAATTATACACTATTGGACTTACAGCATTTCCGTTACTTACATTTTCAATCGCAGAAGATTCACTGTTCTCTATGACACCGAGATCGTTGAATACCATAGCATGTTCGTTTGTAGACGAAAGTGGTTCCTCGTAGTTTTCAATGTTTATTGAAACCATATTAGATGTTACCAAATATTGATCATCTGAAATGTTATTATAGTTGGTATTGATATTTTGTTTCACGTCAGTATCAGAAGAATACTCAGCACGTTTTGTTGGTTGGGCTTCATAATCAGGATCCTTTACTGAGTCATCGCTGTCTGAAACGTTATAAATGCAATCAATTTCTTGAAGTGTAGTGGTGTGGTATTGGTTTGATCAATTACCCTCGAATTTTGTGAGAATAGTGGGATATAATTTATATCCCTCTGCATTTAAATTAACTTACCTTGATACATAGATGGGCCACTGCTTGAAGAACAGCTAGAACTCGAAGAACTACTAGAACTAGAGGAACCGCTGCTACTAGTCGAATCACTACGAGGTCGGATGGAATCTACTGCGATGTCTTTCTCTACAAAGAGGATTGAAATAATGAAATTATAGGAACATAACTAGAAAAAAAAATATCTGTACAAGTAAAAAAATACCTTCTGTTGATGTCTGCAATGTATTGGTCGAGGTTTTGGCATTTTCATTCTCGTCTTGTGTTAAAATATCTATTTGAGAGTTTGAATCACTTAGTTGTACACTTAAATTATTTTTAACACCTGTAGCTAATTGAACTAACCTCCTAGATCGTGATGCCATCTGAAAAACAAATTCGTAAAAGTTACTTTATTTTAGCATGTATAATGTAACATTTTAGCATAATATAAACCCAAACTTAAAGGTTTTCAAAAATAATGATGTAAAATAAAATAACCCATAGTATTTGAAAACGATTCATCAACAACATTGTTACAATCAAAGATATCACAAAGAAAACTTGTAACTTTTTCATCAATAATGTGACAATATTCATTATCTCATTCTCAATACTCACGAGTTTTACAACAAAAACGAGTTAAATAACTAATATCACATTATTCAAGTTAAAGTAAATAACAACAAGAAACATACCTTTGCACTAAAAACGTGGTATACTCGTGATGCCACGTTTTTTGTGAAAAACAGGAGCACTTCACTCGTTGCGCGTGCGGGGCAAACTAACGCGTCGCGTTGTCGAAGTCGTGCGCCACACCGAAAGAGACAACGTGATAACGCCATTTGCCACGGTCGTGTCGTCTCTTTCACTCATAGCTCCTCGAACATTCACTTTTAAAATGCCGCGTTTTTGTAGAAAATAAAATTCGACATCGCGGTTTTGAATATCAAATAATAAAAAAAAACGTTTTTATGAGATGTCACGTTGCTCTTGTAAAGAGGCGATTTGTACCCTTGGTGGAATCAAGAAGTTATAATGCGGGTTTGTAAGCTTAAGTAGTAAAGCTAGTGTATATTTATAATCCTTTTAATGCCTACCCTTACTTCCTTACTAATATTATAAATATCAAGTATCTCTGTCTGTCTGTCGTGCTTTCAGTACACAGTCAGTCGGGAGCTGGAGAAAGGACATAGGCTATTTTTACCGCCGTAACAACATACACTCGTACGAAGCCGCGGGCAAACGCTAGTAATGTATAATTGTTATTAGGTCATCTTTTTTAGGGTGAGACGGCGACCGTGAGGAGACACAATTAGTTTATTCTTTTGACACTCGGCTGTTCAGCCATTATTACTTTTATTACCCGTAAAACATTTTCGTAAATGTAGTTTGTAGAAAACTGTAAAAAAAACTCTACTGTCAACATTAAATAAGTTACTAAACAAATATATTAAAGAAACTAAATTGGTACAAACCGTGATTTTGAATATGCGACAATATGACTGATTTAATTTTTATATTGTTATGCAAACAGAAATGATTACAAAAATACCATGTATATTTTTTAAACTCTGTTTAATATTGTCAAAGGATATAAGGGTTGCGCTGTCGGTATGTTTTACACATTTTTATTGCGGTTCAAAAAAATTGTTTGGAGATTTTTTGTTGTTTAAAAACCTTTTATGACTAAAAATAGATACTATTGGACCAAAAATTAGTATCTATTTGTGGTCAAAAAAGGTTTAGGTATATCAGAAATTGTTTAGGTATACTTACGTACACCTAAACAATTTATCGATCGCCAATTAACTTTCAATGTGTCTGATATGCTTTTACGGCTAAGCTGCTACCGATTTGAATTAAATTTGTCCCCTAGCTAGTTGGGTGGCTAGCATTAGTACGCCCACGTGTATATTGGTTTTTGCGGTGATAAGAGGCCGATATGTTATTCTAATATATAGGTAGTAGTAGCAGATTTGCGTAAAAAAGTAACAAACATCCATACATCCAAACATTAATTCTCATAAACTATCGCATTAATAATATTAGTAGGATAGGAGGATAGTAGGGTTCCTACCGACCCCCTTTTTTTTTTAATGTGTGGAAAATCATCATGGACCGTCACCCCACTTGCGGGGTGGTGTATCGGACTTGAACCGACTAAAAACCACACAGTGTGCCCTCTCCGCGCTTCTCCGTTTAGGAGTAGGAGAAGTCCAGGGTGGGATCTCCTTCTGAACTTCTCCAGTGCCTGCCCGCTCCTGATGCGGGCACCGTCTCTGTACGACGACCCTCTCTTAGGTTTCTACCGACCCCAAGTCAACCTCACCATCAAGTGGTGCTCCTGCTGATTGACGAACGAGGCGCTGTCATTTAAATATCTCGGTAAACGGCAATAGGCTGTCCACAGTGTCCACCTATTGCATGGGATCAAAAAAACTTTCTGGGCTTTCAATACTCTACCTACCTGTTCGGGGACACAGATTAAGGGACAGGAGTGATTTTTATGAATGTACCTATCTAGTAGAATAGAATAATTTATCGTTGTGATGATGGATTAAGCATGCGTTGTCACCACCCATAATCATCATGTCATGTGAGTGTCGCAAGAGCCGACTCTTGCGGAGGAACAGCTCTGCAAAGAGAATTAACACTTGAAACAAACACTACCAATCCGTCTAGTCAGCGTGGTATAATAGACCAAAACCTCCTATATATCTGAAATCCTATAAAAAGCTGATAATGAAGTAATAACCCGATTTTTTTTCAGTCTATTGGCCACTAGCTGACCCGTGCCCACTTCGTTGGGCAATCTTTATAATATTAGTATAGATAATCAACGCAGTCCCCTAAGTGTAAATGGCCAATTAGAGAGAGTTAGATAACATTGGTGATACTTTCGTTTTCACCAAAATTTAGGGGACACCTTAGTGTTTAAAATGTCCGTTTAAATTTACAGGCCACTTACTTTAAGGGGAATCCTATTAAGGAGTCGGTTTGAGTAGTTAGTGAAAAATAAAGTGTCAATAAATTAGTATCCATTATTATTGGAGGCTATTACTCTCGTGATATAAGTTACATAGACTACATTATAACTGTTGGTAAAATTTCAAAAGTTATTAAAAAGTCAGGTTATGATCTTTTTAACTTTTTCTTTATCTAATTCGTGCTCAATTTTATGACGTCAAAAGCGTGTATGCTCGTGGGCTGTCGGGCAATGCCTTATCTATCCTGTTTTGAAATTATAATTAATTTATTCTTTCACGCGTTTCGCGACTTCAAAAAAGGAATAGAAAGTGTCTATCTTTTGTTATATTTTCATTCAAGACACTACAAAAAAATGTTTGGACATTAAAATGAGCCAATAACTAATGCTCAAAGTTCGTTAACATCTCCGTACAATGTTGTCGTGAAATAAATAATTTTCTGATGCCAGTTTTTAGGGTTTCCAAGTTTATGACCCGGAACCCTTATAGATTCGTCATGTCCGTATGTCCGTCCGTCCGTCCGTCCTCGACTTGCCGTCCAAACGGTAAATGCTAGAAAGGTGAAACTTTGCATGAATATGTGTTGTAACTTTGTCGACGTAATGACAAAGTGCTACAATGAAATTATGAAAAATATTTTTTTTTGGGGTACCTCCCTTACACGTAAAGTGGGGATGTTTTTTTTTCCCATCGTGTAGGGTATCATTAGTTAGGTATTTTAAAAACAATATAGGTTTTCTAAAATTATTTTTTGATTTCGGTATCCGTTTGCGAGATATTCCACTTTAAAGGGCGCTTCTTTGTCAAAAGAGGGCGTCGTCCCCCCTCTAAAAGCTGAACCGCCAGCTCAAAAAATCTGGAAAACTTTGTGATAGTGGTCCATATAATGAACTTTGAAGAAAAACTATAACGGATTAGATGACTTTGTTAGTTTAGGAGTTATAGAGGCTTAACTTGTAAATGCCCTCACTTAGAAAACGTCATACTAAATTAACGCATTAATACGCAAACATAACAATTATCTATTGGATACAATTTTAAATCCACGTACTATTATGGCCTGATACCAAGTGCGTATCAGGCCATGCACGGCTGAATTTTTCGAACTATATTTTTACAGTCTCCTTAGAAGTTGCCCCGAAATGTAGGTAGCTTTCAAATTTTAAATGTAATCTAAGTTCTTGATACCTAAAGGTTGATGAAATCGAAAATATCATCACTAAGAGTTACCTAACTCTCTCTAAGTGGCCTGTTAAATTTAGGAGACATTGGTGAAAATGACAGTAGCCATGTCGGGTGAAAACAGGTAATTACAAAACAAATGATACCTTTATACAATATTAGATGATTGCAGGAGATTGCTGCCTAAGCTAAGTGTTACCTGAAATACAGGTCACTTTTTCTCTATTCACGGTTTGCTTTCTAATATAATATATTTTACAAGTAGCTTTTGTCTTGTGTTTGTTTGCTTTTGTGTTTGTGCTAACTACCTAATGATATTTTACCAAATAATTCTGAGATAAATAAAGTAAACAAGATAATGGAAATATAAAAAATAATATTTGAGTATTATATTTTGATGAATTTGTAATGGATGCGAATGTGTGCAGATTCAAAACTATCAATCCCTTTTTTTATTCAAATTAAAACCAACAGATATCCCATATAAATAAGCAGGGTATAGAAGGCTAAACCCTTCCAGATATAGGTCTAAGTTCAACATAGAACTGATAAAGGCCGATACGTAAGTACTTAATCTATCAAAAAAGTCCCTTCATGTGTGTATTATTTTAAGGTTAACAAAAAAATTCTACACCATAATAAACCGAAGGTCAACATACTAACGCATAATTTAACTGATCTTGTTTGTTTTATTTTGACGTAACAAAAATAACTACAGTTCGCGAATAAACTCAATAAATTTCCTACATATTGTACAAAGGTTCCCGTTGTATGTGAAAAAAGTCGCAGAATATACCATCATTATACTAGAACATTATACATTTCAGGAGAACACGTGATTAGAGAAAGAAAAACGTGAGGAAATCATAATGTAGATTTAATTTGTATACATTTCCGGCCTGTCATTATTATATTGGGAAGAGGTCAATGGCGTTGACATAGAAATTCATGAACTTTTAATGTATATAAAAAGATTTGAGTTTTGAAATGGAAATTGGCGATCGATTCTCGTTCAGATTGAATAAGAAATTATGCAAAAGATTTGGCTTGAAATTTATTAATTTTACTTGTGCAAAAACACTGTACAAATGTATATAGAAATTTACATATTCTGTAACATAGTAAGCTCATGATCTGGTACTTGAACCAGTGTAATATGTTGTTCACTACTTATATAAAAATTGGTAGTAAAGCCCCTCTGATTTCAGAACGAAAGCGCCGGATCGACCGGGGCAGTAGTAGGTACTACTCTCACACAGAAGACCTTCCTAAAAATGACTATTCGTATTTGTCGCACAACATCACTGCAAAGAGAAGGAAAACTATGTGTGAAAAAGGTAAACTAACTAACTGTGATATCGTATTCACATACCTCAGGCATGATTCAAAGTTATCTTCACATCAAATAAAAAAAATCGATCTAAATATTTTAAGCATGTAACATTTAAGATGAAATATCAAACATATTTGTGTAATGACGTAATTCCAATAAAATGGTCAGAATTTCTTATTTTTTTATATTATACTAGCTGATGCCCGCGGCACCGCTAGCGTCCTAGGGGTATGAAAAATAGATGTTGGCCGATTCTCAGACCTACCCGATATGTTCACAAAATTTCATGCAAATCAGTCCAGCCCTTTCGGAGGAGTATGGGAACGAACATTGTGACACGAAATTTTTATATATAACATTAATATGTGAATAATTGTGTCTCTCTCTAAGAGGTCTCTTGAAACTGGTATAACTTATTTATTTGTCAAACCATTGAAATAAAACAAGCACTAATTGTTTAGTTAAGTTTACCGCAATAGGTAACTACATTATAGAAAACCGCATTCAAATCCGTTGAGTCAATTCTGATTAGCGTGCACGAACAGACTAATATTCTACAAACTGTTATTAAACGTACAGATATACTAGCTTTACCCGCCGCTTCGCCCGCGTGTTTGCCGGTTTTCGCGGTAAAAACTTTCATAAGAATGAAAGTTTTAAGTTAAAAATGTTATTAGCTTACTCGCGGCTCAGCTTGCGTGCATTTCGGTTTTTGCGATAAAGAAAAGCCTAGGTCCTTCCTAACGAACCAAATTATATCTACGTCATATTATTTTAACCTCACACACTGTCAAAGCGTAACAGATAGACAGATTTACTTTTGAATTTATATTATTAGGAATATATATATATATATATTACACCTAGACACAAAACAAATAATCTTGCTCATTATACAATTATGAGCCCTGGTTGGGTATAGAGACCACAAGTTCTTTCTTAGCATATACAATCAACCCCCAGACTAAAATTTTATAAAGAAATATTACTTTCTAAGGGTTCAGGTTTATTACCCACTACTAAAATTTTTCTCTTGAAAAATACCACCGAACATAAAATTTGGCCACCATACCGTTCTACCTTTTCTTTATAATTTACTATCACTTTACAACCCTAAAAGTACCGTTGGTTTATGAAAGGGTTGATTTTAATATTTATGAAATAGGCAATTTGTGAAATGTATTGCTACTGCATCTATGGGTTTTAATGCTTTGTCTATAGAAGCATTGTCCCAATTTGCTTGTGTTTATGTTTGAATAATGCTTCTGTTTTTGTGTGTTACCTGTTTGCAACTACTAGCTTCGAATAAGTTGTTTTTATACTAGCTATGTCTTTTCTTAGGCTATAGATTATCTATGTAAGAAATTTAATTTAAATCGCTTCAGTAGTTCGTGTGGTGACGGATTAAGAATATAGAGTGTCACCACCCCTATTCATCCCGCGGGTGTCGTAAAAGGCGACTAAGGGATAAACTACGCAAGACAACATCAATGCAAGGAGAAGGAAAATTTGAAAACATCCCGTCTGGCCAGCGTGGTATAGTAGTCCAATACCTCCTTTCTAAGGAGAGGCCTATGTCCTGCAGTGGACTATTGAAGGCTGTTGATGATGATGATGATGATGCTTCAGTAGTTTTGGCGTGAAAGCGCAAAAGACAATACCTTTTACATTTATAATATTAGTGAGGATTTTAATTTAAACTTACTAAAGTGACTCTACACTGCCTGGATAGCATGAGTAGAATCCTAGAGCAAAGGTCCCATACTATGGCGGCCGTGTGAGATGCATCTGCACCATTAGGCCTCCGGTCTCTCACTCACCAACCAAATACGACAGCACAGCACATAATAAAAGCAGATCATACAATAGAGACTAGATTGGCAGGCATCCCACCTGTAAAAGTATGAAAGGCAGAGTAAAAGAAAGATATAGTATGAAGCATGAAAGTACGAGAAGTAACAAAAGCGAGAACTGGTATGAAAGGTTTTAGAATAGAGTAGGCTCCGAAGAACATCGGAGGTGCAAAAAAAAAAAAAGTCGACAGCACTAATGCTTTTGTTGGACTAATGCGAGGATACCGCACCGGTTGAACCACTTATTAAATATTTTTATAAGCATGGCTCTTAGTAGAGCTGATTTCAGCACGAATGGGCTAGGTAGTCCTAGGTCCCTAAATAATATATGTACCTTAGAGGTATACAACATTAACAGGCCAAAGTTAAATTTTACAGGAGAGGCAAAACTGTGCGTAGTGAAATTTTTAATGTAATTTTGAGAGAGTTATAATAAAGGCAGAGTAATTAGCTGTATTTTTATAATAAATAGAGGAAAGTATCATGAATTAGACATAATTACGATAAATCTATCTATTATCTAAATAATAAACCCTGATAATATTTGTGCAATTAATGTATACATCATTGTGTATCTCTTTTCATAGGCGACGTAGGACTTTGTGCTTTATACCATTATGTAGAACTGGTTCTTGCGATTTTAATGGTATATTATACGTAATTTCGACAAAATGTGGAGTTACTATTGTCTTCTATCTCTGAGGTACAGATATATATCGCTTATATATATATCGATATATATAGATAATATCGCTTGTTTACAGATCAAGAGAGAGAGACTAGCGATTTTATTGTATCACCCATATTTTCATTTTTATGTGACAATTTTATCACAAATGAATTGTAATCCATATTTAATATTATAAATTAGAAAGTAACTATGTCTCTATGTCTATCTGTTACAATTTCACGTCTATTCCGCTGCACCGATTTCATGAGTGCTTCATGAATCAAATTTATTAAGGCTATTCCTTACCGCGATATACTATACACTAAAATAACACTCGAGTACTAATACGAGTGTCACCACCCCTATTCATCCCACGGGTGTCGTAAAAGGCGACTAAGGGATAAACTACGCAAGACAACATCAATGCAAAGAGAAGGAAACCTTGAAACAAACCCTATACCAACCCGTCTGGCCAGCGTTGTATAGTAGGCCAAAACCTCCTTTCTAAGGAGAGGCCTATGTCCAGCAGTGGACTGTTAAAGGCTGTTGATGATGATGATGACTAATACGAGACACAGTACAACTATACAAAGAAATTGGAGTGTCTCTTTGTAATATCAAATTAACAGTGTGTTACTAAATGCAAATGAAACTATATAAGGTACTAACATAAAAAATTCTATCTGTTTGTCGGTTAGTCTCTGGAACAGTTGGACCGATTCCGGCTTGCTTTTACTTGAAGAAAGCACAAGGAGTAACTTCCCCTATTTTTTTATGTTACACCAACTTCAAGTAATCAGTTGAGTTAACAACTTGCCCGTTCTTATTTTTGTTTATCAGAGGTCTCGGGTTCGATTTCAGGGTCGGTCCGTCTCGGTGTTTTCTATACATAATATGCATGTTTTTACAAAAAAAAGTATGTTTATGTATTTATATCAGTTGTCTAGTACCCATAATACAAGCTCTTATTTTGGGATTATATGACGTTGTGTGTAAGATGTAAGAAACATTTATTTATTTAGTTGTCGGTATTGAACTAAATCTACAAATCTTCATATTCATTTAAAAATAGTTTACTAGACTTCATTGGTGTCTTTTAAAAGAGCTAAATTTATCGCGTTTTTCAGCATTCTTCACTGATGCTCGCTGAAGCAAATGGCAAATAAAAAATTGAGGCCATTTTTACTTGTTTATATTTTTTTCAAAAGTTCAGGCCTTTTTTCATAACAAGAAATAGTAAGCAGTAAGTAAGTAGAAATCTTCACATAAATTTAAAGAAGGTCTTTTTTTTCAATAATTTGTTTGTTTACACAAGTCGATCCCATCCACTTTTTTCAGATTAAAATAATTCTTATTGCGTTGAATCAATAGTCATGAATAGTCAATCGAAAATGCTACAATCCCGATGAGCAAAGTAAAAATACATGTTTGAAGTGATCATACCTTTTAGGTATTTTTTTATCATTATTAAGAAGTCAGAGTTTCATCTCCTCCGCTTGTTAAAATAAAAACAAATGACTCACAGCTCACCGCATAGAAGCCATTCTAAATGTGTATGGGTTCAATATTGTCACACTTATTGACAATAGCTGTCTAACGGAATAGCTTGTTGAGAGGCATGTAAGTTAAATGAGATAAATCGCATGTAAATAGTCACCCTATGCTCTTATTGTAAAGGGCTAGAGTTGAAATTTAACGGAAAAAATTATGTCAAAGCAAATATCCTAATATATATTGCAACGTCACTGGTATTGCTGGGACTGTCAGAAAAAAAATGAAGTACAGTTTTACAAATGGTCCCGTTTATTATTTCCGTAATTTATGACGTGCGGCACACTGTGCGAACGGTATTCAAACAAACACCGCTACCAAACGGTGGGCCGAATGTTAGACAATAGTTTTTCAAAAACAACAGAAGTTTTATGCGTGTAATTTTGACAGTGGCCATTTCTGGAAATGTTTGGAATTTTTGTATAACATTATCCTTTATTTAAAGTAGCTGGGAACTTCAAGTCATGGCCTGTTTGAAGTATTGTCTGAATTACCTGCATTTATTACACATCTTTAATATTGTTAAAAGAACTAGTGGTCACCCAGTGGTCATATTTGACCATAAATTATTTTGTTTTAAATATGTAGTCCTCCTCCATATAAACTATAACTGTGTCAAAAATTCAAACTTCTCTGTTCCCATAATTTTGGTTAAAATAAATTCAAAGTTCTGTTGCTTCATCTATACTTTTATATTAATATAATATGTAAATAAGTTTGTGTCGTTGTAAGGGGTAATCTCTGGATCTACTGAACTGGTTTAAAAAAAAAAACTACCACGAGAAGGCTATGGTATTTGTGAGTGGCATTGGCTATATATTAATCCGAAAATAAATACTATATGCCTCCGTGCTTAGCCGGGGCGGGCGACTAGTGTATAATATACAGATTAAATGTATAGTACATAGGGCCATAGTACGGCTTGAAGGATAAACTTTCTACACCTACAAGATGTAGGAAATGTCCTAAACTTCAGTATGAGAGTACTATTTTAGTTTTTTTGCTATACAGTTTTTTTCCGCTTCACTGGCAATTCTAAGATATATTATTGATTTACCTTTGAAATTAACTAGTAATAGATAGAAAATAACTAAACCAATTAAGGAATGTTTATGGTTTACTAGCTTATGTCCTTCTTTCTTTCAGATTACCTCTGAACCTAAATTCATCGAAATTGGTTCACCGGTTTAAACGTGAAATGGTAACAGATAGACCGAGAGAGTTACTTTTGATTTTATAATATTGATAGTATTAATACAAATTTTATGTATGGATTTGTCTTTGAAGTTCACTAGTCACACATCAAAGAATTTTCATAGTGTATCAAATAAAATGTCCTACATTACTATGTAGTATTATTTTATGAAATCAGGATGTTAGTCGAATGTAATGGCTTTATTCAAAGAAAAACTTTACTGAATTCTTGCAAAAGATATATTACCACACGGTTTCATAAATTTCGATATACAATTGAAATAATAAACACTATTAAAACGAAAACCGATATTATAGGCAAGCCGATGTAAAAAACTAAAATGTATAAAAAGCAATTATCATCATCATCATCATCGACAGCTAATACTAGTCTACCAGAAGACATAGGTTTTTCTTTAAAAAGGAGGTTGGATGTCTCCTGTACCGCGGTCACCAAAGGTATTGATGAACAGCTTGTTTCAAGTTATCCTTTTTGCAGTGCAGATTGTGGGACGACCAGATGATGAATAGGGGTGAGTGGTGGCTCTATATTATTAATTCGTCCACACGGCAATACTTAACAAGAAAAAATGACCCCTACTTCTGGATTATACTAATGATTTCTATCAGGCAGAGAAGGGTCACTTTTGTAGGCACAATATAGAAAAGACCATTCGTTGACCACGTTTTATAAGAACTTTTGATATTTATTTATATGGTTTGCTGTCACCTGGGTTATTATTTATTAAGAATCTATTGACCTCTCATTCAATAAAATCAATTGAGTGGCTTAGACGCTACGGCGGAACATACAAACACACATAGATTGTCGACAACATTACCTTTTCTCTTTACTTCGCTGCATCGGGTAGTAAAGAGTACAAGGCTTACCTCGTATTCTTTAATTAATATTTGGTTAATTAATTATGTTAGTATCAACACTATAATTACAGACAAATTGGTCATGATAGTTGCATCACTACTATTATTGCACGAATATAAGAAAGCTTGGTTATCATCGTGTAAACAAAGACGTTCAGACCTCCCTCAACGCTCTCTACAATATCCAATGGCTTCTCACTACCTTCACAAGGTCGCTATCGCGGTAAAAGCCTATGTCCTTTCTCAGGCTTTAGACTATTTAGGCACAGAATACATAATAGTACCCGTCCAGAAGACTCACTCCGAAAAGTAAATTAAAGTTATAGATACCCTCAGTGTCAAAAGATTAAGTTCAATTCAGATCGCATAGCGGCGAATCACTACGATTATATTTACCTACAGTTGCGTCTCTTTCTATCGTGTAACTCATAACTGTTCTGACGATGTCTGTTCGACCGGCGTGTCTGACCCGGCAGGCAGCCTGCCGACTATACCTAAACTGCGGAGTGACACCCCCCTGATTTAGGTACAAAACTTCATTTAAATCGGTGCAGTGGTTTCTGAGTTTATGACGGACATAAATACAAGCAGACGCGGCGGAATAGTTTATAATATGTAGTGATGGTGCTCTTTCACAGAGCCATTGAACTAAATACAGGAGAACCATTTATGTACTTATTGTTCTGTAATGTACAATTGTAATTTTGCCCTCATTACTGATCATCATTAATCATCAAAAGGCAAAAGCTTCTTAACACAGCCACGTTGATCAAATACTTGATCAAATAATGTTGTTAAGATTTATTACATGGATTAAAAAATCATCGTTCAACTAGTGTCATTGTCCTCTTAAAGGTAATTAAATAAAGTCTAGTTTTGTTTCCTATCCAAAGCTTGTAGCATTCTCTGCCACTACATGCTGCCCGTCCTACTTCTTTTGTCGAAATTACTCTCTAGGAGGTATCAAGCAAGCTTGTGGATATGTTTATTGGCCGGCTCCACCTAGTTCGGATTTACACGTACGGTTGTATGAACGTATATTTACTATTTCTTCTTCCATTTTAACGGAGGTGAAAAAAGAAGTTTGTCAACTGATCACAGTGTCCAGTGAGCATTCTTCTCTTGTAAAAGAGGATTTTTCAGAGGTTCATAAATGACGTAGCTTTGACATACAATCCTTACTAATAATTTAAACGCTAAAGTTTGTGAGTATGTATGTATGCATGTATGTTGCTCTTTCACGCAAAAACTGCTGAACGGATTTGGATGAAACTTCACTGTAATATAGCTTATATATCAGAATAACACATAGGCTACTTTGTACTGCAATAATCGAGATACACGCGGGCGAGCCGCTGGCGAAAGCTAGTAGCAAATAAAACTGATAGCCTCTATTTTTAGAGCCGGTTATGAAAAGTTGGTTTAAATTTAAATAATGAAAATAAATTTTAACAATTTCATTTAAACAAATTGTAAGATTAATTTTAAATTTATGCGGGCATCAGCTATTTATTAGCGGTGAATTAATTTTTATAAAAAGCGTGAAATATATGAATAGTAAAAATTTTGAAGCTAATGAAATAAATGTTTGTTGAGTTTGATTCTACAACATTAAAAAAACATACAAAATTTAAAATAGATTTATTACCATTGAAAAGTAAATAAGTTGATATTTATTCTAAATTTATTTTCTATCAATACTTCTGTCATTGATATTTTTTGATATTTCTGAACCAAAATCAATTTAAATACTGGTTTAATATCTTACTTCTTAATTACAGTTTCTTCGTAATGTTTCAAAACTCAAAAAGTTGAGTGTCGATGGATGAACGGGGATGAGGAAACTATAAAAGTTCCGAGATGTGACCTATGACACCCTAAAAAGCATTAGCTGAGGTTCTAAAAACCACCAAAATCTTACGAGGAAAATTTCTTTTGGGGATAATTTGTGCTGGGAAGACGATGTATCTAGGTGAAGTTTAAAAAAAAAACATAGAAGACTATGTCGTGTTTCGTCGGGGGCCCAACGATCCAGTCAGCATCTCAATAGGTCACCATAGTGCGGGTCTCCATGCTTTATTGTCTACAGTCACAATGAGAATGGTGACCTCTACTCTTGGATACTATTCTTGCTTTCCATTAGGCAGAGTAGAGCCTCTTTGGCAGACTCAGATATATAATAAAAAAATCTACGCGTCTGTCAATGCCAAACATTGGTCAAGGTGAGGATCGAGCCGTTAAAAGAGCATATGTCGGGAGGCCCGTAGGGCGGTGGCCAGTGGGACGACCTAGATACCGCTGGAAAGATGAGATTGCCCGAGATATGAAAGAGATGAAAACGCCCGATTGGTCTGAACTGGCACAGAATAGAAAAGAATGGCGCATTCTACTGTCGGAGGCCAAGACACACTTTGGGTCGCTGAGCCAGCGAAGTAAATAAGTACGCGTGTGTCGAAATCTTGACTGTTAAGGAATTAAGATGTAGCATCTTGCAGTGTCATTGTCATCATGTAGCGTCTTAGTTATAGTATTTTACTATAAGAGTATATTAGTCATACGTATGGCTGTGATCTGAAATCAATCTGGCGGTTAAGGTCGAATCGAGAACCGAATATTCCTGAATATTTTTGTAACACTTTGCACAGTCTTTAAATCATTGCTAAATTTAAGTTTTTAGACCTAATGCTTAGTGGTAGAATATTAATATACATTATGTATTAAAGGAATATGATATCCAAGCGAAAAGATAATACACATAAATTTAAATGCAATTGTTTATTTGCGAAGCTAGTCTAAAAAAAAGCAATTATTTTTGAAGACCTATCCATAGATACCCCAAACGTAAAAGTTTTTGATGAAAAAAAAAATTTCGAGTTTCGGTTCTAAGCATGGGGACCCCCAAAATTTATTGCTTTTCTTCTATTTTTGTGTAAAAATATTAATGCGGTTCACAGAATACATCTACTGACCAAGTTTCAATAGTATAGCTCTTATAGTTTCGGAAAAAAGTGGCTGTGACATACGGACGGACAGAAAGACAGATATGACGAATCTATAAGGGTTCCGTTTTTTGCCATTTGGCAACGGAACCCAAAAAAGTGCCTAGCCTAAGTTACTCCTTATATCATCAGCTATCTGCCAGTGAAAGTCCCGTCGAACAAACAGACAAAAGTAGTAAAAAAAATATTTTGGCATATGTACCGCGTGTATGCATACATGCCTATGCATTTAGTAATATGCGGTTATTTTAATATTACAAACGGACACTCCAATTTAATTTATTTGTATGTATAGATAATATAATAATTAACAATGTCCATGTACAAATGTCTATGTATAATATGTAAACATACTTCTTTTTTGTAAATACATGCATATTACATATAGAAAAAGCCCAAACTTCAGAACAAATATTTGTGGTTCACACCGACCCGGGAAACGAACCTGAGACCGCAGTACAGCAGTCGCATACGCTATCATTGCTCCATCGAGCAAGTGTTAAAAATGTTGCAAACCAAACACAATGAAGTTAAAGTAAGTATAAAATTAAAAAACTAATTTTTGGTTTAGTTGAATGGTGTTAACAACAGAATCACGACCATCTAATCAAATAAGGAACGAAAGTTCGCGAAAATCCATATCGCGAAATTCGACGGCAGTAAAATAGGCGTCCGTTTTTGGAAGATCATTACGATTGGTAAGCAGGCCACGGGTATTGAATACAAAGGGGGTTCAAGGAACGGTCAAGTCAGTTTAATACAAACATAATACAAGTAAATTATGACATTATTGACTACGAAATGATCGGTTGCGTAAATGTGAGGACTTAGTCTGAATATATTAGTTGGTTTTATGTGTTATTTGCGCGGTTCAACTTATTCTGGGGACAGCTGGGTTTTGATTTGTGATTATAATAAATAAATATATTATGGAAATTGGTTTCCTTGTTTTGTTTTAGTTAGTGTTAGGGGTTTGTAACACTTATAATGCTTTGTACAGGGTGTTATATAAATACAGTGGTATTTAGATACCGTCACCAAAACTTTTATTAATTAGCCCGTAAAGCTAGTAAAGTAAGATTATTTCAAAATATTAATAAATTTTTGGTTTCAGATTATTAAAAATATTCAATTTATACGCGTATCTACGTATAAATTAATTAAATAATTATTTAAAGTGCATATTTTAGTCATAGTATATTCAAAATTAATTAGGTAGTAATAATTAATAATAAATTCAATTTCAACTTCCTTGCTGCTGAAGCTTGCCTAGCTGAATTAATCAAGGTACATGTCTATTTATAAAAAAGTTATGTATTTTACAATTATTGTTTTCGCGATATTCACCATATACTATCAGGTCCATAGGTACATATATGATCAAATATTTCCTATAGGTAGAATTTGCGGTGATCGTTGTAACCGCAGGTGTGATAAAACATGTTGATAATATTATTTTATCTGTCGTTGTATTGTTATCAGTACTGGTTGTAGTATTGATTTATTAATTTTTCTCTTCACCTATATATAGCGGGGCTTATTTACTTTTTATTCGCGACAGAATTGTTAGAACGACTATGATAGTATATTCTATACGTCGTGGTCACGACTTAGTCCGCGCATTTGTAGAAGGTTTATTTGTAAAAATGAAGTACTTAATTGAAGAGTATTATTTGAACTACAAAAAAGGATGAAGCAAAGATTATTCTTGCAATGTATATATATATATATATATATATATATATGTTCATTGAAATTACTGCATACAAACCTCAATACGCTTCGGAGGCAAAGCTTGTCTGTTTTGCTTTGAAGCCATAATTTAAAGATTACTTTTAAACACTGTAATTTACTTCTTTCGTAAGAGTATTTTTTAAGAAATAGATATGGATAATGTACTATAATGGATATACTTGTAATGCGCAGTATTAGCTTGACACAACCGATCGGTCGCAGCGGCGAGCAGCCCGCATTACATATTTAGTCCCTAACTGACTGAGTTTCTTGAGCCTGAGATGTCGCCTCTATGGCAGTCCTCTATCGCCTTTACCACGGGGATTGTTCTGAAGAGCTCTTTCAACTGATTCCACCTTCCCCTGCCTCAACAGCACAACACGTGCTGGCTTTGGAACTCAGCATTTCAGAGTGTTAGAAATACGCACTAGAATTAAATGTTTCGGGTCTTCCTTTCTGAATCAAGCAGTTAAAAACTGAAACTCACCAGCTGACGTGTTACCTTCCCGTTATTATGACGGATCATTTAAGCGGGGCGTGCAAAAGCATCTTACTAAGTAGGCTAAAATAGTGTGGGTCGCCATACTACCTGTATTTGTAGAAGGTGTAGTGGTCACCACTCTGGGATTCGACTCATGCTTTCCATCAGGCCGAGTGAAGTCACCTTGCAGGCTATAAAATAAAAAAATAAATTAAAAAAGCTGTAATTGGTAAAATTCTAGTAACTATTTTAAATGTAACTAGCTTTCGCCCGTGTCAATGTCGCTGGGTCGGTTATTGCGGTAAAAAGTAGCCTATGTCCTTTCCCAAGGTTTCATATATCTCTATAACAAAATTCATCAAAATCGGTTCAGCGGTTTAGGCGTGAAAACGTAACAGATAGACAGAGTAACTTTCGCATTTATAATAAAAGTAGGGATTGAGTCTGTAAATAACTGTTGTAATCCCGATTACCGAATGTCGTAAACATTGTATTTCCATATGCCTAGAAAATTGATGCAGACCATCAAATGAATGATTGAATATCCCGGCCATGTGCTTAGACATGATAGATATATGCTTTTTCAATTAATAGTGATGGGCAAGGTGGGTAGGGAAGAGACGCGCTGAACTAAGAAAAAAATCGTATCTGTGAGTGTCCGGGAGTGGATTGGTATCACCTCCATTGAAAAACTGTTCCATCTGACCAATGACAGGGGGCAGGACAAGAAGCTGACGGCTAATTTTCAAAATTGAAAAGGCACTTGAAAATGAATCTTGATTATCCCTACTAATATTGTAAATGCGAAAGTAACTCTGTCTGTCTGTTACGCTTTCACGCCTAAACCACTGAACCGATTTTGATGAAATTTGGTATGAAGATAGAACTGAACTTGGGAAAGGACATAGGATACTTTTTATCGCGAAAATAGGGTAGAAGGGGTTGAAATAGGGGACGAAAGTTTGTATGGAAGTTCCTTATTGTCAAACATTAAATAATGTAAGAAGTCTAGACCTTGGGAAAGACTTTAGGCTACTCCTTACCATGTCGCGCGATATAACCGAATTCCTTGCGGGCGAAGCCGCGGGCGGAAAGCTAGTAGTAAATAAAACTTTTTCTTAATAAACAGGGAAGGTAAACATAATATAACCTTCTGATTCATATACTTAACCCCGCTAAATACTAACGAACTCAATTCCGGGTAACAACCATATTAATTGTGCAAAATCAATTTTTATCTCTTACATATTACACATGTACTAAGTAGCATACAGTTGACTCTCTTACACTCACATAAATAGACTAGGGTGAGACTGAGAGGCAATTAAAAAATTCCGTCACGTAATGTATGAGAGCTAGCCAAAAGTGTGGATGCGCTGAGTCAGGTCAATGACCTCGAGTGCACACATTGAATCTGAGATAAGTGTGGGGGTGTGGTGTGTTGAGGATAAAAGTATGATTAACTACATGCATATAAATGTACATACATGGTAGTCATAACGCGAAAATAGTTTGCTAGGTCAAGATTATTTTGGGTCTAATTTGTATCTAGCAATAGGACAGCGTGCGGATATTTTTCAAAAGCTCTTTACTAACTAAAAACGGTTACGAGGAACATCTGAAGTTTTAGTTAGATTTGTTTTGCCATCCTCAGTTTTGCTATTGAGTAATATTGTATGTAATATAAAATTTAAGAAATTTCAAACAAAAATAATTTATGTTAATTCTTTCCCAAAAAATACATAACCGAATACGACGAAAAATATCAAAAGTTACGATAGCGAAATATCATTGATTTTATTTATATAAGAAATCTTATCTATACATCTAAGAATATATTTTACTATAGAATAAATGATCTGGTCTATAATAATTTTAACAAAAAGGAACCGACTTCCAAGAAAAACTATTCCGAGTATCCAAATCGCGATAATTGTGCCTATGATATTTGAGGAGTTCCATCGATTTCCTTGGGACCCTATCATCAAATCCCGATATGGTGACGATGGGAACAACTGTAAGTTACGCCAATTCCAATGCAATAAGAATTTTTGAAATCGGTTCATAAACGACGAAATTATCGATGAACATATAAAAAAAAACGATGAATTGAGAACCTCCTCCTTTTTTTTGAAGTCGGTTAAAAATAAAAAGGTTTTTTTTCTAAGTGCATTGAAATATTAGTAACAATACTGTTTTGTTCTTTTTTTTAATTAGCTGTACCGAAATTCTTTGCGGCTATAAGCTAGCATTACAAGGTTACCTATTTGTGTATCATATATGTATGTATATGCTTATAAGCGGTTCGCGTATATCCGATCAAGAAATCTTAGGTTTCATTCCCGGGTCGAGTGAATAGTGCTATCGGATTTTTCTTGCAATTAAATATTTTAAATAGCCCGGAGTTTAGTTTATAAACGGAAAATTATGGAGTGCTGCCTTGGAAAACACGTTAAACCGTCGGTTGCAAATAGAGGTATATTAACGTAAGGAAATCTAACTAACCTATAAGTCCATATCCCTCGAACTATTTTGGCCCACCCCCTTGGCCCACACAACACCAGAGCTTGCGGTAAGATGATGTGTCGAAATGTTTGTCTTTGTGCCTGAAATAGAAGGGATTCGTGAACTGGTGTTAAATACATGTATGCCTGAAGTTACGCGGGCACCATTTACGGTTAAACTCTCTTTTTAACCTAGACACGCATACCTCGCCTGCTCGCAGTTGGCCTCTTCAGCGGTGAGAAGGGACCTATCCGTGGTTACACTCAGGGCGGCATCATATATCCCCATCATACATCCCTCGAACTATCCCTAACTCAATCATTTTTCCTACTGTGTACATTTGACTTGAACATTTGATTTCATGATTAAATTGCGATAACACTTTTGACAGTCTTTGCTTAAATCATTTTTTGCAAAGCTTGTAAATACAAATCAAACGGCCAGATAGAATCGATCATAATAAAATCGATAGCACATCACTAACCGACCGACTGTATCGCTGACTTCCGATCACATACGGAGGTCGTTAGCACCTCTGAATCTCAACTACGATATCCCGCTACGCTACGCGAAAAGATAATTTCAAGAGACATGACTGTACAGTTTTAGGACATTTCTCTTTAAGAATAATTAATTTTAAAATAATATTTTACCTTTCACCGGCGTAGATATGTTCTACATATATAAACTATACAACACGTCCTATTAATGGTCGTACCTAAGGTTCATAAAGTACCCTTTACAAACTCCTACACAAACTCCTTTTTTTTAATTACAGTTTATTTTACATAAAAAAAAGATTGATTTTTAGATTCAGCCTGAAAACAATATTTATACGGATAGAAAGAGTACGAGAGCTGTTAACGTATAGGAGAACTACGCGTCAAGTGCTTCTGGTCCACCAATCTTACTTGCATCTAGTAAAAAAATGTTTTATATCCGAATTTCGCTCCATAAAGTTCATTGACCTCATTTTATGAACCTGAATAGAGATGACCGACTCTTTTCATCAGCCTGTTCGAAACTAAAATATAAATTTGAAATTGACAGTTCTTCTCGGTTGTTCGCAATTCAAAATTTACAGTTTTGGCCAGGTTGATAACCTACCACTTACTCCTATTACTTTCAAATTTGAAAACTAGTGAATTAGCTCCAGCATATTTTGAAAAAAAAGGATTTCTTATATTGAAGTGTTAGTAGTACACATATGTTAGAGACCACTCAAAGGCAAATACTTAACGATAACAGTAGCTGACCTAGGGTCACCAGAATTCTAATATATAAACGTAGGCGGATAGAAAGGAAGATTACCCGCTGTGATTTCACCCAGTATTTAAATTGACGAATTCTAAGTTTCAATTTTTAATCTAAGTTCGTACAATTTTACGATTTTGATTCTTGATACTTTGATTGTATCTTTGGTCTATGAAAATCAAAATTACCACTGGGTAGCATGTAGAAGTGATACTTCAGAATAAGGAAATGCTATAATTTTAACAGTACACTTCAAAATTATATAAACTAGATAATTATAACCCTAGCACTGCAGTAAATTATTTAATTATTTTTCATAATTGTAGAAATGCTGAATATCAGCCTGGAATTCGGAATTTGAGGTCTTAAGCGCATACTTCGGAAAGCACGTTAAGCCCTTAGTCCGGAGCCAAAATCGGGTCTGAATCCAGTCATATTGAATAGCCATCCTAGTGGATTATAAGATAGATAACAGAGAGCGCATCTGCCTACTGTTCTCTATTAAATATGTTTTAACACTTCCGATTAGAAAATGGAACTCAGGACTTCGTAGTCCCACGCAATCTCATTGCCACTACAAATGCAAACTAGTATGCCTCATTAGCTAATGCATATATCCATTAGGCAAAGAGGTATCACAGCATTAAGTTTAAAAAGAAATTAAAAGAAAAAATTCAAATTAAGAAAATGCCGTTTGAAAGTTCGCTAATCGTGCGTGGCGTTATCACTGCGTGTGATTTCTGATCGTATCACACGTTAGGGTTCATTGACCCCATGCCAAACGAACACTTTCGTAGCGGTTAGAGACAATGCAGAAACGTTAACTATTAGGGGGTCGATGGCCTGTGGCGTTGACTAAAATGCACGTAGTGCAGTTGCCATGCAATATTTGCAAGCGTTATTTGACAATGCGCTTTCAGAGTTAGTATTTTAAACATACATACGTATGTATAACAGTTGACTTTTGTTTATTTATTCTTGTTCCTAGACGTGATGCAAGCAATAATTCCATTACTTATTTATTATAAATATGCCAACAGTATACATATACCACATTGAAATACAACAAAGTTGTTATATGTAGACGAGTAAAAGGCGTAAGTGAACACCAATGAAATTTTGTTTTACGCAGTTTGAGTAGAACAATTACATGTATCTTTTTATGTATTAGCTGCATATATAACTCTGCTCTGCTTGATGTAAAACATGAGCGAATTCCAAGAGTGGTGGTCACCATCCTCTATAAGAATGTGGACAATGTAACATGATAACCAAAACTATGGCCTCTGGTGAAATGCATTTTCACGCCCCGCTTAAAGGACCCGGGGTCATAGTGGAAGGTAAACACGATCTCTTCTATCTAATGCACGACGAATAAATAAGGTGAAAATACGGAAAATAATTATTAGTGAATGAAATTATGCTTCAATCTCTTTTATTTAACTTTTTAACCAGCAAAGTTGGTAAGGAAAGCAAGTATACACGGTCTACATGTAGGTAAGTGACTTTTGAAGGTCATAAATAACGCACAAGGCAAAGGCTAGTCATCCAGGGAACAGCAACCTGCTGCCGAAATAGTTTTTCACAAATTTTATCGCTACCAACTATTATGTGTTGTGTCTACTTAATGGAAAGCATGGACATTTTTACCGACATACTTTGCTTCGTCTGGCAAGTATGTAGCACGTACCATGCCAAGAATGGTGCTACGGGAGGATGTCTAACAAAATCGAAACTCCTCTCCTCTGTACACATAGCCCTCAGAAATAAACTTTTTTGAAAGAAAAAAATGCTTTTAAGCTATTGTATAGCTTTTATCGCGGGCTTTGAGCGCGGCGCCCGAATCAAGGAATTCCGTAACGAAAAAACCTAACACCCGACAAGGATGTGGCGGCTCCGTGCTCTATAGGCAGATTAGCGTCTGCGTGCTGCTGCCACCGGCCGTTATCCGTTGCCTTGACAACACAGTCATTATCTTCCTAGCTTTTGTATAATCCTATTGTAAAAAACTAATTACAAAATATATAATTATTATCTACTTTACACAATACATAGCGTCCGCGTCCTCCAGTACCGTCTATTGAATCTTAATGTTCTTTTATTCCATAGATATGCTCATATTACTATTATGTTCTCTGTTTAGTTGTCATTGTCTTTCGGCTAATAAATAGGATGATTATATTGTTTGGCAATATTATTGTTGGAATTTATGTTGGTAAAAAGACAGTGTATATTGTTTTGTAAACTTGAATTAATATCAAGAAAAAAAATACTGCATAAATTAAAAATAAATAAATAATTGCAACTGCATGGGTTGATAAAAAATGTTATGCAGCGAGTGCCACACGACTTTTTTTGTACTACAAATAGTTACGCACTTTGTTTCCTGTTAGTTTTCTTTTACTTTATCTTTACTTAAATTAATGTGCAACTACTACATAAGTTACCTACCACATACCAATAATAAAGTTAATAAATAAATAAATAAAATAAATAAACTGTAATATTTTATATTCTCGCGTACGCATTTTCTTCACTACTGAAGGGGAATACTGCTTTAAATTTGAAATAGACTCAACCTTCAGTAGACCCTTATAATAGTAAAACTATATCTCAACTAGGTAAGATCTTTTGACGAAATTTAAATGACCTAAATGACGCGGTCAATTATTACGAATCTATTGACACTTCACTCATCAAAATCTTTTCAGGTAGTTTAGGCGCTACGGTGGAACATACAATCATAAATACAACTGTTGCCGTTCCATTGCGCTACGCCGTAGTCGGCTAAAAAGTAGTCCTTAGTATTATTCATCACTAGCTGCGCCCCGCGGTGTTACCCGCGTATCATTATGGTTGTTATGTAAGTTTGTTATGCATAGCAACCTGTGAAGTTCTGACAGGAGATAAACAGTGATACATTTTGACATCTACTATTTAATGTATTTTTATAATTACCTAGCTTTCGCCCGTTCATCGCGATTATTGCAGTAAAAAGTAACCTATGTGTTATTTTGATATAAAGCTATATTACTGTAAAGTTTCATCGAAATCCGTTTAGTAGTTTGTGCGTGAAAGAGCAACAAACATTCATACACACACACTCACAAACTTTCGCGTTTATAATATTAGTACGATTTATTCATAAAGGAATTCATCAGACCATACGTCCTCACGCTGGCCGAGTTCAGGTTGGTGACATACAAGACGACGTTGTGACTACGTAATCTTGTTTGTTTAACGATGTTTGAAGCCGCCCGAAGGTTCCAACTGTGCTTCATGACTGTTATCCTATGATAACAACTGGGACCGACTGCTTAACGTGATCGACGAATCACGAAGACGCTCATGGTATTGTGCCACTAAGGTACTGACTGCGCCGTCATTACTTATCATAGATGGCTGTTTCAAATCACCTATGCCTTACCACCACATAACACAACCTATGTCAGTTATCGTGGTAAAAGTAGCCTATGTTCTTAAATCATATGAATCAAATCTATTCTATTCAAAGTACCTCCATGCCAAATTTAATTTAAATCGGTGCAGCGGTATAGCCGTGAAAATGCAGCAAACAGACAATCAGCGTTACTTTTGAATTATAGATGTTTGCTATAGCTTAATGTTCACAATCTTTCATCACCGATATTTTCGATCGTCAAAATTACCTTCAAATTCTTACAAAACGGAATCTCCTAGGTCTCAACGCAGTCTCATTACAAAACTTACAACATCCGTATCTAAGCGCCGCATGAATGGCCTCACAATTCCAAGGAAACCTGACGTATACTGAGTATCAGTGAGTCAGTGAGCCGTCTTGATAGAACTTTCGCAACACAAACGTAAACAAACCGAAAACACACTACTTTCGCAAATGGATTCGGTCTCAGTTAATGAATGAGTCATGAATGGGCTCAATAGTGGTGTACTTGTTTGTTTTTCTTATTACTGTGTACTAGTATCTAACCGGATTCTAGAAACGTCTACAGATTTGAAGTTCAGTTTTGAAGTTCCTCACAGAACGAGAGCGAAGGGAAATTGATACAAACTGTTTACGATCCAACACGTTCGTGAATTTTGAAAGGCATTTAAAAAGAATTACGATTTTTTTTTCCAACTAGTAATTAATATATCTACTAATCCGAAGTCATCTTAATAGCATTTATTATTCCCAAGATTTTTCGTGTCGGATACTAGTTGAAATTTATATTTGTAAATATCACTTTTTCCACAGAGTGACTGGCATCGTACCTCCATCCTCATCAATCCTGTGGGCGAACTAAATTCGAAGGTTGAACTTTACTTATTCTAAGGTAAATGTATAAATGTTTCGTAGCTCTTTCTTTTCTGTTGTCAGTTCCAGTTTCCAACATTTCTCCGTATTGTGACGGACTAAGAATACGGCATGTCACTACTTATTCTATATTTAAACCTAACAAAGTGACTCTACTCTGCCTGATAAAAAAGTAAGTGTTGAATCCAGGAAGGGGCCATCATCCTCATTGTCAGTGCATACAATGCAGCATCATGACCCACACCATGGCGGCTTAGCAAGATGTTTCTCCTCCTTCAGTCTCTCACCAACCAATGAAAGACAGCACGAATGTGCTATCAATTTAAGTTGATCTTTTGTGTGAGAGTAGTTTTGCCTCGGTCGAGTTGGCCTATTTGTACTGAAAAAAAATCTTCCTACCTATTCTTCCCGTATATGTGTCGACTAAGTTCGCAAACTCCTTAGGACCATATCACTATAAAGAGTAAAAGAACTTGAAATAAATTCTATATCAACCGTCTGGCCAGCAAGGTATAGTAGGCCAAAACCACTTTTCTAAGGAGAGGCCTATGTCGTACACTGGAATATACATACATAATACCCAAAATTCATGCAACATTCGTTCCACATCCGTTAGTATTTTTTCCCTGATCCGTATGTGAGTTGTTTACAACTGATAGATGATTCATATCATGAGACCTAAATGTTACATGATTTTTTTTTAATGTCAACTAAACCGGAATCGACTTCGTTACATACATCGAGTGTTATTTACAATCACGTAACTTTAAACACATGGTTAAGACAAAGGCGTCAACAAGCTTTTTAAAGTAGCAAAACCATATATTTTAACATGAACGAGCCGGTTCAACCGGGGTGGTACTGCCCTCTAACAGAAGTTCGACCGGTGTGGTACTACCCTCTGACAGAAGTTCGACCAGGGTAGTACTAACCTCTAACAGAAGTTCGACCAGGGTGGTACTACCCTCTAACAGAAGTTCGACTAGGGTGGTACTACCCTCTAACCGAAGTTCGACTGTGATGGTGCAAGACCAATGATGCACAAGCGTTTTAATAGGCTGCCATCAATAAATAAAATAAATATTTCGGACATGATACACACAACGTCATCTAGTCCCAAACTGAGCAGAGTTTGTATTACTAGACAACTGATATAAATACATAAACATATTTTTATTCATATATATATATTTTTACATATATACATATTTTTATACATATTCATAGAAAACACCCAACTAGACCCAACATAGACAACACACTCCGAATAAAATATTTGCAGATCACACAAACATATGGTCCGACCTGGGAATCGAACCCGAGACATCAAGCACAGCAGTCGCATACGCTCCCGCTGCGCCACCGAGGCAGTCGATTAGTGTAGGTCACCATGCTACGAGTAAGCTTATCTATCGTACGAATTAAATAGTAAGTTTACTTAATTATAACATTTACATTATATTTAACTTGTAACATCTTACAACAGAAATATCTAATTGAAAAATAATAATTATAATGTTATTTTAAACAAGGCACTTTTTATCAAGTAAAAAATGTCATTTTAAAAATCTGGCTTGTGTGGTACATTATTGTAATTTATTATTCTCTAAATTCGCAACGAAATTGTTCTACATTTTTTCTATATTTATTCAAATTAAGAAAAATACAAATCAATAAACCAATAACTGTTTGATTTAATTTCATATTTAGAACAGAATTAAAAAAAAATACTTTAAAAACATTTATTGATGTCAAAAATATTCCATTTTCAAAATATATTTTTATACAATAGACAAGAGCTTAGCACGAATATGTCATTGTATTATCAACATATACGCGCGTTTTCACGTGCGTGTTTTCGCGTGTTCATGGTCAACTATTCCGCAACTTCCATACAAATATTATCATAATTAGTTCATTATTCAGTAATATACTGCATAAATAATACTGCACATACGCGTTCGCACTGAGGATGATGACAACCACTCTTGGATTCTACTCATGCTTTACATCAGACAGAGTCATTTTAGCAGACACTTTGAATACTTAAAAGAAACGTTCTTCTTCAACTAATTCTGTATTTGATATTCATAGTAAAAAACTCTTCAACGCTATCATTATTTTATACCTAGAATTTGAACATAGTGTTCGGATACAGATGTTTAAACGCCTGTCTCCAGATTATAAATGCTAGAAAAGATTTCTTAGATATAAATCTACATTTTATGTATCGATACTGAGATATTTCTTTTAACTTTACAAGCAATCACCAAATTATTTTTCTTATCTATACTCACGGATTTCTTATTTAAATTATTTATTTAGTTTATTGGCCTAAAGTTTTATTTAAACCCATTCGAATTCGGTCTTCTGACTAATCAGCTTTTGAATATGTTAATTTTTTTAATTAGTATACTATTTATACCTACTGTTTGAATTTTATATTTAAATAAATTAAAGTCCATTAGCAAATCGTTAAACTCGCTACATTTAAGTATTATCAGAGGAAAAGCATGTCTATATAAAAATAGTGGTGTGCATTTATCGAAGTAGAAATTTAGATTTATGGCCAGTGGCAGACCAATAAATATATTACACTTCTAATTCGTCTTTCATTCAATACAGGCTTTATAACTCGTGCGAGCTAAGATGGCACCTGGCTCAAAATGAAACATGATACCGTTCCCCCGCGTGATACCCCTCTGTCATCTTGCGAGTAGCGTTAGCATCACTATTGCAGTTGCACGAATCTTTCCATAATAATTTTTGTTTATTAGGTATTACCTAATGTCGTATAAATCACTCCACGAATTTATTTTATTAATACATCATTAGATTCATCTGGATAACCCAATTGTTTTAATAAAGGTCACACGAAAAAAAACCAGCATGACTATTATGAGACGCAATAGTTTAAAATAAAGAATATCCATATACATATGATATTTTGAGACTACGATTAAAAGACTTATCATGACGATTTAAAATTGTATTTTATAACCATATTTCAGTTCCTAATTTCATTTCAAATGATATTAGGTATTACCTAATATTATTTAAATCACTGCACGAAGAATGCATTCGGGTAAATAATGAATGGGGCCTGCTTCCTATTGTTATGCATATATGTTTTTTAAACTCAGGTAGTAAAGTACCACTTAGGATAAAGTAGTATGTTATGAGAAACTACTTGAAGCAAAATAAATGTTGAAATTTAATAAAACTAGAATAAAGTATATTTTTCTTGCACTCAGTACTTTAAACGACTGACATTTGAGTCAGGTGCCATCTTAGGTCGCACGAGTTATACTAATATTGGGTTAAAATTTCTTATGAACCATAACTGAAATTATTGTAGTTTATAGTAACATAAACTTATAAAGAAATAATAATAATGTAATATAAACTTACAAACTACAAAGAAATTTCATTTTTTCAGAAAGTAATGGAAATAATATCAAACTTTAATACATATTTTCGTGAATTAAAAACTTGAAAATCTGTTTATTTTATTCAGTGATTGATATTTCTGTCAAACCTTTTTTAAATTCTCGTATTTTGCTTTGTACTATTACATTCATACCGTGGCAGGACGCGGGCACCCACCACGCGTAGCAGCCCATGAAAATACAATTATCACACACATTAAGGGAATCACTACCCTCAGTAATAAGGATAATGACGCAAGGAGGATTACATTCATAAATAGATACTTAAATATAGAACTCATTAATAAACATACACATATTTACGCATCATTCAGAAAAAAACAACATATTACATGTTTCCTTCTAGCCGAGATAATACTTAATTTTCCTGCATAACATTGTAACAAACAAAGTAATTTGAATGAATCCCGCCGATAGAAATCCTGAATACGTAACCACTGACGTACATTCATTCATGTTTTTACAATATGTGTATTACTTTGTTTACGAAACCAGCAAATGTGGACTTAAATACACAATCAACATATTGTTTTCCTCGTCAGTCGTCTTACAATAAAATATACACATAAATAACACCCGAACTGAAATAGTTTTATTAGATGGTATGTGTCTTCTAAAGATTGTATAAGTTATTTACTACAATTGAAGGGTTCTTTCTTCAAATATTTAGCACAATCGGATAAAAGTAACTGTCTGTCTGTCTGTTTATTTATTTCTTGAGATTTATATATTGACGGACTTAATGACCAGGGCTTACTTTTTAATACTTTACGTGAATAAAACCTCAGCCACTGGGAGTAGGCTCTCCAGTCAAATTCTTCCTTCGTCTTGGGGTCTAATACCATTTTATAAAAAAAAATCGTTTGAAATTTTGTTGTAGCCCTTTATTTTCCGGTGCCTCCTGGATGAGGCAGAAGACGTCCTTAGTAAGTCTCCAACTCAATCGGTTCTTGCCAAATATAAATTGAGTCCATTTCTGAACGAACCACATTACATCTGTGCCTTGAAAGAGAATGGTATGATGAATTAAAAACATTTTAAATCCATAGATTATACATAAAATAATACATAAGGGGCCCCCGGAGGCTGAATTGTCCATACAAACGGTATATCAAGATCATTTGCAGTATAAACATATTTCCACGATGATATGTTGATATTCGGACTTAGACTGTATTTATTTAGGTTATAACGTCTTTAATTTTAGAAATAAACTAATCTATAATAAAATATAATCAAATTAAATTTTACATATTTTACATTGTAAATGTCATGTTTTCATTTTGTTTTTTTCTGTCTTAAAAACAAAAATATTTCTAATATTGTTTTATCAATAACATATCTCATATTATTATGCTACTACTTACACAAAATAAATCGAAAAAATATTGAGTTTTCATTCATGATTTTCGATATTACGAAACACATCCATATTTTCACAAATTTCAAGCAATCAGTAGTGCTATCGCATCAAAAAATATTTCAATGTGTGTGTGATTCGTGTCAGTCAAATAATGATAGTCGAACCTTCTACGAGAGAGTCCGAATTACTACAAATGAATGTCAATCTACATACACACATATAGCGGTGCACTCGTATCTATGTTGTATTTTGTCAAACAGAGACAGCAATATTTTATAAACAAATTTTAACTTGCAGTTTCGAGTGTCGTACGCCGGCCTCTTATGCTGTTAAAAAAGAATGAACATAACAATCTTCACTCATCGTTCTCAATATCAAAGGTGTTATTGGAGCTTGAAATTAAGACTAATAGAAAACAGTTAACGTCAATTTGTGACAGCCTGAGGCCAATTTAGAGTCAAAAATTCAACAAGTCATTTTCGACTGTCATTTCGGCGGTCGGCTGGTCATTGACCACTGATGACCTAGATACACTTGTTTCGTATGAAACTCACATGAATGACTTTGCATTCGAAAGCCTTTTGCATACAAGCTGGTTTGTACTGTCAAAACGTATAAAGAACGAAACTACAATATAATACATAATACAATGCCATATAGATAGGTACAACTATATTTAAGACACGTGAATTATTGAATAGTTATTTCAGCATCATAACAAACAAGAGTACTGGGTTCTAAACGAAAGCCAGTTGGCTTGCTCGTTACTTTTTTACAAGCTGGCCTCAAACTGTGGTTATTTTAAGTGTGTGAAGTAGCACAAAACTTGGAGCTTTCGCCGTGTCAAATAGTCGATTCCCTAACTTTCTACGAGGTCCGAGGTTGATGAAAGTGGTCGCGCTTGTCAGACGAGCGATCGCCAATGTTCGCCAACGCGGCGCATTTTGACCGCAACACGAACGGAAGCCGAAATTATTGAAAGATCGAATGCAATTTAAAACTTTTTCTTTTAATTGAGATTCTTTTTTTAAATCGTGGAATCTAGTTCAAATTTCTTATTTGAACTACTTACCTTGATGTTATTGTTGTTTTTTTTTCGAAGTTTAAAATACTTTTCATGGCTTGTGTTTGAATGAACAACACGTTACCTCTTTTCTCTTGAATTTTTGGCAGATATTTGTTCATAATGAAAACAAATTAATCTGTGTACCATTGATTTCTTTTTTAACGCTCCTAATAACCCTCCCTTTGACCTAAGATGTGTTAGGGGACACCTATGTTATAACCTCAATAGATTCAGAAGTTTTTAAGCCAGAGCCAACTCGAGTTATGTTTAACACATCTTAAATATGGTAAATACAGTACAAAAGTTAGAGATTAAACTCCTAAAACTGGGAAAATTATCTACATACAAATACATTTGTCATTTGCAAATAAATTCAATAATTTATAATGTCTGTCTACGGTTCCACAAAACATTATATTTATTTATGTGGTAAACAAACAGCGAACAAATAAACAGGAAGGAAGGATACAGGACAATAGACAATTTTACACATGTTCCATTCAGTAATTCCGGTCTAATCAGCTTCTAAACTACAGCCATGAAACTTTGGTGAGTCATATTAATATCATTCATTTGTATGAGTCATTGATGATGGAGAGACCGGTTGTTATATGTATGTCCTCCTTTTGAACTGAAACCTCCTTTGATCTGATGACACATCTTAACGAGAGATCGCAGACTATCTACACGACACTTTGCCTTTAAGTTATGAGTTGTCAGAGAAACTATCATACCGGCAGGGTGAGAGGATGTTATTTAATGCCAGAGTAAGCCATGTTGGTCTGCCTTGACTGACTGCCTTGTTGGTTTTCAAATTGGTTAACGTATGCGGCTGCTGAACAAGAGGTCTTGGGTTCGATTCCCGGGTCGGACCAATTGTTCGTATGATCTGCGAATATTTGTTTCGGAGTTTGTGTGTTTTCATTGTATAGGTAATATAAAGTATGTATTAAGTATGTAAAAGTATGTATTTACAAAAATAATAATTAATGTATTTATATCAGTTGTCTAGTACCAATAGTACAAGCTCTGCTTAGTCTGGGACTAGATGATGTTGTGAAAAAAAAACTGAGAACTGAGAGCAGCTTGGTATTTCAAAGTAAGACTGCAGGAGAAAATGGTGAAAAGTAATATCAAAAATTCCGTTTGGTAATTTTCCTGACGTAGAAGGTCAGGTCGACGCGACCGCGGTCCGTAAATGCTCCTTAACTTGTGTCTACATCACTTTACCCATTCCAGATTTACAATACTTATTTCATAATCAACCTAAAAAAAGTCCGTTTTCGAATTAATTATCTCCCAATAAAACTTTTGGGGATAGTATCATACAGTTGGATATAAAATAAATTTGAAATAGTCTATGTAATTTTCAGTTAATCAGCTGAACTTTATTAAATGTAATATCTTTTAATTAATATTATTAAAAAAAGTGTAGTACCAACACGATAAAAAAATCTATATTAATTAAATAAATATTTATAAGTATAAATAATTCGAACGTCTGACACATGACATTAACTAGTTACAAACTAAGCAGATCTTGTATTATGGATACTAGACAACTGATATAAATACATAATTATATACTTTTTTTGTATATACATAAATATTTAACAAAGATCCCTAACTCCGAAACAAGTATTTGCAGATCATACAAACATTTGATCTGACCAGGGAATCTAAACCGAGACCTCTTGATCAGCAGATGCATACGCTTACCACTAGACAAACAAGGTAGTTCTGTGAGATTAGATATTTCTAGAAAAATAGCTAGTCCCACGGTTTCGAGAAATTCGAGTCTCTTCAGTTACAATTAATGTAGAACAAGGCTTACATTAATTTATTAAATAAATCTTAGTATAAATAAACAAAGATTTATTAGTAACACTATTTGTAATTCAAGAACGGCTGAACTGATTTTATTTTCTTGATTTGTCCATAATTATGCTGAATGACTGAATAACTATTAAAGAATTTTAAAAGATTCGTAATATACCTTAAAAAGAAAAAAATCTATAACTAGTTTCTGCCTGCGTTTATATCAGATATCGCTGTAATCATTTTTCGGGTTCACACATTGCCTTGCGCAAGTCGCGCCGCCACTGACCGGCCCCCCTAGCCAAGTTGCAAAACGTTTTTCTATTCTATTTCTCAATTCTCTTGTTTCATTGGCTAATATTTTGTGTTGATCACGTGACTGAATGACATTAGCCAATGAAACAAGAGGAGAGGAGGAGGAGAGGAGGGCTGATTACGTCCCACACTACGTAAAAGGGCTGACAGCGACTGAATGCAAAAATTCCTCTGTCCAGGAGAGAACTGCAATGGACTGATGAAGATGATGATGAAATAGCCTATAAAAGTGTCAAATAATGTTGGATTATATTGGTAAAATAATTTTCAGAATCGTACTTCAGAATTTTTATTTTCAAAATCGGTTCTGTAGATCCAGAGTATACCCCACAGCCTCACAAACTCACAATGTTACTATAGATATAGATAAATAGACCCAATAACTCAATTTCTAAAAGAACACATAATTCTAATCGAGCGAAATATTTACGTGATTTGAACACGAACTTTAATTGTACATATTTTTATCAATAATTTAATGTTTATATCCAGTGCTTTGAACTTGCATAAATTAACCGCCAAAACCGGCGTTATATCGTACAAATTAAAAATGGAACCAAACACTTTTAAATATCGAGCGAAAATTCGGCCAGTAATGATAGCGCTATAATCGTCGCGATGAGTCAACGCCCGGTGAAATGACTTCGGAGGTTCGTTCACCTTTCACCCAATTTGCCTAAATACACCGCGACCGCGAACAGTTGGCATTGTATCACGACCAATGCCATAAAGAAATATGTACACCACAATTTCGCAGGTTGTTGCGTAAAATACGATACGTTCAGAACGTCATTATTTCCTTGTGTCAATAAAAAATTCCATGACATTTTCGTGTCTGAAAATTACATGTATTTACATATCAGACTTTTGAACTTTGGGTAATATTATAGACGCTTTTTAATGTTAATTTATTAGTTCATTATAGTTGCGGATATCCTATAGCAATTTAGAAAGAAACATGGATACCAGTAACTTTCTTTGATAATTAATTTTGGTTCGAGTTTTGAATTTTTTTTTCACAGGTAATAAGATAGTAATTAGTCTAGACTATAATAAAGACACCTACAGATGAATAGATTTTTTTCCCATTACTTTAATTCTGATGCTGGTTTTTTTTTTGCAAAGAGGTATTGCTTAATTCGGGTCTAAGTGTAAAAATATACAAAACATTCTCAATGAGGTTATATAGCGGCTCAAAGTTGAAACGTATTCTAAATACAAAAATTCAATTCTCGAATGTAAGTATGTTACTTGGTAAATAAACAGACTAAAATAAATAATTAGATACTCTTAGCTTTAATCATAAAGTTCTTACTTTACATTAGTCTTCGGTAGGACTAACGTATTTTTTTGCAGATTACATTTATTATTCGTAAGAATAACCCACATCCTCCTGAAGAGTTCTTATTCGGTAGCGTTTTTCTATACATTGGAATACGAAATCAGAATTTTCCTCAATTTGAATTTTTTTGTCTTTAATTTATTTGGTTTAAGAATAGAAAAGAAAAGTACTTGAGTGACATAGTTTGTATGTACTACTAAACTTTGTCCATTCGTTTATTATCTTTTTGAGAGGTCACGCCTATAAAATACCGGTATTTTTTTCGTAATAATGTACTACAGTAATGTCGTACTTTATAGAGAGGGAGGGTAGTGGCTTGTGCATACTTAAAAACAACAAACTATAAAACAGTTCTTGAAATACGCTAAATCGATTAAACGATTAAAATAATCTATCATATTATTATGATCAAAATAATTTAACTTCATGTAAGTATTGTTTCTGTAAATTTAATAAAATAAAAAGGAAATTAAAATAGTACGACTTCAAGATTGATTATTTTCAAGGAATTAAGTCGAAATTTTGGAATTTAAGTTCAAACTTAGAATAAAGAACAATAACTCTGTGCATTAATTAATTTATTTTTGGACCACTGACTTAAAATGTAACTATGCACTATGCAGTAAAAAATTAACTTTGAAACGCGTTGTTAATAACGTTTAAATCCAGAGTTATGAGAAAATACATTTCAAATATCACATAATACTTACTAAACCGACCTTCAAGTGACTGTGTTAGGAAGTTTTATTTGTTCTGGGCCAATTATATATCATAATAGTGCACATTTTATTTATTTACAATACTGACTTAAAGAATGATATATCGATTGATTTTGATTTCAAATCGAATCGGTGACGTGTGAGGGCATCACTAATTTCGAAATTTGTTGAACTGTCAAAAAGATAATAAAGGAATGGACATAGTATAGTGTAAATACAAAAACGTGTAGAACAAATTATTAAAAATACGAAAGAAGATAAAAATAGGAATCTAAATTGCCGTGGACGAAACCAAGTAGCAGGCGTGACGTTCCTAAACCTACAGCTTTCTATGAATAGCCTTGTGATCAATGAAAAATCAGGGGCCTCTTAACCTAAAGGGGTTATCTACAAACCTTTGATGGCCTGTGATACGTTGAGTTTAGGTATTTTCTTTCTGGGGTATTTAAGGTTCACGGCCTCAGAACGCGAAAAGGCGTACAGTATTTAGTTGGTTCTAGTCGGAGGGATTTCCATAAAGACAAAAAAGGGGGCCTCTTTAATTCTTAGCTACAAATGATACTTCCACATACATACGTATAAACATAGTACATGTGTGATGATTTCTTTTCTCATATTCGTGAAAGACATTCAGAGGTTATTGTTCCACATTTAAATACATACTAACTAGTTTGACGTTTATAGTTTCACTATTTCACTCTTTTTTCAAATCTCGAATGTAAACAAACATTCACTGAGCTTTCTATTAGCACTGCGCGCCATTACAATGACACGCACACTACCGTACCATTCTTCAATACGCACGAACGCACTCATACAGACTGTCGAAAAACGACCTTTCTCTAGCTTATTTTCCCCTGGTACATGCGGTGGCTATATTTTTTTTTTCACCACGAGTCCAAATGCCAAATTGGGCGGTCATTGTACCACTTTCAAAGTTCATTGCCGGATACCGTTTGCCGACCTACCTTTACATTTTGCTGGTATTTATTTTGGACTGACATGACAGTTAGGTTTTATGCGGCATTAAAATGCTGTACAAGATGAGATCGGCCGTAACGATAAAGGCGCCGTTTATTGATCAGGACATGACGTGTCGGTACGTAAGGGGACGCAATCATTTGTTCATTCATGAACGTAATATTTCTCAACAGCATTGTGTGACGTCAGTTCGGCGGTTACGCTTTAGTAGAAACTATCAATATTAGGCTCTTCACCTGTAGTCGTATTGTCTATAGGATTATTAATATCGGTTGTTGTAGAGAGCCTTGAAGCAAGCCTATGTCCAGCTATGGACGTCATTAGGCTAACGTGATGTTGATGATGATTTTAAGAACAGATGAGACAAATAGGAATTGAGTAAAATACTTCAAATAATTTAGATAAAAGAAATGATATTACAATTGAAATTACGAATCATCATATACCTAATGAATATAAGGTGATAGTATCTCGTGTTTGGTTTTGCCATTTAATTTTCACATCTTATGATCTAAAGAAGACCATAGATTTCTCAATATTTAAAAAAAAATAAGGGGGATACGGGACTAAATTACAGTTAGCAATATTTAATGTACTATATTTTTCAATACTACTCTGACACAAAAATAAACATAATATACTAGCTGACCTTACTAATTTCATACCACACTAAAAAAAAACGTAAATCTTGTTTCAATGTTTATGCACCTTAGCTTCCTGAGGGATCTGTAAAGTCGTGGACTAAAAAACAAAACTGGAAATGTTAATTTCTAGTTTTGTTTCTACCTTTTTAATTTCCCTGTATATTTAATTGTGTCTGAAATAGAAGAAAAAAAGAATATATATATAATATATAAATCTTGTCCTGGCAACAAACACATAGAAATAAATATTCAATTTGATGCAGTCGATCAGAAGTTATATTCGTAAATAATATATTGGTAATTCATTTATTTTTATTAATCAAGATTTTATTCATCTCAGTATATTCATCACTCATATGCTAAAGACTCATCAGCAAAGTAAGACAGCATTACCATCGGAATTTTCCTTTCAATATTTTACATAATACTCGTATATTTTTATCCAAAGCCACTATGCCTCTTTAGCCTCAGCAGTTGTGAAGAAATGTCGTCTCTGTTGCACTCCTTTATAACCTTTATCATGGAATGTTCTGACGAGGTCCACCAACTGGTCCCACCTTCTTACTTCCTCTACACGACAACACGTGCTGCCCTTGGAAGTCACCGTTTTATTAAACAATTTTAGTAAACAAGGAGTATTGAGTGTATATGTGGAAATAGCGTACGGGTGTCGTAAAAGGCGACTAAGGGATAAACTACGCAAGACAACATCGATGCAAAGAGAAGGAAAACTTGAAACCAACCCTATACCAATCCGTCTGGCCAGCGTGGTATAGTAGGCCAATACCTCCTTTCTAAGGAGAGGCCTATGTCCAGCAGTGGACTGTTAAATGCTGTTGATGATGATGATGTGTAAATAAAGTTATTTTTGTTAGTTTAGAAGTCTTGATTAAAAGAAATGCTGTTTCTTAATAATATAAGTATGTATCGTACCTGTTTTTCACGAACCATAGATTACAAACCGTTTAATTATCCGCGCTATTGATCAAGTTGAATGAAAACAACATTTTATATTTAACGCTGTATGATTATGGTGTTAGTAGAAAGCATTACATCTGCGTATAGGTACATCTCATTCCGGCATCATAAACAAATAGGTCAGTTTTTCAACGTTAGTTAGATTTACATATTTTTTCTTCGCCGATAGTTATCGGTGAGTGATTGATAAGGCATGTTGGGTAGTTGAATAAGAGCGATATTTATGGCGGCAAAATATATGCGGCAAAATATACTTATGAAAGACAACTACCGTTTTAGGAATAAACATCCTGTGTACAAGAAACGGACACAAAGAACACCCACACCTGGAATAACAATTTGTGGATCACGCAAAGTGTTGTCCTATGTTTGATTTCAACCAACATTGGCGCATTAGAAACCACTACAACCATTGATATATAAAAACCCTAGATGCACAGTCTCAAACAAAAGTCGCATACGAAACTGTCCCACTTAGTCATTGATGTATAAAAATATCAATGTGGGTAGTTTTAGTTAAGCTATAAACACATCTTTTGCACATTCAACCTTACGCGCATTGTTTAAAGTTTTTATTACAAAGTAGCGTACAATGACCAATCAAATTTTATGACCGAAGCTAGCCGGCAGGACAGGACATGGAGTGAAGAGGAATATTTGTATATTTTTTTTATTATAATACATTGAGTTAGTATTTTAAGAGTTAGTTAAATTGTTGTTTTTAGACTTTCGCGACTTTTACACATACTCATGTTTTTACTGTAAACGGGACTTATTCGCGATAATATTATATAATATATAAGGTATCAGTATAATATTATATATAAGGTATCGTAACCTTTATAATATTATCGCGAATAAGTCCCGTTTACAGTAAAAACATGAGTATAGTTAAATTGTGTTCTAAGCCCATAATTACACTTAGCGTAAATATGTTTTTGGGTAGGACATGTGTACATCAATGAAACAAATATTAACTCTTAAAATCATTTATTTCATTTTTTCATATCATATCAGTGACATCCTGTAAAAAATAATTATATTATTTGAATGTAGGTACGAAATTATTTGATAAATTCATTATTTTTCTGGCTAACGACTACTTACCGTTATACTAGGAACAGCCGTTTTAAGAAGACGTTTTATGCCTTTAGCAGTGACATTCATATCTTCGTCCAGAAAATGTTCAGAACAAACGACGCATGCACTATTTGGCTTAAAAAAATTGTATGTCGCGAACCCATAAGTTGTCCCCTAATTAATCGATATAATAGGTAATATAATATTTACGAACTTTAATAATAACACCGTTTGGACGACCTCTTTTCCTTTTGAAATTCGATTAATAACTATAATAATATTATTATATATTTTGTAACGTATACATACTTATTAAAAACTAAATACAAAAAAGTTCAAATTAAATAAACTTATATATAAAAATTAAACACAATAAAAAAAAATCGACTCCATTAAATTCAGAACAGGGTCGTTTGGATTATGCGACTAAAATAAAAGGTTGTGTAATAGTCGTTCTTACACTGAAAAAGCGGCCATTGAAATTTGTCGTATTATACTTGGACCGTTAAGTGAAGTTTTTAGACAAATTAAATCAAAATCACATATTGCTTCCGATATTTAGTCATAAAAACAACAAAAACAAATTAACAAACTCTTTTACTCACCGAAAATACGATATCCCATCCTTTTTTAACGTTCTTGACGTAATATTTTTTACAATTCCGCATCGAACACTTAGGCATTTTTAACGAGCGCACAGAGACGCGAGCGACGCGAGACTATTTGAAATATGAGCATCATTTTCAATAGTGCGCTTATTTTATGAGGACGGTTTTGCGACGCTGAGTGTGTATCTAGGGTTTTTTAATACATCAATGACTACAACCTATGTAGCTACAACATCATCATCAACCCGTTGCCTGCAGAGAGCCTGCACTGCTACTTTTCTCATCCAGTACACATGTAGGTACATAACATTCAATCCTTTTTTTTTGCATATAATTTATTAGGTACGAAATGTTTTTTGAGTTCGGAATATAGTTCCATACTACTAACATGTTATAAGTTTGGAAGTTTGGTGGTGATTCACGCCCGTGCCTCGGAGAGCACGTTAAGCCGTCGGTCCTGGTTGTCATGAACATCTATGGCAATCGTTATTTTGAAGTCAGTGCCCTCAAATATACTGACAACTAGTTCAATCTTCGAATTTCAGTTCTCCCTGAGGGTTGCGGAGGATCGATACCAGTCGCTCCCTGGAAAAACTAAAATTCAGGAAAAACCTGTTGCATTAGGTAATATACCCCATAATATATAATACACCCCAAATAAACTTGGGAATAAAGGCTAAGAAGAAAAATAATTTATTAGTACCTACATCATAAAAATAAAAATAAAAATCCTACTTTCTCAGTGGCTTCTATCAAATAACGGCTGGAATATGAACATAAAGGTTAATTTTTCATCGAATACTTTTAGTATCCCCCAAACTTTCTCCTTACTCAATCATCTGATAACAATAACTCTCCCAAGGAGGGTTAGCCTCAAGCAAATCAAAAAGTAACCGGCTCTTCATGATTCGCTGACCTTAATTGAAATTGGAAAAAGGTCAGAAAAAACTTGATGATAATTTAATGATGATTGATAAATCTTTACAGAATACATATTGAGGGCATTTTTTTAAGCATATTATATGGGATATTCTGCGGTAGTTTCATAATCATTTTCAATAGCACTACCCTTTTTTCCTCAATTTGATATTTTTTACTTTCAACGATCACATTTTGTAGTTTAGTTTTGATAAAACGTATTATAGTTAGAAGTGGAGGTTAAGATGCTTTCTGCATAACAATGACTGCATCTCGACCAGTATCCTCAAGTGAAGCGCAAAGAGAACAATCTGGATTGTATAGAAAACAAAAGGAAATATCTGTTTTTAATCATAAATTAGTAACGTATTTTTTTTCTCGCAGACAATTTAGCTTTATGTTTTCAAATGAAAACAAAATAATAAGCTGACAGCTAAAGATAACAATTTTGACATATGAAGTGCGACATCTGTTGTGTTATGTTCTGTCAAATGATTTAAAACTTTATATGTTTATGTAATAAGTAAATTCTTGTGTCACAATATTCGTTGCCATACTCAGCCGAAACTGGGAATAAAAAATGAAACGGACGCCCCTGCAATTGTGGGGATCATTTAGTTAATACATAAAACTATTTTGGTAAATACAAATTTTATAGTCAGAGTTGCCTAGAGCCTTGAAATTATGATTTAAATAAATCTATTTTACGATATATATTTCCATGTCTCTCGTTTTCATAGACGTAGTCACATAAATACTTTACTCGAAATTAAACCAACGACCTCTATCGGATACCTTTGTCGAACCACACGCAACATTCATTTACATATTAAAACTATATGTATTTAAGCTAATTTGTGAAAGCCTCATTAAAGAAAACTATTTTCAGAGCCAAACTAAAATGAATAAAAAGTTAAAAAGTTCGAAATGTTTCATTGGTCTACACTTTCCTCCAAAGCAAACATTTGTAACACTACACACATACTTATTGAAGCATGCGAACACCGCGTGGTACGCATTCAAATAATATGCGTGTCTCTAGTCCATACCTACATTTCGTTAGAACTCTTTGAGTTTTTGTTCTCCTGGTACTTTGTAGCAAAATGTATATTACATTTACGTTTTTTTATATATATTTATTTACTTATTACATTTTATATGCCGGCTTAGTTTGATGATATTTTAATTACGTTTTAGTTGACCGCATTAGCGTAAAATATTTTGACAATTCATATTCCTGGTTCGGGCCAAAAGTCTAACAAGAAAAAAAAGTTGGCGATGTTTCACGCCTGTGAAAGCACGTTAAATTGTCGGTCCCGGTTGTCATGAACATCAATGGCAATCGTTATTGGTAAGTCAGTGCATTCAAATGTACTGACAACTAGTTCAATCTTCGAATCGAGGTCCGATGCCAGTCGCTCCGTCTAAGAACTGAAATTTAAGTAAAACCGATTGAACTAGTAGATTATGATGAAACCTAATAGTGGGTTGTTATGGCTGAGAAAGCAAGTAAATTATTCTTGCAAATAAATACCATAATACTGGTGAAAAAACTGTAACAACTATGATAACCTCAATAAAATGATCAAGACAGTGCTTCCAATAATGAAAGCAATTGAGATATTGACCTATCCTTGTAATTACGGATTAAGAACTGCAATGCATTGCAATGAGAAGAAAATTTGAGAATAACCCTATACCTTCCCGTAGTACCCGTCTGGTCAGTGTGTTAACACGGGCCCAAATCTTCCGATGAAGAGGTAGACCCATGTGCACGGTATACTATTAAAGGCTATTAATGAAGAAAATATAGAATAAAAATATAATTCAAATAAATAGAACAACAACACAATGTTTGTGAGTATCACAAACACTGTAAGTGATGAAGTTTGAATATATTTATGCCTGAACTTCTGAATAACAGTGTTCCTTAGTTTTTAACATTATTATCTATATGTTTGATATTATTATCTATATGCGACATTGTAGCACAACTTAATGTATTCTTTATTTTGAAATGAAATGTGAATATTATCTGTGAAATGTTTCGCCATTTTAAGGTGTAATGGTAAAGTTTTACGGTATCTTTAATTATTAACTCCCCGTCTATATTCTGTTAACTGAAAAATAAAAAATAAAACCATATAAATGTTGTATTTTCTTTACTAGAACTAGCCAATCGTATTCTGTAATCGATATGTCAAATTTGTATTCAAAGATAAGTAAACATACGAACTATTTGTGATTAAATTCTCAAAATTCATTAAACTAATGACAATGGTTTTTCCTATCAAACTGCTAATATTACAATAGCGTACGAATGTACATATGTGCATGAATGCCACACAAATATGATGAATATCGAATGTTTAAATTAACACTAATAAATTTGAGGCGTGTATTGTGTTACATAGGTTTTTTATGACTCTGTCAAAGTAACTCTAATCTGCCTGATGGAAAGCAGACCGTTCATGCTGGAATTAACGTGGCTCTACTACCTTGAATACTATATGTCTTGGCATTGGGATTTTGTCTACACACAAGCATATATCTATACAGGACAGCATGTTTTTCAGCCATTGTTTTAGTTTTATTTAATGAACAGAATTACAGTACAAAAAATATGAATTCATGTTTTCCGTGTATGTATACTTGGTTACATAAATTTTAAGTGAAGATATCACAAGCAATTAATATTATCAGTACTTATCTTGAAATTAGTAACCACCATTCTCGACGACACAATTCTTATCAAATTATGATAAGGGTATATTCATTATAATTTGCATTTTCTGTAGTTTATGTATTCCTAGTACTATGTATAAAAGTCTATTAACTATCATCTGTTTTTTTTTCTGTGTTTATTACTTTGTATTGAAGATTATATTAACATGATTTTATTATGTACCTACTTGTTATATGTTTATATACGTTTAACAGACTTTATAAGATCGATTAAAAAAAAAAACTTAATCGTTTGGAAAATGGTATACGGCTCATTATTATTGCTCGGAGAATTGCAGGACTTAAGTGGCAGTGGGCGGGGCACATTGCTCGCAGACAGGACGGCCGTTGGAAAGTCCTGGAGTGGCGACCACGTAATGGAAGACGGAGCGTGGGCAGGCATTTGCTGAAGGTTGCGGGAAACCGATGGATGCAGACGGCACAGGACCGATTATGCCCATCAGTGCAAGTCTTTCAGCTGAGTTGAGGATGATGATATGGTTTATTACAAACTGTTCGTGTGTCTGTTCGCAGTATTTATGCAACATTCCATACAAGATAAAGACCTGACGTAAAGTTAGTAACGAATACTTTATGATTAATTATTTAATACTGAAAACAAGTTAATAGTTGCTACGTACTGTTCAATTACATTTAGGTTCCTTCTGGGTTACTGGTTGTAATACAAGCTCTGCTTAGTTTGGGGGCTAGATGGCGTTGAGTGTAAGATGTCCGAAATATTTATTTATTTATTGGTCGTGTTCACCTACAAATAGTTTTAGTTTAAATATTCTAATTAATATTTGTAACTTTTCCTTTTAATTTTTCTGACGAAATTACGAAGGCGGGGATAGAGTTAGAAGTCAATACTACATTGTAGGCATTCCATCTGGGAATATATTTATTTTCTATTAACTTACAACATGTGAATGTTTAATTACTAGCTTTATGAACTTTTTTATATTTTCTTAATTCTATACTGTTTTGGATAACACAGGTAAGAAATATTTCAACCTTTACTATAATTTTTCAAAGTTCTACTAAAACAAGCAAATATAATATAAAAGCCGAGGATCAAACCAAGTGGCCTGCAATTGGAGAGGCCTATGTCTAGCAGTGGACTGCGATAGGGTGATCATGATGATGAAGCAAATAGTTAATACTCATAGTACATGACATAGTAGCTCAGAGCGTCTTAATGTTTTAAAATATGCAGATGCACTGCGTTATTTAAACTTCTTTTTAAAATATTAAGAACTAGCTGACCCCGCGAACTTCGTACCGCATAACAGTCGATTCAACGTCACTCAATTGTTTTGTATTCTCGGAACCCCTCCAATAAAACTTATCAGATAATTTTTAATTTTATTTCCTAAGAACCATCCTCGTACTTCAAGGTATATTATAAAAAAGAATTACCGAAATCGTTCCAGCCGTTCACGCGTGATGGCGTGACCAAGGGAAATAGGGATTCATTTTTATATATATGGATAAGTTACATAGTCTTTATAAGGCCAAAGTAAAATAAGGCGGTAGTCTATGCCCAGTATAGGTTATTCAATACAATTCGATCTAATTACAAATATCGAACACAAAGCGGAATACTGTTATCAATTTATGTGGTCCTGGTATCAAAGTAATTAAAATTGATTATTACTAATTAGAAGACTTTAAATTAACTGAAATGAGCTAATTATTTTAATCATTGTGTGTGACTAATTTACAAAAACATTTAATTTTAATGAAGACAACCAACAATTTTGTAATTGGTGTACAGATTATGATCTGCTAGTATAATGTGTAACTAACATTGCTTACATTGTAGCCCTGTAGTTTTTAATTAAAAAGATAACTTTATGATAAAAAAAAACCTGGCAAAAAATACAATATCGTAATCTAATCTTTTACTTTTATTTCTGTTTGCCACAGTTTCAATAATATCAATTTAAAATAAAAACCTGTTTGCTCTAAATAGTCATATACCATGCTAATTGTAAGATATTAAATACAGAATTGATCTTTATAAGTAAACTGTATCTAGTATTTAACATCCCAGTCAAAAATAATTGTCTGTCATAGTTAATATCTTAAATAAATTCTACAGAAAATTGACCAGGACGTCAAGGAAAATTCTTGAAATTTCCTCATATTTATCAAAAAAAGAGCAGTTACCTTAGCAAAAAATGTACTATAATGGCCTAAAATATTAATTTATTGAACTAAATAGGCTATCGAGCCGATAGCGACCGTATATGGCTTTACTTTCGATAAATTAATCCTTATTCATAAATAGCTGCATATGCGGATTTCCCCATACGAAATATTTGCTTGACTTTGTCTTTGTTTCAAGCATCGCCGTTATTTCACCCGATTTTTTTTCTTTTTAATATTTACGCCCACCAAGTAATTGTACTCTGCCTGATGGACAGCATGTGTAGAATCCAGGATTAGGGGTCATCATCCTCATTGTGAGTGCAGACAATGTAGCACCATGACCCACACTATCATATCATATAGGTCATCATATATATAATAGGGTCTCGCTCTCATCATTGAAATACGACAGTACGAATGCTGTTATTTTAAGATGGTATTCTGTGAGATCTGTGAGAGTAACACTGCCAGTTCGGTGGTTCAGAGCGAGAGTGCATGGAGCGCCGTCACTTCTTCCTGCGAGGAGGTGATATCATCTAAGGAAACGGCGGAACAGGTAAGAGAACGTAGAGCCGCCTTCCCTGTCCGCAGGAGAAGGTCGGGGTGCCGGAGGAGAAGAGGTCCGCGAGCGACGATTTTTATTGGGAAATTCGTCATCCAAACACAGTTACGTGTGTCCTCTTAGACGGCGACCGTTGAGTGGTAGCAACAAAGACTTCGAATTCGTCGTAAGTGTGATGGGTCAATGCCTGTCGTGGTGGCGGAAGAATGCAAGCAAAAGAACACCGGGGTGGTTTTTAGTCGATAAGAGTCCGAAAGACCCCTTCGCTCTCCTCCCATTAGGCGAAGGACATCCATAAGGATCTTCCCAGGGTGGAAAAAAAAAATGAAAAAAAGGTAACACTTTTTCTTTCGTTTTTCGTGCTGAAATCAGGGTGACTTGAAATGGTATCACGATGTAAATTGACTAATCAAAATTGCTCAAAAATTGGTCTGTTCTGTTCGTTTAAAGAAAACAAGCACCTGTCAAGCCACATAGAGTATATGGTTGTATGGTTTGTGACGTTTTAAATATGTAGTTTAAATTACAATGATAGAAGCTGCAAATTGAACGAAGTGTCGAGATTGAAGATGATGACAAAATGGATTAATCAAGATAAAACAACCTTCACAACCAATCAATATTTTTTTAACTACATTTTCTATCAACAAAAGACACTCAGTTTGGAGCTTGTTATTAGTAGAAAGCTATTAATGAGACAAATTCATTCAATGATGGATTTGTAAAAAAAGTTTATTTGACGATTTTCTTCTTGTTTAGTCGTGATGTAGATGATTGCTCACGTAGGTTCTTAGAAGTCCTCCTTTTAAAATTAAATCCAGTTGTTGCTTATTTGAAATTAGTATAGAATTATAATACTACCTAGACTAAGAGTGGTCCTACAAGCACTTGAGTGCTTTATAAATATTTGTTATATGTATTTTAATACACGTTTCTGGTATGGCCTGGTAGCAAAGTAATATTATTCATGATTCACAAAACGACATTCCATTTAATAATATAACATAACATTAATCCCACAAACCTCAAGCACGTGACGCTAACGGTTACGTAACCCAATTTGGATAACGTTCTCGTGTTGCAACCACACTAACTTGAAACCTCTAACATCAGCCCATTAAAACGAAACAGTTCAACATTGAGGCAGTTTCAAAAGGTCATATTATAATGGCCACGGCACTAATGTAGGTAGTATGATCTTACAGGTAACGGTATTCACGTTACGATGATATTAGCGAAGCCTTGTGACCCAGTTAAAAGTGTACCGTTACCGGACATCGAACCTGCACCCCAAGTTTCACATTTATACGAGAAATTAAGGCAGGTCGGTTATTTAACGGAATAATAGTTTATTTATATGGCAGAAAAAGGTTTGTGTGCGATTTATGAACGAATCCGTACGGTTTTGATCAAAACATACAATTGATACTTGAATAGTGATAATTTGAAATAGGGCATTGTCTGATTCTGCGGTAACCAGATATTTACGTCACTTAGCTTCTAGTATAGAGATTTGCAATATATATAGATTTTATATAGATTATGAGACTAAAAAAACTAAATTTAAAGTCATGAAGTTTTCAGTTTTAGATTATCATCATCATTTTATAGTCGACATAGGCCTCCTCTTAGTAAGAACATTTTGGCCTTCTGTACAACCCTGACCATATATGTATATATGGTATGGTCAAAAATATGATAAAAAGTATCGGTAAACGCAGTATTGTTAAGTCCTCACAAGGTCGTCATGCGGTCCGTTGAAGGTCACAGGAAGATGTTGGATGCGGCATCCGTGGACACAGCACAAGATTGGTCATAGTGGTGATTTTTTGAGAGGCCTTGATAGCATTAAATAGATGATTTAATTAAACAGCTCACACAACATCTGATCTTGAATTCAGCTAACATTACCTACGTACAAATAACAGATTAATTACTGAGAGGTATTCATTCACTTATTTGTCCTATTTTTTATATATGAACCTGCCAAAGTGAATCTGTCTGTTGGAATGCATGAACAGAATCCAAGAATGGTGACTACCATCTTCATTGTGACTGCACATAATGCAGCATGGTGATCCACACTATGACGTCCCAATAAATTGCTTCTGCACCCAATGGTGCATCAGGTATTCTAGGTATTCTATGCGAGAGAAGAATCGCCCTGGTCAAGTCGGCACCACTTTAACCAATGGTTGTCGTAAGAGACGACTAAGAGAGCAAACTACGTAGCTGCAAAGAGAAGGTAAACTTGAAATATACCCTACACCAATGCGCTTGGCCAGTGTGGTATAGTAGATCAAAACCTTCTTTCTGAGGAGTGTGTGTGTGTGTGTGTGTGTGTGTGTGTGTGTGTGTGTGTGTGTGTGTGTGTGTGTGTGTGTGTGTGTGTGTGTGTGTGTGTGTGTGTGTGTGTGTGTGTGTGTGTGTGTGTGTGTGTGTGTGTGTGTGTGTGTGTGTGTGTGTGTGTGTGTGTGTGTGTGTGTGTGTGTGTGTGTGTGTGTGTGTGTGTGTGTGTGTGTGTGTGTGTGTGTGTGTGTGTGTGTGTGTGTGTGTGTGTGTGTGTGTGTGTGTGTGTGTGTGTGTGTGTGTGTGTGTGTGTGTGTGTGTGTGTGTGTGTGTGTGTGTGTGTGTGTGTGTGTGTGTGTGTGTGTGTGTGTGTGTGTGTGTGTGTGTGTGTGTGTGTGTGTGTGTGTGTGTGTGTGTGTGTGTGTGTGTGTGTGTGTGTGTGTGTGTGTGTGTGTGTGTGTGTGTGTGTGTGTGTGTGTGTGTGTGTGTGTGTGTGTGTGTGTGTGTGTGTGTGTGTGTGTGTGTGTGTGTGTGTGTGTGTGTGTGTGTGTGTGTGTGTGTGTGTGTGTGTGTGTGTGTGTGTGTGTGTGTGTGTGTGTGTGTGTGTGTGTGTGTGTGTGTGTGTGTGTGTGTGTGTGTGTGTGTGTGTGTGTGTGTGTGTGTGTGTGTGTGTGTGTGTGTGTGTGTGTGTGTGTGTGTGTGTGTGTGTGTGTGTGTGTGTGTGTGTGTGTGTGTGTGTGTGTGTGTGTGTGTGTGTGTGTGTGTGTGTGTGTGTGTGTGTGTGTGTGTGTGTGTGTGTGTGTGTGTGTGTGTGTGTGTGTGTGTGTGTGTGTGTGTGTGTGTGTGTGTGTGTGTGTGTGTGTGTGTGTGTGTGTGTGTGTGTGTGTGTGTGTGTGTGTGTGTGTGTGTGTGTGTGTGTGTGTGTGTGTAATATACTAGCTGATAAGGTGAACTTCGTACCGCCCAATTTTGCGGTTATGTTCTGATATGTAAAGTATATAATTTCCAAAACTTGATCGCAGTGCCACCTACCTAATTTCAAACCTACACCATTCTCGAAATCACTTGAAGACACCCAAAAAAATTCAATAAAATCGGTCCAGCCGTTTAGAAGGAGTTCGGTAACATAAACACGCACATAAGAACTATGTTAGGGCGTGTGCATAAACAACATATTATATTACTATGTCATTCGATGTTTGGTACAGACTGTAAGTATGGAACATTTAATAGCAACATGTAATTCAGTAATTAGAAAAATAAATATTAAATAACTGGTACATTGAATACCAACGAACATACCTACAGATATATCCATATGTCAGCCTTCTGATAAATGGATATCCACTGAAATATAACCTCTTCTGATAACTCAATTATAGCATACGGCTACTAAAATTTTATAAGGTATAATTTTATTTGGCAGCCTGTAATCTTCTGCTACAGTTCCTTGATCGTTATATATGTGAACCTTTTATTGAGCAAATAAAACATACAGTTAAATCATTAAAAGCACTGTGTCAAACTGGACGTAACGGGACAACATTGACGCATCCTGCTCAAATGACCCACTTACAAGACTAAAATTACATAAAACCTTTTTGATTTTAACAGTTAAAAATTCGTTCGATTTTATGCCAAGTAACGGGCACATTTCCATTGTGAATTTTGGTATTCAGAGAATATAAAAGAACATTAGCGATGTTAGAATTAAGACTATGAGTGCCGCGTTTTTAAAATGAAATAAGGTGAACAGTATTATTACATTTTGACTGTCATAATTGTAAGCATAATTGTGTACGACACAATACAGTTCCTCGTGTCTAATTGAGTGTATTTAATACTGTTACTAAAAAGACGATTCTATGAATAGTTTGCTATTTGTCACTAACACTCAAAGGAATATATATCTTTTTTGGAAAAATGCCTCCCATACTACAACTTTAATAACTCTACTCGTAGTAACATATACAAGCTAAATTCATACGTTTTTCTTTTTATGAAGAAAAGGAACTGAATAAAAACTCAAAATGTCGTATTACAACACAAATTTCAAACCCTTGAGACTAGTAATTAACTATCAAACTAAACTATTTTTTTTTGTTATGATTGAAAGCTGCTGAAATGATTCTACTCTGGCTGATTAAAACTATGAGCAGAATTCTAGACCTGTAGATTCTGATCAGCATCCTCATTGCAATTGTGGACAGTGCAGCGTGTTGACCGGCACTATGGTGGCATAGTGAGAATGTATATAACTGTACTGAAACTCGACCAAATGTTTAAATACTTAAAAAAATCAAAGTTATGTTTTCAGTTCTTAAATTTACATGTACACAGTTACTCTTGCAATTAAGACAAATCTTGCAACAGCTTAATCTAAAAGCTATCGAGCGGCTTAGGCTACAGAGCGTCCCAAAGAAAATACATAATATTCACTCGAAAAAACATTCCTTCTGGTAAAGTTGGGCAAAATATAAACTAAGCTCAGTCCCGATTCATATCATATTTGTATATTAAAGCTATTTTAAAAACACTTAAAGCGTACAAAGCAAATTGATCTAACAGATGTTATTAAACTAACCTTAAACGATGTAGCATACTCTTTACCAGAGACTGAACGCCCTATATAAATGATACCTATCCAACATCTCAGCAACAATCGTATCACTTCCTGCGTACATAACATGGCATAAAGCCTCTAACGGTTGGCCCAGAAAACCTCTGATCTTAAGTAACAAGACGGCGCGGGCGCAACTAACTGTCACACCGCTTGATATGCGACCCAAGTAATGGAATGTTTCTTGTATATAATCAATGTACAACCAAAACAAGCAATGGACGGAGCCTCCAGCTAATATACTAGCAGAAAACTGTTTGTAAATGCAAATAGCGCTACTTATTTAGTACCTGTAATAGGAAGTGAAAATAAACGTTTTGTATTGAGGCTCTTCAGTTGTAAACAATATGAAGAGCTTGCAGAACTTCTTCATGTTGTAAATGTACTTTATACGTACGTCATTATAAGTTTTAATAATCTTCCTTGTTTCTTATTTTTGGCCCTTAGAGTATTTCTGTATGTATACACGAAAATGAAATACAATCCAAAAATAACTTTACTGATCTATTTGTAGTTGACAGAGTTTTAAGGTATCAATGCTTTTAAATAAGTTAGGAAGAGGGTGTTAAGTAATCCTTATTAAAATCATGATTAATACTGCTTCTACCTCCTCGTCAGCTTACCGCAGTCCACTGCTGGATATAAGCCTCTCTTATTGCACGCGACTCTGATCGATTTCGGATTTTTCGAATATGGTCTTTGAAGAGCAGTGTAATGTTTGTAGTGTGTTTTGTTTGCAAAATTTATATTCACGTGGTAGTTGTGATGTGATGCGAACTGCCTAAGACCGAGAAAGTAGGCGCACCTATGGATAGACCTTCGCACAGGAGTGGATGATTTAAAAAGTTTAATTTGCAATGTTACAGTATTCTTACGGTAATAGCAATTTTTTTAATTTCTTTATTTTTTCCATGTGCTTTGAACCTTTAATTATTTCGAATTCAGTTACAAGCACGGTAAAATGATTCAAAATTATACTGTTACCTCCATTATAATTGATCAATACATAAAGGATGCCACGACTCGGCGTATAACCAACACTCCACCACACAAGCTCATCAGAATATCCCTAAGTTGAACTCTTTACGAAAGGATATTATAGTTACATAGATACAATTTAAAACCTGAAGTGGAGACTGGGTATAGTCTGCTGAATGGACATAGGCCTCCCCAAGGCTCCCCACAACAACCGGTCCTGTGCTACCCACAGCCATCGGTTCAGCAAAACCTTCACCACATAGTATTAGAATTCTTGTTTAGCCCCGCCCCCTCCCTACCTCCTAGTCAAAAAAATTAAAATAGCTTTTCCTCATTACATCCTGGGTTTAATTAAACCTCGCAAGCACAAGATTGCAAGTACAAAGATTCAATCTATCATACTGCCGTCACTTTTAAATTAATATAAGCCTATATGATATACATCGTAAATAAAAAACCAAACAGCTTCCAAACCATTAATTTCAGCCTATCTATTACCGGTCATCGATCAACCAAAATATTCTTGTCAGACCCGCCGAGGGCCATAACTTTATATCTAACGGTTGACCTACATCAGACTAGATCGTTACTTAGCCATACTACAGTTACAGCCTGATATGGTGCCTCTCGGAACTCGGATGGTGAGATAACGGGTGTCCTACAACTCCTATAGTTTTATGAGATCCTGATATACCTGGATGTGGCTTGGGGTTAGGGCTTAAGATGTTGGACTATTGCGTGACTTGTTCGGACAGCTTTATTATAGGACAGTAAAGTACTGGAAATATTTATGTCGTTTAGAAATAATTTTGTTTGCTTCCACTTTCGTGAGATGTCGAAAAACGGTGGAGAGTGGATAGGTTTTTTATTGAATAGCCTGTCAAGGTTAGGTGGTAAAAATTTATTAAATAAAAGTTATCATTAGTATAAGTAACAGCTGAATTAAGAGACATGTGCACTTTGTTAGATTTTGGTTGATTAACCTGAATGTACACATATGATTAGACTTACTATTGTATTCATTTTTAAAGAATAAATAATGCAGAATCTGAGTAAGGCGTGTTGGTGCTGAAATTACCACCAAAATATATTGAATTATTATGCCTAACATAAGTACTTCCAATAATATTTTTAATAGTAAAGTAGATTGTCAGTTCTTTTATTAAAGTCGTCACAAAATAAGAAGCCCGTTTTGACATGTATGACAGTGTATGGGTAACATAGTAATTAAATAGGATTATGAATTTGATTTTTCAATGTCAAAAATCTAATTCATATCATATACACTATCACAACGCGTATCATAAATTAGAATCAAGGTTAACTTTACATTGAAAAAATACACTCAAAAACACGAATTAATCGTTGAATAAAAAACACGATGACAAATGTCAAAACGGGCTTCTTATTTAGTAACGACTATAGGATTTTCGTTTCGTCGATATCAGCTCTTTATTGAGCACTACTCCATACTTTAAAAAACCTTATCTAGTTGATAGTGTCCGACTATAGAACTAAAATATTCATAATTTTCAGTCTTGATGTCATTACTTCATATACCTAGTTCTTTTCATGAGTTTGCTACTATTCTTATGCCAATTACGTACAACGTACATACTGTTACACGTAATTGGTATTAGTTTTATGTAGTAGTTACAGCGAAGCTAAATGAAAATGTTTTGTAAGTTTGTATGTTAAATTAAAACGTTTGTATGTCCTACTGAAACGTCTAATTACAAATTAATAAATTATGGTAGAATTTGGACCACTTGGCGACCACTAGTTTACTTAAATAGACTCCGAAAGACAATATCAGTGACGTGTGTCAAACAAGTGTCGTGTGTCGAGAAAGTGACATCAAGCGTGAGTTTCTCAAAAGCCAAATAGATGACGCGATGATGGGTGCACTCGTTTTCTTTTATGTCTTCTATAGCTAAAATTACATTAATTCTACTAATCTACTTATTATGAATGTGAAAGTTTAGAGGATATATGGATGTTTTATTAATCGCCCGCATGTATGTCGGTCATCGTGATGCAGAGTAGTATGTTCTTCTTCAAGAAGCAAAGTATCATTAAAATCAAGCCCGCGGTTTAGCCGTGAAAGAGTGACTGGCAGACAGAAAGGGTTAGTTCTGAATTTGTAATATCAGTATGGATTTTAACGCAAAATTATACGAAGCTTCACACTACATATTAATATATAGCTCATACAACAGAATAGCACATATACTACTTTTTATAGCGGTATTGGTAAAAAATTAACTCTACAGTTATTATGGACCATTCTTAGCATCTTCGAGAGTTGATCAAGACTGAATGACCCATACATAAAAGAGACTACAAAAATGTAACACCAATGCAGCGCTGGCTGCAGTTTTCAGCTTTCTCTTTTTCTCTTTGCCTCCTTTCTGAGGCATGACCAGCAGTGAACTAATCAACTCTATTGATAATAGTATTCTTTAAGTATATATATAACACATATTAAATTCAAGTAGAAATTATGTTAAATCAACTCTCTACCTCTTTCCTTTTGCCAGTTACCCTAAATGGTATCACGTAAACATTTTCCGACATTATAGTCAGAAAATGTTAAAATTAAAGCTATGACAGCAAGGTTAATAAATCTTCAATGTCATTAGATAGCTGTATCTTTTTAATAAAACTGATCTTGGCTCTTTAACATACAAAATAATTTAATATTACGTGTCTTTTCCAGTATCTATATAGCTATTTCATTTTCTCATCGATTTTACTGGAAGAGTTTACGGATCTTACACCAACAAGGCGATATATTTTCTTTAGATGTAAACTAATTACAGCGGACAGCCCGACGATATCTTTATATAGAAGACTATTAGACACACGATTGTGTTCAAAACCCAACAAGGAGGGTGCAACGGTATACATACTTTGTCATCTAATAGTCGGTATCATCTATGTGATAAAATGTTGACAAGATGGATGAAAAGGATGTTTGTTAATCGGTTTGAAGGACCATACTGAAAATGGTAAATTTTCTTTTATTGTTTATGTTGGGAAGGATTATTCCAGAGAATTATACACAGTGGTAACTGGGAAATACAGAATATATTAATAAAAATAATACCTATGTAAAAACACAAACGCTTCAAGTAGACATAGGAATATAAGTATATCATCAACATAAACTACTACGAAGAGATCTGCACCATCTTTGTTACGCTTGTGGTACAAGCATGGCTCATTTATAGTCGGCTTTAAACCCATTTCTCTTAACTTCGTGTCAAGTTTTATGTTCCATTGACGCCCGGCTTGCTTGAGTCCATACAAAGCCTTCTTTAATTTACATGTATTTCCACCTTCCTTCATATCTTCAAGCATCTTTATTGCTCTCTTACCTGTGATGCTAGTAACACCATCACATTTCACAAGTTTTTCCAAACTTTCTTTCAGCAATTCTGGAATCTTCATATAAATATCTTCATTCAAATCTCCGTTTAAATATGCCGTATTAATATCTATTTGATCAATGTCCATGTTCATCTCGACAGCTAATGCGACCAACAAACGTACGGTTGAAATCCTCGCAACCGGTGCGTATGTCCTGTGATAATCGAGATCTGCCTGTTGACTATATCCCTTCGCGACAAGTCTCGCCTTCTTTTTCTCAGTTTTGTCGATATTAAGCTTCGTCGTTAAAACATATCGACATCCTACGACATTACGATCAATTGGTTTCCTTACGATTTTCCATGTGTCGTTTTTCACTAGGCTCCGAATTTCTGATAGAATCGCTTCTTCCCATTGACTCTTTTCGTCACTAGACAAAGCATCCTTCAATGAAGTTTCAATAGCTCCTGCAAAATCATCAGCGTCCACGAAGTCATCTTCGTCCATTGTCGATGATTTATTTTCTCTATTTTCTTGAACTTCGACCATTTTGTAAATTTTACGAGGTCGACCTATGTGCCCTCTCTCAATTCTCGGTCTACCAGGCCCTCTCTTCAGAGTAGTTACATTCTCCTCATTCTCAGCACTTTTCGTACTTACTGTACTTGGTAGCTCATGAGATGGTCCTGATAAGTTCTGAACTTCGTTTAAATCTCTCATTGTATACGGTTCCTTATTTGTACAAGGCGTACTCGACGTACTCGGTACTTGACTTGCTGACACAATGGATTGACTTCCTTCACTCTGACGAGTCGATACATTTGATGGACTTTCCAATGGAATTTCTACCTCGATACTCTTCCTCACAACATTCTTCTCACATTGTGAATCAAGAAGTGATTGATCTGAGACTTTACTTTTAGTTTCAAAATACTTTCCTTCCTGAAATCTTACATCCCTGGACACGATGAACTTTCTCCACTCCGGTATCCATAGCTTATAACCAACAGCTTCTTCTGGATAACCTACAAAATAGCCAACAATAGAGCGTAACGCAAATTTATCTTTACCTGGCTCCTTATTTAAGACATGAACTTTTGTACCAAAAGTTCTTAGGTAACTTACGTTCACAGGCTTATTGAACCATTTTTCATACGGAGTTTTGCCCTTCAGACTTTTTGTTGGACATCTATTACGAATGTAACATGCAGTTGCAATTGCTTCTGCCCAAAAACTCGAAGGCAGTCCCGCAGATATCAACATACAACGCGCCGTTTCCAGGAGCGTTCTGTTTTCACGTTCTGCAACTCCATTACTCTGCGGCGTGTAGGGTGTAGTAAAACGTCTCTTAATTCCATTTTATTGTAAAAAATCATCAAAAACTTTATTTTTAAATTCCGTACCATTGTCACTTTGAAATGTTTTGATTTTTCTGCCCGTCATATTTTCAACTTGACATTTAAACATTTTAAATTTTGACAATACGTCATTTTTATTTTTAATCATAAATACTTCACACCAACGAGTATGGTCGTCGATAAAAGTTACGAAGTATTTATTACCTCCGTTCGATTGAACTCTCATAGGGCCTACCACATTAGAATAGATGATCCCTAATTTCTCACTACAGGGCTCCCTGGACTTCTCAAAAGGTAACGACACCATCTTACCCTTAGCGCACACGTCACAATCCCGCAAGTTACTATCAACCTTGGATAGGTTAATTGAAGATTTCTTCAGCACATTCATAAGATCTCTAGCATTTAAATGTCCCATACGCTCATGCCATTCATACAAATCTACATCATTCCTTGATACTACCGATGCCGAGGCATCTAGCTCCCTCAAGTAATATAAATCTCCTCGCCTATCAGCAGTTAGCTTAACCTCACCATTTTTCACAGCGTAGGCTATATTGCGCTTAAAAATAACCTCGCAGCCTCGTTCAGTGAGTTTGGCGACCGAAATGAGACTATTACGTAAATCAGGAACAAACAACGTATCTTGGAATTCAATTTTACGCGTACCATCATTGTTACATGCTGATACCTTAACAGTACCTTTACCTTGCACGGACGACAAAGATTCAGTGGCTAATTTTAATGCCTGACTCGATGCCAGCACCTCATCAAACCTTGTCCTGTCATTGCATATATGAGAAGTGCAGCCGCTATCAAACAGCCATTCGTGTCGGCGTTTGATATCAACAGCACGGCGCTCATCTGAAACTGTAATAGAAGTTAAAGCTTTAACACACTTTTCACTAACACATGACTCTACAAATCTAGTTTCCGAAGTACTCTTCTTCCTTCTTGCATTCCGAAGCCTTATGTCCAAATTTATGGCATTTAAAGCATTTGAACTTAAATTTGTCCCTTTGTCCAGTCTTTTGTCCCTTCTTGGGTTCTACGTATTTGTTTACATACATAGCGCCTTCCATACTTTCGACTTTTGAGTTATTTCCTCTCGAATTATATTCTTCGACGATTTTCACTCTCAGCTGTTCCGGTGTTGGCAGCTCGTCCCTCGATTCGATTGCACATCTGAAGTTTTCGTAACTTGCTGGCAAACTATATAATAGCATTATAGCTAATAAATCGTCATGAATTTTGATATTCATTTCATCGAGTTTATCGACGGCCTCAAAAAATGAGTCAAGATGTTCGCTTACTTTTTCATTTTCGCTCATCTTCTTTAACATAAGCCTTTTCATCAAGGTCGCCTTTTTCGCGGGACCTCATGACGCGAATAATCTTTCTAACTTACGCCACAACTCACTTGCAGTAGTCACCCTTCTAACATGACGTACCACACTCGGATCCATGGCCAGTACGATTTCAGACTTGGCTTTTCTATCCGCAGTCTCCCATTTTAACACACTGGCCTCATCCGACGGCTTTGGTTTCTCACCGGTCACATATTCCCAGTAGTCGTTTTTTTATCAACAACGCCTCTACTTGAATCTTCCAACTATCGTAGTTGTCGCCTACTAATAGTTCCACACGTACGTTCGACATTTTGTTGTTTTTATATTTTCGTAATATTTTACTTTATTTCTGTTTTCCATTCATCCTGGCTCCTGGGCCCATAACCTTTGTTGGGAAGGATTATTCCAGAGACTTATATTCCTATGGCTACTTGAAGCGTTTGTGTTTTTACATAAGTATTATTTTTATTAATATATTCTGTATTTCCAAGATACCACTGTGTATCGTGACTCTGGAATAATCCTTCCCAACAGTTTATACTTAATGTTATTACCTTACATATATTTTGTGTTATTTAGATATTTATTAGTATTGTTACATACTTTCATATTTTTTTCTTTATCCACGGAATTTTCTAAGACAATTTGAAGGTTGCAATTACTTTGATAGCGAGAGGGGTCATATTAGAAACTTATGAATATATTTGTAAAAAAAATAGTAAGAAAAGTATAATTTACATGTAACTTATTCCCAATGTAAGTTGATCTTCATTTTAAAACACCTTATATATTGTAGTTTTCTTTCTATGTTCATCTTCGTCAATTGCTTCGTGTCTTACTCAGAACCCGTATTTTATTTTTGTGGTTATACATAAATATTAAATCAGAAACAATAAGCATAATAATATCATGACAAAATATAATAATAAGTATGGATAATGGATTGAAGCAAGATGAAGCAATAATGGATGCATTTCTGTAAATCAAAGGACATATCTGTTTGTTTGTAATGCTTTATAAGTTACTCCAAGAAATTGATAAGATATCTAACATCATATTGCAACTTCTAGTAGATGATGGACATAAACGGGGATAAATAATATTGGCAAGGAGGATTAGACATAGTAAGAAAAGACTAACCTTTTTTTAGTGATCTAGAACTTCCAATAATAATTGATTCGAGTGAGTCTGAGAGTCCAGCCTCTTTGTGTTATTAAACTCTTATTGTTTAAGAAAATTTCGAGGTAGATAGCAATATTATTTAAATAAAACCAAGTTATGATGTACTAAAAGTAAGCTCTTTGCAGTGACGGATAAATATACGGAGTATCACCACCCTAATTCATTAAATTGGTGTCGATTTCAACGCAGAAAAATATCACTGCTAAAAGCAGAAAGCTTAAAACAACCCTTACGCCGTCCCGTCGAAACCTCCTTTCTGAGGAGAGGTATATTTCCAGGTTATTGATGATGATGATGATGAAAAGTACGTGTGCATAACCTCCGCCTGCCTAAATTATGCCAAGAGTGTACTGCATGTAGTTTATATTTCCATACAGGACTTTTCTAGAGGTCGGGAGAATGATGCAGAATTATCTGACCAGGCTGCCATGATATGATTAATGATGATAAATGATATTTATTTCTGTAAGTAAATCTTTTCAGACATTTTTACAAGTCGGACTTATACGGCATTTCCTACGACTCACTCTGGGAAGAAACGCCGAAACAAACCACAGAGGTGTCATTATTTTTTTTAAGTCCATGTACAATATTATAGAGAACTATGTGAGTGCAGTATAGGGTCTGGGTTGGCCTTTTGAAGAAAGAACCATAGTTTTGAGTCGACCTGTCCATACAGACGGCATACGGGCCCCAGCCATCGTGTAGCCTAACCGATGTAGTCAGGATCCACAACCCGGAACACGACACTGCCGCCAGCAGGACACTTGAGTAGGCCGTGGAAACACTCAAAACCACCAGAAAATTACTAATTAAATATAAACTAACATTACAAGCCTACACTATACTCACATTTACAAACTTACACAAAAAAACAAAAAATAAATAATAAATAAATAACATGAGTATATATATAATATGAGTCACCATGCTGCACGGACTACCCTGATCTGGTTACCACTGCTCCTGGATTCTACTCATGCTTTCCATCAGACAGCGTAGAGTCACTTTGGCAGCCTTAAATAAAGAAATAAACAAAAAAATCTGTGTTCAAATAAGCAATAACCAGGAGTGCCGTCAACAAATTACTCATCTTAATAGCATGTCAAAAACCTTACTAAAAATGAACACAATCGCGATGTGATCTCATATCCAGGTCAAAAAGACACCGACTGTTACCTGTCTCTAGATGTTAAAATCTAAGATGTGTGTGTGTGTATGCTTGTGTGTGTTTGTATGTATGTATTGGCAATAAACTTGAGGAGGTCGAACCCCGGTATGTGGGTCGACCGTTGTACCCTGCGACTAACGCACGCTCCGCGTACATATTCTGAGAAGTTCTTGTCATTTTTTTGCCAATAAACCATGGCTTAGGAATAAGAAATTACTTTTGCAGTTAGATGAGTATATCATGAGTTAAATATTTGTTTAGCGAGATCTTTGATGATAGTGAGGGATCAAATACTTTTGCATCTTGATATAATAAAGGACCATCGACATCATACTCTTTAAATAGTTGTGCGTAATCATACCTAAAAAACGACAAACAGATTGACATCTCAGATGTGATAAACTTATTGAAATACACTGATTTTATATAAAAATAAGATTTATTTAATAATAAACAATCCACTCAAAACACAACCTTTTTTAAGAAAAGAAAATTAAAAAAAATCAATTCAATTTAAACATATGGGTAGAGCGAAAACCGTAGCATGCGAGTAGCACAAGAATGGAAAACAACACAAATATTGCTTACGAAACTGAAAATCTACAAATCATTATTGTCTATGTAGTTTATTTTTTTATAATATTCACATAGGTAATATATAAATCGGGGAAGCCCAAACACGTCAGTACAATGAAATATATTTAAATCGGTAACATTAGCAGTAGGTACCTATTCTAATATATTATTCAAGTTGTCATCAGTTACTTAATTTTCAAAGTAAAATAAATCATTCTAACTCCATTGTTTGGTTACAAAAGTAGGTGCTCACATGAGAGCACATATATATGATAAAAATATACCTAACATAAGAATGTACGTCAATTGAATTTTTCTTACGTATTTACAAAACCACAATCAAGTCCAAAATAACTCATTTGTAAAGGATAAACAATGACTTAAGTAATTACAATAATTACAATAAAACAGAGACAAAAGGAAATCTATAGCCTGTCACCCGTGGCAATTTTCCACGGAGCGATTGGTATCGGACCTCGGTAACGTTGAGCACGAACTAAATTCATAAGTTGAACTAGTTGTCAGTATATTTGAGGTCACTGAACTTCCCGATCCCGCCTGAAATTAATGTTGATGACAATCGGGAACCCCGGCTTAACATGATCTCCAAGACTCCGCTTTTGTTCCATACTTCCAGGCTGTCATTAAGAGTTTCTTGTTAATCCAAACAACACTCTTTTCCTAGCGCGGGAATACATTAGATAATATACTAGCTGAAAGAATGATTACCACCAGTTGCCAGAAATTTTCGAGCCATCTGAAAATATGAGTTAATGAAAAACTTATAATTAGTAGTAAGAAAATGTTCGTGACGATCCTCTGGCACTTTTAAAAGTAAAAAATAGCAAAAACCATTGTCTTAATATATTCATAATTCCGTTTCAGAATAGGTCTGCAAGGTATTTTATGCATGAAACGACATTTTGAGTGTTTGAATACCACTTAAAGGCTTTTCGAAGAAATTAGACAGTAACAAAGAAAACACACATACTAAACCTAAGTAGGTCGAGCCTTTCTTTAGTTCTTTGAACCACAGACAATAATATACATTTTAACTTAACACTCATTATAAAACTAGGCAAGTTTAAACTGCTTGTCTAGGATCGTGCTTATTGTCTATTTAGAGTTCTGACAGCAAAATTTGTCGGTAATTTTATTTAACGGTGATGTATTATTTTTTATAAAGGTACTTGTATGGTATGATATTATTCATACACGTGAGTAGAAAAAAAATATTTGCAGTACATATAAGAGCATTTTTATGTACTTTTTAATGATTCATGCTATGAATTAGGTACTGTGCTTACACCTCGATTGGTTTAGTCTAAAGTTTTGTGTTCGTAATGGGTATTTTACCGGTATTGTATCGGAAAGAAGCAACAGTATAAATGGACAAATTTATATTTATACTAATATTATAAGCTGAAGTTGTTTGTTTGAACGCGATAATCTTAGGAAGTACTACTGGTCCGTTTTCATAAATTCTTTCAGTGTTAGATAGCCTAGATATTGAGAAAGACTATAGGTTAGGCTATCATCATTACGCTACGACCAAAAGGAGCGGAGTTTGATACTCCGCTCCAGAAAAATGTTACAAAGACGGCAGCATATTTCTATTTATTAAGGATGGCTCACAATAACTTCTTTTATAGTACCTAAATAAATTTGATACCACTTTATAACATCATGCTACGGGTAATAGAAGACTCAGAAGGGGCTGCGTAGGTGGCCACTGGACGCTGATTTTAACACGAATTGGCCGGCTCAACCGGCAGCATTACCCTAACACAGAAGATCTGCTTATGAATGTCTGCATTCGTTCGATGATGCAGTAGCATCTCACTAAGAAATGTTTAGATCTATAACTTTTACTACTAACACTTATTTTCTAACTAATATTTACATTAATAGTAGTTACATACCAAAAATGCATACGTTTATGCAATACATATTTGTATTAATGAAACAACATCCTTAAATAAAACTAGAATACTAAGAAGTTAATATAAACATTCTAATAGTAATACGCGCGTTTCTTTGAAATAATATGGGACAATATCCGTACTATAACAAAAAGGAGCCTTGAACGTTGTATTAAATCATCGCAAAGCGAGGCCGCGAGCCGCGCGGGCGCACCTCCTGACGTCACACTCGCCACGTCACGTGACGTCACACCGGGTCAATACGCCAGGGTCAACGAACGACCGCCAGTTTATTTTGGCGCGCATCGAGTAAAAAAACCATCGCCATTTTGTATTTCAAGTTTCGCAATGTGTTTTATTCATTGGTAAGTTTTTATTTGATAACTGCTCAATTAAAATTATACTTTTTATTGAAATTGATTGTTTCGCAACGATACTGCACTTGAATTTAAAGTTTAAATACTGAGTAATAAGTATATGTACTAAAAGCAAATATGTTTTATATCGCAGTGATGTTATGTTTTTATGTTTTTTCTTACATAACTAATTCCAAAAATAGAAACAAACCCGTTTGCCACCTAAATATCGTTGTTTTCGGATTCTTATGTAAACTAACTTGATGAACATGTCAAAAATAATTGCGAAAAAAAGAGTCCTTGCAAAACTGGCCAAACAAGATATGACATCATAATAGATATTGCAGTTTTTTTATAGTCGCCGAAAATATTTGACCGGGCGTCGAACTCTCAGCCGTGAACAACCCTGACCATAGAGTCACTTGTGACGAAATGTGACGAAACGTGAATATTGTGACGTGTGACGAATGATAATTATCATTGTCTACGTGATAAGGGAACAGGAGGCTTTTTTGATGTTACAAAACTATTCCATTGTGAAATTCCCATCTTTAAATGCAAGTAGGTTCTTGACTTCAATCAAGTTAAAAAGAATGTACGTGAGATCCTTTATAATCTGTGGTAGTTCTTATACTCGTAAGCCTTTAGCTTATAGATGTTCATGTGTAACGATGCATATCATTGTTAGAAATAGGCATCAGTAACTGTTTGAACCAATTGAAGCCAGTTGGTATTTCTTCTGGAGAATGGAGTACGGAAATTGGTTTTAGAATATCGGTTATTGATAAATGGGCCATGTGTTAGGGGACTTACTTATGGTTAAATAATTATTATTCATCTATCAGTGAAGTGGAGGATTATGAATATGAAGTGTCACCATCCCTGTTCATCAAGTGTCATATGACACTTGATGAACAGGGATGGTGACACTAGCTACACTAGCTAAGAAAGCAAACTTTGATGATGACACGAGATCATGCCAAAGTAAAGGAAAATTTAAAACTAACCCAACACCATCACGTGTGGCTATCATGGTTCAATAGGCCAAAACTCACTGTTACTGCTGTATTAATGAAAAATACAAAAGTCTTGATTTATGAGGTTCGATGGCTTGGTTGTCCTGGAACCAAGGCAAGTCATTTAGATGATTTCTAAAGTTGGAGCAAAACTTTCTAAGCTCGTGTCACCATCCCTGTTCATCAAGTGTCATATGACACTTGATGAACAGGGATGGTGACACTAGCTACACTAGCTAAGAAAGCAAACTTTGATGATGACACGAGATCATGCCAAAGTAAAGGAAAATTTAAAACTAACCCAACACCATCACGTGTGGCTATCATGGTTCAATAGGCCAAAACTCACTGTTACTGCTGTATTAATGAAAAATACAAAAGTCTTGATTTATGAGGTTCTATGGCTTGGTTGTCCTGGAACCAAGGCAAGTCATTTAGATGATTTCTAAAGTTGGAGCAAAACTTTCCCTTTGGAATCCAACTCAATAAAATCATCAAATGTACATCTTGATGGCTGGCATCTCTATTTCTACCTTCATAATACGTACAGGAAAAAACAATAGGTACCTAGATTAAGTACCACGTAGTGCTAATGTGTCATAACCACGTAGATACTTCTACATCACCGACTTCACGTCATCAAAAATGATCAATCACTATTGCACAACATTTTAGAAATTGAAATAATTTGTAAATGTGTTCCTTTAGAGTGGTAGAAATACGCACTAGAACTAAACGGTTCGGCTCTTATTTCCTGTGATAAGAAGTTAAAAAAATGTGAACTGTTTCCTTCCTACTATGATCCCAGGTCCTTTAAGAGGGGCGTGAAAAAGCATCTCATAAGGTCGCTACACTGCCTGCATTCGCAGTGAGTAATGCAAACCCCACATTTGGATTCTTTTCATGCTTTCCATCAGGCATAGTAGAGACACCTTGACAGACATTTGTTGAAAATTATTAATATAAATTTCATTTATTTTGTTTACCACGCTGACCAGATAGTTTGGGATAGGGTTTATTTTAAGTTTTCCTTCTCTTTGCAGTGCTTTTCTACTGTGTAGCCTGCTCCTTGAGTCAACTCTTACGACACCCCTGAGATAAATAATATAATCCATCAGCACACAGATCAATTTAAAATGTTCAAATTAACTTTTAAATATACTTTGCTATTAGTTACTAAAGGAAGACAGTTTGCATTAGATACTAATAGAATAGAATAAAACAAACTTTATTGTACACCAGTTAATATAGTTTACATACAGGAACACATCAATATAATGACCATGTGTACATGGTATACAATTGGCGGCCTTATCGCTAAAAAGCAATTTCTCCCAGGCAACCTTAGGATGAAAAAAATAGTATGTAAAAAAATCGAAGTTATGGGTAGTGTTGTTGCAAGTTTTTTAAATAATTTAATTAAGTAATATAGAACAGAAATTAAATAACAAAAGTAAAATTTACATTCTGATAAAAAAATATATAATATGTATATATATACAGACACACACACACACACTCTACTTAGACCTTTACTAAGGCTTATAGCCACTGGTATTGTTTTTTCCAAGTATTGTTTTTTGGTCAATATTAGAGTTAAGACAACATCGTCAAAAAAAATGGGCAAGGAGATCACATCCTATAATTACAAAATTGTTCAGAATATTTAAGGGCATTGACTTCTAACAACCATCAGAGGTACTCGAAGTTAAATAAAACGAATTTACAGGCGTAGATTGAAAAGCGGGCAAGTGCGAGTCGGACTCGCCCATGAAGGGTTCCGTAGCAGCAAGTAACATCATATAAAAGTTTTTGTAGTTCGTTATAACTTTGATCGATGTTTTAGTAATAGTGTATTGATTGAAAGAAATGTAAATTGCGGTTTATGATTTATGACGTATTAAAAAAAACTACTTACTAGATCGCGTTCAAACCAATTTTCGTTGGAAATTTGCATGGTAATGGACATCGTATATTTATTTTAGTTTTATCACTCTTTTACTTTAGAAGTTACAGGGGGGGAGGGGGACACACATTTTTCCGCTTTCTAAGTGTCTCTCGCGTAAACTATTCAGTTTAGAAAAAAATGATTTTAGAAACCTCAACATCATTTTTGAAGACCTATCAATGGAATTTACACCACACGTATGGGTTTGATAAAAAAAAAATGAGTTTAAGTTTCAAGTATGGGGACCCCCGAAATTTATTGTTTTTTTTCTATTTTTGTGTGAAAATCTTAATGCGGTTCACATTCACACATCTACATACCAAGTTTCATCAGTATAGTTCTTATAGTTTCGGAGAAAAATGGCTGTGACATACGGACGGACAGACAGACAGACATGACGAATCTATGCAACGGCAACGGAACCCTAAAAACATAGTAAATTACACCTTTGATACAACATTACAGTTTTTATCATTTATACATAGACATATTCTTGTTATTTTACATTGCATAATATTTTACAGCGATGTGAAATAAGCAGTCACGGTGTTTTTCCACTCTACTCATTATTATTTTTATGTAATTAATTAAAAAAATCATCTTCAAGGTAGTAGAGCTACCCTGGTAAATGGGCCGGCTCTCCGTTGGCTTTACAATTGACTGTAAGATTCCCTAGTTTTAATATAATATTTGAAATTAAGTTGTAGATAATAATAAGAATGTAGAATTAGAATAGAATAAGATTGTAAAATAATTGTAAATAAAAATATGTCTATGTTACATTTATTACCCCTACGGAAAGACCGAAATATATAGAATAGCAGGAATCCCACCTGACCAATCAGAATAAAATGCAGAGTGAAAGAAAGATCAAGTATGAGGAATGAAAGTACGAGAACTAGTATGAAAGGTTATAGACTAGAATAGACTCCATCTATTAATAGAGGGCAATACTACCCCTAATATTGGAGGTGTTAGAAAAAAAAACCTTCCTCGGGGAGGAGACCCGAACCCAGCAGTGGGATGCTATGGGTAGTTAATGATGAACTACCATGCTGAACTAAATGCACTCATAATGACGATGGACCACACTTGGATTCTGCTCATGCTTTCCATCAGGCAGTAGACAATTGATGAAATTCTTTCGCGTGAAGTATAAAACTAGTAGGTACTTAAAGAGTTATTTTAAAAGTACTACACTCGATATGACAGATAATAAACAGAACAATCAAGCACGAATTTCGGAAATAGGAAGAGATTTCCAAATGCAGATGGTTAGGAGTATATGGAAATTCCATTAAAAACCACCGTGACGCATTACTTTGAGGCGCCCCACTCTGGAGAACTTCCGGACTACGTGATTTCAAGTAATCTTTGAATCATAATAATCGTTTTTGACCAATGAGCCCATATCGGAATGAGAACGATGGCTAAATCATTCATTCATTCTGAATAATGCAGAAATATCTCACTCAGCCGCTATGGTGTAGGTCACCATGTTGCATAGTATGCACTTACAATGTGGATGGTGACCCCTACTGCTAGATTCTACTCATGCTTTCGATGAGGCAGAAAGAGTCACTTTGGTTGGATTAAATATTAAAAAAAACAAAGTGTAGATCTGTAACTTTAAGTAACCAAATCGCTTTAAAAATATTTCTGGGTCACATAAAACTCGATTAAAATGTAGGAGTTGTGCCACTATGCACAAAGGTTCAATGTCCTACTCTGATTCAATGACAAACCATCCACGTGTCCGAAGTGATAACACGTGTTAGATATAAACTGCCTATAGGGCCGGACCCAACCGATGGTCATTCCCTTTAACAGAAATTTAAAAAAAAAAATTTGAATGTGACAAATGTTAATTACGAGTAATATCATTAAACTATACCTTAAGACTTTATTGTTGAAGTACCAACATGGCTTGGAGTCTGTTATATAGCAACTGATGAGAAAACAATTTTGTTCTTTGTTTTTTTTTAAAGGGGAGAACAAGCACACGAGTCTGGTGTTAAGTGATTATCGCTGCTCAAGGACACATGTAGGCCAATAGACACCAGTGTGATACAGCCCTTTCAATCTCCCTTCCTAAGAAACAAAGGGTTTGGGCTACAGCACTCTTAGCAGTACAGTTTTACTCACACATAGTTATATGTCTGATTGTCCTGTATAAGTCAGGAAGTTTTAATGTGTCAAGAGCACTTAATGCATCTAACAAGCTGTACTGACCCTTGCAGTCGCTCTTTCATATAATGTGAATAAATTAAATGAAAATCATTTTAATATTATGTAAGTTTTTATCATAGACAAATCATAGACACAAAATAAATAATCTTCAAAGGAAAACATAATTTAAAAAACCTAAGCATTTTGTCTCGTCTTATTAAAGTAAATGAACAGAGCCACAATAAATTTTAACAGCATTCTTTGGTTGTCTCTAAGAATTTGCTTTTTAATGAAAAGGCCTCCATTTTGATCTTCATGGCCACCAATTTTGATGTACTCACGTATGCATGACGCACTAAACAGGTGTACGATAAACTTTATGGATATTTCTATTGTATTGGCGGGTACCTCGTCACATCTTAAAAAGTATTTTCAAATAATACACAATAAACTTAAGGGCTAAGTGACAGTGCTGCCCCCTAAACATATGAATCAAACTACAAGATAGGAAAGCGTTCGCTTAAACATTTCCTAGCTCTTTAGTTCCGTGGCCGCTCCAATTTAGCGTTCATTCCCCTTCGCGATTTCTCCGTCACTTGCGAGGCAAACGTATTAACTATTCAGCCTTGTCTAGCATACGACAATACAGACTATGTTATGCTATTATTTTTGCTATTCAACCTGCTTGGTGCTTTTGTTCGTGTAGTTAGATAACTAGTCTATGGTTTACTTTTTTAATAATTGAGATTAACCATGTTCACCTTGTATCTGAGTGTTAGAGGTGTTTTTTTTTTGGTATATTTATAACTAGATTTCGCCTGCGGACCACCCGTAAAAATATGTCTTTTTGTATGTCCTTCCTCAGGTTCAAGAGTATCTAGGTACCAAATTTCATTTAAAGCCGGACGGTCAGACAATGTTACTTTTACATATTAGTATAATATTAGTAAGAAATACTGTTACTAGCGAAACGTAAGTTAACACACCCGCAAAATAGTCATTCAATTCACAACTATAATAATAACCGGTTATCTTTTTTGTATTTCCTTTAAATCTCAATTAAGTTTGTGATAGAAAACAATTAATATCTGTCAAATTAACAGCCTTTTTTATATTATCTACGCCTATTTCACATGTCAATCCATTTATTACCACGAATCGTCAGCACAAACCTGATATGTAGATGCCATTAATATATTTATAGAATAAAATATTAGTGTAATGAAAAAAGATTGTATTTATCTTCCTGCCCACCCAAAAGCTTAAAGTGTCTTAAAGCCAGTAAACTTAGTAATAAATTAGGCAAAGGAAACTCAACTTTAAGTTCTTAGAAGTTAAGTAGGTTTGTGAGTTTAGTGTTGTTCTTTTTTGCTATCCACTGTACGTGTAATGATGGTTTAAGAATGTTGAGTTTCACCACCCCTATTCATTGACAACAATGCTGCAAAGATAAGAAAATAAATAAATATTTCGAACATCTGACACATAACGCCATCTAGTCTCAAACTAAGCAGAGCTTGTACTTTGGGTACCAGACAACTGATACAAAATATTTATACAACTTTTTTCAAATATATAATAAACATAGAAAACACCCAAACTCCGAAACAAATATTTCCAGATCATACAAACATTCGGTCCGACCCGGGAATCGAACCCAACTCAACTTGATCAGCAGCCGCTTACATTAACCACTAGACCAACGAGACAGACAAACTTAATACAAACCTTTTACAAATATGTCTGGCCTGGGGCCTGGGTCCAGAAGCGGATTAATAATATTAAAGGTTAGTGATGTGGTGTGATACTATATTTTAAACAACAGGTAACATTCAAGGGTTGTCATCTATTAGCTTGTGGTTTACTACAACATAAGTTTTGAAGGTACGTCGTCGATTCAGGGGAGGGGCCTTGAAAAACTTGGTCCAGGTCCTACCCAGAATTGAGCGTGGAAAAGGTGTCTTTTAGCTTGAGGATGTCAGAAAATTCCAAGTAGAGTATTAGTTTTTTCCGTGCAGAAAAACAAGTTACTATGAGAAATGGGTACTATTCATAATTTCAATTTATTATATATCAAGAGATATCTACTGAAACCATTAAGAATTTTTTTTACCAGTGAAAAGCTACATTATTTCTGAGTATCATCAACTATAATAACCTGAATAAGTATAGAAGTTCTTTATTTTTAAGTTAGAAATATGAGAAACAATCACGCGAGCTGCGAGTTGCTGCGGGCAATAGCTTGAAAAATATTTTTTCCGTAATATAAAGTGAATTGTCTAATAAGTACATTTTAATCGAATAAGGGGCTTCAACGACTGCTGATGGGATAGAAAAATATGGATGTGGAATTAATGTACTTTTGAAGTAAGACACGAGTGATCAAAACTGCACTAAAAATGTTGATAAAGGGCTAAATTTAGCTATTGGACATCGTTTGCTGAAGTTAATAAAATCATACAAACTTACTTTTTAACTTTGGTCTTTTGATAATATAAAGGTTTTTTTCGAATGTTCTAAAAAAGGTAAAAATATTTTCACATTAATTAGGAAACTTTATGTGGACCACCATGGTAGTGACATGGCAGTGATATCTTCTTATATTAGTAGAAGTAAACTAACTACAGAACTGATGACCGTTGGGGTAGAAGAGTTCTGGAGTGGAGACCGCGTCTCGGCAAACGTAGTGTAGGACCCCCACAGGCCAGGCGGAGTGACGATTTTCGCAAGATGGCTGGCAGGAGCTGGATGCGAGAAGCCCAAAATCGATCAAAGTTGTGTACAATGGGAGAGGCCTATGTCCAACAGTGGACTGAGATGGGCTGATGATGTTGATGAAGATGATGATCTACTAATTGTTAAACCTTAATTTTACAGTCGATAACTCGCCTTCTGGTTTCCTACTTAAGTTTACCAACTTTACTTTATTATCGTTTTCGTAACTCACTGCTACTAAAGACAGGAAATCTGACCTTCACCTGAAAGTGTGCGGTGATGGCCATCTGTGTGCGGACGTATCTATATGTTTCTAATTAGGACATTGACCGCAAAGAAATGTACTCTATTTTTTTTTTGTTATTCTGTCACATGAAAACTAATGCCAACTTAGTATTTCGTATTATTTTAAGCTATACCCAAAAACTTTTCTTTGAAAAAAAACAGTGGGATTTTATTTAAACTTCCTACCTTTCAAGGTCGGCTTACATTAATATGATATTATTCTTGTAATTAACCGATATTAAAACACATTTACCCCCTAATTATAATCCAATCAAAACACTAACAGACGTATTACGTATCGCCTATCAATATCAGTTGATAGAGGTCTTCATTACCAGTCGTCGGGTCATCGACCTATGCGTAAAGTTCGCTCTGCGCTCGCGCACCACGTGGAGTCAAATGTTTGTTTATGTTTGTAAGCGCGGGAAAATTTTCTTTGTGTTTTGTTTTATCGGCAATGTGATTTGTTGTAAAACAAAGTTCAATATTCACTTTTTCGGATCGGTCTGTGATACCTTCAATAACAATGGAGTTTAATGAAACGAAAAATGAAGTTTAATTATAATTTAAGTTTACCTGAAACCTCTCCCGGTTTCAGGTAAACTTAAATTATAATTAAACTTAATTTTTCGTATGGAAACCGCCTTGGAACGTCACTCCACAGAAACTTACGGTAACACAGTTTGTCGGAAGCGAACCTACTCCCACTCTGCACCTGAAACAGAGAGAATTCAGGAGCAACTATTAGCTAAACTTATTTGCCCCAAAACTAATAATGCTCAGTTTGCAAATTAGGATCTTATCCTCAGTAAACGCAATGCTGTAAGTCCTGGGCCTGATTTCTGGACTGGCAAGACACGTAGTGGCTGCATGATGATGATAGCTTAACCTGACCTTCGAATCACGGAAACGCTCACAACATATCATGCCACAAATGGTCACCCATCTAAATACTGACCGCGCCGTCGTTACTTACCCTCGGGGATTGTTTACAATCGCCTATGGCCACTCTTTTATGAGCTGCTTTTAATAATCAAGTGAAATATATAACGTTAAAATCGAATAAGACATTTCAAGACCACACAGATACACAAATATTTCAAATGAAAATGAAAAATCATAGCAAAGTAAATAGCAATGGATCCGTGAATAGAATGTGCGTAAAAACAACATGTCTCCCATGCCTCAGGGTCCGTCAAATGGCTCTTAATTCGAACCTGACATGTCCAATGCCTTTACTGATACGTTTCATATATAAAAACAACGATACTATATGCTTTCCAACATTTGTGTAGGGTGGGAAGGTTAATTTACATCCATTCTAATTTTTCTTTTAGGTACCTATTTATTTATATGTAAAATGTTAAAAGAAGCACCTCCTTCTTTTCAAGACGGCAAAAAGAACTCACTTAAATATGTAAATTCTTAAAAGACAAAATTCTTCAAATAAACTAACTAGCTTCGTAATGGTTTGATCTCAAAATACATAATTTGTCAGAACTCTATTAAGTACATATATTATTTTAGACGTAGTTTTCAGAAGTAGTAGTAGAAAGCCGTGTATATCATATCTTGCATTTTTCATTAAATGTGGAGATTAGATAGAATTTCAATATCTATACCGATTGTTTTAAAACAAGATCCTTCTAAATCTAAAAGAAAGTTATTCTCGTAAATGGTAGTACAAATACTGTTTCTTTGAAGAAATTCGAAGTAAAAAAAATAACACATTTGATATAATCATCTTTATTATTTAGTAACTTTTGCTCATAACGCTCCAAAACTATTTGCATCAACAAATAAAAAAAAACAAATAAATCAATCACATAGTTATTGGTCTAGTGGTTAGCGCATGCGGCTGCTGATCAAGAGGTCTCGGGTTCAATTCCCAGGTCAGTCCAAATTTTTGTGTGATCCACAAATATTTGTTTCGGAGTCTGGGTGTTTTCTATGTATAATATGTATGTATTTACAAAAAAAAAGTTGTTTATGTATTTCTATCAGTTTTTTAGTACTCATAATACAAGCTTTGCTTAGTTTGGGAGTAGATGACGTTGTGTGTAAGAAGATGTCAGAAATATTTTTTATTATTTATTGCTTTAACTATGGCTACAGAATATTTAATAAACCTTTTCTTAAAATTGAATTTCGAAGCACTCGACCCGCAACAGCTCCCTCTACCTCACAACCACATAGTATTCCTTTAGGAGATGTGGGCCGGGTTCGACGGCCGAGAACACGTGGTGCGAGCAACACCCTGGCCGCTCGCAAAAACACAGGGAACACGACATTGAATCACTGCCAGCCGACTGAGGGAATAGGGTTGGCAGACCATAGAAAATTTAAATAAATAAGCCATACAATATATTCTGGAAGACCGATAGATTATGAATATAATATTGATACTTTCAAGCTAAGTGTGGGGAACTAGTGACTCTGACTGCTAAACCGGAGATCTTTGGTACGATTCCCATCAAAAACGAGTGCTGAGTGATGAACACTATCAGTTGTTCTGTATCTGTGTGTAATATCTATAAAGTATCTAGCGCATTTAGATGTAATAAATAAGTATGCCCATCACGAGATTAGTTATAAAAGTACAGTTCCTAACTAGTTTGGGATCAAATTGCCGTGTGTTCATTTCATATCAGATTTTTTTTCTTATGTTTAATGTTATAAAATCCAATTTAATATAGATTTTGTGATTCATGTTTTTCTCTTTTCAGTCTATTATTTTTAAGCAGTCGGCTTTTTTTTTTTTTGTTTTTACAATAAATAATTTAATTGAAAGATTTATTCAAAATATCTTTATATTGTATCTAGCGTTTGACCATAGCTCGCCCGCGTGAATATCAGTTATCGCGAAGGGTACCCCTCACTTGCCGTACTTTCTTAAGATTCAAAGTATCTCCATGTCAAATTTCACTCAAATCGGTGCAGTATTGACCCGGGAAAGCGTGACAGATGGATAAACAGACACACAGAGTTACCTTGGAATTCATAATAATATATTAGTAAAGATAAGTAAATAATATGACTCTCAGAAACGACAGTGGCAACCCTTTTTTTACACAAGTCAACGGCTAATGAATAGTATTTATGTAATGAGAATAGGAAACACATTGTCTGTCTAACGCTGCTCAATTATAATAATTATAAACGTCATTATTTTCACTATCGCGCAAATACTTACTAGATACTTCATAACTAACTAAAGTGACTGGAAGATAGCCAGCCGTGACTGCCTCGGTGCAGGTGGCGCAGTGGTATCGTATACGACTGCTGTGCAGGTCTCGGGTTCGATTCCCGAATCGAAACAAATGTTATTGTGTTCCGCAAATATTAGTTTCAGAGTTTGGGTGTCTTCTACATATATATGTATTTACAAAAACAAATGTTTATGTAGTTATATCAGTTGTCTTGAACCCATAATACAAGCTCTGCTAAGTTTAGGTCTAGATGCCTTGTATGTTAGATGTCCGAAATCTTTACTTATTATTGTTATTTAGTGTACCTATATAATATTATCATCGCCATCATCATCATATTATTGTGAGAATTCATTGATAAAACTTTAGCCCTGGACCCCTTAATCTTGGATTCCTATCTGCAAGAATTTAATTAATTATTGCAGTCTTTCATACTTCCAATTTTAGACTATATTGATACCAGGTATGTTAATCTCACAGATAAATAATGACTGTATAAGACTCAATTTAGTCCAAGAAAATTTGATTATTTATCTGAACATTAGAAATATTTAGAGGATCACCAATTTACCTTTCACACAAAACTTACAAATATCCTTTCTCTTTTAGAATATTTTCTCGCATTTTCTCACACTTTTTACTCACTGTTCTCTCAAGAAACTTTTTGAATTGCTAGACGAAAACTTGCATCTGCAAATTCCAATTTATTCTACAAAGATAGCCGATAATTCTTGTGGAAGCAGCACGCCCATGGAATGCAGAACCACTCTCTATCAAACAAGTTCTACTATGTCGTTCAAAATAATGGTTGGAAAACTAACTGCTAAATTATATTTAGTAAAATTATACATTCCCATTTGTATAGTTTTTGGAATTATTAATAATAATTAAGGAAGTAAGTAATAATAAGTCGTTTATAGAAAAGACGAGTGCAAATGAAGAATTTTATTTCCAAATTACAATCCTTGAGCATAACTAACTAACCTCACGGTAGTAATTAATATAACATTAGCATTACGTAAAACAGCTGTCAAATCTTGATTCATTTGTTAAAAAGTAAATAGGCGAAGACTAAGAAAACAATAAAGAAATATTCAAGATACTGTAACACTGTAAGGTAACTGATCTATCCAGAAATTTCTAAAGATGTTATCGTAAGATGCAACTGTAGATACACCTTTATTATCAGAACCAGGAAAAGTAATGAGTACACTGCAACTCATAATAAGATTAGTCAACAAGAGAAGCCGCAAATAACAGATAACTGAATGCTTACAGTTTGTTGCAAATAACTTACAAATTGCTCTTACTTAATATTATTTATTGTTAACCTAAAGTACAACATATCAACTGTGTACTTAGAATATCAGAGTTGAATTCACACTATTAGCGCATCAGCTGTTGACGTGATATAAAACACATCACACTAAAAGCCTTCAAAGATCCACATCTGGACGTAGACACTAACTTAAAAAGAAGGTTTTGACCAAATCAAGACCAATTTGGCCACACTGGCCACAGGGGATGCTATATTCTTTGTTTCAATTTTTCCTTTCTATTTGCAATGATCTTGTCCAGCATAATATAACAAATATTAATTTTAGATCTTAGAACAATTTTTATGCTGACATTTCTGAAGAGAAAAATAAGTTACACCCAATAAAATTTATTTCTACAGACAATAGGTTACTGTCATCACAAAAGCGCTATTTTTATTCATCATCATCATCATGAAATTTTTATTCAATCTTTATCTATGCTATTATAAAGAGCAAATCTACTAGACCGATTTTAACAATTTTTACACCATTAGTATACGCACATGATCCCTGATGATTGATGAACATAGGTTACAGAATATTTTCAAAGGTTAGATATTCCTATGAAAACTTTGATAATGTAACCCAAGGTCTTAAAACATACCCCAAAAAACCACATATTTTGAAACCATTGACAATAGAGCAAAATGATATATATACTTTTTTATAGAGGATATTAATAGGAGGATATTAATAGGAGGGTATTAATAGGAGGATATTAAATAAATAATTAATAATAAAAACAAAACAAAAATAGTTTACCTCGTGAATTAGTGTGTGTTTCTATGGGTTAGATAATTTTGATTATTTTCTCAAATGCAGACAGTGTTTTTAAATTATGTGAAACAAGCTGCGCCCCGCGGTGTTATCCGCGTATTTTCGGGATAAAAGTAGCCTACTTATGTGATTATCCAGGACTCATTTTTAAATTGGCCATTTACAAACCATCATTATGGTTGCTATGCAAGTGTGTTATGCCTAGCAACCTATGAAGTTTTGACAGGAGGTAAACAGTGATACATTTTGACATCTACAATTTATATATTTTTACTAGCTTTCCGCCCGCGGCTTCGCCCGCGTGGAACTCGGTTATATCGCGCGACATGGTAAGGAGTAGCCTATAGTCTTTCCCAAGGTCTAGACATCTTACATGATTGTGTTTGACGGGGGTTGAAATAGGGGACGAAAGTTTGTATGAAAGTTCCTTATTAACTTCCATACAAACTTTCGTCCCCTATTTCAACCCCTTCTACCCTCATTTTCGCAATAAAAAGTATCCTATGTCCTTCCCAAGTTCAGTTCTATCTTCATACCGAATTTCATCAAAATCGGTTCAGTGGTTTAGGCGTGAAAGCGTAACAGACAGACAGAGTTACTTTCGCATTTATAATATTAGTAGGGATAATCACCTAGCTTTCGCCCGTGTATCTCGATTATTGCAGTAAAAAGTAGCCTATTATGTGTTATTCTGATATATCAGCTATATTACTGTAAAGTTTCATCCAAATCCGTTCAGTAGTTTTTACATACACACATACAAACATACATACTCACAAACTTTCGCGTTACAATATTGACAAGGATACTGGCAGCCCGCTCCGTAGTCCTACTAATGTAGGACTACGGAGCGGGCTGCCAGTATCCTTATAATAGGTATAGTAAAAAGACCATTATTTTTGCCTGAAAATGAAGACTGAAACTGAATCAACTAATCACAAAACTGACAGATTTTTTTTTTAAATATTACGAAATCACATAAATCTAACGTCATTTATTGGAACCCGGTAGGACTTATACAACGCGAGATAAGATAATTAAAACCATCTTTCTTGAGAAAAATACTACGACCGCTTCTGTGGATGCTCGCAAATAGAAGCAGACAGAATCTCTACATTAATAATGATTCCTTTTTAATTTTTTTAAATTATAATAAAGACAACTCCAGAATTAGGAATATAAATTACTGTGTCGCAGGGGACTTTACAAACATACATAAAACGTACACATGGAACACCTAGACTTAGAATACCAATTTGTGAAGCACACAACGTGTTATCCCAAGTGGGTTTTGAACCCACGACACTTGGCGCAGTAGAAAGCTGCGTGGCGATCGCTTAAACCACTAGGCCGACCGTGGAATCAAAATCAATCAAATGCATTATTAATTATAATTCAAGTTATTAGTAATATTAGATTGTGTTCTTATTTATACAAATAAAAAACATTGGATTGTCTGTATGGAAAATCAATTCAACTACTTACATCAAAACTTTTACTTTTTGATGTTTGTTCCGAATAATCTCTGGAACGGGTGCACCGATTTTGACGTAACTTTCACTGGCAGATTAGTGGTAACATAAGGACTACCTTAGTATGATTTTTTCGACTTCTCTTTGTAAGGTTATTCGCGATTTCCTCTGAAATGCAGTATCATTAGATAGCTTTTGCAAACAAAACTTTATGGTAAACAATAACTTTATTAGTTTTTAAAAAATATATAAGCCTGCCAGTGACTACACTCAGTCTGATAGAAAGCAAAAGCAGATGCAATGTTTCGACTAATCCCCCTCTTGGATGACGAGACGATGACGTCGAGACGAGAAACATACGAAGTAACTACTAATCCTGAATCGCGATATAGAAATTCTCGTCCCGATTACCATTATATACAACTTCCCAACATCAAATGCTGAGCCGCAGCCCGCCAGGCATGATTATATCACCTGGCCAGAGGATCCTCCTTTGGGTTGGAGAGACACCACGCTCATTCCACCCCCCCCCCCCATCTAAAATATACAACGAATATTCTTCTTTGTGTTCTGCGTCACAAAACTGCGAAACAATCTATTCACAATATCTGTACTAACGTCATCGGATTGATTAAAATTTTAAATAAATAAACCCTCCTTCCTAAATGCAAATAAAATGTCCCCTTGAATTATATATTAGTTTATACATTATTCAGTATATTGGTATAAATTTTAATGTCTGCCACATTTACTTAAATTGTCACCATCTTTTTTATCCCAAAAAGACATTTCCTTAGTACAGTAGTCATGGCCCCTGGCATCACAGCTTCTATATATACTTTCTTCTCCATAAAGTGAGAAGTTGTTAATTTGAAATATGTATAAATATATACCTACAGACTAAAGAAGAATTCAAGTCAAAGTTCAATCAAAATTGGTCCACCTATTCACGCGTAATGCATGACCAACAGGAATAGAGATTTATTATTGATACATGTAGAGTAACCAGGAGTGTACTGTTTTATTTGCTTGCTTTTATTATACATAGCAAATTTCAAAATTGTATTTAAAATAATTTGAAAAATATATCACCATAATTTTACATTTTATCTAACAAATTGATATATTTTCATGTTTCATGAATGAGTTCACAAGGGTCAGTTACTGCGTTGTTAGTCGTTTTGCAGAAAAGGAATAATCAAATAAAATTATTTTTAACTAGCTACGCCCCGCGGTGCTACCAGTGTTATATGTGATTATCCAGAACTCATTTTTAACCGACTTCAAAAAAAATCTTTTTTATTTATTTTTTATGTATGTTCAGCGATAATTTCGTCGTTTATGAACCGATTTCAAAAATTCTTTTTGCATTGGAATGGGCGTAGCTTACAGGTGGTCACATCGTCACCATGTCGGGATCTGATGATGGGATCCCAAGGAAATCGAGGGAACTCCTCAAATATCATAACAATGTCGCGATTTGGGTACTCGGAATAGTTTTTCATTGAAGTCGGTTCCTTTTTGTTAAAATTATTATATGAGCCTTTTACAAGCTATCATTATGGTTGCTATGCAAGTGTGTTATGCATAGCAACCTGTGAAGTTTTGACAGGAGATAAACGTGATACATTTTGACATCTACGATTCAATGAATTTTTATAATCACCTAGCTTTCGCCCGTTTATCTCTATTATTGCAGTAAAAAGTAGCCTATGTGCCATTCTGATAAATAAGCTATATTACTGGAAAGTTTCATCCAAATCCGCTGAGTAGTTTTTAGGTCAAAGAGCAAAAAACATACATACACACATACATACAGAATATTAGTAGGATTTCTTATTATACTTATTAGTTATGTTGTGTTTTATTTATGGAGTTATTGATTTTTGTTGTTTTGTTTTTTTAGTTTTTTTCTGTTTTTTAGATTTCATTTTTGGGTAATGTATTTGTGGGTACCGTAAGATTCTGTTGTATTATATTTGATGTTATTATATATATATATAATATAATTTGAGGTTGGGTACTAGTTTAAACGGTTTTACCTGAATATCAGTTTTTCCTCGGAGCGACTGGCATCGGACCTCCGCAACCCTAAGGGAAAACTGAATTTCGAAGGTTGTAATAAATATTGGTACATTTGAGGGCACTGACTTCCCAATAACGATTGCCACAGATGTTCATGACAACCGGGACCGACGTCTTTACGTGTTCTCCGAGGCACGGTGTATCACAGTAAAACTTAAAAACTCCGGGCTGCTGTTAGGAATTTCCTAAGAAAAACCCAAAAACACTTTTTTGAACCCGAAACCTCTTGATTAGCAGTCGCATAACGCTATCCACTAGACCAACGAGGTAGTTATTAACAAAACTATTTTGAAAAAACTGGGAGTGTAAATATATTCATAATTGTCAAACGTGGGCTGACTCTTAAGTTTTTCATGTCGCTACCTAATATCCATGCTAGTTTAAAAAATGTTTTGTTATGCAATGAAGTGAATAGATATATCCATTTTGTATTCATTAATATTATGTTCTGAATTATAATCGCCGTCGATATGATTTTCATGAGCTTTTTATTCGGTTATATCTAGTTAGAGACATAGTAATTGTATGGAATATATAATAAACAAGGCGAGGTTAATACAATATTAAAAATATGATGTAAGTGCAATTGCGACCAGTTTACATACATACGTACATACCCATAGAGACGTGTGTTTAAAATCCTCGTTTTGAATGATATAATAATAGTCTAAATAAAATTATATGAAATAAAATTATTCATTCTGCAATAAGGTTATGAGAACAATTTGGCACGTTCTTTTTAAATAGATGTGTTTATTTTTTTATTTACGAGTTTATTTTTTTTATTTAGTGTTGCAACAGCATACATACAACACACTCTTAACATACATATTAACTAGTATACATGTCCATTACAGGTACACACACGGCACTCACCCTAAGTGATAATAATCTAACAATCCAGTATAAGAAGTAAAGTAATAATAAAAAAAAAACTACTTCATTCTATAATAGAATACACTAAAAATAATCTAATTGAAATCATAATGTTGTGAAAAATAAAAATTGGTACATACAATAGGAGCTAAAGAAATTGAATCAGGTAAAGTAAAACAAAATGAAGTACCTAAACTATAAATTCTTCCTTTCCTAACTGGACTAGCCCTGAGAAGAAAGAACGAAACAATCTCAGGAGTCATCGTTTCTTTTAAAGTCAAAACAATCTCCCTAACATGCAAAGAACATTCTATCAGCAAAAAGAAGAACGTAACAGCGACTTTAGGTAGGGGATTTATCAACTTGTAGTCATTTTCCGTCAGCTGACCCTATCAACTTATTTCCTATATCTTTAAAAATCATATTAAATTTAGGACATTTTAATCTTTAAAAAATATATATTTTTAGACATTGGTAGAGATTTTGACGTCATAGTATGTAATGTATTTCAGTATGTATACAGCTTTATCGCCACTACGCATAATATAATAATACAATGACAGTGAGACTTATCGATGTTACTATAATTTGTGCCTCAAAATCATTAAAGAATAAAGGTATATTGAGATTGAATTTCTTCTTAAATGTTCTGCTAAAATAGAAACATCTAGATGCTTCACACTAGATTCCTTACATTACTTAAACACTACACATATCTAAACATTATCCTTAACTTTCTCGTCCCTAGAAAATGTCTTCAAGGACACATAATACGTTTTTAGCAAACCTTGAAGCCTGCCAAGTAGGCACAACATTGTTGGTTCTAAAAGTAGGTGGTGACTGCAGTCGAATAGTTCGCCAGTGGATGCTATGGAAGCAACTTGAATGACAATGCGACCTCGAACGAAAGTACTTTTACTATGCACACGCGTGACCAGGATATTATAGAGAACATAGAGTACATTCGCTTAATAGAGAATTTCGCAACATTCTATTGCAAAGTTCTAAAGGTACGAAATATGTAATTCAGATTTGGATTTCTATATTTTGTGATAAATAAATAAATAAATGTTTAGGACATCTGACACACAACATCATCTAGTCCCAAGCTAAGCAGAGCTTGTATTATGGGTACTAGACAACTGATATAAATACATAGGTAAACATACTTTTTTTTGTAAATACATACATATTATACATAGAAAACACCCAGAGTTCGAAACAAATATTTGTGAATCATACAAATAATATTTGGTCCGACCCGGGAATCGAACCCGAAACCTCTTGAGCGTATGCGGCTGTAGATACGCTAACCACTAGACCAACGAGGCAGTGCATTATTTACAATAATAACCTGATTTAGGTATGTTTTTGAAGTAGACCCATAAATCTATCTACTAATGCATAACCGTATAACGAGTAGCCACGTTTAACACTTGGGTGTTAAATAAAGTAATTGGTTTTCTCCGTTTTATTGATCAAGAAAGAAGACTACGCAGGACGATATCACTGCAAAGAGAAGAAAAGCTTGGAACTAAGTCTAGATACCAACCCGTCTGGCCAGCGTGATATAGTAAACTAAAGCCTCCTTTCTAAGTCAACTTTCAGTTATGTACTGTTTATTTATTTATTAAAATAAGGATATGCAACTAGAGAAATATACGATTATACACAGTAATTGACTAAATGGGTATTATGTCGGTGTACTCCTTTACTTACAGAAGACCACAACAAGCAAAAGAAATAACATTAACTAAACGAACGAAGCTATAAGTACCTAACAAAGAAAACTGAAAACATTTATAAAAAGTTCCAAAAAAATACGAAATAGGTTAGGAGCTACTAGTAGATTTGTAAAATAAAACCACACTGTAACTTCCTCAATTTGTATTAACCTTGTATCAATTCAATCACGCTCTGGTCCACTTGGTCAAAAAATAATATTTACATCGGCCTTATACACGATACGCAGCAAACGATATCGCGATTCAGACATACTTAATAACGCCATCTACCGCGACCATAAGTAGTTATCACCTGTTTTGAATACATTACAAATGAAAATAACTGAATAATTCGCCAAATTTTTGAGGTGCTGTGATGATAAATGATGCCTACGTTAGTATAGCCTAATGTAGCATTTAAGAGTAAACATTACGAAAACTATAGTATTATTATACGAATGCCTTCTAAACAATAATCTGTGAGTGTTCAGTACTCTATGGTGCACATTAGCAGTTGGCATGATGCCTGTGAGCGGACGCGACTTAGTCCACTGCACCATTGACCTGCAGCGTAGGGTAGCTATGAACACGGACCCCGGCTGATTATGTATCACCCTATTACCCTATTTAATACACATAACTCATACGTGACGAAAGAAAGAAATGGATATTATGTACTTAGATACGTGAAGACTTTTCCGTATCTAAATCATCGTGTGAAAACCCAGTTGATATTGTGATGATTACAATAAAAATAAAAATAAATTCAAAAACAGCTATTCACTAAATATATATGAAACCATATCCTTTTGAATTTTCAGTAAGAAAACTATTTCTATTCTATCGTTAAATAGCCCGACTTTGAAGTTAACAAGACTAGTTATTAAAAATGAAAGCAAATAGGTAAGACGCTCAAAATACAGCAGAAGCAAACATAATTTAACCCTCTAAAGAATGCCACATTCCCAAAACTATTAGTTCAGCTAATATTACCATCGGCGCTGCCATTAAATAATTTGTTCGATAATATTGTAATCATAGTGTTCCTACATCGTCTCTAGGCTAGGTGCGTTTGCGCCGTACTGCGCGCGCATAGCCAATGAGTGCCGAACGTGCATAGAGTGCTAAACGCTGATTGGCCGGTTGACACCTCGACTGACCTCGAGTGAAATGTGATTATCCAAGTTCCAGTAATCCCATGACATAATCTAGATTATGTTAATTTATTATATTGTCCGGAGTCGGATCAAATGTTTGATCTACAGATATTTGTTTCGGAGTTGGACTGTATTTATGTATATGTTTGTATTTACAAATAAAAAGTATATAGGTATTCTAACAGATAATCTAGCTTTCATACTACTGCTTAGTTTGAAGCTAGATCGCGTTTTCAGATGTCTGTAATAAATATTATATTGAATGTGTTTTACTACAATTTCAGTGTTTTTTTTTTACTTTGGTTTCATATATTAAGAACTTTTGAGTCGTAGGAGTTTTATATTATGGGGTTGAAACGTTAATAGTCATAATTACACCCATATAATACAGCAAAACAAAAAATAATACTGGAGGAAATAAAAAAAGTAACTTTATAGACTGCAAATAATTTACAGGTAACTTAACCTTACATGTGCATATTAGGATTTAAATTATGTACATTATTACTTTGTAGCAATCTGATAACTAATTTCGATGCACGCTATACTCAAGTATCTGAATTTATTGAGAACATAATATTTTCACCCCACCACGCAACGTTTGCTATTATTACTAAAACAATCGAAAATCTATTCCTGAAGCATTTGTACAAGGTTTCCAAATAATAGCACCCTCAATTCTAATCGTATTTTTAGTAGAAATATGTACCTAACTATATTTATAAACAATTGATTATAATTACTCTACTATAAACTTTACCCAGTTTGGAACGAATTATCTCGACATAACAAACAACAGTTTAAGCAGTCGCCACATAGTTTTCAATTGGCAAAATGTAGTATATTTTGATATTCTGAATCTCAGTGCTTTTTTGTGCGTTTCATGTAGGTTTATAAAGTCCCCACGACACAGGACGTATATTTCTAATGCGGGCGTTGTTATTACAATAATGTATTATAAAATAATAAAAATATTACCAGGTAAAGTAAAGGTCTAGTAACTCAATAACATATTTGAGTACAAATATATGAATAGTAACATTTTTCTAATAATATTCTAATAATATATTAAATTTAATTACTAGAAATTTGCCTATTCAGGGGTTAGTAAACCTATTAAAGTGTCATGAATACGAAACTATGATATCACCTAATGACTTGGCTTTTACACATTTATACCATGTTAAAGATATTTTTTTCTAAATAAATAAAACGTAAATAGTTGATAAATAGATAGTGAGATAGATTGATGTTTGAAGTTTTTTTAAATTAGGCGCTTAGTTATCTTGTACAAAACTTGGTTAGAAAACTTATTTATAACAACTTTTATTTTGAGAAGAGATGTTGAACAGAAATACGAAGTTGAGATCAATATTTGCAAGAGTACATTGGAGTAAGCATACACTTTTGCATAGCCTGCCCTTATTAACTTTAAAAAGGTATTAGGATTTTCCTTATGTTTTTATTAGGCAGAAAAGAGTCACTCTGGCAGGTTCTAAATAAAAATAAAATAATATAAATAATTTGATACCGTTTCCCTAAATTATTTTGCTTTTAAATGAAATGTATTTTCAAATTTAAGTTTATACCATTCTTGAGAAACTATAAGTAAATGTGTATAGTCTATATCACTTGCACTATTATTACAAATCTATTCAGACTTCATTCATTTAAATCGGTCTTGTAATTTAGGCGTAATGGTGGAATATACAAACATACCCTTCATTTTGACTTCAACTCAGTCGGATGAAAAATAATTATTAAGATAATTTGTACTGTAATATTGTGTATTCAATGTGCGTATGATAAAAAATTGATGTATTGAATCAAATTAGTTTTAAAAGATTGACTTGAGCCTTATTCGTGTTCAAAACCGCTGCTTAAACGGAAATGACGTTCCATGTCCATCAAGTCTTTGGTCAATTTAAATGCAGTTCCCGTCGAACGACTGACATAATGTTTCGTGAGATGCTAAATTATTAAATAGTAGGAAAAACGGCGTCGGCGTCACCCGTAGTATATTTTGCAGTTATATTTATGTGCGATTTATTAAAGATCATATAACTTAATTTTAATATAATAAAAATCTACAGGAATAAATGAAATTAAAGTCTCTGTTTGTGCTGCCAAATAAACAGTTTTTTGCCAAATGCATATCAAACTATATACGGTACTCAAATACATCAAAAAGCAATTATTATTTTTATGTGTTAAAACCTATGAAAAATAAGCAATTATTAATTTTTATGTTTATCTTTGTGTGTATGTAACATAAGATAGATAGGCTGATAGGATAGGCTGGCAGATAACATAAGAAGTATCTTAGAATATATTTTCTTTGACTAACAGCGCAGCGTGGCCTATATATCGTCGGTCATCCTTGACCACCATAAACATTCCTACATTTATTCAATAGGTGGTCTTTCACAAATTTCTTAAAAATATAGGAACCAATGAATACGAAACTTTATATCGTTCTATCTACTCTGCAGCGAAGTGAAACTTTTGTTTACATGAACAACATTTTCTATTTATTCTGTGCCAGGTTAAAATCGTTACTACAAATCATGCTTTTGAATAAATTTTCATTGCACTTTCATAGGCAGTATCGCGAGTCTACGTATTTCCCTTCAACACAGCTAGACTTGCAAATTGTTTTAAATACTCACAACATTAGTAGGGTTACCATACTTTACGAAAATTAACACAAAAACAATTTTACAATTCTTCACATTTTTTGTGAAATAACGTACCTATTACTAGGTTATTACTAGATTTATAAGATTAGTACCAGATTACTAACATTATAAACTCTTACTAGCTATTCACTATTTTAGTTTACATCCCTATTCCAAACTGACATCACGAACCTTGATTAAAATTTGATTACCATTCTGGGCATTACAACTTTTAAAACTTAATCTAGATGTGTGATTTTAAACATTCCAGTACAGTCTTGAGTTAGTCAGTCAACGTAAATCTAACCTTGGCCTAGAGCCATACCTTTATTCTCATAAACAATTATTGTGACTAGAATAGATTGCACATAGTGAGAGCACTTAGTATTCCGAAAGCTACTACTGGTGGTTTATTGTTCTATAACCATTCATAAGGTACTATAAATACGCTTCCTACGCACATTTCATTTGATATAGATACTGAAATCAACGCCATCTAGTTATAACTAGTTGAATCAGGTAGCGAATAAAGATCCTGCATCACGCAATGAAAGTTGCCACGTATCATTAAAGTAAGCTACCGGAAGCTACCGGGAGAATATATGACTGCCATTTAGATCTGATTTCAAGATCCCGCTTAGTGCTTATGACACTTAACAAAAAATTGACACAATTCTTAAAAAGGTCAAGGACTCAGACAATATTAAAACTGTCCAATATATTACGTAAATGCTGGCAACACTACATGAAGCGGATGTCCCACGTCGAATCGACGTGGACTGCATCGTCCAACATCCTATAACTCGTGAGAATGACACACTGCTAAAGTCACCTATTTCTTACTTCGCGTATTCTTATATAATAATAACATATTATATATTACTTCCCATAGTAATAAAATAATAAAAGTCAGGGACAAAACGTTGAGCATTACTTTAATATGCATATTTAGGAAGATCTAAACAAAATGTTAACAGATTTTAAGGATCGATTTTGCGTTGCGTCAATCAAATACATCTTCCGGAGTAGTCTGGTTAAAAAGGTTAAATATCAAGGCTTTGCTAAAGCGTTTGTTTTATCGAATATAAAAATAAATACGTTTTCGTTAGTCTCACTAAAGCTTAGGAATTACTAGATCGATTTGACTCATTTTGATCTCGAAATATTCGTAGGCGTGAAGAGTATTTTTGAACGGTGTGGAAAATATCAAATTTCAAGCGTACAGTAAGTTTATTATACTTTAAAAGTTATAATTATTTAAGTTAATAGTTAGTATACGAGTACATATATAAATAAATGATAGTAAGTTAAAGGCGAGCAGTGTGCTACAAAAAGGGCCAGGAATTTCTCCAAGGGTTCTTATCAGAAATGAGGTTATCCAGCAGAGAACTAAGATCATCGACATAGCTCTAGCAAACTGAAGGTAGAAATGTTCTGGTGAGATTGCGTCTCGACAAACGTAGTGTAGGACACCCACGGGCCAGGTAGAGTGACGACTTACTTAAAATGGTTGGCAGGAACTGGGTGCGAAAAGCCCGAAATCGCTTAGATTGACGTGCTATAGGATAGGTATAAGTCCAACAACGAACTGCCATGGGCTGATGCTGATGATATACAAGATACATTTAAGAAAAGAGTATATACTCACTTTTTAGTGCGTAAACATTTTTCATTTACTCCATATTTATTATTTAACTATATATCTCCTTGTCCTTTTTATAGTATTTGTCTCGTTTATAAGGCTGGCAAGCATTCCTTATATTCCTGATAACACACTAGCATGCCGTCTACATACCAGGTTCCCCTGTGCCCACTGACAGTGATTCCATTGCCCTTCCTTGTAATTGTAATGTAGTGTAATGTTTAGAAAACGTTTTTTTTTACCTATGTTCATTAGGGTAAAGGCATAGCTCTGGCCCATGATGACTGACCGAAGACCTCGCATCATCATCAATACTAATCATAAATATAAAGTTATGCTAATACCTCAGAAACACTATGATATGTTTATGAAATACTGAGCAAGGAAAGACATCAAATAAAAAAACCACTTACATAGAAGAGAAAAATTATGAGTCCAAATATTTAAACATATAATTAACATTTCTACATTAACGAAATCATCAACCATTTCGAACACTAAACTTCAGTAATAAAGCTATTTGCATACTACTTAGAGACATTAACTTCCTTCCAGTTTTTCATTTTTTAATTTATTTTATTTTAATTACTTCACTTCTGTTTGTAAATCGTAAAGAGTTTGTTTACCTTATGTGAAAAAATTAATCTCATGACATCGTCTTTATGCGTCCAGCTTTTATGACGAGAATTCAGAATGTTTATATTTATGGTTATATAATGCTGTTTTTATTAGTACTGCAATAATATATAGTTCAAACATTTGCAGTTTTTTTGTATGAAATGATTTAGTTGCTTCTAGATTTCCATTTTTTGTTTTGAAAACAGGAAACTAGGTGCATGTAAGACAATAATGACATCATTACCTGTCCATACTGAAATATCCTATTACTTAATACATTTTTATTCACTTAAACTGGCGCCACTTTTAAACTCCCTAATTCCTGATCTTGTCCATCCGAATCACACCACATATCTATCTCAGTATTCGCATTTAAGGTGTCTCTCATTCAGTTCCTTAATGGGTTAATTTTCAGAATCAATATAGTCGACGGATAGCCTGATGATAGTTTTTTGTATTAATTGTATCCTAAAACAAAAATTAGGCCCAAACAGACAAAATCCAGATCAGAATAAATAAAAAACTGTCACAATTATCATAAATAAAATAAAACCATACGTAAAATCCTAAAAAGGATCAATTTTGCATTTCTGCACGCTGTATATAAAGTAGCTTATTCCCAGGATAATTAAAAACACTTTATATAAACACAAGAGCACTTTAACGAACTGTGCGTGTTTATCTAAAAATTAAGGATATTTCTAGTCAGAATCAATAGACAATCACAATTGTAATTCACTGTCGTTGACGATAAGTGCGTAAAGTGGGTTATGGTGGTGTAACATACAAATTGACCAAGGTAACGTATGCGAAGTCGTGATGTTTGAACCCATCACCCGTTGATACATGGTTAAAATTGCGTAGTAACTTTCCTTCACTAAACATACATACACTTATGACTCTTCTCCTAAACAGGTAAGCAGATCCGAATAGATATATATTTTGTCAAAAATAATTTTAAAAGGAGCAAACTCAATTACCTATAGAGTTAAGAATTAGCAAGAATAAAATTGGGAATGTTTTGAAAGAATTAAAGATAAAACGAAAAGTTAATGAAAGGGACCCTTCCCTTTCATTAACTTTTCGTTTTATCATAACTAAAATGACTTAGGAGTGTAGTTTTCTGTAAATATTAGGGCGAATCTCTGCAATTCGAAGCGACTGATTCTTCTCCTCTATCAAATTTACATTAAAGATTTTTAACAAGTGTTAATCGCAATTGTAATTCAAAGACATTATTTGGAAAGTTATCCTAATATTATATTTATTTCACAATTATATGGCAACCTCTTTGTAGAAGCTATCATAATAACAATTTCTGAATTTGTTATTAATAGAGACAAGCTGATTTTAGCACGAACGGCTTGACCTAGGCGGTACTACCGTCACACTGAAGAGCTTCCGCCAAAGTGTGGTCACCATATCGCATTGTCTGCATTCGCTACCTGTATGGTGACTAGTACTCTTGAGTTCTACTCATGCTTTCCATCAGGCAGAGTAGAGTTACTTTGGCAGGTTTTTAAAAAAATGCTAATATACGATGAGTGAATTGCACTCGTAATAGCATAGATTAACATATCATTACCCGTTAAGCAGAACATGTTCTTCTGATCATAATTATCCGTAAATGTGTATATCCTACAGCAATTAAATACATAAGATACACGACACGAGATTTTAATTTCTGAATTATTAATTACTTTGCACTTAAGTTACTGAGTCAAAATGAACTCACTACGCAAATTATAACTGATGTTATAGGTGCCAAATTATTTTATTGAAACATTAAGTGTTATTTTGAATTATTGTAATTTTTACAGAGTGATTTATATTAATTTGATTTTTATTAAAAATTAATATAATGTTTATATTAACCGTGAATGCAAATAACTAATTCACACATTTCAAGCGAGTGGCGAAGTGCCGTTTTGTTAGGTTAAAATAGAGATGGGATGAATGAGAAAATTCTATTACTGTGTGAAATCATGAATAATAATAAAAAAAGATTCAAACAGTCACAGTCCGTGAGTATGTCGGTTTGGACCGTTTCCTAAAGACATTTCAAATCAGATCAGTAATATACTGAAGAAAGGTTGAAATCTTGACAGCATTCTTGTAAACTGCTTCAATCGTCGAAATATGCGATTTTCAGACGAGATATTTTATATCGTTTTAAAACGAATTTACCACGCCATGTTCATCACGGTGCTGTCACTTCAATTAATGGGCATCTGGATCACCTGCAACTTAAAAGATACAACTGCTTTATAGCCCTTTAAGTTTCTCCTCTGCTCCAGGATTAGGAGGCACCCGCTAAATAATTGAAAAGCAATCTCGTATATTTCGTAGCCTATATCTTGCCTAATTAGTTCAGCTGTTTAGTCACTAAAGCATAACAGACAGACAGAGTAAATTTAAAAATTGTAACATTAAGTATGAATTAGAAGAAACATAACTAACTAACCACTACAAAGAAAGTGCATTCAAAGTTAATTAGCATATTGCAATCATGTCTTTGACATAATACATTACCAGAACATTACTCATAGACTGACTAGAAAGTGTTTGGAATACTAAACCATTTGACATTGCTATGTCCTATACATCCTGTCCCACTTTCTATCTATAGTCTGGAGTACAGGACACTGTTACGACATCAATTCGCGATTGAATGTTCGATTATTTGTACTGAGAAATGTACAGATAATCGATTTTTACTATTATTTATACTGAGAAATAATGCGATAGTGTGATTTTGTGACTGGGTTTCCTTAAATTTTAATCTAATAAATGTAGGACGTCCATAGACATAACGGAATGATGATTTGTGCATGACGGCCCCCGGTAGCTGGATGCGAGAAGCCGAGAATCGAACCAAGTGGCGTGCAATTGGAATGGCCTAAGGCCAGCGGTGGACTGCAATAGGCTGATGATGATACATAATATTATTATATAGAAATAGAACAAGTACGATAGATAAGGGATAAATCACATGAAGATATTAAGAGTATATTATATTTGACTGCATAGTTGTCCCAATGGTTTAAGGGGTCGATACGCTGCTTTCTACTGCGTCAAGTGCTGTGAGTTCAAATCCCACATGGCACAAGATTTTGTGTGAACCACAAAATATTGTCCTGAGTCTAGGTGTTCATTGTGTCTGTTTCATATATGTTTGTAAAGTCTCCCGCAACTCAGGATGTATGACTACTACAAAAGTAGTCTTTTTAAATAAATAAAGAAAGAAAGATGTTGAAAAAAGAAGAAGGAAAACTGGAAATCAGGTGAATAATGCCTTACATTTTTTTGTCACCAGCAAAAATGGGTCCATGTATAGGTTTGTATGGTAGTGAATGTTGAGTATGATAGAAGAGGCATGAACGTAGAATCCTACTAATATTAAAAAACGCGAAAGTTTGTGAGTATGTATGTGTGTATGTATGTATGTTTGTTGCTCTTTCATGCAAAAACTACTGAACGGATTTGGATAAAACTTTACAGTTATGTAGCTTAAATACCAGAATGACACATAGGCAACTATTTACTGCAATAATCGAGATACACGGCGATAGGTGATTTTAAAAATAAACTAATCGAGGATTTCAAAATGTATCACTGTTTATCTCGTGTCAAAACTGCTATGCATAACACACTTGAATAGCGACCATAATGGTAGTTTGTAAATGGGTAATTTATCCAGAAAAAACGCGGGTAACACCGCGGGGAGCAGCTAGTGAATGCTATAAATGTGAGTTCTCCAAGAAGTATATGTGGTGTGAATTTAAGTGATCGAATCAGTAAGGGAACGTTGCAGACTGAATTCCTGTTTCCCTTGGTCACGGCATCAGGCATGAACGTCTAGTCTAACTATTATAGTATAACATAACATTATTTAATTCTTTTAGTATTGGATAACCTACTTACTCAAGAACTTTATAAGCTTTCGCTGAACACAACCCTAAGACTAATACGAGTCAGGCATTAGTGAAGAATATAGCAAAAACATATGAAAAAAAATATTCCTTTTAGAGACCTGTAGGCGTTATTGTGAAGAGCAATTGCTAATTGTCTTCGCAATTGGTAATAAAATAACTTTCTTCCTTAGTGTGTAAAAACAGATAATTCACAATGAAGCTCAGTAATATTGAGAGTAATACTAGAATTAACAAGTCGAGCCTACTTCAAATTACGCCAGTGAAAGCTACTACCAAACTATTGTAGGCAGTTATTATAGTACGTATATTCGTTCAGTTGGAGCTATAAAATGTTTTACGAGTACGTTTATGTTCGAGTTCCACTTTCATGACTGTGCGCGGACGCAAGTGCATAATGTTCACTTTCAGTAAACTGTTTATAGAATACTATTTGTTAAATAAATTTATTTTGCGATCTACATATCGGAATCAAGGTTTAACTAGTGAGTAAAATCATTTATTCGTTATCTTCACTAGGGTTTGCCACCTCGGTGAGGCTGAGTGTCATCTACGGTGAAGTGCTGTTCGGCCTTACACTGCATACATGGTTAGAGGTACAATGGTGCTGCCCCAAGAGTAGCATAATCATCCCGTACCTTAACCGATGTACCTCAGTTCTGAGGTAAAGCAGGGCGACTTTAGAAGCCGCCGATGAATTCCTGGAGCTCCTCTCGACAGCCCAAGTAGACCGCCAAGGCTTTTAGGGGCTAGAGTCGTTCTCTGGATATACCACACAAGCCTTTCGTTTCCCCACGGAGGATATGATGCGAGAAACATTCATCCTGTAAAAAGATATGATGGACAGGTAGATTTGTTTGAAGTTTGTTTCATGTTTTCTTTCTTTTTGCAGTGTTATTTTCATGCGTAGTTTGCTCCTTTAATTAAATGGATAGACTCTTATCCATCAAGACAACGATATCCAGTTATCCTAATAAATGGGCGGAGCCGCAGGAACCGAGAAACTTGTGATTAAAATTCTCTACGAAATGCATACTGCAGACGATAGAACAAATCAATTCCTAGATAATCGAAAGTAATCAGCTGAGTCCAATCCAAATACTTAATTTACTTATTATAGTTGGAAAATGGCGGTTATCCGGGAAATACATAGTTTTCTCTGCATAAGGAAGGGAAAGTCATAGAGTATTCGAAGTTCTTCCGCTTCGGGATCGTAATAGCTGGCCGGGAATAACTTTGAGCGTGTGATTGCTTTGCTCAGTTCAGTATTAATACATACTATCCATACTAATTTAAAAATTCATAGTATCCGTCTGCTTGTCTGTCTTTTAACTCACATGGATAAATTACTGCACCGATAACGATAAAATTTTGTGTGGAGATACTTTGATTTTTAAAGAAAGACAGACTGCTTCTTACCAATAGATATACATAAAAAATCACACCTGTTTTTCCGAAGGTCAGAGGCACTTTAACATTTCTCTAACTTTTTTATCCCTAGTTATACGTGGCAAGCGAGTGTTTATTTTACTAGTACAGCTACAATAGAAGGAAAACTTGAAACGAACTCTATACCAACCCGTCTGTCTTACTCGTTACGTTGTTATATAATGAGCCAAAACCTCCTTTCTATTTAGGGGACTATGTCCATAAAAAATAATCAATCATTCATATATCATCAATCAATCATAATTTTGTACTAAAACATAGCGATATTATATTTACTACATATAGCAGGAAGTATTTAGTTAACTGCGGTCGGAAGAAGGAAGGCGTGCGCGGGCACCGAACCCGCACCGTTTCCCCTTTCACTTAAGTCGTTATTATGGGTAATAGCGCTTTGCTATTAAGCGTTGTTTGTTCTGTAGAAATTTCTTAAGAACTACTTATCTACATAAGCAAGAGAAACCCAAAAGGTAAACAAAATTAGAACATTTATTTTCTTAAAATTTTCTTTAACTTGACGTTCATGTTAACTCCTAGGCTAAACTAAATCTTATTTTGACGAATAAAAGTTTAACCACATTCATATAATAGGGACACAAAATAGTTTAGGACGTCCACACGCCAGGTAATGTGATGATTTACGCAGTACAATTGAAAAGACCTAAATATTAAATATTCATTCATGGACACTTACGGTACGGTTGCTCCACATGCTTAAAGTTGCTCAGCGTGCTATGGAAAGGGCTATGCTCGGCGTTTCTCTGAGCTATGGTTATTTACTTACTATTAAATAATCACATAAGCACCATCATCATCATCTTCCTGTTCTTTCCCAGAATTTAATTGAAGAAAATTATTTATGGATAACCGCCTACTTGGCGCCTTAGTGCTTGCGTTATCCTACTTGCAATAACACATATTATAAAATGTACGTGTACTTGTTTACTACTTAATGTGAAAAAAGTTCCTAATTTTTTCATTCAAGTCTCCTGCGACAAAGACATGTATGCCTAATGGGGGAGTTGTTTTTAACAAAAAAAACTGTTACTATAATCCTATTTGAAAATTTAAAAAAAAACTTCGAATCCGAATCCATGACGTATTTACTTTAAAATGGAAACCTTGGGATTGATTGAGTATTACAAAGGCTGCTGTTTTGGTTCGTAGATATTGAACATGTGATAGAAAGAAACCACACTTACCGATAAATGGTCGGTATCTTCCTACTACAAAACGTTTTAGTATTAATAAAATCTATGAGTTATAGATATCTATAGATAGAATTTGTATTATTAATGTAATGGAAAATCGTTAACAGTTAGTTTGTACGTTTCATAAACTCAAAAAGTACTGCCTGATTAATATGGAGTTTGTCATGATGTCCAAACTGCTTTAAAGATAATTTTAGAGTCAGTTTTGTTTTAGTTTTATGTAAAAGCTGCCTTAATAACTCTACCTGATAGAAGGCATGGATAAAATACAAGAGTGGCGGTCACCACCCTCATTTCAAACGTGGACAATGCAGCAAGGTAACCCCCACTGTTCCTCGTTTCTTATGAATGAAACCACAATATGAAGCGTGGCGAGGTCTAACAAATTTTATATTTATAAAATGAAGAAACTGCAATGATCAATACAATTTCTTTTTGGCACCTTCGTTTCACTTTACTATACATACACGCGTTAAAAGTACGTGTAAAATACGTACGTCTAAGTGTAAGGTAACGTACGACATATACAGTACGCCATACCACGAGAGAATTTTTTTTCATTACATATAGTTTGGCTCGGCTAAAATAATACCAAAACCTCACAAAAACATCCTAGTATAACGCAGTTTTTCCTTTGATAGAGCGAAATTCTGTAAAAGCACTCCTCGCAAAGCATTTAGGCTTCTTGAGTCACAAGTACAAAAGGCTATGCATAAAAAAGAAAATTTTTTTTTTTTATTGTTGTAATGGAATAGGCGTTTGTCTTCCATCTCACCTGATGGAAAGTGTAGATGAAGACGAAAATGGTACAATCCAAAAGAAACCTGTTCACTCTACTCTTAAAGGCTCCAGAGTTCAAGTGGTATGCATTTTTTTTGCACAGAGACCAAACGAGCATATAATAACAAAATACATATTTCATCATCATCATCAGCCTATCTCAGTCCACTGCTGGACATAGGCCTGTCCCATTGCACACAACTTTGATCGATTTTGGGCTTCATGTCAAATTTGCCTCCAACGTCTGTGTATCCACGAATAAAGTCACTGATTCGTAAAATTAAAACAAAATATAAAAAGTAAAAGAACATCTATTGTCAAATAAACAATACTACGTCTATCCCGCTGACCTAGTTCATAGAATAACATTCTTTGTTGGTCTAACCTGCGGCGGAAAAAATATGAAGTGCTAATTTAAATAATAAAGAGACGCCAATCGGCAATGATTCATATCACTACACTGGGTCAACGACATGAGGAGAGATTAGTTTGGCAAATAATACACATATAGCACTTTGTTGTTAAGTATTTTAAAGTATGTCTGTACATATTCCGGTTTTTTATCGGTAAAACTCACGCATTTACGAGTTGAGAACATTTCAATTAAAATAACTTTTTTGTACTATGTTACTTGTATATTTAAAATGTATCTATAGCTGTGTAAATTTACGTAAAAATACCAATATAATAATAGATGTAACAAATACATATAAAAAATATTCAGCGATATATTACAGAACTGTATTAACAGTCAGTCTAAGTTTGTAAAATTTAAGTTAGCAGAGTCATGTTGAATTCTGGGCCACATGGCTGGCTCATCCGGGATGATACTATTCTCTCAGAGAAGACCAATCTAAAATGACAGCATTAGTTTTTCGTTAGTTAATCCGAAACCGGAGGCTCAATTATGCAGGAATATTTCAATAAGCCGCCATAGTGTAGGTCATCATACTGCATTGTCTACGTTGGCAACGAGTATCGTGACTATCACCTTCATCTTCCTAGCCTTTATTCCCAAGTTTATTTGGGGTCGGCTTCTAGTTCAACCAGTTTTACCTGACTTTCAGTTTTTTTACGGAGCGAATGGCATCGGACCACGGCAACCCCTAGGGAGAACTAAAATTTGAAGATTGAACTAGTTTTCAATATATTCGAGGGCACTGACTTTCCAATAACGATTGCCATAGATGTTCATGACGCCCGGGACGGGACGGGATGGGCGTGAATCAAAAACCAAACAAAACTTCCAGACTCCGGGCTATTATTAAGAAAATCCTGTAAGAAAAACCCAACAACACTCTTGATGTATGGTGACCACTACTCGTTTATTATGCTCATGCTTTCCATCAGTCAGACAAGAGTCATTTTGGCAGGCTCATGTATTACACATATATAAAAAAGTTAATCTTTAAATAAATATTAATTCACACCAGCATAATAAATAGTCCGCACACTAGGAGTACCTTACCGTAATTTTTCTAAATGCCGATCTGTTTAAAGTAAAATAAAAATAAATCTAATAATATATCTTTTTATAATTTCCATATATTTCTAAAATATTAACAATAGATTCATTCTATTGATGAATATGTCCACAAAAAAATATTTCATCTATTTAAATACTGTCTCTTAAATTCAGTTTCTAAACTTATAAATTCCCTTCTTGCATTGGTCACTTTCTTAAATCAATATGTATGCGATGTCCAGCCAAGCGTGGACAATTGAACTCAATAGCTTCCTGTACATTACGCTCACACAATGGGCCCATTCAATATCACGACGGGACAAAAAATGTCAGCGAACCACAGAAGGGTTGCAATTCCTCGGAGATTATCCTTTCTAGAAGTTAGCGCCCCTTCCTTTATTTTTTGCGAGCTCTACACAATTGTTGCAATCCTGATATAAATCTTCGTCATAATTCTAACAAAATTATGAAGAGTGTAAACAATATAACAGTGTCTGTAAGTGAAAATGTCTCTTGAGAATCAGCTGGTGGCAAAGGAAATATGGGAAATGTGTCGTGATGTTATAATAACACATAAACAAAAGTAATAAGTTACTTTGGCAAAAAACTTCATTGTGGACAGTGATTGATGTTCGTGTGACAGCGTAAAGATCTTTAGGTACTTTTTTTTCAAAAATGTACTTCATTGTCATTCCAAATTTGCCTTTATGTATTTGAAACTCCACAACATAAGTAAATAATTTTAAAGGATGCTTTCTCGTAACAAAACACGTTAACAATGGTCGAATTATTTGCTTTAGCTGTCGTAATGCACGTAATCCTTTAAATAAATACTTGAAAGACTACTCGAATGATAATTTGTCTCCTTACCGTGCCACCCAAGATAAAATACTAATACGTTCACCCAATTTTGCGCTACCAATATTAATATGACGACAATTGCGAAGTTAAATACCGCGTAAATAATGTATTTTGGGTGGCATTTTTATTGTCAATTTACACACGACAAAGTAGCAGTCGTAGTCTTCTTAAGGTAATTCATGAACACTGTGCGGCATTTGAAAGGGAGAGGCAAATTGTCAGTTTGCCTTTTTAGATAATTATAGTCATACAATAAGCGCAAATTCTGTTCAAGTTTTTTATGAAAGTGTTTGGTGTTATATTAGAGACGAAATACTCAAAAATTGTTAGTGAGGAAAATCACATAATTCATATACTCGATTGTCGGCATTTGGTGATTTTTTTATTGTACTTTATTACCTTCAAAAGAGGAGGATGTAACCGATCAGGGTAAGTAAATAAACAGTGGACTTAAAGTAAAAGTGAGCTTAATTTCACGAATATAGACAAAAAATATCATAATTATTTCATTTAGTAAAACCTTTTTTTTTATGTCTGCCAACATTTTTAAAATGAAAATATAATCAAATTGCAAATCGAACTTGATCAGTCATACTTTTAGAAGAGACTCCAATCATATCGCCAAACAGACACTGAATGGAAATCTTTAATCTATCAATAAAACGCAAAGCCCTAGTACAAAACCAATTTAATAGAAAGTTAACTATAATAGCCCCTTAGCTCTTTATCAACCCCTGTACCTAATAGGTACAAAAGCAAAAAACTTTCAAGTAGACGTTTTACGCACTTTCGAAATATTACATTACTAACTCTAATTATGCGATTCCAAGATATTATTCTAATGAAACTCCAAAAGTTGCCATTAATTAAAAAAAAAACATTTACAATTTATCGTGCACATCATCATTTATGTATGCAACAACAACTTAAAACTACTATCAGAATAATTACATAGAGATGATGAAATATATAAATTATTTTGTTTCTATCTTTTAATACATTTACCACACGATCATCCCTCCTTTAACTATATTTTCTTCTTTTTCTTTATTTTTACGCGGGGAATGCTTTTATACCTTTTGTGGGGTAAACGAAGGGCGTGTGTAGGACTCCCGGACAACCGGTCTACCCACTAAACCCCGCAGGCCTACCTCGGCAGATGGGAGGAACATCAGGATCGCGTCAGCAGCTTCTAATGTCCCCCCTGCCGTACCTTCTTGAACTACCTACCCAAAAAACTGAACTATAGAGGTTAGGATACTAATATGTAAATCTATTCAAATATTACCAAAAACATACAACTCACACACTACATTAGGAGTTTTGTCCAACAACACTCGACATTGACATAACTGTCGCCAAACTTATGTAAAACTATAAAACCACACCAAAAATTATAAATAATACTGTGATCCGACGCGGCTATCATTTAAAATACAAGAAATGTATACGCTTCAATGGACACGTGCGGAAAACGATAATAAATGACAATTTATGCACTTAGCAAAATTTAACATAAAATTTTATCAAAAATAAACTCTATTGGAAGAGAAGTAAAGTTTATATTTGTAGTTTGTATTCAAGCAAACTTACCAACAATATAAGTGAGAGATAGCTTTGATCAATTTAATGTTGAGTTTGATTAATATAGAAACGGCTTTTTGAAAAAAGGGCTGTACGTTGTTCAGTTATTACGAAATTGAGGTAACATATTTACCAGATTTTAATGAAATAATTTGATAGGAAGTCTTGTGTCTGCTTTATGTCTTACTTTATATCGGGTTTTATCGAAAAAAAAGAGTCACATTCCTAATTACATGACTAAGGGTGCAGTGGGGTCTTTTGTTCATATTAAACCATAAAATGATTCAACAAGGTCGATGCTTGACCGCAAATTACATGTCAAAAGCCCCATCGCTTCTCAGAAAGAGTATGAAGCGCCTTTGTTGCAAGTTATTCCCGGAAAAATTAAATACAATTTGATATAGTTTTAATATATCATCGATACTAATATTATAAAGAGGTAATCTTTGTGAGGTGTTAGGGAGTACTCTCTGGATCTAATAAAAAGATTTTGAAAGTTCTTATCAGAATAATAAGGCAAATTACTTATACTTGAAAAAGAGTTACCAGGATATTCATAAATGTGGACAGAGTCGCGGGTAAAAGCTAGTAAACTATAAAGTTCATTACATCGATTTATCGATTTTATTTTGTTTAAATATTTGAACTTAAGCAACAAACCACCGTACAAGCAACCGTAAAATATATAATTTTGAAACCAGCCAAGTAAATAATAAATTAATAAATATCTAAAAGAAGTAGTAAGATATTCATATATGTATATAATTTTAGCGAAGCTTTATCTTTATCTCCAACATTGCACTTGAACTATAACACCAATGAAGTCATCAAATTAACACTTAACAAATAACTAACGACACTATAAAAAATACAATTAGTATATAATAACTAGTATATATACAGAGAAACAGGGTATTTTTAGGGGGGTGAAATATCCTATTGGACTATCGTAGCATTCAGCATTTTTTTTAATAAATAAGACTGCCAAAATGACTCTACTCTGCCTGATTGAAATGATGACCAGACTAGAGAGAGTAGCAGTCACCATACAAATTGCGAATGAAGACAATGCAGCATTATGACCCACACTACTGCTAATCAAGAGGTCTCGGGTTCGATTCCCGGGTCGGACCATGAAACTGCAAATATTTGTTTCGGAGTTTGAATGTTTTCTATGTATAATATTTATTTATTTATATCAGTTGTCTAGTACCCATAGCACAAGCTCTGCTTAGTTTGGGACTAGATGGCGTTGTGGGTTACATGTCCAAAATCTTTATTTATTTATTATTTATAAATATACATATATCTATATTGAGTATCTAGTCTCGCACTCCCTAAAGAAACACATAAAATGAGTGTGTCTTGATTGCATTTTGGATTACTAATGAAATTGTAATAATTAGTTTCATTTGTAATATGTTGATGTTAATTATTTAACAAAGAAATGCAATGTCTTGTTTCAACACATATTTGTTAATCCCAAGATTATATGAAGTTGGCTACTAGTTCATTCTGTTTTTCCTGAATCTCAACTTTTCCACGGAGTAACTGAAATCGAACTTTCGTAACCCTGATGGCTAATTAAATTTAAAGGTTTTAAATAAAGTACAGAGACTTCTTATCTACATTATACTATACTAGCTTTCGGTAGCGGCTCCGCCCGCGTGTGTATCGGCTATCGCGGTAAAAAGTAACCTATATCCTTTCTCATGCTCTAGTCTGTGTATCAAATTTCATATAAATCGGTTCAGAAATTTTGGCATAAAACACGACAGAGAGACAGACAGAGTTACACTCGCATTTATAATATTAGTAAGGATTACTCATTCACTAAATACCTCTTTTCGTCAAAACCTCATTTAATAAGTTTAAAATTAATGATAATAATGTGATACTTTTCATTACTTTATATTCCTGATGGGACCAATAGTCACCAAGTTGATGAACACATGGACTATCCATCATCGTATGCAATTGTATGCTCATTTTTGTGCTTTATTGTGCCATAACTTTTTCAACGGCACGGGATACCGGTGGTCATCCAGCACCTTGCTTTCGCATATATTGCGATATTTCCGTGGTTTTTGTACATCAGTGATGATCACTTCTTGCTATATTTTTTTATAGATATCGATATTACTTACTTTAGTTGAAAATTATTGAAAAAAAGTGTTGTTTTGGAATTAAAACTTTGCTTTATGATTTTTTTATTAAAGTTTAGTGATAGAAATGTTATTATTCTTATAGGAAAATGGTCTAAACTTGTTTTAGTTCATAAATAATTCTGATTTTCTTACTAACATTTTCATTTTTAAAGTGATTTTCTTAAACGCTTATAACATTTTGTAAAACAGAAAAATATTTTTAATTTTATAGTATCGATATATCGGAAATCTACAAAATAAATCCCTAATAACCCTTTTAAATCGCCTCAAGCCCACTTATTCATAATTTATATAAGAAAAAAACATGTTCACGAAGTGTCTAAAAGTCCAGAGTGTATTACAAGATTATAATCCATATTTTTTGTAAAACACAATGTGGTCAACTTGGTCACAATGTACCCTATTGAGCATTGAATGATCGACTCGGGATCTCTATGTACAGCAGGAGATAGTACTTAACCAATAAAATATTATTATAATACGTATCAAAGATCAATCTAAAATTTACTTCAGTGAAAGCCATGTAATTTTCGTCTCTACAGGTTTGAAGAGGGGATATTGGAGTGAAACTATATAACTTGTTTCATACACGTAGTATGATTAAGTAATTTTATCTATAAATACTTTCTTCTAAATATTTCTTTGGAAACATTGTTTCCATTCCCATTGGCCCTGTCATCTATGTTTTTGACTCCAAGCAGCAATAGGTAGGAGACTAACGTCGTTTTTAAGCCCTTGCCAGAACTCATGGTCAGGACCATGAGTTCTAAAGAGTCCAAAAACTCTCAATACAAAACTTCACCTTAGAATCGAATATGCAATCCCACGCAAGCTCAAGTAACAATACAAAATTTTACTTTAAAGTATTGCAGATCCAAACTACTTACTAACGTGTTCTTATCTTTAGTAATATTATAAAACTGAGGAGTTTATTACTATGACGGCTTACCTGGGCTTAAAAAGGCTTATTGGGGGCAATATTTAGCCTTATATTTGTACCAGTTGAGCAAATTTTGTTACGTGATGATGATAATATGATCATGATCATGGGCAGTGATAGTCAATTTCAAAAAACAGTCTATAGAAAAACTTAGGCTGTTACAAACTGAAAAGTATTTCGTTATTTAACTTACATATTTTTATTATTCCTTCCTTCCTTACGGTGCCTCTCCATTAATGGAGGTTGGCCGTCAGCTCTGCATATTCCTTTCTGTTCTTAGCCAGACGAAACAGTTCTTCGACGCTGGCGATCCCAGTCCATTCTCTGATATTTCTGAGCCACGATTTTCTTCGTCTTCCGAAATTTTCGATTTTTATTATTACGTATGTTATTTAAAAAGTAATTAAAAAGATACAATTTTATTAGTTTTTGAAATAGTTACATTTTACAGAATGCATCTATTTATTTTAAAGTCGGTTAAACAGCATTCGTTGGTCGCAGATGCGTACTTACTTCCAGCCGTACCAGATCGACTAGTGCGGTCGAGGACGTACGAATTAGGTGCAGTGTCCACGTCTCATTGTGTCGACAACAGCTTGGAGTTTTGCTGTCCAACCCTACACCGCCTGCTGCCACCACACACATCATATACAGCGTGTTGTCAAAACACACAATCACAAATATTTAAATTAAGAATGCAGTACTGTTTAAATTTATGTGGGGATCCCCACACAGATTAGTTTATTCCGAGTGGAAAACCCTAAAAAAAGTTTGTGGTTTTTTGATGAGTAACAAAAAATCTAACAGATCATCGAGGATATTTTATTTACATTGTTAGTTCTTTCCTTGATATATGAATAGCCCGGTGGATGGTACTCTCTCATAGAAGAACCTAAATTTACAGCATGCGTGTTGTCGTATTTTATTGGTGAATACGAGACCAGAGGTCCAATGATGCGGAAGTGTCTCAACAGGCCGCCAAAGGGGTTACAACACTATATCTACATGCGCAATGAGTACTACTCTTGGATTTTGCTCATGCTTTCCATCAGACAGAGTATAGTCACTTTGTCGCACTTATAAGAAAAAAAACGGTGGCACATACAGTTCCTCTTGCTTCGTTGCAGTCTGGTAATAAGCTGAAACTTGTGTAACTAAAACATCCTGTACACGAGTACATTGGTCATTCATATCTGAAGTCCGAACATATTTTTTGCACCTTGTCTTGTCCACACGATACAAAACGCAGGCCGCTTCAAAATCCACACTTTATTAACTAATCACAAAAGGATTATGACAAGAATGGGTGACAATAGTCTCAAATGTGTATTACAAGCCCACAAATCGTTGCACATGTTATTAATGATACAGTTTATATTTTACTAACATTTGTCATAACTTGCTCGCGGAATGAAAAATTGTATTTTTAATATAAACGATGTGTAGGAGTTTATTTATTATTATTTATTTTGTGTTACATTTTCTTCGCTATCGTTACAGGTAGAACTAATGGGATGGAAACTAACTTATACTTCTAATGTCATATACAATTTATTTTACAAGTGTTTATAGAAACAACCATTATATTTATTTACGGTAACGAAACAAACGAGTTCGAGAATCAATTTTACAAACGTGTTTTTTTAGTGTAAATAATTCTGATTATAGGTTTTCAATATTTTCTAATGTCTTCACATTCAAATAAGCCCGATTGATGATATTTGTCATATATTGATGGGTAGGACATTCTCGGATACGATTTATGTTTTACATCATTATCAAGTTGTATTAAGGACTATTGAAGAATATTGTGAAACGTTGTCAATTATCTGAAAATTCGTAAAACAGAAACTTAAATTTACTTAGGTGAGGTAACTGTCACTTGTTTTTGGAATGATATTATTTACGTAATACTTTTGATATATGAACATTGTTTGATATCGACTAGATGTACTGTAAGCAAACGGTAACTTACTTAAATAAAAAAAACGTACTATTAAGATAAGTTGGTCAAGTTGAAGAAGTCGATATACACTAAAGTTGGCAATAAACTAACTGACTGACTGCTTGGAGTTTTACAATTATAAAAAGAAGAAAATATTATGGAACGAAAAAAAAGTTCATGGCATTATTTCTCGTAAATTAGAGATGTAAATTTCGAACTACACATTTTCTTTGTAAATACGTTTACTATCTGATTATAATTTAATACATACATAGACATACCAAGGTCAAAGCAATGTCCATTTATACAAACGTTAACGGCGACAAAGAGACTAAACTACGTAGAACACCGCCACTACAACGGTAAGGTGAACTTGAAACAAATCCTAAAACCTCCTAGCTAAAGAGAGGCTGCCCATCTGTGGACTGTTATAGTCTGTTAGTGATGAGTATCATCCGTCCGTTTGACTGCCTTGTAGGTCTAGTGGTTAGCGTTTGTGGCTGCTGATCAAGAGGTCTAGGGTTCGATTCATGGGTCGGTCCAAATCTTTGTGTGATCCGCAAATACTTGTTTCGGAGTCTGAATGTTTTCTATATAAAATATGTATGTATTTACGAAAGAAAAGGTGTGTTTATATATTTATATCTGTTGTCTAGTACCCATAATACAAGTTCTGCTTAGTTTGGAGTAGATGACGTTGTGTAAGATGTCTATAAATATTAAAAATATATTATGAAAACATTTCAACTTAAAAGACAGCTCTTCTAAGTTCAATTGTTCAATACACAAGGTAAGCCCCGCTGAAACACGTAGTGTAGGACGCCCACAGGGTAGGTGGAGTGATAACTTGCGCAGGATAACTGCATGGCAGGAACTGGGTGCGAGAATCCCAAAATCAATCAGAGTGGTGAGCAATGGGAGATATTATGTCTAGCTATTGCTGATGATGATGATCATGAAGCCTCGCTGATTTCAACATGAAAAGGCCGGCTCGACCGGAGCCCGTACTACCCTCTTAAAGAAGACCAACCTTAAATGACAGCATCCGCGCTGTCGTGTTTGGTTGGTGGTGAAAAACATCATGTTGATACTTAATACCTACCTTGTACTGTTTTAAATCATAATAAACTCGATTTTTAAGTAATTAATATAATATAATGTGTATTTTATTATATATAATATAATACTTTGTGTAGAGGAACGGGTGTGGTGTTCCTTCAACACAAAGGAAGGATCCTTCGACCAGGCGAGGTGATCATGCCTGGCGGGACAATGCCCAACAGTTGATGTTGGGATGTTGTATATATGCTAATCAGCGCGAGAATGTTACTTTCGCGATTCAGGATTAGTAGTTACTCCGTATAGATTGTTATGAGTTTTTCTTTGTAGTTCCGTGTTTCTTCGCTAGATGGCGCTGTCGTATGTTTTTCGTAGCACTGTACCTATGTGGAAGTCGCCACAATATGATATAATATATTGCATATGTTCTCATATCAGACATCCTCATCTACTTGAGATAACTTAAAAAATAGACATTTCCCCTTTATATTATGTGCGTACATCTTAAAACTTCCGCTACAAAGTTTCTTTTCAAGTTTCGCTTCTTAAATTCTTAGAATTGTTTTTCTTTAACCATTTAACACAAGTAAGTAAGAAAAATAACATTGAACTATGTGATAATAGATAATACTTCGCATTGAATTAGAATTTAAAAACACATTTCCATATGTTCCCCTTTGAATGCATAAAACTATGTGTAATTATCATAGATAACAACGGATATTGTTTGCGTAATACTGTAATTGCATAATCAAGAAAGATTACAATTTTAAATTTCAATAAAATCGGCCAAGTGCGTGTCAGACCATGCACAGGAAAGGGTTCCTCAGTCACTCATATTGGTACGTTGATTTAAAATCGTATCCAATGAATAATTGTTATGTTTACGTATTTTGTATGACATTTTCCATTGCACGAGTACAAGTTGCGCATTGTACAAGTTAAGCCTGTATAACTCTTGAACTAACAAAGTCATCTAATCTGTTACAGTTTTCCTTCAAAGATGGACCACCATCACGATTTTTTCCAGATTTTTTGAGCCAGCCGTTTAGCTTTTAGAGGGGCGCCCTGTTTTTACAAAAAAGTGCCCTTTAAAGTGAAATATCTCGCAAACGGATACCTAAATCAAAAAATCGTCTTGGAAACACTTTAATGTTTTTAAAAGATCTATCTACTGATACCCCACATGATAGGGTAGCGGCGAGAAAAAAAATCATCCCCACTTTACGTGTAGGGGAGGTACCCGATATAAAATTATTTTTCATAATTTTATTGTAGCACTTTGTCGCTGTAAGTACAACACGTATTCATGCAAAGTTTCATCTTCCTAGCACTTACCGCTTGGACGGTAAGTTGAGGACGGACGGACGGACAGAGGGACATGGCGAATCTTTAAGGGTTCCGAGTCATGAACTTCGGAACCCTAAAAAGTAGGCAAAAACCTTATTTTCTAGTTTTTCGAAAACTAAATCTAAAAAGATTTTATTCTAGCATTTTGTCGACGTGATAGAAACACATATCCATGCATAATTACATCCTTCTAGCACTAACCGTTTCAACGGTAAGTCGAGAGCAGACGGACGGACGTGACATGACGAAACTATAAAGGGTTAACGAAACCAAGTCATGAACTTTGTAACCCTAAAATCGGTCAAGCTGTTTCGGAGAATTTTATTTATAATGATGAGAATGAGAATACTGAGAATTTAGACAACTGACCCACGAAACTTTGTTTGCGTTTATTTACATTCATGCTAATCTCTTAGTGGTCTATATAAATAAATAAATATATTTCACAACGCCATCTAGTCCCAAACTAAGTAGAGCTTGTATTATGGGTACTAGACAACTGATATAAATACATAAACATACTTTTTTTTTGATACATACATATTATACATAGAAAAAACCCAAACTCCGAAACAAATATTTGCGGATCACACAAACATTTGGTCCGACCCGGGAATCGAACCCGAGACCTCTTGATCTGCCGTCACATACGCTAACCACTAGACCAGCGAGGCAATTTTTTTGAATATATATTTAACCCTACTAAAGTGACTCTACTCTGTCTGATAGAAAGCATGAGTAGAATCCAGGAGTAGGGGTCACCATTCTCATTGCAAGTGCATACAATGCACTATGGTGACCCGTACCATAACGGCCTGGTCGGATGTTTCAGCATCATTCTCCCGGCCTCTGGAAACCGGGAGAATGATGCAGAATGATTGAGATTTTAGTCACGTCAGATAAGCACAAGTAAAAAAATAAAAAACGTGAAAATTGATTAGATCGTTTAGTTCAACGTGAACAAGGACGTGACACGAGAATTATCTATTTAATATAATAAATACAATTGAAGTGTATTGCGTGGCGTGCATGGCGTGAATTCACGGCGCAATGTCACACGCGAGTGTAGAGCCGGCTAAACGTCGAGATCGATCTTTATGTAACTTTCAGTGACAGATATGACATAAGGAGTAATTTGTTCTAGTTTTATTCCGCGGCGTCACTCGCGATTTACATCAGTAACTGAGGTGCTTAAATAACCTGAAGAACCTTATTTCGTTTTTTTTAAGACAACTCCCGGAAATAAGACAAAAGGAATATAGTGTTGTGTAGTGGGGGATTTTACAAACATACAAGAAACGGACACAAAGAATACCCAGACTCAGAATGACAATTTGTTAACACAAAGTGTTATCCCATGTAGCATTTGAACCCACAACACTTGACGCAGTAGAAAGCAACGGGTCGACCGCTAAAACCACTTGTACTAGTTTGTAGTTTAAGAGCCCTTGTTCTAAGAAATAAATTATTTAATTAAAAAAAAAAAAACAATTATAAATTAATATTTTTAGTCCCGTGTTGGGCGCCATTGAAACATGTTCCATAAGTTATAGAAAAGCATAGTTAGTAATAGGTGTATAATAATTTATCTAAACCACTAAATGCATGTTTCAATCCTTGTTTCAAAGAAAGAAGTGTGGCGTTTAAGTTTCAGGTTAGGAAAGGGTGTTTCCTGTAACTTTTGGTTTTAAGTAGAGATAAAAGTTTAAAAAAAACATTAAAAAATATTAAAAATAAATACTGACAAGTGCAAATTATCTATCACTTAAAATAAGCAGTAACGCAGAATTATCAATAATAATATTTACAAAGAAATATAGAACTTACCTAAAGTTAAGTGCAATGTAAATATTAAACGCTTTAAGTTACAAAGAACATTAAAAACCTATGTAAAAATAATAATAATTGGTGGCAAAGAAATCAGACAAGACACGCTTCCCCTTTCCATTTGTAAGTCAATCGATCGATTGCGATAATGCCATGATTCTATTAAAACAATACATGAATTTTACATAGTAATGTCTTAAAACTGTATTCAATACCACGACATAAAAACGCATACTCAACCGTAATGATAACACGGTATCACAGAAAATCATGATCATTAAAAGCCTTCATAGGCTTCTTCTTAGAAAGGAAATTCTTCTTTTTTTTACGTGTGGAAATACCCACGGACCGTCGCCCCGCTGGGGTTTTCGATTCGGCTCGAAAACCCGACTGTCCGACTTGAATCGACTAAAAACCACACGTGGTGCCCTCCTTGCGCTTTTCTTTTAGGGGGAGGAGGAGTCCAGGGTCATATCTCCTTCTGGACTCCGCCCAGCGCCAGCCCGCTCCTGGTGCGGGCTCCGTCTCTTCTCAGACCCTCTCTTAGGCGACGTCCGACACACTGGCCCAACGAATTGGTATAGACTTTGTTTAAAATGTTATATGTTTATCCCCCAATTGCTTTTTATCGAGTAGTTACCGATTAGTCAAGTCAACCTTGTTAAGTCAAGTTATTGCTATCCATTGCATAAGGAAGATCTCCCCCAACCCAACTATCCCTGTTACGAGGCCTTGGGCACACCCATTCGCTCTCAGCCACTTTCTTCAAATCGTCGGTGAAAGTATGGTAACCAGTGTATAAGTGTATTATTCCCTTATAGTGTGTTACATATCTGTAAGGGTATATGATATACCCTTTCAGGTATGTAAGTGTATTATATCCATGTGTGCATAAATTTTAGTATCTAAACATATTGTAGATACAATATTAAATGTTCATAACCTCGGCCAACATATTGTGCACTTTATAGAAGTAACCGTATATATCATTAAGTTTTACAAAATTCTGAGGGTCTTTGAAATATACAATTCGTTTCGCAAGGAACTTTTCATATACAACCTTCTTTTAAACACATGAGAATAATTTTACAACCATCTTTAAATATCATTAATGGTAAATAGGTCTAGACAATACAGTATGTTTTATAAAGGATTATAATCCTTACGTTTAACACTAAACGTTTGTATGGATGTGCAGAAAATATATTTTTTGATTCTTATAAAGAAGCAAAATGAATTATCTCTTAAAAATCGATGTATCCTGTTTTTCTCCGTATTATCAATTAGAGCTAAATTAAACAAGGGGTAAGATCTTCGTTGATTGACTTAAAACATTGGAAACCTTATTGAAATGTCAGAGATTAGAATAATCTGATATCTGACATTCCAACAAGATATTATGAATTCGATAATTTTTAAATTAATATTCTTCAATTTAATTTATTTCAAAGAGTTCACTTACTCGCTTTAAGATCTATTATTAATCCAGATTTTTGTATTCCATGTTCTAAGTTTAATTTACTATAGCTTCTGTTAAAATACAACACTTGAGATCTCGTCAATGTCTCGGTAAAAGCAAAAATGAATACCTATTACGTACTTGAGAATACCTGCAAAGCTTTGTAAATGTGTGTGTTGAGGAAGTTTGGTTTGTATATATTTTTTTTCTATAATCCTAGTTGTTTCCATTATTAAGGGATATAAATCGAGGATAGCTGGTACGTAAGCCTCGGAGTTCTCAGCAACAGCCATTTGGAATAGGAATTACAAGCGAGCAATTCCAAGTTGCTTGAAAGAAACTATAAAAATTTTGAATAAGTAAATGATACGTTTATTATTAAAGTGATGTACAAAAAAAAGTTTTCTGACTACCTATTGAAATCTTAATGTCCATTAAATCCATCCCATACACACAGTGTATAAACATCCATGTTTTCTATTAACACTAAATCTTTCATCCCCAACCAATATCTAAAGAAAACCATATCAAAACAAAATATATTTTCGCAGAAGGATTCACGTGCCATAATATAACAACTAGGTAACATACATAATGTAAAGTGCAGTAATAATAGGAGGTCAAAATATTTGAATACGTCTTGCGAAATGAACCTTCATCTGATCATATTTATTCAGTTCCCTAGTGGAGTCATTGGCCGATAGAATGAGGCCATGGGTTGTGAACAGTATGTGTACATCACGTGGTTGGCTGTATGCTATCATGACGCCGGCATGTTTGTTGACTTCCATTGTAGAATTGATTACGTATCAACTCTATTTTGGTACTGGTTATTTTTAGATCCTATTCATATATATATATTTTTGCTATAAAGATAAGTGTATGTTAATTTGTATTGTTGAGATTAGATTTAGGTATTATACATTTAGCATAATGAGGGTTCGTTCACATCGTTAAGAGAGTACATAAGCTTTCCAAAGTAATTTTAAGAGCTAGCAATTGTGTTGGCGCCAGAATGTTGTTGAAAATGTTAAAGGCACATCATTTAATTTAATTTACGTGGTAAAACTGTGGCAGCATTGGGGAGTAAAAGCTCTGATGGATCAGCTAACGGAAGGTACTGCTTGTCATTGTGCTGCCCATTGACATCTGCAAGTTTAATGTTCATAAAGCAATTTTTTTAATGATTAGATATCGTTTCTTTCTAGAATAAAGTGTTGTTACAGAGTAAATGTAACTGGAACCCAACCTCTCTCGTCACCCTACCTTCCCAGTTCTGGTAGGAAGAAGTACTAGAAGGGTGGCAACGCATTTATGCCTCTGGAATTGCACGCTTATCCACGCACTCTTGTAAACCAAGTAAGCACTGTGAGGACAGGGCCTAAGAAAAACTTTAAAATCAATCTACGTACGTGAACAAACATAAGTAAAGAGATTCAATGCAAATAAATTACATATTATGATAAAACAACAAAATTATGTATATCTTTTAAACAACAATACAAGGCAGTCAACAACCGGGCTAGATATTCTGGTACGTCACAGACTAGGAGGTTATTTAAACCTAGGTGGAAGTATATATGATTGAGAAATAATGTCATACACTGAATTATAAACAGTACTAAAGTGATTCTGAAAGTTTAATGAATTTCATAGCTATCAAACATATGTATTATAAATTATGTAACTGTTTCTGAAAAAGTACCTTAAACAAAACTTTTTTGACAAAACGTTTGAGACTGCACGGTTGGCCTAGTGGCTTAAGCGGTCGCCACGCCGCTTCCTACTACGCCAAGTGTCGTGGGTTCAAATCCCACGTAGGACAACACTTTGTGTGATTCGCAATTTGTTGTTCTGAGTCTGGGTGTCCTGGGTGTCCTTTGTGTCCGTTTCATGTATGTTTGTAAAGTCCCCCGCGACACAGGAATTTATATTCCTAATGCGGGAGTTGTCTTTTTAAAAAACAAACAAAAAAAACTATATTCAAGGTTTTTTACTTCGTTCGAATCATATCTTGTAATGATATCTTGTAATAATAATCATCTTCCTAGTCTATTTCTTGAGGTTATAATTATTGAAAAAAAAAATTGATGTCTTTTCTTTAAAAGTTACTGTTAACGGTGATATGTTTTTTTTTATCAACAAGTTACTTATTTCTACCACGTCATCTTCCTAGCCTTTATTCCCTAGTTTATTTGTAGCCGACTGTTCAACTGGTTTTACCTGAATTTCAGTTTTTCTACGGAGCGATTGGCATCGGACCTCCGCAACCCTGAAGGAGAACTGAAACTCGAAACGTGAACTACACTCGGTTCCAAAAATAACGGGTCAGTCACATAAACCCGAATATCTCCCGAACTACGTATGCCATCCTAATGAAACGAAGACTGTTCAATTGAGAATTTAATTATACAGATAAAAAATAAAATAAAACTTAGTTACACCCACAATATTAATCTTAAATTAAAAAAAAACTAAAGTAGTCATATTTTTCTTAAGATTACATTTTTTTTATGATTGTTTTTTTGCTGTTTTTCATCACTGGAGGCTTCATCACGTGGAGGCAATACAAAGTATTAAATGAAGAAAGTGTAACTAAGTTTTATTTTATTTTTTATCTGTATAATTAAATTCTCAATTGAACAGTCTTCGTTTCATTAGGATGGCATACGTAGTTCGGGAGATATTCGGGTTTATGTGACTGACCCGTTAATGGTTTATGTGACTGACCCGTTATTTTTGGAACCGGCTATAGTTGTCAGTATATTTGAGGGCACTGACTTCCCAATAACGAACGAAAATAACGAACGACAATAACGATCATGACATGCGGGACCGACGGCTTATCGTGCTTTTCGAGGCACGGGCACGCATCACAGCCAAATTTTCAGACTCCGGGCTGTTATTAAGAATTTCCTGTGAGAAATATCCAAAACACAATTTTGGCCCGACCCGGGATTGGAACCCGAGACCTCGCATAGGCTAACCACTAGACCAACGAGGCAGTCATAATAATAACAAGACTTATTATTTCCTCCTCCAGCTTAGATCAGTTTTTATCAGTTTTCAGCAATTATTTCATATATCCTCTTTTTCTTTTTCCCCTTTTTCTTTACCATGTTGTACTTTCTAATTTTCTTCTATTGTCCTGAGCGCGTACATAGAGCGATCTTAAGTTTTAATGATCAGAGTGATCTTAAGACTAGCTTAACAGTAAAAGCCCAGAAACTAATCACCGCAATAGTACTGGTTTTCAGTCGCAATTTCAAAAGGATGGCGCTTTAAAAAATATATATTTATCAAAAATATACAAAATGACTTTTCACTGTCCTTTTTTAACAACAAAATAAATAAACTATCACAGTACTATACATACACACATACAAAACCACTATAACTACAATACCACTATAAACAAACGCGATTAGACAGATTGCTCCCCATTCATACACGTTAGCATTCATATTACTATGCTCAATGAGTTGTCAGGAATCATTAGTTTAAATGATGTTTATTTAACGGATAAATAATCTGCTACTGCACTCTATGAATAATTACTATAACTGCTTAGTAGATTATGGTAATGAAAAAGAGGCTTGAATATATCAAGTAATAATAACAGTAAGTTAATGTTAGGCCTAATTTTCTGACCAAGATAAATAGAGATAAATAAATTAAAGAGGTAGTTGATATGATAGCTTACGTTTTTGTTTTACCTACACGATCAATGGCTGGTCCTTTTGTTAAGAAAATATTATTATTATTATTTCAATTTTATATTTTTTTTTCTTTTAAAGGCAACTCCTGCATTCGGATAATTTTACTGTTTGTACTTACGATGGCTAAGTATAATTTGAATCTTTCCTTCCTCAGTGTAAGTGGCGAGACGCTTAGTTTTAAAAACCTTAAACATTTTTATTTTTTTAAAAGCAAACTTCCGCATTAGGAATACCGCATCTCACTAGGCCGCCATGGTGTGGATCACCGTGCTTCATTGTCTGCATTTACATAAGTAGTCTATTAGCGTATAGTACTACTCTTGGATTATACTATACTTTTCATCAGACAGAGTAGATTCACATTAGTAGTCGTAAATATTAAAAAAACTACTGTTAGTTTAAAATTAGTAAATTCCAAAACTCTACGTAAATACTGTAACATACTAGTTAGGACTTTATTTTCTAAGTAGTCAGTGTTACCCGTAGAAAAGAAAACAGTTTGTCAGGGTTACCTTCACGAAAAATTTATTATTTAAATATCAACCTGTAGGTAAACATATACTCGATATAAACCGTTCGGATATTAATATCCTCTTTTATCTTACAAATCGAGATCCATTACATCATATAAACCACTGTAAAGTATGTGTGCGTCAGTCAATTAAAAAGCTTTTTACTTGCACTGTGAATTCATTTGAAGTTATCTGGAATGCGGATATCGTTATAAATTTCAGGCCGAAACCGGTTAAATGCGGACACAGCCAGATATACAAGCAAATTTCCTGTTCTATATAGAGAAATGTAAAAAATATTGTGAAAACCATAAAGATAAGAATGCTGTTGGGAAAATTAAAGGAATTACGTAATTAGCCTAGTGGCAATAGGGTTTTTTTTAATATGGTATTTTAAGGGTAATTTTAATGTATTCCTTTTACTTCACAATTAGGAAAATTAAAATACATGACGAATTATATAGATAACAGTTTTTTTTTTATATTGAAGCCTACCAAAGTCTACTCAGTCTACTCTTTCTGATGGGAAGCATAAGTATAATCCAGGAGTAGGAGTCACCATCCTCATTATGAGGGTAGGCAATGCAGCATGGTGACCCATACCATGGCGGCCTTGTTAGATAATTCTGCATCATTGAAAGAATGGATGGGCCTCCGTTCTCACACTCACCAACGAAATACGACACCAAGAATGCTGGCATTGTTAGGAAGGTCTTCTGTGTGAGGGTAGTACCACCCCGGTCGAGCCGGCCCATTCGTGCTGAAATCAGCGTGGCTTTACTACCTACAATCCACATAACATATCAGATGAAGAATAAGAGATGATTTTTTTTATTTTTAACCTGACAAAGTGACTCTACCCTGTCTGATGGAAAGCATGAGTAGAATCCAAGAGTGGGGGCCACCACACTTGCTACGAATGCAGACAACAAAGTATAACGGCCTACACTATGGCAGCTTAGTAAGATGCTTTTTCATGCCCCGTTTAAAGGACCCGGGATCATAGTGGGAAGGAAACACGTGAGCTGATAGTGAGTTCCAGTTTTTGACTAGTGAATGTTACGTTATGACGATATGTATATAGTAGTATTTTTAATACCTTTTCAATAACCCTGAATTGTTTTTTATTACGAAATATTAAAAGTAACGACCAAAAGTATCAGAAACCTTCGCTTCTTCAAGAAGAATTTTCAAGAATCCGAGTCAGCTTACACATCCCAAATAATTTGTATAACTAATAATTTTCTACTAATAACTGCAAATTTTCATATTTTCAATTTACAAAGTTTACCGTCAATTATTCGAGTGCAACAATGTATTTCCAAAATATGGATGTTTATGCCTCGGCTCACCACTTCGTTTATGCTTAACTGGGTGTAAACATGTCAAAATGCTTGGTGTCATGTAAATTTTATCTAAAGCGTACACGGAGTGTAAGCACCCCTATTCATCTTATTGCCCTATTCCCTATTCCCATGACCTATTCTTCTCATGGGTATCGTAGTAAACTATGTAGGACAATAGTACTGCAATAATGAAATTGACTCAAATCCTATTCTATTCTACCTACTCTATCACACCTTCTTCTACTTTTCTATCAAAGTAAGCCAAAATTCTTTCTAAGAAGACTCCTATGTCCAGTACTAGATAAGTAAAGGATGTTGAAATGTGATATGAGGTTCATATACAATACGATAATGCTAGTAATGTCCGTGTGGTGACAGATTAAGAATACAGAGTGTCACCACCCCTATTCATCCCGCGGGTGTCGTAAAAGGCAACTAAGGGATAAACTATGCAAGACAACATCAATGCAAAGAGAAGGAAAACTTGAAACCAACCCTATATCAATCCGTCTGGTATAGTAGGCCAAAACCTCCTTTCTAAGGAGAGGCCTATGTCCAGCAGTGGACTGTTAAAGGCTGTTGATGATGATGATGATGATGATGAATCCTAGTAAGTCAACGTATACAGCATGGTCAGTACACGTGATTTGATGTATGTATGTAAATCAAGGAGCGCAGTTGAAGTAAACACAGAAACAAAACTAGCAATTGATTCAATTGTAAATGCGTTTCATACATTCAAATAGATACGCCTAATGTTTATAAGCATGGTTGTTCGGTCACGTAAGCAAGCAACGGGTCAACGAACCAATGACCTGAGTTTTGGTGGTTTTGAGCAAAAATTGTATTTTTATACAACTAGACGGCCTATGTGGCGTGGCAGAATCTGTTGGGAGTCCGGGTTCAATTCTAACTTATTATGATATTTATAAGTATAAATATTTTTGTTAGACAAGAAATATTTCGTAATTAGTACGATCATTAGTACGTAACATATATCAGCCTACCTCACAAGATTTCTAAACCACCCTTAAGTTGACTGGTAGAGAATGCCGTGGATATTAAGTCTACCGATGTACAAAAGAGAATAAAGTTATAAATAACTAAAAAGTTACTTCTTTGTCAGAGTGTCATTTGTCTATGTGTACGTATCTATTTAAATATAAATATGGATTAATATTTAAAAATATGTACCATAGGAAGGCATGCCTCCACTGTCTATATATGTACCCAGGGCCCTGGTTTTCCTATATTTACTCTATTTACAGGCCAGGTGGAATGATGATTTGCGCAAGACGGCTGGCAGGAGCTGGATGCGAGTAAGTGGCGTGCAATTGGAGAGGTCTGTGTCCAGCAGTGGACAGCGATAGGCTGATGATGATGATGACTCTATTCCGATACAGTCGTTTGCCAATATTTGGTACAATTTACCAAAAAGGAACTAAATAAGGTACAGTGGTATTTAAAAGAATATAAACAGTATAAAACTTTTCTTGTCCGTACACTGTAGAATATATAATTTATACTCTACCTTGAAATACACTTGGGCTTAAACCATCGTCCCTGACATATTGTCCCTTTAAACTGATTTTAAAAATCAACTCGTGTTAAATTCATACCGCATATTTTAACTCTTTAGACACAACTTCTGCATAATATTCTTTTCTGTATCGGAAAGAAAAACAATGGAAATGCTATCCATATTTTTTAAATAACAAAAAATATGGTTCATTCAAATATTGTTTAAAAGTCATTACTAATAAGATCGCGTTTTCCATTAGATTACATTCAGAGTTCAACTAGATGTAATGTGCTAAAAAAATATGCAGCTGGATTGAGGGGCGATGAATAAAAACAATAATTATAAAATAATGACTTCCTCATACATCTCATACCCCATTTCTTCCCCCCTTAGTACAGACCTTGCCTAGTTTGGGGATCCCCTCCCCCGTCGTATCCTAAATTACGCAAATCTACTATCTTCTTCTTCTTCTTATCGTATCAATGGCAACACTTTACATGGTTTTGGCCTAGTGCTCGGCAACGCGGATTGCGTTTGGCCTTGTGTTGATCCATTGCGGTGAGAGGATTTGTCACCTAAACTCTGCGATACCGAGTGTTAGGTGTCCAGGGTGCGCCGGACGTCGGGACTCTTGTTCTCTTTTTTATGTCGCTCGGGGAGGCTCCTCTCGTGCACCCCCTACAATTAACAAGAAAAATCTATCAAAGTTATCAAACAAACATGATAAAGTAATTGAAAAAAACCGCAGTTCTTTTACAATACTTTTTTTAAATGTATGAGTACACGGTCTAATATAATGCTTTTGCATCATCCGGTCTCTCGCCATTTTCAGTTTGCATTCTGTGAGAGGTTTGTACCACCCCGGTCGAGACAGCCCGAGACAGGCCGTTCGTGCTGAAAACCGCGTGGCTCCTACTACCTTAAATATATAACTCTCTTCGCTCTTCCTGGTCTTTCAATATCATTGTCAGTATTATAAAACCAAAAAGGCTGGCTGATAAATATTTAGTAAGGGAATACAGAAACAACAAAACAAAAAAGTGTTTTTTTTTTTCAGTTGTTATTTGAAAACGATATAGGGCATTGCACTCTCTCGAAAGTTACGACGCAAATTCAATGTGGCGCCTGCAAAACAAATGCATCGGAATAATTCTACATAAATAGGATGTTCTCGAACAAAAACTATTAATATTAATTGTTTTTTTGCGATTCCGATTAAGGTGACTTTCTATTGTGACATTATTTGAAACCCTTTCATGATTTAGGTATTCAAATTATATAGTCACGGCAGCATTTCTCGGTATTTTTATCTGTTATTCATATAGAATTGAATTACAGAAATTGTACAGCAATATTGCACCAGTATTGCACATGTATATAGAAATACCTATTTATACAAGTTACTTTGTGGTGTGGTCTTTGAATCACTTCTTAATTAACAATTGTTGTGTCATAATAAAGTATTTCTAATAAAACCAGAGAACAGGACATGGGCGGATCGTTTTTCAATTGATTTTTTAGCATCAGAACGCAAGAAAGACGAATTTGCTAAACTTGCTAAGGATTGAAAATCAATTCGTCATTTCTTACCTTAAAAATATAATACATAATATTAAATTGATACTGCTGTATTGGTGAACACTACTTCTTATTAGTAATATCTTAATAAGATAACAATAGTTATCGAAATGATTATACCCCCAAGGCTCCCCACATCAAACGGGCTTGTCCTACCCACAAAAGAAATTTAACGTGAAAGAAACAATTGATCTTAGGTCATAATTCTTTTCATTCATTTTATTGCCACAAAGTGATGAAATTTCTATAAATGCATTTTATTACTTTCATTGGAATAGTATTTTGAAGTCATAAGGGCATTTCCTAAGAAGTCTAAATGGTTAAATTTAAATAAATTGTCACGTTTATGTCATACAAAATTCAAGTAACCCAAATCTGTGGTGTCGCAACCCATCACGTTGTTATACATGAGAATACAATTTCATACAGTAACTGTTAGTTTGTGTGTACCATTGCGTTTTGCACACCATTAGAATACAAATTCATAATGTTTTATTTATTGCGTGCATCTGATAATAATCAGCCTACTAACTTATTGAACACTTACACGTCAATGTTACATTCTGGAACAAAACTTGAATATACCTTTGGGAATATGTTTACTGAACTTTTTACTTCAACTTGGTATTAATGAATGGTGTTTATGATTATATTAACCCGGTCTGATTTCTGCACGCAGTCGCTGCCAGCAATGGGTCACGCCATCTGGCCATAGGTCATCTCACACTACGACGCTGTCGCGGTCTAAACTTCAGAAGTTCAGAATACGCTTATTCTAGCGGTTTGAGACTGATAGGAACTGAGAATCCAAGGTTTATAACCACGACTGTTTAAGCTATTTGACTGAGTGTTGTAAGTTCAAACCTCACATGAGACAACACTTTGTGAGTCTTGGTGTTCTTAATCTTAGTGCTCGTTTCGTGTATGTTTGTAAAGTCCCTCGCAACATAGAAATATATTCTTAATGCGGGCGTTGTCTATAAAATATGACAAAATGATTCAATTTTAACAACACTGAGGTAAAATTAACTGTGTGCATTTCTGTTCTGTCTGAAGTAGTAACTTTAATCAAATTTAAGTATTTCATTTGACAAACTTTTATGCTAATAATTAATGTTCATAAATATAAACGGCCTGTGTCACTCTTTGTAAATATAATTATAATGATGTATAACACACAGATTGAAGATATCTTGAAGATACTTGCTCCGTGATACTGACGTTTAATTTAAAAACCTATTAATTTAGGAATTAACACATATTATCACAGATTACGTCAGAATGTTCAGCATCAGTGCAATACTCGAGGGTATACCTGGTACCCCAGACAGCGTGCGGTTTTAGTCGGTTCGAGTCCGACATAGCACCAGCTGGTGGGATCCAGTGGGGATTTCCGCATATAAAATTAAAAGGTTAGGCCTACGTTCATCAGAGGACGTCTTTTCTGGGAGTTGGATGATGATGTGAATGCCTAAGGTAGGGATCAATGACATATATAACAATACAGCATAAAACCAAAACTATATTTCATATTTTATTTATTACCATCAATAAATCATATTCAGGAAGTTATTAAATATCAATATTATTGTAATCATATCATAAACTTAAGTGATCATAACGGATACGTATTCTCAAAATGTATTACGCTAAACGATTACGGTGATAACAAATAAATAACCCGACTAAAGCTAATAAAGATTATATCACCTATTATCCATCAATCCATTGAGATCTTGACTGCCTCGTTGGTCTAGTGGTTAGCGTATGCGGCTGCTGATCAAGAGGTATCGGGTTCGATTCCCGGGTCGGACCAAATATTATTTGTGTGATTCACAAATATTTGTTTCAGAGTCTGGGTGTTTTCTATATATAATATGTACGTATTTAAAAAAAAAAGTGTGTTTATGTATTTATATCAGTTGTCTAGTACCCATAACACAAGCTCTGCTTAGCTTGGGACTAGATGATGTTGTATGTCAGATGTCCGAAAATATTTATTTATTTATTCTTCGTTTAAATCGGTACGTATAAGTATTTTATAAAGTACTTATTAATTGAACTTATAACACTTCTAAGGTAGTATTATTATATAACATTCTCATCTTATATAATAATACTACACAATACTTTTAGTTGCTAGTAATATCAGCTGCCAAAGCTGCATATAGCATATGCACAATAACTTGAACATATTCAGGAGTTAGGCTAGTCAATATAATATATCTGTTTTATCACATGTTTGACTAATCTATCCCTAAAGCTTAAGCTACTTAAATCGTTTTTTTTTTATTTCAGAAAACCAATTTAATTGCTTTTAAACTTACGAATAAGATTAATTTACATACTTTAACTTAAATATATATTCCTTCACGGGTTACTATAACCATTTATCAATAGAGAACCACATAGTTAATTGTTTCAGTATTTTTTTAAACCATAATGATTTAAAAAAGACTCACGTTTGCATGCGGTTGTGTGTGTGGTCTTGGTAATGCATCGCTTGTCTTGTTAATTATTACCTTTTTCTGTACGGGAATTCTAAAAGAAAGAAAATTATTCGAAGTGAATTAACAAGAGAATAACCACATAAGCGCAATATACCTTTGTATTGGTCTAAACAGAGCCCTTAGCCAAGTTGCAAGAGTTTCTCTTTCTACAATCACTAATTCGCCTCTATTCTCTTGTAGTATTGACTAATATTTTGTTTTGACCATATGACTTAGCTCTGAGAATCATTGATGAGGTTGAGATTGAATAGAATTTGAAATAGCTAATAGGTTATTGTTTATCAATCAATCAATTGCAAAAAACCTGTAACCATAATTTTACAAAAATGTGGTAAATTGATGACACAATTACCCACACTTATGTAATTGAATTTATGCACTTGCTTAAGGTTGTTCTTTATTTCCCTATATAAATTTAAAAATTAAATTAAAGGAAAGAGATTTTTATAACATTTTTTTTAAATAAGACTACTCCCGCATTAGAAATATACATTCTGTGTTGCAGGAGGCTTTACAAACATACATGAAACGGACACAAAGAACACCCAGACTAAAAACAACAATTCCTGAGTCATACAAAGTGTTTTCCCACGTGATATTTGAACCCACGACACTTGGCGCACTAGAAAGCGGCAGCTTAAACCACTAGGCCAACCGTGCAGTCTGTCATTGCCATATATTTGTTAGTTTTATAATATCATTTACGTTTGAAAAAAATCATTTTAGGCGGTCGTTTAAAGAACAAAGACTCGGCAAAGTTTCAGCCAGTTACGGGTCTTCGAAACCACGAGTGTTTAACAAAAGTTGAGCTAAAGTAGGCATAAAATTAATTAAATACATGAATGAACTGCCCTGATTACTTCATAAATTAGCAAACATAATACCACCTAATTGATATGAAATGTACCAGGAAGACACCACCGTCGACCTTACCACTTTCACTAACGTCGCGAAACGGCTCCTTAACACCCAGACTTAAAGTTCAAATTAATGCTGCATAAATAGATATGACTTACAGCCTTAGGTTTTGCTAACATAAATTGCTACAAAGCTCAATGATCCCAAGTAACCGCCACGAGAAAAATCAACTTAAGTGTATTTACTTTAGGGCTGAAAGTAAGTTTACAGAAATATGGTGACATAAAGCTTTTTGTACAGCAGATTTATCTCTCGCTTGCGAAGTTCAACAGCCGTCCTAGCCCCCTGTCCCCCTTCCTCTTAGCAACGTCTGCATTTAGCAAATTACATCAAAATGTTTGTCAGATTGAGATTCGACAGCTTACTAAATAATATAAAATTAATAAGTACTTTTATGTAGAAAAGTGATTTAATATTCACAAATATATTGAAATATTAATGAGTTCCTGGTAAGTCAGATGACATGGTTTCTTTGGCGTAGGGAGCTTTGGCCTCAGTCTTCTGGATCTTTTCCCTGCTATCTTCCCTGTTACCAGCAGTCGTTCTAACGATCGGTGATTGGTAAGGTCATTTGTTGAAATCCGTCCCAGGACAAATATTGTGTTTTTCCAGTACGATAGTTGTGGTAAAGTGATCATGGCCAAGTGACCTTAGGAGATTGGAAACAATCACTGAGGGTAAGCAACAACGGTGACCGCTTGTGGCATGTTATGTGATGAGCCTTTCTGTAATTCGGAGGTCACGTTAAGTAGTCGGTCCCTGTTGTTATCATAAGATCACAAGATCATAAGATCTTCGAGCGGCTTAAAAACATTAAACGATAAGATAACGTAGCAACAACGTGACACTCCCCAAACCAGATTCGGCCAGCGTGGGGACGTAAGGCCTTACCCCTATCCTGAGAGTAGACCCGAATCGATCAATGGGACGTTATGGGTTGTTGATGAAGCACGATAGTTATAATAAGCGAGATAGTGTCATATTTTTAAAAATGTGTAAATACTACTTTATACCGCGGCTCCGCACACATGTATATCACTAAAAAAGAAACCTATGGCCTTCTACATGGTCCATTGTAACTCTATTCCAAACATTTGCCACATCGGTTTAGCGGTTTATAGATCTAAACGGAACAGACAAACAGAGTAATTCGTAATATCAGCATCGATAGTATCGAAGTATGGATGTTTATTTATCTATATTCATCTTATTTATTTGCATTCCAAAATTTGTGTGTGGCCCCTAGAGTGAGTCGCCATTGTAAGTGAGTGTGGTTGCCCCCACTTTTGTATTTTACACACTTGTCTCATAAAAACACGTAGAGTTAAATATAAAAAATATATTTGAGTCTATTTTGAGACACAATATAATTAAAATATGTTATTATAAATATAAAATATACCCATGTCTATCCATCCTACGATTTATCATTATTTTTTTAATTTTATCCTACCTCAGTCACTTTACTTTGGCTAATGGAAAGCATGAGCAGAATTGACGAGAAATGGTCACCTTATGCAACAATGCAGCGTAATATAAAAAGCAGCTTTCTAACATATTCAATGTAAAAATTTATGCAAATCTCCAACAGAAAGTCTTGAAAAAAGCTGCATAAAATAACTTTCCTAAGTAAAACAATATGACATAAACAAATTAATTTAGAACATAAAAATGAGTAGCTACCTAAGTTAACATAAGTTTTCATGAAAACTTTAGACTTTTTTTCACTCAAATTAATATCTGCTTACAACCTCCTTAAAAAGTTAAACGACAGTCGCTTTAAATAAATAAATTTGTCTATAGTTAAGTCTAGACATTTCGATTGTCCATGCCACCGACGTACGACCGTCGGTCGAAACTTCGGGCATCGACCCCGACACCCCTATTCTATACTAATTAATATCGGGCTTTCGACTGGCGATCGATCTTCAATGAACGAAAAATATTCATCGTTCAGCTCTAATACACAATAGAGTATAATTTTTTTGTTTTATATTATGAAACAAATCAATGAGACTATTATTTTAATAATAACCTGTTAATTTATTGCTGCAATGCTAAGTAGTGGTATTGGTGGCAAAATAAAAAAATGTCGTTCCATATTATACACAATAGATTCATCACATAAAAAAATTAAATTTAAAAAAATCTATTTCAAAACAATATAAAACGAAGTTTGTTTTGAAACAAAATGTATAAATATAATTTGAATAAGAATAGCCAAGTGTCGAAATCAGAATAAAGGTGAACGATTTATAATGCGAATCAAGACATAGTAATAAATTCGACATGTTATTGCTTTCCTCTTAAGTTGAGCACTTTAATTGCTTTATTACTTGCCAAATGTACCATTTTGTGGGAACAACAAATTTTTGTTCGATGTTTTGATTCCGCTACTCAACACGAGATGGCGTTAAAAACCGAAGCTATTCAAGAGAATTTACCGCGGTCGCAACCTTCTGCGAGGACGTAATCACGCAGAAGGAGGCGGCGGAGAAGGCCCGGGAGGACGACATCCAATCGGAGGCGGCGGAGGCGAACTTGATTTTTTATCGAAAAATGCCGTGGTCACTGAACTCAATTTCTTTTATATACCATTAAAAAATACCCTTGTTATCGTAAAACATAATAGTTTATAGAAACACTAATTTGGTGTTTCATGTCTATAGGGACAATATAATTAGTGAAGTCGTAAAAGTTATTTTCGATACAAATATGTACAAAAAATTATATCGTGAAGGGTATATATATATATATATATATGTATGTATGGACTTAACCCTCTCCTGAGAGAAGACCCTAACCTAGCAGTGGGATATTGTGGGTTGTTGATTATGAAGATGATATATATGTTATTACTTTCCAGTACCGCTTAGGCAAAACGCTTAATCAACATGTAACATTGAAAAAAATATGTATAGAATCGATAGATAGCATCATTTCCATGCTGCGATATATTAGAGTTTACAAAAACTTAATTCCAATAAACCGCGTCGTGAATACAAAGTACCCCGATTGACACCTCAGTGTCATACGACAATATTGTACTATGGCAACATTTAAATACAGAATGTAAAAGGCCTTACTAATGAAAAACACAAAATTACACGCATCCCTAAATGTGCGAAGTCATAGAGCAATACGATAGATAGTACCATATTATTAACCAGGTATTACCCTCTGTCAAGGCACAAGTCCAAATAGGCCTATTACACTGCTATGACGCAGAATGTGTTTATGTGTGCGTGAAATTTTACACACAACATCATCTAGTCACAAACTAAGCAGAGCTTGTGCTATGGGTATTAGACAACTGATATAAATAAATACATAAATATACATTTTTTTGTAAATACATACTTTACCCGATATGCACACAAAATTTTATTCACATCGGTTCAGCCGTTTCGGAAGAGTTTTGGTAACAAACACCACGACACAAGAATTTTGTATATTTGATCAAGCTTATAATTTTAACTGCGGTCATTTATTTCTGAAATGCCTGTGAACGTGACTTGAATCTCGTGCACTTATTTCGCAGAAAGGCCCACATGAGGTGATGAGCACAAGAAACCCATTTTTTTTTTTATCAAGCACTGACCGAAACAGAGACTAAATAAATATTACAGAAAAGTTTTTAGCTATTAAAGGCTCTAAATTCTTGGTTATTAGTTTAGTTTTTTTATGTTGTAAAAATAATAAATGTTTTTACGATAGGCAATTGTTCAATTGTTGTGAAAACATGTTTTGATAAATAGCGTTTTAGTTTGAGAAACCCGATTTCGATTCGAATAGTAGCGCAAAATGTTTCGTAATTAGTTTTTCATAGATCATTTTTATTTTCATTTCTTTTTTAGTTATAAATTTGAATGTAATTAAAGATGTTATGGTTTGGGTTTGTAACCTATACCATAAACAAAATAAAATACTATGGAAATAAAAAGTCTATTAAAGAAACTATTTGGATACTTTTGACACATGACTTTTTAAATTTTATATCCATTATACAATTATATCCTTGTTACTTTTAAACAAATAAAAAGAATTGTAAAACATTAATTACATAAACACTTTGTATAAGGACACCAAGATTCTCTGTTTCCTTTGGAATCCAAGGGAATAATTACTAAAGCTAAATAAGCGAAGGTAAAACTGAATAGAATTACAAATAACGCTATAAAGGCTATAGAACAAAGGGACGTGTAAACACCGCATGAAATGCGCGCCACTATGCAGCCTACCCCATTGTACACCATAGATACTAGCAACACAGCCATAGCTAAGTATAGTCAGTCGCACAGAGTTTACTGGGCTAAAAGTTGAACGAACCTAGGAAGCGCTTGCGTCTCATTGCTCTCAGCTCTCGCACACAGCGCCACCCAGATAACATACATACGCGTAAACACCACTGCAATGAAACAAAGATGGACTCGACACACACCGATGGAAACGAACCGTGAGAAATGTTGATAACTCACTTGCGTTAGTGAGCCCCATCGTCACTTCCGAGTTTGAATAGAATCAACATGGTCCAAACGCTTTTCGAAAATCGAATTCCTTGTTTAAATTTTGAGTGTTAACGAACTTTTTGTTTGTGTGCGTATTATTGGGTCAGAAAGAGACAGCTCAATCCAATCAGCAGTCGCAATAAATTCATGACACGTTCGCCCGGAATTGAAGCGCAGACAAATTGATAATAAAATGTTATAATTTATCATTTGATCGGTGACACCTGCTTGATGAATATCACTGTAAATAATTTTTAAAGAAAGAGATAGATTTGCAATTAATAGTTTAATGTGTCTATGAGTGAGTGCGTAAGCAATATATTTAATAAGGCTTGGAAGTAGTCAACGACTGGTATGACTGGACAAGCTCCATCATCTTATGTAAGCCTGGTATCAGGGATCTCTTTTGTGCATACATTTTAGTACGAGTTTTTTTTTTACAATCAGTTTAAAATAACCGAACCGGCTTGACGGGACCATTTCTTAAAAATGTCTTTGCATTTCCGCGTTCAGAGAAGTAAAAAGGGCATTCGCGCCTAAAGTCAACATTTTTAAAGTAAATATACTCTTCATACCATTTTACTAATGTAAGCACTATAGGTTTAAAAAACAAGAACTATTGAGAAATATACTTTAGGCATAACTTTACTGGACTGGACTGAGATAGGCTGATGATGATGATGATGATGATAACTTTATTGTAAAGGTTATCGGCCCTTAAAACAGTGACTAGACCAAAAATATTAAAAAAAAATCTTTTGGTCTTTACTACGTAACAAAATATGTACAATCTAAAAATTAAAAACAAATAATATTTAATAAGTCACGCAGAGACAACAAATTATAATAAATCCATCTAATTATTTTACCACTCATATTTTTAAAGCAAAGACTACTAGAAGTTTAGCGCACAGCCGCTACAGCTTGGGGTCATTATCCTACGATAGTCGTTAAATTCTAAGTTTTAAATTCACTTGTCCCAAATAAAATATATTAGAGTTTTATATTCTTATTTGTTAAATATGAAATTTTATTGTTATGGTAACATTTTGAACGATTTCTTTTATTTAGAAAAGATAACGATGTAGATTGAAGGTTACCATTAGCTTGCCAACCGTTTATAATCAGTGCCACTAAATTTTTTGTAGCTTTTAAATACTGAAACATTTGCCAAAAAATTGATTTATTCTAAATGATAGCTAAAAAGATTTTTTTAAAACATACTCGCCATTAAGGATGCTCAGGATGTGTTGCAATATGGCGCCTTAGTTGTCTATGATATAACAATAAATTCTTCATAAACCTAATTAGGAACGCTTCATATTTTTATTCTATTTTTAATAGTAGATTAATAGCCAAGGTCTGTAAGGCATCAATAAGTAGAAAAAAACCGGCATTATAAGAATTAAACATTTTATCTTCAGCTTCCATTTTCATTGAATCGGGAGTGCAGCTTACATCTTCATCACTTGAAGAAATCATGTTTTTTCCTAATTAGCACGTAATTATAGAAAAAAAACCAAAAAAAAACAATATTTCAATTAAAAGTTTTCTATTCCCGCCTCTTTTCATTAAAAAGAAACAAGTAAAGAACTATTTAATTGTTTTTTCAAGAATGAAATTGAGCTTCGCCGTTCGATATTTAAAATTGATGACTAATGTACTCACAGGAAGACAAGGCTGAATAGCAAAGCGACCTCTTTGGTCATTGGGCTGAATGCATGATGTCTTTGCCAGTATGATGGTTAGATGTACGCAAACTTTTTTAAAGGCGTTTTTTTTAATTACTTACCGCCCTAGGGCTTATCTAACTACACTATTAACCTAGAGCGCTAATAAGTCACCTACAAGCCCCATTTGGAGGTAATACGAACCTACTTACAGAACATGAGAGATGTAAAATATTTTAATAGTAATCATGCGAATATTTCATATATGCACATAACAGTTACATCTAATTAAATGACAATTAAATTCAATTCATTATGCGTACTATTATCAAATAACAGTTGCTCTTTACACGAAAGACGCCAGCAGTCTAGATTCATAATTATATTTTAATAATGACCAAAATCTACATGGTTACGACATAAAATTTAATGCAATAATTCACTAAAGAAATATCAGCAGTGAGAACAGATCTTCAGACCAAACTTTAAATTAATTCATTGTGATGCACGATTTAAAACCATGACAGAACACACAAATTACTCCTGAATATCTCTTTCAATAAAAGAAAGCTCTACATTGTTATGCTTTCCTAGTAAAGTGATATTTAAACAAACCTATAAAAACTACTAAGATGGAAAAAGACAACAGATGTAAGCGATGATTTGAGGTTTGTTCTTAATTGTTCATATTTCGTAGTCAAAAGTCTACGAATCGTAGCAGCACAACGCTGATACGAAAAAAGGTGCAATTATCGGCGTATGACAAATCTAAGTTGGTATTATTTATTTACTTTTTATGTGACATATACGAAGTATTTTTTATGTAACCATAATATTACATGAACTTCTCATAAGTAGATAAAAAACTGACTGTGAATTTTCTTGTAGACCTTAATCATCAGATTCTATGCGTCTCAATATCAAGCTGTTAAACGAATCTGTTTACAAGTTATCAGCAAAACAGGACGTATCAGGTGATATCGAGTTGACACAATCGAGAAGAGATCATTAGAATATTTCATCGATATAATCGTACACGTGACGCTGCGTCTGATTACTTCGATACTAAGCGTCTCTTACTCAGGGCCCAGGGGTGACAGGAAAATCTACCTTATAATTTTTTTAATAATATTGTTCACTAGCTAAGTCCCGTCGTGTTACACATGGTTATTGTTGTGAATCGTCGGTAACGACGCGAAGCGAAGCTAGGCTTAAAAAAAATGGCCTAAATTATTCCTTAAGTCATCAGCTTTCTGACAATGACAGTCCCGTCAAAATCGATCCAGCCGTTCCATAGATAACCTTGAACAAATAGACAGACAGACAAAAATTTATAAATGCTCTTTTGGTGTAAGTCCCATATATTTATACTTCTATACTAATATAATAAAGCTGAAGAGTTTATTTGTTTGTTTGGTTGAACGCGCTAGTCTGCGGAATTACTTGTCCGATTTGAAAAATTATTTTAGTGTTAGATAGCCCATTTATCGAGGAAAGCTTTGGGCTATATATAATTACGCTAAAACCAATAGGGGTGAAGTAAAAATGAAGAATATTTCAAAATCGGTTGCTTTTTTCCTCTTGAGCGCTTCGACTGCGTGCGCTGCGTAAACGGTTAAAGTATGACAAAAATAATTTGTATCACAGATTTATTAAGTAATGTATTATTAAATTATGTATTTATAAATAATTATTATTATTTCGAACATCTGACATACAGCGCCATCTAGCTTCAAACTAAGCAGAGTAGACTAGATTGACTGATAAAATACATATATAGGATTTTTTTTTGTAAATTTTATACAAATTATGCATAAAAATCTATGTTTACGGATGTGTGCGAGTAATTTAAAAAGATAAGTACGACTATAATAATAGTGTTTATGAACTTACTCCGAATACTTTTCTAGTAATTCTACCAGGAGACCATAATCTGCAGACGTTTTATTGCACTTAGTCGATTGCACTACACGCCTGCCAACAAGCTTATATATCTTTTGAGCCAGGCATCGCACGTCATGTCATACATTAGCGTTAGTATATGAAAGAAGTAAGTAGTCTCATATCATGCTTAAATAATGTATTTTTTTAAAACTTGAAGCAAGAGGAAAAACCCAATGCGTTAATCAATGACTTTTCTTTAGTGAATTGTCCGTGTGGTGACGGATTAAGAATACAAAGTGTCACCACCCCTATTCATTCCATGGGTGTCGTAAGAGGCGACTAAAGGAACAAAATAAGCAGCTAACATCCTGCCAAGAGAAGGAAAACTTGAAACAAACCCTTTACCAACCCGTCTGGCCAGCGTGGTATAGTAGGCCGAAACTTCCTTTCAAAGGAGAGGCCTATGTCCAGCAGTGGACTGTTAAAGGCTGTTGATGATAATCAATGACAGTTTAATATTTGTGCACATAAATGTATTAATCGAATACCAAACTATCATTAACGAATTCCACGTAATAAGAACTTAGTAAATACATTGGAATAATTTGTATTAAAATCTACTTCTTAAACTACAACTACTATTGTTTTATTTTACAACATCAAGCCATTCTCCCAAGTTTCTATATTCAAAGTTACTTACGACATTTAAAAACATGTTAAGTATCAGAGAAATATCATTTCCCCTTATAATCAACTCAAACTAAGAGTGAAGATGCACACTTACTAATTACATACATACGTACAAACATAATGTCATGCTTATTTTCCTGAGAGATATGCAAAGACAATAGATCTCCACTTATTACAGTCCCTCACATCACCATCAAGTATTATTAAAATACGAATAAAATAAACCTTATTTCAATGAGCTGCAAAGAAAGCTATACAGTACGAAGATGCTTGCACGTAGTCGTTGTATCTCTGCTAGTGCTATATAAGGACTATTCTTCTTCTTCTTACAGTCAAATCCCAGTATAGTTTTTTATCTTTTTTCATAAATGTAGAAATAAAATGTATACGAATTGGGTACAAAAGTAAATCCTTTGCGGCTGTTGTTATGGCGATTACTGATTATATAACTGCCACCTGGAACCGTGTCTGTGTTTGCATTAACATAATATGTATGAAGTTTTTCTGTAACAAAGTCATAAAAACATGTATTTTAAGCATCTACAGAATATATTTCGACCGTGTTCTACTGTCGATGGACGTCATCACTGGACCATAGAAAATAATAACAAAAAGTACAAAGCGAGTTTTATTCTATGGATAACCGAAGCTACCAGGAACTCATGAATCTAAACATGTATCTGATCTACGCCGAATTTACGTCACTTGCGTCACAATATAAACACTGATTATTTTGCGCTGGCGCGGTCTTGTCAATTATTTATTCGTTATAAATAATGCATTGTATTTAACATAAAAATGTACGACGTTATAAAGTAACGTTTTATTTGGTACTTATTCTTTTCAGATATCATTGTGTAACAAGAGTGTTTAGTTTATTTTAAAGAAAAGAAAAATCAAGGAAATCCTTTAAGAACTCAATGCCAACTGTATAGTAGACCGGGCCACCGAGGCATAATAGACTAAAACCTGTTTATGGCTGTTGATGGCGATGATGACATTTCTTGAATATGTTAGATGAGTGTTTCACCTCATGCTTAGATGTTGTTTGCTTAGACACAGATGATACCCCTTAATGACAGATTAATTTTGCTTTTCCATTATCAATATGGACATTGTCCAGTCTTCCATAACTCGACAAGTATATTGCAGGCGTGATTTTTTGAGTTTACGTGTATAAAAAAGGTTAATGTTGCTCATCATGGCAGACCAACCCTACCAGGAGCGCATCAATCTAAGCACGTTCTTCCTTCTAACTTGCTCTTATACCATCACTGGGCTAAAAGTTCAATGGTCGCTCAAGTGACATGATGCTATCGCGACTTCTTATATTGTTGCATAAACCTGCAAGGGCGGAAATTGAATGGGCTGGTGTGTTGTAACGCAACCTGTCTTGAGTTCTTAACTATTTTGTTAATTCATTAGTTGCAGTGCCGCTGTAACAATTATTTAGAATTGGTAAATACCTGACAAAGTAAAGATCCACGAAGACCATCTAAATCTTGCGTTTCCAAGTTGAAAATCGAGGAGTTACCTTCTTTACATACGAGTAAAATAATTCGTAACTATAAAATCTACGCTTTTATGCTATTCTCAATTATTATTTCAATACAACTTGTCAGGAGTATAGGAAACTACTCAACCCTTATTTGTAGAGTCACAAAAGGCGACAATAGACCCTGGAACTCTTTGGGTTGATATGTCTATAGCTGGTATGGTAATCACTTACTGTCATCTGTTCGTTTGATACCTATACAAAAAAAGAATATCAGCACAATTTTAACATACTTACTCTCGCACTTACCCATCCTTTTTTTTCCTAGTGCGGAAATTCCCCCGGATGCCACCAGTTGATGACTATGTTGGACTCGAACCGACTAAAACCGCACGACGTCTCGGGTACTATAAGCGGAGGAACCAGGCGTACCCTCGGAAGGAAGTCCCTGGAACCCCAACGTACCTCGGGCCGTCTACGGTTTATAGTTCGCATTTACCCATCCTAGTTCTTTTTACTTAAGAATCCCAATTAAATTACATTTGTTCGAAACCTGTCTCCGTCCCATCCGTAGCGGCAGAAGCTTCTATTCACCTATGTATGTTGGTTTTGTGTCGCATACTAATGGTGGTAATATATTATTACCTGCACGCTATCGTATCTTTAAATATTTAAACATGACTAGCGTTTTCTCGATCTCAATCTCGCGTCAATATAAATTTTCGGACAATTTAAGAAAAAGTACCTTTTTTTTGACGAGGTGGGAAATCCATTCGGATCTCCGCCTCCTCGGGGATTCAGAAACCAGGAGTATGTGGTGTTTCCACTAAAACCCACGCCGATCGCCGGACTAATGCACCCTGCTCTGGGGAGGACCGGGACCATATTATTTCAGGTCCCCCCCAGGAAGCCGCGCCGAAGAAAGTAAGAAATAGCAGTATCTAAACTTCGGTTGTGTACATAGTCATAGTAAAGTGATTCCCTTTTCTGGCTTGATATTCTGCCCAATACAATTCTAGTATTCTTAATCACCAAAAGAAAAGGACAACACTATGTCTATGAGTGACAGCTTCTTATCTAGATATGAAGTCAGATATCTCCTCTCACCTACTTAGTATTCCAACGTAGTGCTGTCCTTTTCTCCTGATAAATAGATTTACCAGAGCTCCAGCAGAGGTAAGGTATTTCCTGCAAAATAGAAGTGACACTGTCAAGATTGCATGAGCTATCGGTATGATAACTACTGTTTATTTTCATTAAACGACTAATTCAGTTATGTGAAAAGTCATATTACAGTCTTTTAACTATTCAGAATAATTCAGATACATTTTACTACCATCATCCCTGCCTAAAAAGCCCATAAGCCTCGTCTTAAAAAGGAGGTTTTCTTATACTCTTTTGCCGGGTAGTATAATAGATGGGTTGGTTGAGGGATACATATTATTTATTCTTCTTCCCGTAAAAGTATTTGTGTGAAAATCCATACGTGTAGTCGTCAGCGCCTGCTTAGACAACTACATGCACATTTACAGTCGAAACAAACCTTATCTCTAATAAAATGAAAACAGAATATCAACCGCAAGAAATATAACCCTTTAGCAGCACTTACAACGACAACCATAAAGTCTCTTAGAGAACTGCAATGTTATATCCTAATACAATATCATAAAATCTAATTTTAGTTGTATTGTTAATTAAACATCACTGATGTTTGTCGATTGTAAAAGAAAGCAGAGGCTAACATTAGTCAGCAAGGTACTAGGAATGCATACATTCGAGGAGGTGTTGAACATATCCATTGCGATATTCGGCTTGCTTCAACATAAACCTTATCTGTAATTATGACAGTAATAATATTCAAATATATATACAGTATCAAAATGTTGCAAGCCTTAAAAACGAACTGACACTAAAAAACAATACATTTTGAATGACACATGTGTTTTTAAAAGACTGCATTTTTAGTGCAACTCATCACTTAAATCAACTCACGAACACATTGTGAATTTAATTGCATTTTATATTAAACAATAAAAGGGTAACTTTTAAGAAACCATTGACCAAGAAAGCTGTTGCCCATTCATAATAAGTTACAAAACAAATATGTAGCTACATAAAATTGTACTTGTGAAATGTTGACCAGACCACAATGTTTGGAAGAATTGAACACCTACTATTAAAAAAACCGGTACACCCACCTAGTAAACATAGACAATGCAGCGTTCACGAAACCAGGAACACATGAGCTTCAGAAGTACTAACTTCCGTCCGTAAATCGTCCAATTCGAGGTGGAATGCGGAAAACAAGAGAGGTCAAGCTATATTAGTAGACGAAGACATGATTCCATGTGGGCAACATTTCTCAATTTGATGTTTCTTAAAATATGTGACTCTTCCCACTTCTATTCATTCAAGTTTTAGTAAATAAACTCCCAACATCAAAACCAGTTTATCTTGTTGTACTAGAAAAAAGATTTTCGCCCATTAACTTTTTTTTTAGGAATAATTATCACATGCTGTAACACCTTCTAATATATCTCTATGAAACCAACTAAAGAAAATATCAATCGAGAATAAGATTACAATCTTTAATAATTTAAACTCGATGGCAAAAACTTTTTTCTATGAAAAACTGTAATAATCATAACTTCTGGCGGAGGGGTTCTATTCTGCCCCAGAGTAAAGTAAAGAGAAGATATAAAGTATATTAGAACAGACATGAAAATTCGTAGCACTAGGACAATTCTCAAAATTGTATTATTTTCTGCTTTCATGTTCCTTTTACACTTGTATTTATAAATCAAATATTAAAATTTAAATGTAAATATTTAACAATAGTCAACTATGATGTTATAACACATTTATGAAAAAAAAACCAAAACCATACCACTGCCAATACCTAAAGGGGCAGTGATTGACTTGAGGGTACATTATGGCATTACTGGTCTCTCACCTAAGTTTTAAAAAATAACTTGAAATAATAAAAGACTTCTAAGAAAGCCACTAGCGATAACCAAACTCCTTAAATCATTATTTTTTTTTTAAATAAAAACATTTGACTGAATTTAAAATGTAATTTTGAATTTGTATTCCGAACGAAATGCGTCATAAAAATATATAACATCTAAAAGAAGTATGTACTCGTACTTTTCCACTGCATGAAAATGATGAACCACCTGATAGCATATCATGACAAAAAACTACACTTTTATTATTTCCCAGTGTAAATAACATAAAAATGATTTAAGTGAACACCAGAAAATATAAATAAATAAACATTAAATGCCTCGCTGTCCAAAATTAAATTATGAAGTGTGAAACCAAATGCAATGTTATGTGAAGATCTTAACAAAGCACATGATTAAAATTCGTATTTTTGAATTGAAGATTTACAAATGCATTTGCAAGTTATTTTAATGGGGGAGTCAATTATTTTTACATCTGTTCTTCATTCTTTCAAATGGATTTAAAAAAATCTGTAAAAACATACTTATGTTTTTAAGCCGCGGCTCTAAAATTCTCCAAGATGGAAGTCATTTCATATTTAGTAAATTGAAGTATAAACACTTCCGTTTAAATTTTTAGCTTTATAAATGCGTTTATTTTATTCTAAATGTTACTAAATGTAAATGTTAAAATAATGTAATATACTGTATCAAAGTTAGAATTAGTTTTATTTCTTATTTGATAAACAATTAAAAGACATACTTGAAAACGATACATTCGATAACGCAGTCCAAATCATCGATAAATTGATAACGTGACGCAAACTCATCATAGTCACGTTATCTATCGATACAACCAACGTAAACCGTCAAATGTACTAGGAGATCATAACCAAAACAAAAGTAAACTATTTCGACAGTCATGCGCTCAATAAAAACTTCTAAACTTGAACATACCGCGCAACAGGGACGCCGCTATCTCTCGCTTCTCCCGTCTCGCTCTCTTTACGTCAGTTGACAAGCAGTGGGTGAACGAACTCCGAGAGTTTACTGGGCTAAAAGTTGAATGTACCTCCGTTCGCGGACATTACGAACAAGATAGCAACTTTACCATACGCATCGTGTCAATGAAAAGACGTTAACACGTTTTTTGTAAGTAGCGAATTTAACCAGTATATCATATTGCTAGAGCTCATTTTCTTTCTCGCGGTGCTAGACTATGCGCCATTCTGGTATAGAAGAACAAGTTTCTCACGACTACCACTACATTCGCACATCAGTAGTGAGACGTGTGTGCGAATGGATGAAGTCGTTTGTATGTGTGCGCTCGAGGTTGGTGTAGTCTTGAAAATAATTTCGCGGTCACACCAAGCCGGCGGGTTCATATAACCTGAACCACCTGTCTGTGTTGTGCGCCTGGTTATTTATATCTATGCGAGAAGCTATGTAACATGGCTATATATGTGAAAATATATATGTATATCAGAGAAATAAACCAACATTACTTCACACGCAAGATTCTTTATTCATTATTCATTGTACTGATTTTTTTCGTTAATTTATGTGTTGGATAATATTACAGTCGTAAATATTATCTACAATAACTGCTAATTTGTTTTGTGAATGAAGACGTTGGTGGTAAAAAATTAAAGGAAATCGAAAGTACGAGTTATTACGGGTAGAAAGCACCTGCTAGGTGTACGTGACAATAATACCTCACCTGCTTGGACCTATTATTCTTCAAAAGTAGAATAATAAAATAAAACTTTAATCGTAGATGTCAAAAAGACTACAAAAAAATAATTGAAGGTGAATTAGGAGCAACAATCGAATTTCAGACTGTAATCAAGATTGGCAACACGGGAATTGTGGGGAAAATATAAATTCTAAGAGATCTTACATGCAAATATGACGACACCTATTTTATCGCATAGCTATTATGGAACAATGTTAGTAGACTTTCAAATTAGTTTAATGTCTGTAGTTTGTTGCTAGATGGAGTTTGTAAGAAAGTAGGAGAGCATCCAAATCGATTTTCTTATCTCAGATCTAAACCATCATTTTCAAAAAGTGTTTTTTACATTTGAGCATGCCAATGTGACTTCTCTGCCTGATGAGAAACATAACTAGGATCCAAGAAGAAGAAGAAGGTCACCATAGTCATGTAACGTAGTGACCACATTATTTGAACTAATTGAAATACTTCAGCCTCATTTTGCCTCCGATCTCGTACCTAATCTTGATCTAGTTAATAGTTGATCTTCTGTGTGAGGATAGTATACCGCGGTTGAGTCTGACCTTGAAGTCACCTCCAGACTCTAGGCGCGAGGACATAAAAAGTCGGAAACGCTCTTCGACTCTTGAGTTGCACGAGTCTATGAAAGACGGTAGCCACTTATTCTCAGGTGACTTGTCCTTTCAACCCATAATGTCCCACTCCTGGGCTCGAATCCTATCAGAAGAGGGTTAAGGCCATACGTCCCCACGCTCCACGAGTGCGGATTAGGGATTGGCAGGACGTTATGGCTACGTAATCTGATCGTTGGATTTTTTTAAGCATCCCGAAAGGGTGGAACTATGCTTTACAACTATTATCTTATGATAACAACCTGGACCGATGACTTAACGTGACCTCCGAATCACGGGGATCCTAATCGTATCATGCCACTAACGGTCAACAACGATGTACGTAAGCAACAACAAAGCGTTCAGTACCTGATTTGGTTTTCAGATACTGACCTTGTCGTAGTTGCTTACTCGGAGATTGTTAATCACCTAGGGCTACTTGGCTATGAACATGTCCAATATTTATTCTTATATTTTTATCACCATCATCATCATCAACCTATCACAGTCCACTGCTGGACATAGGCCTCTCCAATTGCACGCCACTGAGTTCGATCCTCGGCTACTCGCATCCAGCTTATGCCAGCCGTCTTGCACAAATCATTACTCCACCTGGCCTACACTAAGTTTTTTAAAAAAGATGTGTATAAATAACAAATTAACTATAACACTTAGTATCTTGTTTAGTAAGTACTAAACAAGTATAATAATTTTATCAACTCCTACGAACCCCATAAGCCTTCCTCAGTCGTGGCCGCGTGGGAGACCTTAAAGTAGTCATCTAATACTAATCTCTGATTTATTGATTTTCGCCCACCTACATGAAATATATTCATCAATTTCGCACATACTATAATTTATAGTGTTTCAAATTGGTCATAAAATCACTGTTAATGTACAAGTTCCTGTGGCGGGCCACGTAAAACCAGCGACACGCCCAGGGCTCGCACGGGTTAAGACCTCCATCCTGTTTTATTACATCTTAAGGATTTGGTCAATTTAAAACAAGTAAACTAATTTTGTCATGAAAGATATTAATGCAATTTATATTACTAGCTGAGTATAAAATGTATTATAATTATTATCACTTTTAGGTTGATTTTCTGTGTATTGCTGGGTATGGGTATTACTGGCCCGGTCCAGCCGGCCCATTCGTGGTGAAATCAACATGGCTCCACTATCTAATGTAGTTGCTTGGTGTATAATTTATTTCAGGTATCCTTCTCTTTACAGTACTGTTTGCTGCCTTAGTCATTTCTGACGGTCTCTATGGAATGAACAGGTTTGGTGAGACTCCGTATTCTTAACCCGTCACTACACAGACAGAAGAATCAAGTTAAGAACACCACAACAGTTGGGAGTATATGAAGCCAAAATTACTGCTACATCCTTCCGCGTGAACTAAGAAAAGGTGAATGGCCAATCAAAATTGGCTAATTATCACTCAACTAATGGCAAACACAAGTCGATTAATGACAAGATTTAGTCGTAAAAGTCGAATACATTTCCGCAATAACATCTGCTCTTGATTCGTATATCTTTCTTCATCTTTTTATTTCGATAGTCATCTGTCATTAAGTAATAAACGTCTTTGTGTGATTAACTTTGATATATAGTATTAATCTACTTTCATACATCGCGGCAACTCTAGGTGTGGTTTACCATGGTTTATTGTGTGAATGACGGGTCCATCAAGAATCAAACTCCGGAGTACCCGTGAGTTTTTTCAGAGCGAAGCTGGTCTAAAAGAAGTAAGTCTAAGTTATCTGAAATATAGATAATAGGTGAAATTGACGTAATTCTAGTTGAAAATATGTCAAGTAGAACAAGCGTATACTTTCAAAGATTCTTAAACAATTAGAAAGTAATGTAAATGCAATCCATTACATTTCTTTCGAATTGTTTAAGTACTGTTGACGATCGTACGGTGACTTTACAGGTCTAACTCATTGCATTATTATTTCATTATCACCATCAGCTTATTGAAGTCTACTTCTGACATAGGCCTCTCCATAACGCAACTTTATACGATATTGCTTCTAGTATCATTTAGCTTGCACATTAATTCTACGAGTATTTACCTTATTTTTTTTAATTGTTATTAATTTACCGCAAATTGGGAAAGTTAAAGTCATTACTTTCTTATGACCTTCTTTTCGTGTGAATTCGTGCATTGACTGCCTCGGCGGTGCAGTTGGAGCGTAAGCGACTGCTGTGCTTGAGGTCTAGGGTTCGATTCCCGGGTCGGATCAAATATTTGTGTGATCCACAAATTTTTGTTTTCTATCTATAATATGTATGTATTTACAGAAAAAAAGTAATACAAGCTCTGCTTAGTTTGGGACTAGATGATGTTGTGTGTAAGATGTCCAAAATATTTAAAAAAAATGCAATTTAATAATAAATGTGAGCAGTGGCGGATTAACCACGTAGCAAGAGTAGCAAATGCTACAGGCCCCGCGCATTTAGGGGCCCCGCGCTTCAACGATTTCTGACTGCTAAAAAGTATCTACTTAAATTGAATCGTAAATAAGCGGGAAGTTTTGTGACACATGACATGTATTGTGTTCTCCCTAGCGGACTAATAAATCTAATTACAATCAAAACAACATGATGACACTGTTAGCTTCCATAGCCTATATGTTTTGAAGATTTGACATGCCATATTTATTGTTTGAAATACATTTAGCTTAAAAAAAATTTGTTGTATATATTTTAACATAATAGAACCATTTGCTTTTGTATATACATAAGTATATCAACAGTCTAAGTTCTAGTAAATGTACAGGTCGCTTTTTCTCTTCCATGACTCCAAGATGTTCTTTATAAATTACTAGCTTTGATATTTTGAAAAACGATTTTTTTTTTCGTGATTTATTTTTAGCAGTTTGTCGATGCGATAAAAACGTTTATTTGCAAATTAATTCGAGGACGGACCATGCACATGACGAAACTATAAAGAATCCTTTAAGTCGTGAACTAACAGAACCGAAAACTAAAAAGGAATGAAAATAGATGGAATACTTTATCTCACCTCATAAGAAATATTTTTTCTGAAATCTCTCATTATAACAGACAACGTAGAAATATTTTTTTCAAAGTAAGTACTTTCGCAGATGATTTGTAGGAAAGCCTTTTTTACGCAGGAAATGCTTTTTGCACTATCCCTTTAGTGGGGTATATGATGGGCGTGTGTGGGACTCCCCTTAAAACCCACGGAGGCCTACATCAGCAGTTCGGAGTAACAACAGGAACGCATCAGCGGCTTCTGGAGTCCCACCTGCCGTACCCCACGACAGAGGTACATCCCGGGGCAGGACGCTGTCATGCCTCTTTAACGCTCTAGCAGTAAGAGGCGCAAAATGACCCACCTTAGGTGACATCCCCGGGCTGCACAGGGAGTGTTACCTCTCTCGTGTTGCTTACATCTCCATAAGATGTGGCTGCAGCGACCCTTAGGCGATAATCGGGGGCCTAGCGACCTCTGCCACGTTCCTGCACTTCAGCCCTATCCCGATCTAATTCAGCAGACTCCTTCTGGAGCATAATGTCCTCACGGAAGGAGACCGCGGCTTCCCATTCCTCGCTAGCATTGCCGCGATAAATGCTGACGGTGACAGGTTTCGTTCGATCTGTCCAACGAGGACTATACACTCTTACTCCCACGCAGGACAGTCTTGGCTGCGCGTTGGCTAGCATAGCCCGGAGTTCCGAGCCGTGCCTATTAATCCTGCAGAGAATGCAGGCTCGTGGTACAACGCTGTCTCTTCGCCATTCTTACCGACAGAACGAATTTAGTCGTGGACCACCGTGTTCATGTCGGCCAAAATGTCAAAGGGTGGATTTCGCGGCAGGACCGCACGGAATCGTGCGGTAGCCTCGTACGACCCGTATGGCCACCAGCCGCTGCAGACTCCTGAGTTAATCCTGACAGCGAGTGGAACCCGTCAGGTCTTCAGACCAGATAGGCGCCCTATAGAGGACCATTGGAGGATAGCCTGTGCGATACAGTGGTTAATGATCTTGGACAGTGAAAATGAACTTAGAAACACGATGAAGCCAAAACGCCTGAATCTTCTCACTTTGACGAATATTGAATTTGATTAAATTATAATGGCTGGGCTCGGTATAATCAAATGGATATTTGGTCGGGATCTCAACCCTTGGGAGGACATTGATAGAATAACATGAGATGGTTCTCATCACTGATGAAGTAATGATACGCACAGTATTTGCTTGATGCTCTGGATCACTTGCACCAGCGAGCAGTACGCATACGTACGGTGGCCCACACTCTTGAATTCTACTCATGCTTTCCACCAGGCAACTTGGCACTTTTCAAAAGAAAAATGATTTACTCAGAGAGGTTGATTTAAATAGTATTATTATAAAAGCCTTCATGTATCAAGATAAGGTTGCTTGTAGCAGCTGTAAGTAACGTCTTTAGGGTGCCGTAGCTCATGATTCGGAATCCTTACGTCTCTCTCTCTCTCTCTCTCTCGCTCTCTCTCTCTCTCACTAGATAGGTCTTTTAAAAACAATGAGAGGTTGCCTTAGCAACCTACGTAATCAAAAACCGGTTTTAAAAATGGGTTTTTGATTACGAGTTATGTAACTTTATAGGGTATATTTTTCTTAAAACGTCCCTGCCCTCCCTTAATGGTATGGTAGTCCATATGCTGAACTTTAAAGGAAAAGTATAACCATTTAGATAACTTTTTTAGTTCAGGAGTTATAGAGGCCTAACTTGTAAAAAACGCTTCCTTAGAAATTTTCGTACAAAAATAACGAAATAATAAATAAACAACAATTATCGATTGGACACGGTTTAAAAGCCACGTACCATTATGGGTAATTGCGGAACCCTATTCTAGGCGGGCCTGACACGCACTTGGCCGATTTTTAAAATATAAGATTTTTATATATAATTTAGAAACATAATATCCTGAAACTATCGAAGGGCCCCGCGCTAGAATTTGCTACAGGCCCCGCGCTGGCTTAATCTGGCAATGAATGTGAGGGTAGTATAGTTGTATCAGTGCTGTTAGCTGTGATTACCTATAATTGAATGAGCACAGGGCATGTATTTTATTTATATGATGTGTGTATCATTTGTTGGTGATCCGAAATAAAAATAAAATAAAAAAAAAGTTAACGCTTTATAAGAAAAAAACGCTACACTGCTGCGCTACAATCAAAGTTATTGGTTTAACCCAACATGGGAAAATATTATGTTGATCGACCCACCGTTGCCTTATAAACCGAAAACTGAAACGGTCACTAGGAACGCCCAAACCTTCTGGGCGTTCCTAGTGACCGTTTCACGTATGTTTGTAAAGACTCACATGAGACTGGATACATTCCTAATGCGGCAGTTTTCGGTTTATAAGAAAAAAATAATTGAAGTCAATTCTTTCAACATTTTATGACGTATTTAGTAACGCTTGTTCTCGAATTTAGTTAATCAAAAAAATAAAATTGAAACAAAGAAATGTAGTGCGCGCGGTTAAAATATTAAGAACAGACATTTTGCATCCGAGAGAGAGGTCATTCACCTCTGCTCTGATTGAATTTCAGAACTCAACTGATAAATAAACGGAATTTATTGGTTGTAATCAAAACTTTATAGTCTCTGTATTTGTTGTAGAAGGTCAATTAAATTGAAACTCCGAGATGACAATCTTAATGGAAATGAATATATCCGTGAAATGAATCGACAACCGTATAATTAATTATTAAACCAAATATATATTATATAGCTAGCTAGAGGTGACCCACGCCACTTCATCTACTCCTTTTTTCCATTGGTAATCATCATCATTATTTTCATCGCCTTCAACAGTTCACTCCTAGACAATGCATGCAATAGCCTCTTCTTTATACCACGCAGGCCAGATGGGTCAGTGTAGAGATTGCTTTAAGTTTTCCTTCTCAACGCGGTGATGTTTTCTCCCGTAGTTTTTCCAATAATCGTTATTAATAGGGACGGTGACTCTCCGTCACATCATGAACGCTATCGGTAGTGATGTTAAATATCCTATTTTAGATACACCACCAAACCTTAAGATCCACACCTTAACATTTAAAAAATGGGGCCAAGTGCGTGTCAGGCCACGCATAGAATAGGGTTCCGTAGTCATCAATGATAGCACGTGAATTTAAAGTCCAAATAAAAGTCAAAACAATATATTTATTGAACACGACTTTTCAGGTGTCAATAAGAATTGTTATGTTTACATATTATTTCGTAATTTTTGTACAAAGTTTTCCAATGTACGTGTATTCCACAAGATTGACCTCTATATAACTCCTAAACTAACAGTTATTTAAGTGGTTATAGTTTTCCTTTAAAGTTCATCACATTTATTCTCATCATGAATTTCTAAGATTTCCAAGTAATTTTATCACAAAAACGTCCTTTGTTTAAACATGTTTTAAAATATCTATCTAATGATACCCCACACAATGGGGTATACGCGAGAAAAAATATCATCATTACGTGTAGGGGAGCTACCCCAAAAAAATATCTTTTTTTTTGGTTAAAAAAGGTAAAAGGGATTTTGTTCTATCACTTTATCGACGTGATAAAAACACATATCCATCAAATACCCTAATTTCATCTTTCTAACACTAACCATCTGAGTGGTAAGTCGAGAACGGACGGCGAACGGTCATGACGAAACTATAAGGGTACCGAGTCATGAACTATGGAACCCTGAAAACGTGGAAATAGTTTAGATAGTTTCCGAGTTCATCATGAGCAACAACGTGACACTAGAATAATAGATTAATCTTACAACATTATTGTAACGTTAAATGCACTTGAAAGCAGGTCTGAACGGATTCAGATGGGGTTCACAAGGGTTTCCTTTTCTTCACCTTGTTCATGTTTGATTTACAAAAATGGTTGGAGTTCGATATCTATCCAGAAGAATCTACGTCATGGTAAGCTCACTCGTAGTTCTGTTCAAACACGTTTCTAAAAATTAAAAATAATTTATTTTTTATTAGAGCAAACTGTACACCAAATTTCTTCTGCTCTGTTCTCTCATATAGAAACGTATGAGAAATATAGAGCTCTCTACGTGTCCGGACAACAGTACTACCTGCCTATAGTATTATCGTCTTTCACATCACTCTAGCTCGTTCCGGGCATGCTCAATGGAGCTACGGCCCTGAGCGTTTCCATACAACAGATAATATTATCGGCTAATATTACTTACTAGCTCAAATAATTTTTACCCGTCAAGCGTGAAATCAACAGGGAGAGTACTATCCTTTGTTTTTTTACGCGGCGAATGCTTTTCGCACCATACCCTCCGTGGGGTATGCGAAGGGCGTGCGTGGGACTCTCGGAGTTGTGACCGGTCTACCCACTAAACCCCGCGGCGGCTAACCTCAGCAGTCGGGAGGAACACCAGCAACGCATCGGCGACTTCTGGAGTCCCCCCTGCCGTACCTCACGAATAGGAAGAGTACTATCCTACCTTTTAGTAAAAGTGTAAGGAAAATATAAAAGTTTGTAGAGTTTATTTCGTTACGAGTTACCTTTTGGCTTCCTTTTCTCTTCCATACAATTTTGACAGTCTATGTACGAATGTATATTCACAAAAAAAAATTTGGACATCTTACACACATCATGTCATGTCATCTAGTCCCAAAATAAGCAGAGTTTGTATTATGGGTACTAAACAACTAATATAAATACATAAACATACTTTTTTTTGTAAATACATACATATTATACATAGAAAACCCCCAGACTCCGAAACAAATATTTGTGGATCACACAAATGTTTGGTCCAACTCGGGAATCGAACCCGAGACCTCTCGATCAGCAGCCGCATAGGCTAACCACTAGACCAACAAGGCAGTCAACTGTGCTAACTACGATTATAATGAATTTTGTGTCAATAGATTTTTACAATGGGCCGGGTGAGATACCCCATATGAAGTTCCTCAAAAGTTTTACATAGTTGGGTTACAGTTTTTTGAACTTTTAACGTCTTTATAAATTACACCCAAACAAATTTAATTAGCTGTTAGCCCTAGGAAATGACCGATCCACATCATAACACTCTTCATCTAGATACCTCATCATGTATTCAAGTTTACAAAGTTGTAAGCACTTGGACACAGAAAAGGTGGGTTGGTATAATTAAGCTATACCACAAGTTATACCACAACTTGTTTCGTTTACAGTTTAGTTATGAATATTGCGCTTATATTAAAGTGGCCTTAGGTGATTGGAAACTATCACTGAAGGTAAGCAATGACGGCGCGGTCAGTCCCCAGATGGGTGACCGTTTGTGGCATGATATGTTATGAAGTAGCAGTCGGTCCCGGTTGTTATCATAAAATAACAGTCATGAAGTTTAGTTGGAGGTCTTCGGGCGGGTTAAAACATTCAACGGTAAGATTACGTAGATACAACATGTCAGTCCCCAACCTGCACTCGGTCATCGTAGGGACGTATGGCCTTGGCTTTCTCCTGAGGCCTGAACCCAGCCCAGCCCAGCCTGCGTTTAGAAATCTTCAAACATACATATTTTAGACTCACATACAAAAAAAAATCGCTATGAAGTCACACATAAAAAAAAAAACAAAAAAAAACACTGTATGTGGAATTTGGAATTATATACACAAACACACAACAATATTTGAACATATTCTGTGTCATAACAGTGTAATGCTGGCTCCTTTAGCTTATCCTTTGGCAGAGGGGAACGACTGCGTATGGTTACACCCTAGCTTGTTGCTTTATGGAAAATAAAATAGTGGAATTAATTTTTTTACGAGTTGCGCAAATAGCCTAATGGTCAGATAGTCAAACTGTTTGGAGTCAGGTTTGATTTTCATTGTGTTGGAAGCACAGCAAGCAAATAATATTATGGATTCTGAGTCCAGAAAAGCACAAACGGACATAAATTCACACTTGTCGTCAAAAAATCCTATGGTATTCGTATCCGATGGTAAAATACTGTCCGCCCCAGATGTCACTTGTAAGCTATTTAGCAATATATTTATTTATTAGCCAAGTCCCGCGGTGTGGGTTCGTGGATTTCAGTGAAGCTAGTCTAATGAAGTAGCCAAAATTACTTCCTATACCATGAGCTTTCAGCCAGTGAGACTCCCATCAAAATTGACACAGCCATTCCGAAGATTATCGGGAAAAAACAGACAGAAAGACATTTTTTTTGTAATTTGCTTTTTTGATGTAAGTATCTTATATAATTTGATATGCATTTATTAAAAAACTATTCATTTGATATTACAAACAGACACTCCATATTTTTTTTTTGTATAGATTATTCATTGTTCCAAATATCGGGATGATCGGTACTCTTTGTGGGAGGCCTTTGTTCAGCAGTGGACGACAGTAGACTGAAGGTCAGTACCAAAGACCATATTCGACTGAATTGAAACTCCCAGTGACGCACCTCTAAACGTGTACTTGATCAGATCCCCTGTATAGGAGCAGTTTCCTTCTCCTTTAATGGGTTCGACACCCATTACGAATATAGTACTAAAAACAACAAACTAATATGTTCTTTCATGGCTATCACATATTTAGTAACGTCCCTATAGTCATTATATGGGGTGCCGTTGTGTCCTTGTCTACGCTACCCTCGATACTTAATACGCCTCTGGCCGCGCTCTTTGGTAGAAAAAGCATAGAATCTTTAAGATACTTACTAGTCTTAATGACATAATGACTCGGATGGAAAGCATGAGTAGAATCCAAGAGTGGTGGTCATCATATATTGTGAATGCGGACAATGCAACAGCTTGACCCACGCTATGGCGGCCTAGTGAGATACATCTTTACGCCCAGCTTGAAGGACTCGGAATCATAGAAAGAGTGAAAAACGTTAGCTGGTAGTAAGTTCTAGCTTCCGGCTTCAAGAGTCTGAATTGGAAAGAAAATTTTAGTCCTCAGAGTCGGTTTCTGGTTATACATATTAGCAATGTCTAAAAAAATCTGGCATAACTCTTTAGTTACATATTTTTACTCCCAATATTAGTCTGTGAACAAACACTGAGTCACACTTCCTAAATAGCAAGTGCTATAGACGTTTTGTGTGTCTGGACCCCGTGGCTCGGAAGTGAAAGTGTAGAAAGTGCGGTGAAAATCTCGCCGGGCTCACGATCTTTCCAGCAACTTAACTCTGTGCTGCACCTATGCAGTTTGTGTCTCGTATTGTTCAGTTTATGACTACACATAAATATAGAGAAATCTAACATTGAGAACTATAATATGTATTTGTCAGTGTCATTGTGTGGCATTGGCATTTCTCTTAGGTACACGTTTCAAAACACACTACCACTTTGAAACAACAATTCATGTTAAAAACGTAGTTGTTATCATCTCGCAATTCTGCTTTGATTTCGTATATATTTATCTGTATATAAAACTACAACTCCTGTATAAAACTTTTACATTCAGGTAAATCCGATTGAACTAGCAGCTAGCTTACCCCAAAAATCCTTGGGAATAAAGACTAGGAAGAACAAGAACTCGTGTCACTATGATAGTTGCCATACTCCTCCAAAACAGCTTGATCGATTCCTATGAAATTTTGTTTAAATATTGAAGAGTTAGACAACTGAACTACGACGTAATTTCTTATTTCTGCGGGCATTTCTGCAAGTCTATACTGATACCTAAATTGAAATTATTAGCACTATTTTGTGCTTAGTTATAGACATCGCACAAAATGACTCGAGTGTTTGCTAAAATACTCTCTATAAACCTTCAATGGCTTAATCAATCACTAATATCATATTCTTTAGACCTTAGTTGCTGTAAGGCACGTACGTTTGCAGGCATTGCAGGCTTAAAACTTTTCCCTAAAACAAAACATCGTTAGAACAGAATTTTCTAGAATTTCTAGTGTAAAGAATCGCGTTCATTCTATTACCTTATAGAGTGCATAAAAACTAAATTGACTTAATTGTTAGGCGAGAGACGTCGCGACTTTTTTTCCATTTAGATCGACATAATCAACGTGTCTGTCAGTTGTCTAACTTCTATAAAATCCGTCATTATCCGTGCATTGACATCAACAATCTCTGTACTGTGACTTACTGAGTACTCATTAAAAAATTAAAAAGAAATCATCATCAAAACACAATCACACAAACAATGTCTCTGACCCACATTTACAACACACAATTTTAACATTTACATCCTTCAATTTAAAGCTTACAATGGTGTGTATGATCTCGAAAAGTGAATGGGGAATGTCAAGAACACGATAAAAATATCTAGGGAGAGTAAGAATAGTAGCTCACGGTCAAATAATATAGACTTTCACCACTTTCTCCGACCTAAATGTTTGTATTGTCGTAGGTCTATCTACTGGATGGCCTTCAGGGTGCACTTTTGGTTTTATCTATCACTTTCATTTACCTGTGTCTGTAGAAAGTAGTGACGTCATATGTTAGGACGTAGAAGGTAAAAGCGACGGGAGAGTGTCGGGAATTGGGTCACTCGGTCTTTGGAGTTCAATATTTTCGAAGTTGTATTGCTCCGTTGATCCAGTTATTCTACTGTGTTTCATTCATTTATTTTAGTGAAATTTTGTAGTTATTCTTGTAGTTCCCGGCTTCCCGAAGGTTAATAGTTTTAGCAGACTATGTTATGTATGTTTGTATATTTGCCGTTAAACCGGTTATAAAGAAAAAGATCTCAGTAAATGCTTAAAAATCACCACACCTATCAAAAAGTTTCTACTTAGTATGATTTTAGTTGTCTAAACTTTTCTTTTGTTAAATAAGTAGAAATCAAATTAACATTTAGAATATTTGTTGTGCCCTAATGAACTATACAAATATACGTACCTGCATGTAAGTCACAAATAACGCCCATCTAACCTAAAAATAGTTCTTTGCAAGAACCGGTTTCTGCTCTTTTCTCTCAGTTCAAGCGCAAATCGCTCTTCACTAATTCGATTGATTTAGTAATCGAAAATTTCTTTTGATATATCTCGAAGCGTCATTTAAAATATGCAATTTATCGGCATTCACACGCCTGAACCGACTTTCTATAGGAAAAGTGTAAAAGTTGTCATTATATATTATGAATTTCTAATCTTGATTCGTCATTTTCTTGAGCGTATACGGTTCATAAATCATTCAGAGCCATTTGTTAGTGTGCATGAAATCTCCTTTTGATATTTAGCAGCGTCGAATCCTTTTAAGTTGACCATAAAGCACTTGACTGTGCTTGGAGTTCGCAGAAATCGATGATCAATGTGGTATTCATACTTAATGTAAGCTGGGCTGGGTCATTCCCTTCCTGAAGGGATTCAATCAATCCAAATTATAGCGAAGATTTGCTGACCTCCGCACTTTCATCCTTATCTATAGAAGATAGTGCACATCTTAAAAGGTAGTGGAGCCTCGCTGACTTCAGCACGAATGGGCCGGCTCGAACGAGTAATTGCTACTCTCACACAGAAAATCAACCTAAAATGACAGGTTTCGTGTGTGTAAAACAAATATATGCAGAACCCACAAAAATTTGGTCCGACCCGGGAATCAAACCACTAGACCAACAAGGCAATCAAGGTGCCGTATGATTCCTGACTTCAGTTTTGGTGTTACTAACTACTTAGCTCTATCAAAATGCTAAGTGATCGTAGGTTTCAGTTCTAATTTGACTAACTAGCAGTGAGTAGTGTTGGGGTTGGAAATAGTGATCTTTCGCCATTTTGATAGTGCATATATCGTGCATGAAGCGCTCATAGCCGAGTGGCCTTAGGTGATTGGAAACGATCACCAAGGGTAAGCAACGACGGCGCGGTCGGACCTAGATGGGTGACCGTTTGTGGCATTTTATATCATGAGCGTTTCCGTGATTCGGAGGTCACGTTAAGCAGTCGGTCCCGGTTGTTGTCATAAGACAGCAGTCGTGAAGCTTAGTTGGAGGCCTTCGGGCGGCTTAAAAACATCCAACAGCAAGATTACGTAGCCACAACGTGTCTTGCCTGTCCCCAACCCGCACTCGGCCAGCGTGGGAACGTATGGCCTTAACCCTCTCTTGAGAGGAGACTTGAGCCCAGCAGTGGGACGTTATGGGTTGTTGATGATGATATATCGTGCATATATATCCAGTGCTGGACGCAGAACAACATTATTTATATCGTATCAAGAAAATGACGAATCGAGATTAGAAATTCATAATATATAATGACAACTTTTACACTTTTCCGATAGAAAGTCAGTTGAGGCCTCTCCAATTGCACGCCATTTAGTTTGATCCTCCGCTACTCGCATCCAGGTCCTGCCAGTCGTCTTGCGCAATCACTCCACCTGGCCTGTGGACGTCCTACACAAATTTTGGCGAGACGCGTTCACCACTCAAGAAACTAAACATTGTTTTCAATACTTTTAAATTTACATATAAGATACTGAAAAACTGCACCACGAAGACCTCGCAACGTCTATCTGGGTAACAGTCAGTCCTTGGCTAATTAGCGAATTGCATAGATTAACACATAACACGGACGTCCATCCAAGTCAAATATCAATTCACGATATAAATAATGTTGTTTACATTTGGATAGTATGTATTTCTATAATTTATATTGAAAAGCGTGTTGTTCCTTTTTTATATCACATTAAAAGTTGAAATTTTAAGTAATTCATTATACCTACAACCGCGAGGAGGTTTTATAACATGTTTATTTATTTGTTTTATTACATTATACACAGTTTATTGGTTATAAATTGCAAAACTGAACCAAGCATAACTCCACCTTTGACGGGTTAAGACCAAAACACACATACATAAAAATAAACAATAAATAAATTAACTATAAACTGTTTTGATGGAGCAGCAGCAGCAGACTTCAAGCACAGCAGTTGCATACGCTAAGCTTAAAGTCTCGGATTCGATTCCCAGGTCAGAAAAAATATTTATGATCTGCAAATATCAGACTATAGAGTCCGGACTACAGACTACTTTACATCAGATGTTTTTAGCTGGTAACTTTACTCACCCGGTAAAAAGAAACAAAATAATACATAATAGTGGTGTTCTGTGTAATACAAATTACACACCCAAAATTAAAAACAAATATTTACAGTTCATACAATTATTTAGCACAACTCGGGACTTGAACCTGAGACCTCAAGCACAGTAAACGAACACACTACCACTGCGGCACCGAGGTAAACAAATCCAAAGCAGTGATAGTTTGAAATTTTTGGAGAGAAAGTACAAAATTTTCATTATTTTAATGTATTGTAATTTGAAATTTACGAGTTGCAACATTTTCTAATTTACGTACAAGGTTTACTGCAAAACAACAAAAACCTATCCACCACAAATATTAAAAACTTTGAAACAAGAAAAAATAAATTAAAAGATTAGTGATCATATTAACTAATTAGTTTCTACAACATTCTACGGTAATCGAGACATCGTTCGAGACACGGCGCACACAGACCACCAAAATTCAAGACCTGTAGCTACAGTAAAAGTTGCCCAGCGAATGTCAATGACCGCAGCATGCGGTTTTGACCTTAGCTCAGGTTTATGTAGCAAACTTGAGTGAAAGTAGGTGCATCCATCATTCAATGAGGGGAAAGTGACCACCCTTGTATATTGATGGTGTGGGACGCGAAATATTGATCCATGTTGACTTATATTGTACTTAAAGTTTGGAAAAAAGTGTCGAATCGGATAGTTTCTTGGATAAACACTAACGAGATGACGGTTCTTTAATAGGAGATTCTAAAATTGTGCTATCCTGTAGAAGAAGTAATTCCGTGATCGTTTATCTATAAACAGTTTATTCGATGACAAAAGTACCCGAAATGGTGTCATGACTCGTGACTCTGAGATAATCTTATTCTCTTTTCTCTAGTATTGAATGCCTTGACATCGGAGATACAGGAGGAGGCACCTTGGTGCATGTCTATAAAAATATCATCAGATCTACTGTCCTGTGTAGCCACAATATATCCTACATTATTACACGTAGTTAGATAAGCCACATATTATAAGATACAGTCAAAGATTAAATAAAGCAATTATAGGCACGCACCATTTTAGTATATAAGCGCTATTGATAATTAAATAAAATATACTACCAGAGACTATCATATACTATCAGAGACTATTATACCTGTCTATGACACACAATTCACCACAGCAACTACCACATCACTAGCTCGCCTCGCCAGCCAATCACACGGTTCCACGCGGACCAATCAGGACGAACGAGTCGCCGGCGCCACGTTTGCCGGTCGCTTCGCATCGAACGAGGCGGCCCTCGACTCTGTTCCACGAAGCGCGGCCCGCTGCACACGCGCCTCGCATTACATGGTCCATTCGCGCCGGAATAGTTGGTGCAGTGCAATTTACAAATCATCAATCGTAAAATCGCGTCGCGTCGCCGTGGCCCGCCGCCATTACAGAACACAAAAATCAAACAGCGGTACGCAGCCACGAGCAGCTCGATCACAGCAAAACAGCAAAACATCGCGTCGCGTCGCCGAGGCCCGCCGCCATTACAGAATACAAAAATCAAACAGCGGTACGCTGCCACGTGCAGCGCGATCATAGCGAAACATCGCGTCGCGTCTCCGTGGCCCGCCGCCATTACAGAACACAGAAATCACAGAACACAGAAATCACAGAACACAGAAATCGGACAGCGGTACGCAGCCACGTGCAGCGTGATCACAGCGAAACAACAAGCCTTTCTACAAGAAAACAGCGTGCAGCGGCATCAACACAGCCACAGGAACAGTCAGATAACACATCAGACCAATTAATTTTTTCTCAGTCTCATTAACCTAATTTTCACATTGCATCAGCAATTCCAATCAGACGTTTTTCAATTTTACAAACATTTCAAATGCCCTTTGCATTGTTAATCATATAGTATCATTCACAGACACCCCGTCAAACTTTTTTCAATATTTTAATCAAATACTAATACAGCCAATTTTTTCTCAGCTTCGCAATAGCTAGCAACAGCCTTGGTGAGCCTGTGCTTCGTGAATAGACATCAGCAGCTTTCTAGGGTGCTCGCTCGCCACGTGGTCACACGAGTTGGTTGCTCACCACGTGCACCACATTTGCACGCCCTAGCTTCTGCCATCTTCTGCACTGCACGCTAATTTAAGTATTGCACAATTCTTTGCACGAACACTGTGATAACATTTGCCTGCTTGCAATATTAATTTTAAATTTTGTGTGCCTTATCAACCTTCACAGACATGCCCACTACAGGCTCTAAATTTGATGAACCAGATTTAATAAAACAACGTGGTTTTATTAAGAGAAAAGTAACATTATTCAGAAAATACATTCAACACATACAGAACTATCAATCATTAACAGACATTCAAATGATTGAATTAAAAAACAGACTTTCAGACTTCAAATCACTTCACAAAACATTTAGTGAAATTCAGTTATTAATTGAGTTAAACATGAACATTTCAGACACTGATGAGCCAGACTTGGAAGGAGAACAGTTTGAGAATGACTACCAGCTGCTGGTGGCTCAGGCTTCTCAAATGATCCAGTTGCATGACAAAGCGGTAACCAATCCTGAGTCAATCAAGGAGCATTCAGGTGGGACCCAATCATTTATTAAGTTTCCTACCATTGACTTGCCACACTTCTCCGGTGGTTATCATGATTGGCTCATGTATAGAGACACATTTCAGTCACTCATCAACAGACACAAAACACTAGACAACATACAGAGGTTTCACTACCTACGCTCCTCGCTATCGGGCAGTGCAGCATTAGTTGTCAATTCCATAGAAATGACGGGTGACAACTTTGAAGTAGCGTGGAAACTTTTGTGTGAACGTTATGACAACAAACAACAACTAATAGGTAATCATGTTCATGCATTATTCAACATAAGTCAAGTTCAGAAGGAATCTTCAGTGTGTTTGAGACAATTGTCTGATACAGTACAGAGACACCTTAGGGCATTAACCACACTAGGTGAAAAAACAGATTGCTGGGATACATTGATAATATACTTAGTAGCGAGTAAATTAGACTTCAAGACATTAACACATTGGGAAGAACATAAAGCCACACTCTCAGACACACCCACACTTGAGTGCCTCAAAAAGTTTTTAAGAGACCGTGCAAATTTATTAGAAAACTTAGAAGACACAAAAACAAACAATAACACAATCACATCATATACTCAAGTGGGACATAACATTAAATCATTCACACCACAATACAGATCAAAAGAACCTACATGTTCTATTTGTAAACAGCATCACCATTTATATATCTGTGAAAAGTTTAGACACATGTCTATTGAACAGCGGATTAAGGAAGTAGAAAAATATAAAGTATGTTTCAACTGCTTACGCCCGGGTCATGATAAGAATTCATGCAGAAGGGGAGCATGTAAATACTGCAACAAGAAGCACCATACACTTCTACACCTTGAAGCACCTAAATCAACATCGGTTACATTCACCACAATACAAAACAATAGCACACAAAACAAAACAGTATTATTGTCAACTGCACTAGTTAACATATTGGATAACCAAGGAAACTCACACACAGCACGAGCACTCCTGGACAATGGCAGCTCTTCAAGCTACATTACAAAACACCTTTGCTTAAAATTAGGCTTACCAATGCACAACATTAATACATCTGTAACTAGTATTAACAATCAGTGCACAAATATTACAGAAAAAACTAACATTCAAATTCAATCAACATACAACAATAATTACAATGCAAACACACTGTGCTTTGTAATTAAACAAATTTCTAACTCAGTACCACACACATACATTCACAGAGATATCATTCGGATCCCTAGTTGCATACAACTAGCAGACCCAGACTTTAACATTCCAGCTCCTATTGACTTATTGCTGGGCGCAGACATATTCTGGCAGGTCATAGGTGATGGAAGATTACCATTAGGTAAACAGCAACCAGTACTACAAGAAACACAATTAGGCTGGTTGATATCAGGCTGCATCTCAGACAGCCAGACTCATAATTCCAATCAGAACACATCATTCTTTGTTAATCAGATCTCAAACGACATAAACAAATTTTGGGAATTAGAAGACATTTCTACTCCTTCAGATATATCACAAACTACACAACAGTCTTGTGAAGAAATATTCACAACAACTACAACCCGCACAGATAATGGTAGATTTGTAGTCACCATACCGTTCAAACAATCACCAGAATGTTTAGGACAATCATACAATCAGGCAAAATATCGATTTCTAAACATAGAAAAGCGATTCAAAACAGACCCTTTATACAAGCATCAATACTTAACTTTCATGCAAGAATATCTTGACCTAGGTCACATGACCAAAAACACAACAAACAAAAAGTTTCAAACTCCTTCATATTACATACCACACCATGGCATAATACGTGATAACAGTACTACACCGAAAAATACACAACTACACATATTCTGTGATGCTTCTCAGCATGCCTATGGCGCCTGTACGTACAAAACCCCAGAACCACAAAAACACTACACAATGTTACATACAGATAGACAATGAATCATTCATTTTTAGGTACTCTAATTTCACAAAATTAACACGCATAACTGCATACATATTGCAATTTATAAACAACTGTAGAAATAAAACAAAAAGTAATTCAGCTTCAAACAAATTTATTTCACTATCTACAAACGAGCTAAATCAGGCTAAATTAAATTTAGTGAAAATTTCACAGTTACATTCCTTTGCTGACGAATATGAATTGCTTTCAACCAGTAACACTTTACCAGGTAAACACAGATTAAGTTCATTGCATCCCTTCTTTGATCATGCGGCTGGTGTCATTCGTGTGGGCGGCAGGCTCGCTAATTCGCGATTTCATTACGACAAAAAGTTTCCAATGCTTTTACACACTAATCATCACATTTGCAAACTAATTTTTACTACTTACCATGTAACACTTCTCCATGCTGGTCCACAGCTACTACTAGCACACATACGTGAAACATACTGGCCTATTGGTGGTCGCAACCTAGCCAGAAAAACAGTACAGACATGCATTACATGTAGACGCTTTCAAGGGAAAACAATCACACCTATAATGGGTAATTTACCTGAGCCACGCATGCATTCAGATTTTCCATTTAGCAATGTTGGTGTAGATTATGCTGGGCCAATCATGATCAATAGTCGGAGGGGACGTGGTAGTCAATTAATAAAATCATACATATGCATATTTGTATGCCTTGCAGTTAAGGCTGTACATTTGGAATTGGTTACCGATTTGACAAAGGAATCTTATTTAGCAACATTAAATAGGTTCATAAGCCGCAGAGGTAAACCTAATCACATATATTCAGACAATGGCACTAACTTCGTAGGAGCGTCAAATGTTATTGCAGGTTTCCTAGCAAGGAGCAAAACTTCAATTAGTGAAAGTGTAGCAGATCAAGGCATTACCTTTCATTTCATCCCCCCATATTCTCCACACTTTGGTGGGCTATGGGAAAGCACAGTCAAGTCAACAAAACATCACCTTAGACGAGTCCTAGGCTTAGCACATCTCACATATGAGGAAACATACACAGTTCTATGCCACATTGAAGGCATTTTAAACTCAAGGCCTCTAACCCCAATTTCTTCTGACCCGTCTGATCTCACTGCTCTTACTCCGTTTCATTTCTTAATTGGTCGATCATTATCTGTAATACCTCATCCACCTCTGGCTGACTGCAATCCTATGCATCTGCCCAGATACAAGCGCATAGAGCTATTACGTCAACACTTTTGGAACAGATTTTACAAAGAATACATTTCTCAGCTCCAGATCAGGACCAAATGGAAGAAGTCATCGGGGCAGCTGACAGAAGGCACCTTAGTCGTCGTGAAGGATGACGCCCTTCCACCTGCTCGCTGGGTTCTTGGACGAGTAAGAGAGCTGCATCCGGGGTCTGACGGAGTCACTAGAGTGGCTGACATCCAGACAAGCACAGGCACCATCAGACGGGCATTCAACCGGATATGTCCACTCTTTTGCGGCCCGGCAGAATGTCTATGACACACAATTCACCACAGCAACTACCACATCACTAGCTCGCCTCGCCAGCCAATCACAAGGTTCCACGCGGACCAATCAGGACGAACGAGTCGCCGGCGCCACGTTTGCCGGTCGCTTCGCATCCAACGAGGCGGCCCTCGACACTGTTCCACGAAGCGCGGCCCGCTGCACACGCGCCTCGCATTACAATACCACCTTGAGTCTCATTATACTCCTTGCCCAAACATAGGCAAATCCTGTATGGTTCTAAAAGTTAGCCCATTAAGAAATCAAATGAGATCCTGAACGTACCTGAAATGCGAATGCTGAGATGTATGTGTGGTGTGACTCGGATGAACAAGGTCAGAAATGAGTATATACGAGGAAGTCTGAAAGTAGCGCCACTGGATGAAAAGTTTAAAAGTAATAGGTTATTTTGGTATGGACATGTAATGCGGAGAGATGCGAAAAATGATGAGGAAAATGTTGGAAGTACAAGGGAAGAGAAAGACCAAAGAAAAGCCGGATGGTTGTGTAAAAGAAGATATGATTTCTACAATTTATGTTAATGACCTGTTTCTCTAAGATATATTTTTCAATCGAAAGTCAACGTATTTAGATACAGATCAACACAAAAACACTCCTGTATTACGTGTAGCTGTAGAAGTCATCGCACGCGCCCAAAACCGCTGAATAAAGTTTACTTGTCTGAGCAATCCAAATTAAAAGGCACGATAATCCTTAATCAGCTGTTGTAATTTCGCATGTCATTGACCCACAGCCGTCGGCTCAGTTGAGAAATATAACTTGGAAGGTACAAAGTTATGTCATAACGACTGCACGGGTGACCTCAGTGCATAAGCAGTCACCTCATCACGTAACACTATGCTTACTCTTTTAGGTTCAATCTTCTACACAGATCTACACTTTAAATGATCTAGGTGATATGTGATCTAGATTTATAGATGTTCTTTGTGTAAGTTTCCTATATGGTTTTAAGGGACAGACAGAAGAAATATCCTTGCACATTTGGCCTAGTAGGCTAGGTTCAAATACAGCATGGGCCACAACTTTGTGGACAATGCAAAAATTGTGGTTCTGAGTCTGGGTGTTCTTTGTGCCGTTCATGTATTTTTGTAAAGTCCTCCGCGAGAGGATATATATTCCTAATCCTTTTTTACTTCACATTTTTTCATCATCATCATCATCATCAGCCTATCGCACTCCACTGCTGGACATAGGCCTCTCCAATTGCACTTCACTTAGTTCAATCCTCGGCGACTCGCATCCAGCTCCTGCCAGCCGTCTTGCGCAAATCATCACTCCACCTGACCTGTGGACGTCCTACACTACTTTTGCCGAGACGCGGTCTCCACTCAAGAACACGTTTACCCCAACGGTTGTCGGTGCTGCGGCTAACATGGCCAACCCACTGCCACTTCAGCTTGCTAATCCTCTGGGCTATGTCGATAACTTTAGTTCTCTGCCGAATTACGTCGTTTCATTTTTTCATTCTTTTTTTAATCAAAAACTTCGTGTGTGAGTTGTTGTTTTTGAATGAAATTAAAATATTGTGAAAATGTAAAACTTTTCGTATGTTATGGTCCAGTTGACCTCTTCACTACACTATATACATAAATAATCTGTCCATTGCTGCAAAAACATGTGGACATCTTGGGAAGGGTATGGTGTGTATGGCGGCCTAGTGAGGTGCTTCTGTAGTTTTGAATCATTTGGCCTCCAGTCTTGCACTCACCAACGAAACAAAACAGAACAAATACTGTCGTTTTTAGGTTGGTCTTCTGTGAAAGGATAGTGCTAAGTCATTCAAGTAACTGGTTAAAAGAAAAAGCATGTAAATAAATAATCATGCTTATCATCAATAGCGTTTAATTGTTCACTGCTGGCCAAAGGCCTATACTTAGCAAGGAGGTGTGACCTAATATACCACAGGCCAGACGGTTTATTTCAAGTTTTCATGAATCTCGGAGTGATATCTTGCGTGATTACTCTCTTAGTCGCCTCTTAAGGAAGAGCAAAAGTGCTGACGATTGACAAAGTTCATTGATGATTCATGTTTTAATTATCACGAAACGGTTCGTAAATTCTAGTAATGTAACTTCTGTTCTAAATTTGTTAAAGTTGTTGTGTTCTAAGATTGAATAAAATATAGACAGGATAACAAACTTGGTTTTTTAATGTTTCCTAACTACTTTTCTCCACCAGATGGCTCTTAAAATTTTTTAACAGTGACATCTCGTGGCGAATTCATATACTTATTAAAATTCTAAAATGGTTTGACACTGTTGTACCGACTGTACACTTTATATCGAATTGAGAATTTCATAGTGATACCAACATACGAAATCTGAATATGAGACCTAAATAAAAACTTTTATTATTTATCTCTATTTAGTGTGAGTTAAACTTAGCATATAATTGGATTGTTTTGTAGTATTCAGTATTGTATCAATTGTGTTTTGTTAAAGAAAATAAATGTAAATCTAGCAACCCAAGGACTGACAGCAGGCAATGCTGCCAGCTTCTCGTTTTACAGCTAATTTGGTTTTTTTTGTCTTTTTTTTTTTTTTTCTTCTTTTTTAAAGACAACTCCCGCATTAGGAATATGAATTCCTGTGTCGCGGGGGACTTTACAAACATACAAGAAACGGACACAAAGAACACCAAGACTCAGAACAACAATTTGTGAATCACACAAAGTGTTATCCCACGAGGGATTCGAACCCACGACACTTGGCGCAGTAGAGAGCGGCGTGGCGACCGCTTAAAACCACTAGGCAACATTTTGGCCGATTTAATCTAAAATGTGAAATATTGTGATCTGATAATTATTAAACATATGAAGATGTGAGAGAATATCATCTTATTATGAGAGACTAAAAAATTCATAGAAGTACATTTGTAAAAACTGAACTTTATGCATCTTAATTATCAAGTCATACAATATAGTACATAGAGTGTATTGTTTTAAATAAATTACTCTTTAAGAGACTTTAAATATTTTATAAGATAGACTAGGTTTCGGGTTCAAATCCCGCGTTGAGCCAAAAGTGTTGTTGGATTTTTATTATAGGAAATTCTCAATAACAGCCCGGAGTTGGAAGTTTTCCGGTTATTCACGTCCGTGTCTCAGAGAGCATTTTAAGCCGTCGGTTCCAGTAATCATGAACATCTATGGCAATCGTTATTGGGGAGTCAGTGCCCTCAAACCTTTTCAGTTCAACCTTTGAATTTCAGTTCCTTCTCCCTCAGTGTTGCAGAGGTCCAATACCAGGCACTCGGTAGCAATTCTGATATTCAGGTAAAACCGATTGAACTAGTAGATGACCCTACATAATCTTGGAAATAAAGGCTAGGAAGAAGTCTATGTCTTAGCAAAATATTGTAAGTAAGGATCTAAACAATATAGTATATATTTACTATTAATAGTTGTTTGTCCATCGTAGTACTTACAATGTAGAAAAGCAATACATTTTCTTATTATTTTGTAGCATTTTTAATTTACATAAATTTAGCATTATAGTATTTATTAAAGTTGGCAGCCCTATTAGCGACTGCCATGATTTGGCGTTTGGCTTGTCATTTTGTCATTGGTTAATTAATGGTTAGTGTGTCTAGAAAATTACTAAAATGTTTTATAAAAAGGTGTACTGGGTGCAAATATTTTTAATATCAGTACTAGTAAGTTCAATTTTAGCAGAATGGAACACAAGAGATTACATCAGACGAGAACACTCTCTAACAAAACCGTACCAAGGTGAGTGACCTCTGCCCGGTGTTGATGATATCGCCTCGAGTTTTCGCCAATAATAAAATCTGTTAATTAACTACAGGGAGTGGTATGTCGGTGCCTTACTGGGACTTCTTAGGTAGCACGATAGTAACATCAAACTATGTCCGCCTGACTCCGGACTTGCAGTCTAAATCAGGAGCTATCTGGAATACAGTGGTAAGTCTCAATTGATCACTATCAAATGCACGATAAAGACCCGTGCGTCTGTCTATTGTTATTTATAGTGTTAGTGATAAGTTCGGTGCACTTTGGAAGTTTTGTGAACCTAAACTGATTAGCATACTAACTTTCATTGTTTGAAATTTTAAAGGTTACCTTGCAATTGTGTGAGCAATTGTATTTGCGAATTTATAATAAGTAATATTGTTGAGATTTTAGTAGCATTGTTTCCTAATGTTGCCAAAATTTCTAAAACTTTTGGAATAAATATCACCTTACTCGAAATGAGTTTATTGGGTCGGCTTTAAGGGTACAATGATACCACAGAATGAATTAAATTGCATTGTGATACAAAACTGCCTTGTTGGTCTATATGCGACTGCTGATCGAGAGGTCTCAATTTTGATTCCTGGGGCGGGTCAAAAGTATTGTTGGGTTTTTCTTATAAAGTTGTTTAACACTTACACAGTTTTAAGCCGTTGATCATGGTCGTCAGGAACATCTTTAACAATTGTTTCTGGGAAGTCAATGCCTTTCAAATATACTGATAACTTATGGTACATAACAAATATGCAAATGATCTGATAAACTTATCAAATTAATCATTCATCATCAATCATATTATTAACTGGTCGAACCTTCAGATTCAATTTGCCCTTAGGATTGTCTTAGGGTAGTGAGATCTGATGCCAGTCACTTCATGGGAAAATTAATATTCTGGTAAACAATTAAACTAGTAGCTAACTCTAAATAAACTTGGGAATAATAAAAGCTTGGCGAATAATGATGTAGGTGGTTTCCTACAAAAAGGAAAAACTTAATAATATTTTTTTTATATCCTGAGAAACCACGTAATATAAGTAGACATTGAGGCAATGGCCTGCTGTCCTTTACCATTTCTTGTTACTCATCAAATCTGATCATAGTTCAGAAAATACCAAAAAAAAAATGTATTGAGATTCTTTAATGTCCTGTTAGTTATCCTGAGCCTATATTTTGGATGTTTGAGAACAGGATGTTCAAAAAGTCTCTTCACAACCACTATCTTTCATTCTGATTACTAGTTTATGTATCGTATTGTAGTGCCCAAGGCTAAACCTAATATGATATTTCAGTTAGGATAGTCTCCCATTGAAGAGAGATATAATAACATTTATATATTACTAGCCCCTTGAGCCCCTCGGTATTATCCGCGGGCAACGCCGCGGGGCGAAGCTAGTCTAAAAATAGTAGCCTAAGTTACTTCTTATATCATCAGCTATCTGCCAGTGAAAGTCCTGTTGAAATTGGTCCAGCCGTTTTAGAGATTACCCAGAACAAACAGACGGACAGACAAAAATTGTAAAAAAAAGTTTTTGGCATATTTACCGTGTATTACATATTCATTTAGTAAAAAGCGGTTATTTTAATATTACAAACAGACACTCAGATTTACAGTTTACTGTTTTACAAAAATCTATACAAAAAAATAAGTGTCTGAATGTATCAGACACTTATTTCTTTAATAAAATAACTGCTAAAATATCAAATGAACAGTGTTTTAATAAATGCATGTTTTTATATGTTTATATATGTGTCATCATCATCAACAGCCTTTAACAGTCCACTGCTGGACATAGGCCTCTCCTTAGAAAGGAGGTTTTAGCCTACTATACCACGCTGGCCAGACGGGTTGGTATAGGGTTGGTTTCAAGTTTTCCTTCTCTTTGCATCGATGTTGTCTTGCGTAGTTTATCCCTTAGTCGCCTTTTACGACACCCGCGGGATGAATAGGAGTGGTGACACTTTGTATTCTTAATCCGTCACCACACGGACAGTGTTATATATGTGTATGGTACTGACATCCAAAATGCAATTTGTTAAATATTTGTCTGTCTTGTTATAATATTGTAAAGTCAGTTGTAACTCTGTCTGTTATAAGTTATAACTAAACTGTCAACCAATTTCAATTGAATTGGAGGTACTTTGATTCTTGATGAAGGGTATATTTTTTACATTTTACATGAAGGGTACTTACATTAGTTTTTTTATAAAAGTATACATTATCTTAATGTGTATGTTCTCCTATTAATAATATGAAATCTACAAATTGCAATTTAATTTACACTGAAGGAGTATTTATTATTATTGTTTTTTGCACTTTTACATTTTTTCTGGTTTTAAATGGCAGAAAAAATAACCTTCAAGCTCTAAATAGTCTCGCAATGAGGGCAAGCAACCAGAACAAGGACATATGCGTACACTGCGTCTAATAACAAAATTTTATCTTTCTCTTAAACGTTTTAAGGTTACAATTTGAATAACCATATTAGTATATTTGCCATACACATTTGAACAATTATTCAAACAATAGTGTTTGACTAATTATTAGGTAATTTGTAGTTATTAACCATAAAAGGTTTCATGGATATTGGTTACTTGTCTGATGATAATATTGCCCTTTTTTTGGTGCGAATTTTGTTTTCGTTGAGACTAGCCGCTGGGGCTGAAAACTGCTAGGAGAACAGTAGTGAAGCGTTATTGGTGCTCAGGTGGGCCGAGGTAGGCCGTTGCAGGGTTTAGTGGGTTTAACCCGGGAGTCCCACACACGCTCTTCGTTTTCTCCCCGAAGGGTATTGGGAGTGAAAAACATTCCCTGCGTTAAAAAAAGAAAAGAAAAAAAGGACAGTAGTAATTAATTAAGATTAATTAAGAATTAATTAAAGAAGACTTACGAGTAAGAAACTTAAGTCGTGATTTTAAACTGGTAGCGGGGTAATCACTAATCTGCAGGTAACAGTTCCTTTTTGAAAATAAATCATAAAAAACTGCTAATGCCAAAAAAGATTAATGCCCGTTTTCGCCATACTTAAACCGATTCCTTACTATAAGACCCCTAACGTAGGTATATTTTGTATATTTAGACGTTTAAGCAATTAGGTTTCCCCTAAAGGTTTGTGAACACGAAAATATCACTATGGGATACCCAACTCTCATTAAGTGACCCCTTAAATTTTATCGTATCTTAAATTCTAATACATATAATCAATCTACCACTATATAATGAGAGTGTGATTAGCAAGCTGAAGTGGCAGAGGGCTGGCCATATAAGCCGCGGAACTGATGGCCGTTTTGTAGAAGAGTAGTTAAGGTAGAAGAGTTTTGGAGTGGAGACCGCCTCTCGGCAGGCGTATTCCACCTGGCCTGATGGGCGTACTACACACGCCCACAGGCTAGGTGGAATGCTGACTTAGGCAGGATGGCTGGCAGGAGCTGGATGCGAGAAGCCCAAAATCGATCAGAGTGCTGTGCAATGAGAGAGGTCTATGTCAAGCAGTGGACTGCGATAGGTTGATGATTATGATAATGAGAGGAGTTAGTAGGTAATGCACTATTGGCCGCGGTTCCGCCCTCGTGTAAATCGGCTATCGCGGTAAAGACTAGCCTATGTACGACCTCAAGAATCAAAGTATCTCCACGTCGACTTTCATGGCATCCGTGCAGCAGCCGTAACAGTCAGAGTTATTATGGAGTTTATAAAATTTAAATTATAATAATATGCTCTTGAAAAATGTAACGTTATAATATAAACCATTGCAATATTGTTAATCGTCATTTGGCAGCGGTCGACACACAGGAAGCCAAAACGGTCCTCGTGTACCATAGATAATGTTAATTTATTAGGTATGTACTACAAAATTACCTTTTGTTGCTGGCTATCGGTATGTCATTGTAATTTATTACTTTGTGTAATAAGTATTTATAGGAATTGATGATGCAAATTATGGTAGGTACATATAGAGAAGTGATGTCTTACGTTACACATATATATGTCGTCTCTCTTTCGTAGCTTTCACTGCGTGCGCTGCGTAAATGGTTAATCATCATCATCAACAGCCTTTATCAGTCTACTGCTGGACCTCTCCTTAGAAAGAAGGTTTTGGCCTACTATACCACGCTGGCCAGACGGGTTGGTATAGGGTTGGTTTCAAGTTTTCCTTCTCTTTGCATTGATTTTGTCTTGCGCACATGGGCGTACCCAGTTTTTGCCTAGGGGGGGGCAAGTCATTTTTTTGTAGGTCGGATCGTCCGCGGCTGTTTTGTCGTCATACACACTACACAAAAACAACTACATGAAACATTAGGTATATGTCGGGCGATTAGTCCCCCGAGTACGAGAGGTAGCAGGAGCACTACATCCCCTGCTGCCTAATCTTGGGGGACCACGGGAAGGGGGCGCCCGTCTGGTCTGGCGACCTGGCGGGCTCCTCCCGCTGTCAGGCTGAACTCAGGAGTTTGCAGTGGCTGATGGCCATACCGTCCGATTTCATACGAGGCAGCGACGGTCCTGGCGGGATCTCCACCCTTTGCCATTCTGACCGACATGGACGCTACGGTTTACGACCAAATTCGTTCAGTCGGTCGGAGTGCTAGGGAGGCCGCGCCAGACCATGAGCCAGATATGCTACGGCGGAACGCACATAAGCGAGCTCTGGAGACTCGGCAAGCATGGCTTGAAATTCAGGGCTGTGCTAGCCAACCGGCTATCGGAGCCGTTATGCCAAACTTCGAAGAGTGGGTAGAGAGAACCGACTGTCACCTATCGATTAACTCAAATACTCACCGAATAGGACGAGGGGCTACAGCACAATGCCACCACTGCGGATCTGACCGGGAATCCGCCCAGCACACGCTGGAGGATTGCCCTGCTTGGGCGTCCAAGCGTCGAGTCCTGGTTGGACAGATCGGACAAAACCTGTCACCGCCAGTATTAGTTGCGACAATGCTGGCGAGTGGCGAGGGATGGGAAGCCGCGGTCTCCTTCTGTTAGAACATAATGCTTTAGAAGGAGTCCGCAGAGCGGGATCGGGTAAGGACCGATTCCGCACGAAGGAGATGGCGAAGGGGACGCGGCAGAGGTCGCCTAGCACCCCAATCGTCGTGTAAGGGTCGCTGCGGTCACATTCTGGGGTGATGTGACCGCAAACGTCCCGAGACAGGTGACATCCCGGTGCGGCCGGGGGGTGTGGTCTAAGGCTTGTTGATGTTCCGCCTCTTACTGTCTAGAGCGGTGAGAGGCGCAGCAGCATTCTGCCGCGGGAGTGAGTCCAGTCACCCCGAGGTGTACCCCAGTTGAAGGGGTAAGGCAGGGGGGCACCAGAAGCCGCTGATGCGATCCTGGTGTTCCTCCCGACTGCCGAGGTAAGCCGCCGCGGGGTTTAGATGGTAAACCGGTTGCCCGGAAGTCCCACACACGGCTTTCGCTTACCCCGTACGTTTTTTATGTACACTGACAACAAAGTCCATTAAATCTGTCTTCAATTATTTTTGATCTCAGCCACGTTTTTACGCGTCTGAATGTACTGAATGATATTTCAATGGTAGTCGTGGAATAAGGCCAATGCCCTAGAAATTTTATTGGCAATCCAATAAAATTTCTAGGGCTGTTTTCACTTTCGGATAAAAACATTCTGCTTGTTGAATTAATTCCTAATCTTCGAATTTCTCCTGCTTATTAACAAAAAGTGCGCCATAGTTCAATTAGATGTGATCCCTTCTAATTCATAAAATTGGGATACTTCGTCCATACATTTTCCAAATTTTAGAGCTGTAATTTTTATTATTTGAGCAGGGTGTAAAAATGGAAGAGCAAACGCTGGTGCGTTGCCAATTGTATTGGCAACGCAAAAACAAATGTACAGGTTGCGTTGCTAACAGGCCAAGCAACACTTATTGAAGAGAACAGAAATACGTTAGGTTAATACATTTTTTTTGCGGTACTCACGATTTGCTATTGTGAGGAAGAAAACGATAAGGAAAATTGATTCTGGTGATGAAATTTTTCGAAACCCGAAAAAGGCCATTAAAATGCTAAATATATAAAAATGAATCCCATTTTCCTTGGTCACGCCATCACGCGTGAACGGCTGGACAGATTTCGCTAATTCTTTTTTTATAATATCCCTTGAAGTACTAGGATGGTTCTTAGGAAAAAAAAATTAAAAAAAAAATCTGATGTTTTATTGGAACCCCTCCAATAAAACTTATCAGATTTTTTTTTAATTTTTTTTTTCCGAGAATATAAAACAATTAAGTGACGTTGAATCGACTGTTAGGCGTTACGAAGTTCGCGGGGTCAGCTAGTGCTAAATATACGTCCCCAAAAATACAAAATAATATTTTAAATATGACGACCTGAATAAAACACGTTATTTAAGTATAATGAATAAATATTTCGAACATCTAATTAGAGAAAAATTGGTTGATAATGTTAAGGCTGCAATCGGTTTTGTCGAGTTACAAAAAATAGATGCTAAAACAATAGCTACTGAAATGAATGGAATCATCAATGCCTTAAACATCGATGTTAACAACTGCGTGGGACAGGGCTACGACGGATGTGCTACAATGGCGAGAAAAGATGGCGGTGTCCAAAAAATATATGGAGAAACGTTTAACAAGAGTTTATATTTTCACTGCGCCTGCCACAAGCTAAACCCAATACTCTTTGGCTAAACCTAGTAGTGAACGACTTAAATAATGTTCCTAAGATCCGAAACTGCATCGGAACTGTAAAAAGATACGATAAAAAATTCAGGGAATCAGTTTTGCGTCAAAAATGTGTACCAAAAATACCACTGATTTGTGAAACAAGGTGGTCACATACATACAAAAGTATTTCGAAGTTTAAAAACCATATTGTGGAAATGGTGGAAGGTTCGGAAAAGCTTTCACAGGAAGGTAATTCTGGGAAAAGAAAAGTAGCTTCCCAATTGTTATCCGTAGTTGGACAAACCAACCATATTCATATTTTCTTTATGTATTATAGACAAATACAACTCGCCATTGCAAGTTGCAACCCGTCACAAACACATTGCAGTCTAAAACCTTAGACGTAAGTAAGTGTGCAGAGCACATTCAAACCATAAAAACAGCAATTACGGAACATAGGCTTTCTGCCCAAGAAGGAACTGAAAAGATATTAATATCAGCTAATGAAATTGCTAAGGTTTTGAATCTTAAACTGCGTCCAAAGACAGCAAGCCGCCAACAATATAGGGCAAATCATCCAGCTGGTTAGTTAACCGAATATTTTCGCGTATGTGTTATTTGGATTTGGATTCATTTATCATCCTCATTGGAGGCGTGATTCGGTAAAGAACATTCACCAGCGTTTGCTCTTTCATTGTTACACTCTGCTCAAATAATAAAAATTACAGCTCCAAAATTTACCATACCATACCATAACCGTACGTCCCTGTTTAAATGTATTCATATTTAATTTTAACAATTCATGAGAAAAGTAAAGTATTTAACTTTTTATGCTGACATGTGATGATTATGAAATTAAAACTTGTAAATATTGATATCACCAACCATGCTACTGACAAAATCTACTAACTACCAAAAATATATTTTTTCTACAATTCAAAAATAAAAAGTACTAAAGTGGTACTGGCTACTGATTCGGCAACCCTACAATAAGATCTATACAATTAAAAAAATTGAAGTGTCTGTTTGTAATATCAAATAACCCGTTTTTAGGGTTCCGTAGCCAAATGGCAAAAAACGGAACACTTATACAGATTCGTCATGTCTGTCTGTCTGTCCGTCCGTATGTCACATCCACTTTTTTCCTAAACTATAAGAACTATACTTTTGAAACTTGGTAAGTAGATGTATCATTCTGTGAACCGCATTAATATTTTCACACAAAAATAGAAAAAAACAATAAATTTTGGGGGTTCCAACTTAAAATTGAAACTGATGTTTTTTTTATCAAACCCATACGTGTGGGGTATGGGTAGGTAGGATAGGTCTTCAAAAATGTGTGCCCTCCCCCCCCCTGTAACTTCTAAAATAAGAGATCGATAAAACTAAAAACAATATATGTTGTACATTACCATGCAAACTTCCAATGAAAATTGGTTGGAACGAGATCTAGTCAGTAGTTTTTTAATACGTCATCAATCGTCATCCGCAATTTACCTTTCATTCAAAAGTATTTACGGTACTGACCTGACATCCAAAATTGAATTTTAAATTTTTTTTGTCTTTTTGTTCCGGGTAATCCCTGTAACGGCTGGACCGATTTTAACGAGACTTTCACTGGCAGATGGCTGATGACATAAGGAGTAACTTAGGCAAACATTTTTTAGACTAGCTTCACTCCGCGTCGTTACTCGAGAATGACAACTATAACCGCGGGTAACACTGCGGGACCCAGCTAGTTTCAAATAAAATGCAACCTCAACTCGCAACTCCCTACCGAAGATTACCGCATAGAACCGAGCGTTTCAAACGCTTAGCTAACTTCGGTATTTTTCGTCCGCCATCGTCGCGCGTGGTTTTTTGGCAATTGTACCTTGCATTTTGCCAGTGCTTACTGCGAGGTTTATTGACAAGTTAGAGCATAAGGCCCCTTTACACTTTGAGTAGTAGTTAGGCGAGTTCATACATTTTATGCGAGATTTCCAGGGGGGGGCAGCTGCCCCTCCCTGCCCCCCCCTGGGTACGCCCATGCTTGCGCAGTTTATCCCTTAGTCGCCTTTTACGACACCCGCGGGATGAATAGGGGTGGTGACACACTGTATTCTTAATCCGACACCACACGGACATGGTTATATAACATGACATGCGTAAATGGTTAAAGTTTCGCAAAAATGATGTATGATGACAGAATTGTTCCCCTTTAAAAATTAGCTCACTATAACCTTTGGGTAACAAATTTGTTTCCGCGTTATAACATCACGCTACGGGCAATAGAAGAGCAGACAGACAGAAGTGTCTGACACACCCAGCCCCGTCTCGTAATAAAATATGATTTCGTTTCTAATTGTAGTACCCACTTACCTCAGATTAGCGCCAACCAACCAAACAAATTCTTCAGATTTATTATGTTCAACACACAAGGCTTCCTTAATCTATACATCCATACAAATAAATAAAATTGGATTGTCTGAATGTAATATATAGTAAACTTTTTTTTTTACTAAATACATATCAAAGTATATGGTATGTGCTTACATCAAAAAGGCAATTTTTATTTTGGTATAATTTTAATGTCTTTCTGTACCATCTAACATCAGGTACAGATCGACTGATTTTCACGCGTCTTTCACTGGCTGAAAACTGATAATACAATGTAACTTAGGCTCATTCTTTTTAGAATAGATTTACATCGATAACCGCGGGTATAACCCAGTCAGTAGCAGCATATTATGTATTCTGTGGTAGCAGTAGCGGAAACTCAGCTAGTCATACCTAAAACAATTTTCGTTTATCGTATCGTATTATCGTGTATCGTATGTTAAATTGTATCGTTAACAGGGGTAAGTCGAGGTTAATATTAAGCATCACACGCATCCGCCTGTTATTTTTGTTGCTGTTTGTTTTTTTCGGGTAAGCTCTGGAACGAGTGGACCGATCTTGACGGGACATTAACTGGCTTATTTTATTAGACAAGCTTTGCCCCGCATTTAATTTACTACGATAAATCAACTAGTTAATGATACATTTGTAAATCATAACACTATTGCATTCAAATTCAAGTTTAAATAAGTTTATTACTTAGTATTTTATCAGTTATGTGGAAATGAATAAACAAAAGTATCCATGCGTGTCGAATAACAAAAATAATACGTTCATGAAGGAAACAATGAAATGTATTAATAGTACGAGTTGACGGAATGTTTTAAATCTTTTATTACTTTCATAATCTATTCGTTTTATAATCATAAGACTGAACTAGAAATAGGCAATAGTTATACTAAGAACTAAAAAAAACAAAATGGCAGTATAAAGTTGAAGTAATGTTTCTAATGTGACTATTTGAATAATAAACTACAGCGCCATCTACTGGAAACACTCTTAAACTACCGAGTACCTGTTTCATGACTAATCTGCTAATCTTGTATCGCGCTATTTAAATTCTCGTGCCGATTAACGTATACTCGTTCCCCTGGTTGTGTTGGAAGGACAGGACACCTGTTCCTGCACAGTGGTGACCCCGACATGATAACTCTCCGTAATTTAATGTATTAGATACGAGTACATATCTATAGTTATATTCAAGATGTGTAAGAAATGAAGGTTAATCATGTATTAGTAAAAGAAATATCAAAACCATTTTCTACACAAGAATTGTAGGGTCTTAAACTCAGATGTTATAAAGTTTAACCTTAAAAGTAAAATTATCAATTGCCACGTCATTTTGTATCAAATTGACATATTTGACATTAGCAAATGTTACAAGCCTCATAAATATTGTCAACTGTTGTCTCTTTCTACTGTGTTTGGCGATTTGTTTTTTGGTCTATCTGCTGTATATTGTGTCTTTCAAATAAAGTTCTTATTATTATTATTATTCTCTTTATTTGATAATATTTACATATAAATTACATTTTTAAATATAAATATAAAAAATACATTTAAAAATATAAAAAATAGTAGACCACCGACTTCGAGTACAGGGACCAAGAAACCGGTGGTTAGGGCTCCAAAGACAGGAACCTCCTCACTATACGTGCCGTGTCAAGGAGGACCGCCTTCTGCATCAGACCCACGTTGGACGGCTGGATTAACAGCCGTCCAACGTGAGCCTCTTAAGGTGTTGGTCGAGGCTCTTGGCTATCAAACCATGAACAGAAACGACTATCGGAACAATGATCGCCGAATCGACATTCCACATATCGACAATCTCGTGAGATAAATCCAAATTATTATTATTATTATTATTGCACTGAACAAATTTGAGATGACAATATAGAGCATTCATCAGCATGAGCACCCTATTGCCGTCCACTGCTGAATGAAGATCTCCCGAGAGGAGTGTTATCAATACCTGTCTTTGGCAGTGCGTCCATTTAATGTATTGACTTTCTTGAACTTTGATGTATTCGAATATAAAAGTATGTCTGAAAGTCTGAACGATCCATGTTGTCAAAAGCAGAACAAAAGTAAAGTTGAGAACAATAACATTTATTATCATTCTCTAATAAAACTTTAAACATTGTAAGCAGATATATTTATTTATATTAATGAAACGACAAAGAAAACATTCGGCATCACGCGAAGCGAATGTTATTACCAATGCTCATAAGTATTTATTTACTAACATCTTTGTATTAGAAGCCAAGCACTTTGTTTAGAGGTTGTCATGCCGTTTTCTACTGCGGTAAAGTGTTCTAAGTCTGGGTGGTATTTTTGTCCATTTAATGTATATATGTAAAGTCCCCCACAATACAATATGTGTATATTTCTAATGCTGGTGTTGGCTTTGGTCAGCGCGACCTACCGGATCTACACACAAAATAAAACATCAAAATCGGTCCAGCCGTTTAGAATGAGTTCAAGTCAAACACATTCAAACACACGAACAGAAGATTAATATATAAAAAATATTTCTTCCACCAGCCATGCCAAACACGGAATTGGGAGCTTCAAGTTCAGTTCAAGGTGCACGGGCGAGGCAAAGACCTATTCGGCGATGGCTTCGCGATATGGTACGTCAGGGACCGCATGCACACCGGTCCCGTTTTCGGCAGTAAGGACCACTTTGAAGGCCTCGCTATTATATTGGATACATACAGTAATCATAACGGTGCTCATAATGTAAGTTATATTTCAAGTTTTATTTAATTACAAGCTAAGCTCGCTGCAATGTGACTCTACGGTTGGCCTAGTGGTTAAATCGGTCGCCACGCATCTTTCTTCTTCGCCAAGTGTCGTGGGTTCAAATCCCATATGGGACAACTCGTGTGAACCACATATTGTTGTTCTGAGTCTGGGTGTTCTTTGCACAGGATTTATATTCTCAATGCGGAAGTGGTTTTTTTTTAAAAAAAAAAATCGCCACACGGCTATTTAATATTTTAAATCTTATAATATTTGCTATCTGGTAGTAATAATTACCAAAAGTTGTCCTTGTAAATTATTCGATCGGTTTCTAAAATTAACTGAAACAACTGCAGTTCGTAGTTGGTAAAATTAATATATCACATGTACCTATTTGCCTCATTGAAAGGTACCTACATAAAATATGTATATTCCTCCATTTTAAAGACTTACCTTTATAAAAGTAATATGCGTACTACGCTTGAGGTCTCGGATTCCATTCCCAGGTCAAACCAAATGTTGATATTACTGCAAATATTTATTTCGTAATGGGTATATTATCCTATCAGTCAATCTAGCCATCTAAGTACAAGCTCTGCTTAGTTTAAAGCTAGACGGCGTCATGTGTCAAATGTCTGAAATATATATTTATTTATTTTAATACCTCTGTAGTGCGGTGGTATCGTATGCGACTGCTGTGTTTGAGGTCTCGGGTTCGATTCCCGGGTCGGACCAAATGTTGGTGTGATCCGCGAATATTTGTTTCGGAGTTTGGGTGTTTTCTATGTATGTATTTACAAACAAAGAAATATGTTTGTGTTTATATCAGTTGTCTAGTAGTACCCATAATACAAGCTCTGCTTAGTTTTTAGGGTTCCGAAGTTCATAATTCGGAACCCTTATAGATTCGTCATGTCCGTCTGTCCGTCCGTCCGTCCGTCCGTCCGTCCGTCCGTCCGTCCGTCCTCGACTTACCGTCCAAACGGTAAGTGCTAGAAAGATGAAAGTTTGCATGAATACGTGTTGTAATTACGTCGACAAAGTGCTACAATAAAATTATGAAAAATAATTTTATTTGGGGTACCTCCCCTACACGTAAAGTGGGGATGATTTTTTTTTCTCGAGGTTACCCCATCGTGTGGGGTATCATTAGATAGGTCTTTTAAAAACAATAAAGGGTTTCCTAGACGATTTTTTGATTTAGGTATCCGTTTGCGAGATATTTCACTTTAAAGGGCACTTTTTTGTAAAAACAGGGCGTCCCCCCCCCTCTAAAAGCTAAACGGCTGGCTCAAAAAATCTGAAAAAAATCGTGATGGTGGTCCATCTAATGAACTTTGAAGGAAAACTATAACCGATTAGATGACTTTCTTAGTTCAGGAGTTATAAAGGCTTATATGGTAAAATGTGCTCACTTGGAAAACGTCATACAAAATTAACGTATTAATATGTAAACATAACAATTATCTATTGGATACGATTTTAAATCCACATACCATTATAGGCGACTGAGGAACCCTTTCCTGTGCGTGGCCTGACACACACTTGGCCGATTTTTGACTAGATAGAGTTGTGTGTGTAAGATGTCCGAAATATTTATTTATTTAACTTTTCCTATACAGCATCAGCACCCGTACATATCTGCGATGATAAACAACGGGTCGCTGCACTACGACCACGACAGAGACGGTACACACACACAGATATCCGGCTGCGAAGCCAAGTTCCGTAACTACAACCACGACACACACATATCTATTACGTACATGGATGATACGCTAACAGGTACGTGCAGTAGTATTGTTCACATGTATGTTGGTATTATAATAAAGAATAATTTGCATTTTTGTACTACACTTAATGAGTATGTGTTTAGACTGTAAATGTTTGAATATTTCAAATTATCACTCTCCCGGCTTCTAGAGGCCGGTCACCATGCTGCATTGCTTACCCTCACAATGCGGATGGTGACCACAACTCCTGGATTACTCGTGCTTTCCATCAGGCAGAGTAGAGTCACTTTGGTAGGCTTAAATATTTAAAAAGAAAGTATGTAGGAATAATTATATATCTGTTCCTGTTTTAAATTCGTAGTAAAACGCAATACTTAGGATTACTACCTTTATCATTCCGTGAGTGTGTGAAGTAGTTTAGGAGCTAAGCCCTTCCATTCTCTGTTTAGTAGTTTATGTTTAAGTGATAGCGTAAGGCTCAAACATATACTAGTTTTTTAACCGATTTCAAAAGTCAAAAGTTCAAAGTTGGAGGATCAATTCTACTGTATTTTTTTATGTTTGTTACCTTATAACTTTCGATTGGGTGAACCTATTTTGATCATTATTTTATTATTTGAATGGTCTCCCATGTGGTCCTATGATAAGTATATCAGGATTTGATGATAAGATCCTAAAGAAATCCAGGAAACTCCTCAAATATCGTAGGCATACCTGTCGTGATTTGGTTACTCGGAATAGTTTTTCTTTGAAGTCGGTTTTTTTTTTCGTTATTTTTTTTAACAAATAATTTAATTAAAATTATTTTCAGTGTAATTTAATTAAATTACATAAAAATGAATTTTAACTCAACTCTATAAATAAGTAAGCGTTTAAATTTTTCTAGTTAATAATATTATAGTTATTTAACAAAAAGCACCAACTAAGACATGTTTCTTATCTACAAGGCTATAACAATGGTATTTTGACTTGCAATTAAAAAACATAATTGTAAAAGAAGTGGAATGAATAACAATAAAATAACTAATCGATGATTATCAGAAAAACATTGTCGATTTTATCTGCTTTTAGACTTTTACACACATTCTTTGTTGCATAGTAGGCCTTATTCACGCTAAAATCATTTAAGCTGGAACCCCACTATAATGTCGATCACGGTCCGATCTCGGTCTGGTAAAATCTAATCGTATTCACATTAGACAATCTTTCTTCACATTTCTTCAAGATTGATCGGGACTGAAATGGGATCAGACCGGAACTTAGCTTTTATGGATAGTATGAATGCACACATAGTTTTTTGACTGAAAATGTTTTACCAGACCGAGATCGGACCGCGAACGAACCGTGTTACTTAAAAAGTTGCGATACCTTCAATTTCCCGACGTTTCGAACGGGTTACACTGTAAGTAGTCACTTGCGAGTCTCGGTGCAATAAAATCTGTAGTGCCCGTCTTCAGAAACTAAACTTAAACCGTGTCCTTACAAGGAGCTCCTAAATATTAAAAGGTGTCTATGCACTTAGATATCCCCTAAAGGTTGGTGGATAAGTACTTAAATGTCACTAAGGGTTACCTAGCTCTAAGTGGCCTCTTAAATTTATGGGACATTTGTGAGAATTGCCATTAGTGGTGATCTTGGTTTCTGTTTCATGTATATTTGTATACAGGATATATTACTAACACGGGAGTTGTCTTTTTTTTAATAAGAGAGAGAGATGATACATATATCATCTAAGTCATAAGTAAAGGGTAAGTCATCTCATTATTACATATAATAATGAGATGACTTACCCTCAGATGTAGGTAATAATTTAACACAAAGAAACATAAAGTTCAAATTAAAACAATATTTTTTAAGTTGTGTTTAGAAATGATGCATTCTAGTTGTACGCTTATCAATTAGTATTGTATAAGTAAGGTCTAGTAGTAAGTGTGGGATTGTTAAAAATTTTTTTTGTGTAGGTAAATAGTTATTGTTGAACGTAGTTTATTTTGTTTTTGTGTTTTGATACTTTTCACTGTGTAACTGAACAGACTCAAAAAAGATAGCATAAGTATAAACCTTGGTGGTTTTAAGTTGCTATTACTGTATATCTCATGTAATTAATATTGTAAACTTAAATAAACTAAAAAAAAAAAAAAAAAAAAGTATATATGTAATAAATAACCCTGTACGCCTAATCAGAGGAGTAAAAGAGGTGGCATAAAATTGCTAATCATTAATTTAAAAGTCACTGTACTGTACCGCACGAAATGGTCAAGAAAATAATTTTACAATGTTTATTATTTATTTTATTCCTTATATTTATTTTTAAATTGAAAACTTTAAAAGCTACTGTATCTAGTTTTCATAATACAAACTGCTTAGTTTGAAGCTAGATGACGTTGTGTTACATGTCCAAAATATTTATTAATTTATTAATAAAAGACAATATGACAGTTGTTTTAAACAAACCTATTCTGTTACAGTATCCACAGATTTAGAAGGCAAGAACGCGTGGAAGGAATGTTTCAAAGTTCACAATGTGCTGCTCCCCACTGGATATTACTACGGAGCGTCGGCAACGACCGGTGACCTTAGTGACAATCACGATATCATCGCCATTAAAATGTACGAGCTGGATCTTTTGGAAGCGGTGAGTTTGATATTTTAAACCTTATGCTAACGGCATAAAGATCGTTTTAATATCATTGATAATAGGAATAATAACTGGAGATAGTAGAATTTGGAGGCAGTAGAGCCACGCTGATTTCAGCACGAATGGGCTGGCGCTGAACCCAAGACCTCTTAATCCACAGTCGCATGCGCCAGCCGCTAAATCAACCTAGATTTTTCCTCCACTGATGAATAATCATAATTTATATCTTCTTTGCAGCAAAACAAAGATGAAGACCGTTCTCACATCATTCCATCGGCAGCATCGTTCGAAGCGCCTCGGGAACGAATTGAAGACGCTAAACCAGCCATGTCAGGCGTCAAGACATTCTTATACATGATGTGCATAGCCATTGTCATTATAGTACTCGTTGTTCTAGGCATCATGTGGTACCAGAAACGTCAAGAACAATCTAGAAAAAGATTGTACTGATAATGTATAGAGTTGTGTTGGTATCAATGTTTAATATACGTGTATGGTTCTTTCACCTGTATTTCAAAGACATTCCTTGTTTAAAAATTCTTGTCTATGAGTCGTTCTTTAATTAAATTTCTGGGTTGGCAACATTTATTTGATTTGAAGTTTAAATTATTTGGGTCCGGGTGTGCTGAACTTTTAAATGTCTATTTCTAATGGGTTTGATTTTACTGTAAAGTATAATCGTTTATGTTTAAGTTATTAATATATTGAGACAATATATAATGTGTATTTAAATTATTTTCGAAAAACGTAGTATGTACACCCTAAATTATAAGAAAGTTTGTAATTTGTGGTACTGAAAGGAAATGTATACCAATGGAGGTCTATTATTTAATAAGTTTTGTATTCTCAATTAAAACAATAAATAAAAAAATATCAATAAATTATTATTAAGACTTTATAATTGATATTTCTAATTTAGTACAAGTCTGTAGAGAAATATATGTTGGTACGGTTGGTAAGGAAATTCTCTAAACACGACGAAGTTGGCAACATTAATGTGATATTTTTACCTTTTTTCTGACACAGGAGTATATTAGTCAAAATATAAAAAGAAATGTATATATTGATCAGTTACTTTTGAAATTTGAATGTGTTTGGCGGGTTTCGTTTCTAACTATTGGTGTTTTATGTATTACTGTAGCATTGATGTACACTGAGTTGGTATTGTATAAATATTTTTTATGTAATTTATTTCCTAGATTAGTACTCCCCATTCAATTTTAAAACTGAAAGCTTTCAAAATATATAGCCTGTGTCATTCGGGTTATTATTACAAATCTATGGAAACATTATCAATTAAAATTCGGTTCAGTAGGTAAGGTGTTATCGTGGAACATACATTCATACATAGACTGCCAAAATTTCCCTTTCTTTGGCTTAGTCGCCATAGTCGGGTAAAAAAATACTCCTTAAAAATTGAGAAAAGTAAAGAATAAAGAAAATGTCTAAAAACTACCACTTTTTTGAAATAAAATTTTAAATTAATACAAAGAATATTAATGTTTCTCCATCTATACCAAATAGAAAGTATAATCTGACAACATTTAATTTCTTCTGCATTAAAAACCTTCAAAACAAACTCACAAACCAACAAACAATACATTATCTGATATTATATGTTCACTTACAAATATTGGTTCTAAGAAATAAATTACATTTAATAAACATATTTTATGTATAAATATACGTTTTCAAATAAAACCAACTGACACGCTTCGAATTATAACTTTAGACTATCAAAGACTAATATTTAATAAAATATACATGTATAATGAAGTGTATACATCGCCTTATTTAAAAAAAAATTACATCAAAAGAAAACTCCTGCAGCTTTCAACCTAATTTATATGTACGTACGGTGATAAAGTAATCTCAACTTTCGTTGAAAGTCTTTGGTTGTAAAAAGGTCCTGTAGATAATATGCACATGGTTCTTTGTTCAACCACATGGTCAATGGAAGTCAAGCTGCATTTATTAACAACATTATACAGAAAGGACGTAATTTGAGTGCACCTCAGCTATTTGTAGCTTACGGAATAGGTAAAAACTTTTTTCTAAGTTTAATGAGTCGTTGAAAAAAAACATGGCAACACAGAAGGCTCGAAAGACCAAAAAGTATAGAAAGCGGTTAAGCATTTTGTTGCAAAACTGTTCGTGTTTTTGGTGGTTTTGTAACTAAGTCTCTATCGTCCTTATTCTAAAATAAAAGTTTAATTTTATCCGTACAATATTTGTAATATCAATATTGAATCAATGTGTAATATGAAAGTAAAAAAAGGCAGAATACGTAATCATGTCTCCACTTGTTTATAAGGTGTGATTCTTTTTGTGTATACATAAATTGTCCCTATTAAAAAAAATACGGTACTCATTTACGTGTGGATTTAATTATAACTATTTTAAACCAATTGGAACAATCACAAGCATCACAATAAAGGAGAAACCTTTTGTCATATAAAAAATCATTGTTTTCCGTTAACGCATAATTAAAGTTTGTTAATTAATTAATTTAATTGTTAAGTCTTTAAGTTACATTTGAATGATTTTTTCCTAATTTAAAATTAAAATAATATATATTTAGTTCCTCTTCGCATTAATAATTAAAAAATCGTTCAAATAAAACGTAATCATGTGAACGAGTGTTGTATGTACTGGTGTGTTTTTAAATAAAATGGTTTATAAATTTTTATGGTATTTTATTGAAAGCCTGTGCCCCGTGGTTACCTGCGGGTTTTGTAGCTTTAGAGTGGAATGTTGTGTTGTTTGGCTGCACGGTTGGCCAACGGTTAAGCGGTTACCACGCTGCTTCCTACTTCGCCAAGTGTTGTGGATTCAAAACTCACATTGGACAATACTTTGTGTGAGCCGAAAATTTTTGTTCTGAGTCTGGGTGTTCTTTCCCTTCCGTTTCATGTATGTTTGTAAAGTCACCGGTGACACAGAATGAATTCCTAGTTCGTGAGTTGTCATAAAAAAGAAACATATTCTATTATTATTAAGCTATGGCTAAGTAACAACAAAATTGGTTATAAAAAGGCAGATGTGGCTACAAGTTTCATTCAGAAATAGTCGCAAAATAAAAGCATTTATTATATTAAAAATAAAGTGACGCCATCCCTATTCCACTATAGGTGTCGTAAGAGCCGACTAAGGGACAAACTATAACAGGCAACATCACTCCAAAGAGAAGGATTATTTGAAACAAACTTTCCGCCAGCCCGTCTGGCCAGTATGGCATAGTTGGCCAATCATACTGTAGTGTTTCTACTTATTTGGTTAGGTTTTTTTTTCGATAATTTGGGCCCAAATTTATCATTTTTTGACAGACATTAGTCAGGCTATGGAAAAAATAATCAAAAATTTAGTTACATGTTTAAATTAACATATACAGATATATGTAGGTAATTTATTATAGTGGAGTATTGCAGTTCGATGACTAATCTAAAGTTAGGCGACAAAAAATATTAAAAACCGATTTTAATAAAAACTTATACTTCTTTAGGTAAGTCTTTTAAAAAATATACAATTTCAGCTCTTTGATTTGATTTAAAAATCGAATTATTGTCCTGTCAGATTTATCACAAGTAGATGCGCAAATAACGAACATTGTGCGTGATATTTTATATTTTCTAAAAAATACGACTGTTAGAAATTTATTACTTCATTTCTAATACTTTTCTTCGGTAATGGCAAACGAAGCTGAAGAAACAGTGCGTAAGCTATCCACACATAAAGGTGTCGCTGGTGTTATTGTAGTTAATGGTGAAGGCATTCCGATCAAAACTACATTAGACAACCACATTTCTGTGCAATATGCTGGACTGTTGAGCGCTTTAGTGGACAAAGCTAAATCTGTAGTCAGAGACCTGGACCCCACAAACGATTTAACATTTCTAAGAATACGGAGCAAGAAAAGCGAGGTGATGGTTGCGCCAGACAAAGAATTTATTTTAATAGTTGTACAAAACCCTGTTGAATGACGACGGCTTTGGCTGTTAAGCCACTCCTCTTTTATTTTATTATATTTGTATTTTTCATAACTACAGATACTACTATTAGATTTCTTTATGGTAATTTTTGTAGGTACGAAAGTTTAGTTATTATTAATATAATGTATTATATGCTTGTATATGCATGTCCGGTGTTTTGGGAGTTAAATATTAGTGCAATGTGCAGAACAAAAAATTTTTTTTTTTCATGTGCAGAATGATGATGAATTTTATCAAGTATCTGATTCATAAAATGTTAGGTTGCGCAGGGATAAGCACATAGATAGTAGTGTTTCTCTTAAACCACCGGATTTAGTTTGTAAATTAGTATTAATTAGTCTAATAATATAATTTATGCTATATTTAATATTTTTTACTTTCTTCTCAATTCTATTATTTATATAACACAAAATTTTCTAGCGATTTAGACAATCATTAAATTAACTATGGTCTATTTGTAACTCAAGACAAGAAACTTGTTACTAGCGTTTTTTCTTGTACCTTTACAACAACCACCAGTACCGCCGGGGCGAAGTTATTCTAAAAGTACTCCTTATAACAACAGCTATCGGTCAGTAAAAGTCCCCGTCAAAATTGGTCTAGCTGTTCTAGACGTTACACGGAACAAACTGACATTTAATAATTGTTTTTTTATGTAATTTATGTATATATTTTATGCATTTAGTGAAAACCTGTTGATTGGGAATTATAAACAGACATTTCAATTTTCTTTTTTTTAATAGATTACGCTACTGCTTAGATTATTCTCGTTTCCTCCTCTCGTTCAATTAATAATTAGAGTTACCTGGTAGACCACACATCATCATCATCAACAGCCTTTAACAGTCCACTGCTGGACATAGGGCTCTCTTCAAAAGGAGGTTTTGGCCTACTATACCACGCTGGCCAGACGGGTTTATATAGAGTTGGTTTCAAGTTTGCATTGATGTTGTCTTGCGTAGTTTGTCCCTTAGTCGCCTTTTACGACACCCGCGGGATGAATAGGGGTGGTGACACTCTGTATTCTTAATCCGTCACCACACTCGGTATGTAAATTTTCAAGTATTTTTTTATTGCGGACGCTAATAATTAATAAATAGAGTGTATGTCTCGCGTCGTTAGTTCCTAAAATGTGTAACAGCCGGTTGTACTACTTTTACTTGCGATATTTTTTTCTTTGAATTTTTATTACTACGCATTTTCTTAGTTTTTAATTATATCTCTAATTTTCTATGATTATCACACTTATTGTATAATTGTTTTAAAAACATTTGTTGTTGTAAAACTAATCTCATAGGCATGGTAAATTAAATAGATATTATCGCCAATATTTTGTGTATTATTTATATCCAAGGATATACACCTAGGCTCTATATAGTGAAGGCTAAAGGTGGCTTATTAAACAAGCTTTACTTTGTTACGGCGAAGCTTTTCAACTGTCAAAAATATACTCTTCCTTTTGGAAGAGGATCTCACTGCTGGGCTCGGGTCTCCTCTAAGGAAAGGGAAAGGCCATGTGTCCATAGGCCATACGTCCCCACCCTGGCCTAGTTCGAATTGGGGACTATTGACTACTTAATTATTTTTAGTTCTTTAAACTGTGGTGACGGATTAAGAATACAAAGTGTCACCACCCCTATTCATTCCATGGGTGTCGTAAGAGGCGACTAAAGGAACAAACTAAGCAGCTAACATCGCTGCTAAGAGAAGGAAAACTTGAAACAAACCCTTTACCAACCCGTCTGGCCAGCGTGGTATAGTAGGCCAAAACCTCCTTTCAAAGGAGAGGCCTATGTCCAGCAGTGGACTGTTATAGGCTGTTGATGATTAATGAAACTTTCACTTATTATAATTTGCGAAAACTACTAGATTATTGTATTATGTACTCCACCGTTAATGAATACTATAACTTAAATTCTAAATTATTTTTTGTGTATGTTGACACCTTAAACTTACCAAAAATCATATCCAGTATTGAATTTAATAAATGAAACGATCGCTATTTAAATTGTCATTTATTACTTACAAGTCAAACACTTGGGTCAGTTTCACCACTCTTGATAAAGTTCCTTAAAAACTGATGTCAACTTATCTGTCAGATAACTATAGACATTAGTTTCACAAGTTTAAGATACATACAGATATATATTTCAGATCTATCTATCTATAACTTTATCAGAAACTGAACCCTAATCTCACTAAACATTTACTATCAATAATATATTAAGGACCACGCCAAAATCCGCGTCCTCGACCGAATCCACGGCCACGATTACCGTACCCGTTACCATTTCCAAATCCACCACCGTAGCCGCCTTGGTTGTCACCGTAGCCGCTGCCTTGGTTTTCACCGTAGCCGCCTTGGTTGCCACCGTAGCCGCCTTGGTTTCCACCGTAGCTGCCTTGGTTGCCACTAAAATCGTCTTGGTTTCGACTATAACCGCCCCGATTTCCTCCAAAATACCCGTTCCCACGAAAACTGCCCTGATTGCCACCAAATCCGCCTTGATTCCTACCAAAGCCACCCTGGTTGCCACCGAATCCGCCTTGATTACCGCCAAAACCGCCTCTGTAGCCGCCTTGATTTCCTCCAAATCTGCCTTGATTGCGACCAAATCCACCTTGGTTACCGTTAAAACCACCTTGGTTGCCGTTAAAACCGCCTTGGTTACCACCAAATCCGCCTCTATTACCACCAAATCCACCTTTATTACCACCGAATCCGCTGGAATTGCTACCGATGGTTCCTTGGTTGCTGCTCCCACCACGAGGTCCACTAGTACCCCAACCTCTAGTAGAGCCTCGTTTAGCGCCATCTGGTCTGGTGTATATGGGAGTACTGGCCTCTCGGTGAATATTATAATCTCCAGCATTCATAACGCAGAGAGCTTTCAAGCAGTTTATAACCTGGAAATATGTTTTTAAATTAGTAATTAATTTAGTTATGAAGGGATAGGTTTGAGAGCCTAGTGTGATTTTCTTTCAAAAATACTTTATCGTCATGGTGGCTGGAGTTGAGAGTTGATGTGAAATAAACCCTAGGCTTCTAATGTAATGTTCTGTTAATATTGTCATGAAGTGTCACCACTTTTATTTATCCAGTGGGAGCCGACTATCGGAGCAAATTTTGTAGGATAACTGCACTGCAAAGATAAAGTAAATTTGTAACAAACGCTATACCAACTCATCTAGCCAGTGTGATAAACCAAAATCTTTCTAAAGAGAAGTTTATGTACAGCGTAGTGTACGGTTATTTAAGGTAATTTTATTGATGATGTGTACCTTCTGTTCAGCAGGCGAGTAGTCAAGGGCAGTGTCGGGTTGTGCTGCGGCTCGTTCCACGATGGTCTGCACGGCGGGGCGAAGCGCTAGGACTAGAGCCGCCGTGCGAGGAGTCATATCGAAGTTGAGCCAGTTGTCCAGCCGGATTACGTTCTCCACCTGGGAGAAAATTATTACCATACTAACATTGTAAAGATAGTTTAAGATGACGATAGTACAAATTAGCCGTATAGGGAAAAAAATATGATACAATTTTCGTTACCGCGCCCGCGGCAAAGGTGATCTACATTATATCTAGGACTACCGGAGAATTGCCAAATTTAAATAACATTGGAAGAGAGAGCATTACTCGCAGATATGATAGTCACAAAGAACAAAGAGTCAAGTGACGACCTATTTATAACCGTAAAAAAATATTATACATACCTATTAGAGCAAGAGCCCAGAGCCGCCAGACCTACGTCATTAGTGCAAAGCTGAAATTTTCAGGATTATTAGTACAATGTCTTGTTAAGATGTATGCGTAACCATTAGCTTGAAAGCGGGGCCGTTTCTGAGGTAGCGCGAAGTACAGATGGATAAAAACCTTACTTACCTACGTTAAAGGTGCAAAGCTAGTATTTACATATTTTATCAAGAATATTATTTAAAATTAAAATTCATTACTGCCAGACACTTTCCGTGGGCCATTACTTCTGCCAGACGTCTTGAAAGTTGTGAAAAAATTAGGTAAACTACGTTATAGTAGCAAACCTAAATTTTATACATATTATAAGGTAGGTACTATTTTAAGACCCTTTGTATGCGGCCAGACTAATCCGAAGGGCCAATCATCCCCCCAGACACCTATAAATATTTGTAGTACCTAATTAGGAAGCTGAGGTATATCATCTTTGGTATTATTTCAAGAATATAATTGTAAAATATTAAATGGTTTTTACACGGTTTTTACGCGCTTTTTTATTAGCTTCACCTGTATGTTTGTTTGTAACCAACTCCTTTGGGTGCGATTTTGACCTACTTGGACCCACACACACAAAACGTGGGGTGCTTTCTGACAATATTACAATAACGTCGCCCTACGCTTTTTACATTGATATTATTTTCTATTTTTAGGTTAAAAACCTATTTGTTTAGTTTTTTAAAACTATTCTTTTCTTCTTTTCATATTAGTGTATTGTCATCGGTCCCTAATAAATCTACAAAGTTTGAAAGAAATCTGGAAGTTTAAAGTGGGTCAAAATCGCACCCAAAGGAGTTGGTTACAAACAAACAAACATACAGGTGAAGCTAATAAAAAGCGTGTAAAAACCATTTAATATTTTACAATTCTATTCTTGAAATAATACCAAAGATGATATACCTCAGCTTCCTAATTAGGTACTACAAATATTTAAAGGTGTCTGGGGGGATGATTGGCCCTTCGGATTGGTCTGGCCGCATACAAAGGGTCTTAAAATAGTACCTACCTTAGATAATATGTATAAAATTTAGGTTTGCTACTATAACGTAGTTTACCTAATTTTATCACAACTTTCAAGACGTCTGGCAGAAGTAATGGCCCACGGGAAGTGTCTGGCAGTAATGAATTTTAATTTTAAATAATATTCTTGATAAAATATGTAAATACTAGCTTTGCACCTTTAACGTAGGTAAGTAAGGTTTTTATCCATCTGTACTTCGCGCTACCTCAGAAACGGCCCCGCTTTCAAGCTAATGGTTACGCATACATCTTAACAAGACATTGTACAAATAATCCTGAAAATTTCAGCTTTGCACTAATGACGTAGGTCTGGCGGCTCTGGGCTCTTGGTCCATATCTAAAAATATGCAAACGTCGCTCAATTAAATATAAACTCTATTCAATATTGAACATGTACATATGACATTTTTATGAATAGGTGTACAAAATGTAGGATACGCCGAGAAATATTAATGATCTAGGAGTTACGACCGGTTTCATCAACTATACTTAAATCATTTCCCTACTAGGAGCCCCTTAACATAGGTAACTCCTCAATTTTAAAAAGAAATCTAAGCACCCTCTCTAAGTGGCCCCTTAAATTTAAGGGATGTTGGTGCAAATGGCCATTAGAGTAATACAAATTGAACCCACCCATTCAACCTTCCTGCACCCAAACAGCAGCAGGTGCAGTGGCGCCACCATGGTGGTTTGCTTGCAGCTGATGGCGCGGGTTCGTAACTTCTCCCCGAACACGAACAGAGGCGATGAGAACCGCTGCTCCTGATTGCTAGAGTTCACCGAGGTCTTGTGGAAAAGCGCCGGTTTTCCTTCCGTGGTTAAGACCTGGAATAAATTTATAACGTTTTATTTTGGCGAAATATTTACACGTTTTTTATTAGATTCTACTATTATTATAAACGCGAAAGTTTGTGAGTATGTATGTTTGTTGCTCTTTCCCGCAAAAACTACTGAACGGATTTGGATGAAACTTTACAGTAATATAGCTATATCAGAATAACACATAGGCTACTAATAATCGACATATATTTATTTTATATACAATATATTATAAAAATACATAAATCGTAGATGTCAAAATGTGTCACTGTTTATCTCCTGTCTAAACTTCACACTTTGCTAGGCATAACACACTTGCATAGCAACCATAATTATAGTTTCACGAAAATACGCGGGTAACACTGCAGGGCTCAGCTAGTATTCTATATATATAAAATCAATGCCACTTTTCGTTTTAATTAAACTCCTTTTAAACGGCGGAACCGATTTTGATGAACTTGTGTGTTCAAGTAGGTTCAACAGTGGTTTAGATTTGCAATTGGACCCGGTAGGTGGCACTGCGATCAGGTTCTGGGATTTCAAAGTTGGGCGGTACGAAGTTCGCTGGGTCAGCTAGTATTTTAACAAAAATAACTCTTAGGAATCAAAATTGTGACACTAATGGAATAGATAAACATTATTTTTATGTAAGTACCATATATACTTTCTTATATATTTAATGAAAAGCTGTTAATTTAAATGTACAAACAGACGTTTCAATTGTATTTATTTGTATCATCATCATCATCATCAACAGCCTTTAACAGTCCACTGCTGAAAATAGGCCTCTCCTTGAAAAGGAGGTATTGGCCTATATACCAAGCTGGCCAGACGGGTTTGTATAGGGTTGGTTTATTTGTACAGATGTCAGTTACCTTCCTCTTGCCCTGATGTAGACACACGTTGGGGTAGAGTCCATAGCACATGAGTGCGACGACCAGGTCCAACATGGGGTCTTCGCCTGTCGGCACCCAGCGCTGAGGTACACAACACTCCTCAGAAAAACCAATGGCTGTCGTTAAAATATCTGCCAATAGAAACATATTGTGATAACTCAGTTGACTCTTTGTTAAAAAAAAATCAAGTCCTATGATGGGGTGGTATATAGATTACCATTATATAATTAGCTATCTATCAGTGAAAGTCCCATCCCATTACGATCCAGCCGTTCCAGGGATTAACCGGAATAAACATCGGTTTATTTCGGTTAATCTCTGGAATAGAAAGGTAGATAATTTCGAAAATAGTTTTTGTGATGAAGTGCAGGTATAGGTTACCCTTACCTTTTCAACAACAACAGCGGGTAACTCTGCGGGGCACGGCTAGTTTGTTATAGAAGATACTGTACTTACTTGTAAGTTGGTGTTTCGCTTCATAAGTGACCCGCATGGTGGTTTGTTGTATGCCTTTCCACTCGCACCACTTTAGCTCTGCTTCCTCACCTTTTGAGTGTTCTCTCTCCCACATCTATATGAAAAACATTAGCAATTCTCTTTAAAAAAATTAAACTATAACTAAAATTAAATTACTATCAACTAAAATTAAAAACCCCCCACTGAGAGGAGACCCTGGTCTCAGCAGTGGGATGATGATGATAAAGAATTAGGTATATACATTTTTTTTTAAAAGAGAAGGCATTATTCCATCTAAATTCTCACTAGGCTGTAGTATAGGCACTATTTGTTGGAAGAATGTAGACGATACCCTAGCTAGCCAATTGCCAATAAAAAAGTTTGTTTAATTCTCCTGTTCTCCTTGTTGTGTGGTAATACCTAAATAGTTATCATTTTAAACTATCTATATACATAGTCTGCATTCACAAACAGTGTGGTGACCATCGCTCTTGAATTCTACTCATCATTTCCATCAAGCAGAGTAGAGTCACTTTGACAGGGTTAAAGAAACATTGTGAGTGCGTTCCACTTAGCGTTCACAAATCACGCTCACGACCGCAGTTTTTCCCGTTCCACTTGCTTGTGAGCGTTACTATAGTAAACTCAAGTGGAATGGATTATAGAGCGTTTTGGGCGTGGAGGTAAATAATATAAAAATTAAAAAAAAAACAAAAGATTTAAGAGGTTAGGTTATAATCTGTAAGCCTTGAAAATAATAATTAATTATTGTTTAAATCGACTTATATTAAAAAACTTATAATTTAATTTTTATATTTAATATTATTGGTGTATTTTATTAATTTATGTTCAAATGTAAATAAAATATCGTTTGCGGCGGCACTTGGATATTTGGTAAGAGGTCTCATTAATGCTCTAGAAAGTACTAGTTCAACCAGTTCAGATGAAGAATGGAATACGATTTTACGAAAATATGATTGTGAAAAAAGAAAACTTCAACGTAAGTTAACGGTCGCCATTTTTGATGCTTTGACATTTGAAAAGGCCGCCAATATTCTCAATGATCACCACGACCCACCTTTTTAAATGGGTCGTCGCGAGCTTCGCGTGAGCGTAAGTCATGACGTCATGAGTGACGTTTTCGCCGCGACCACAACGACCGCGGTCGTTAAGTGGAACGACTAAAGGAGCATTTTGATCGTTATGGGCGCTTAGTGGAACGCACTCTAAGACACATACTACTAATACAGTGAACCCCCGGTAATTCGGCCCCTGTCTAATCCGGCACCCCCTGTAATCCGACATGTCTATTATTATAAAAATGTTTTGAAAATCTTCACTAATGCACGATTGAACAGGTTACAATGAAAAGTTATCATTTTTGTAGGTATGTTCTATAAGATTAATAGCGTTAATTTTATAATGAAACGGGTTTTGTTTAATTTACTAAATTCTACATACTTAATGAAGTAAGATTTAACATATAAATCTTATTATTGGATTTGTTATTTGTCGGATTAGAAGGTACTCTGTTGTTAAAAATTCCGGACTATAGGGGGTCTTAGGCAGTACTCTATAATCCGACAATTTCCATAGTCCGACACTGACTTGCAAAACGTTTGTCGATTTACCGGGGGTCCACTGTATTTTAAATGCGAAAGTAGCTCTGTCTGTTACGCTTTCACGCCTAAACCACTGAACCGATTTTGATGAAATTTGGTATGAAGATAGAACTAAACCTGGGAAAGGACATAGGCTACTTTTTACCGAGATAACCGACATACACGCGGGCGGAGCCGCGGACGAAAGCTAGTTTTACATATATAGATCTTCTTTTTTTTTTAAAAAAACTATCAGAATACACACTAATGTATTAATACTAAAAGTTACCTGGAAAGCGTTCAACATGGCTATATGATCAGAGGAGCGGTCACCAGCTAAAGCTCGCTGATGCAGAGACAAACGTCTCCGCCCTTCGAGCGCGAATATCTCCGGGAAGGTTGTGGAGTTGGCCGCCATTGTGGTCAGCGCGTCTCCCACGCCCAACACGAAGCCGAGCACCATCATCTTGCCCAGCCTGGGTTCTGGTGAACAGAATTGTAAAATGAAATGATACTTACAGAAAATGATACATAAGTTGTAAATTGAAAATTAATTTAATGTTTTACAGTGTAAACAAATTTGTTGATCTTAAAAAAAGTTATAACGAGTCATCAGTAGCAGACTTTGTTTTTGTGGAACTTTAACAATTCCCGCAGCGCACGTTTTTTTTTTTATATTTCGGAGTAGACTAGATGGCGTTGTATGTAAGATACATACAACGCCATCTAGTCTGGTTACTAGACAACTGGTATAAATATATAAACGTACGTTTCTTTGTAAATACATACATATTATACATAGAAAAACACCCAAACTCCGAAACAAATATTTGCAGATCACACAAATATTTAGTCCGACCCAGGAATCGAACCCGAGACCTCTTGATCAGCAGCCGCATACGCTGACCACTAGACCAACAAGACAGGCAAAACTCTCTTCTGCCATTTAAAATTAATATGATGTTATACAGTGTAAACAAATTTGTTGACCACAAAAAAGGTTATATAGAGTCATCAGTCGCAGACTTTGTTTTTGTTTTTGTGGAACTATAACAATTTCCACAGCGCACGTAATTAAATCTCTCAAAAAGAATCTCTTTTTTCTAATTTAATTAGTACTAACCTATAGGCAGTTTGGCGAGAATTGAACCGAGAGGTGTAAGAGCGTCTTCAGCGTCGAGACAGCCAAGCTCCCGCAGCAGAGCCTCCGCCTCGATGACAGCATCAAGCGGTGGAGGTTCTGGAGCCTTCGACAGGAAGTGGCCGATACTGCCCAGCCGGAGCAACTTTATACTGCACAAAAGAATGATAAATACCATTTTAGCACGCAATTGGCAAACCACTGACTCAATTGGCCAATATAATAGTTATAATACTTTTAATTTCTTTTTTTAAATACAACTCCCGCATTAGGGATATATTCTGTGTCGCGGGGGACAAAGAACACCCAAACTCAGAACAACAATTTGTAAATCACACAAAGAGTAAGAATTTATTTAAAGAAACATTTTTTATTGGGAAATCAGTGTCCTCAAATATACTGACAGTGAGTTTAATCTTCGAATTTAGTTTGTCCTCAGTTCTGCAGGGGTCCGTGGAACAACATTTTGGTAAAACCACTGGAACTAGTAGCCTGTTCTAAATAAACTTGGAAATAATAAAAGCTAGGAAAAATAAGATCTCATCTTTCCTAGCTTTAAATATAATTAGATAAATATGCATTTCTCATACCTAAGCGCCAATTCATGTAGCGGTGTGCGGAACATCTCAGCGGTTTGATGTTCCTCTAGCCGGTCGAAACGGGCCTTGGAGCAAAGTGTGAAGCAAACTCCGGGACGTACTCGACCAGCACGACCTTTACGCTGTAATAATTATGCCATTAGCTATAATTCACTTTCTAAATTTACTATTACATCCTGTACTATTAATTATCTCCTAAAGTGTCACTCCATTGAAACATAGACAGGCCTGGAGACCAGAGAGGAGTAGTCAGTATTTTTCTGCGGGGATGAAATCTTCACACATTTTAGACTCACATACAAAAACAATAATAACGATGTAACAACAATACATAACAATAAAAAAAAAAAAAACAGAAACACATTCTGTCATAACAATATAATGCATACGCCAATTTCGACTTATGCTTTAACAGAAGGGTATTCACGCCCGTGCGTCAAAGAGCACGTTAAGCCGTCGGTCCCGGCTGTCATGAACATCTATGGCAATCGTTATTGGAAAGTCAGTGCCCTCAAATATGCTGACAACTAGTTCAACCTTCGAATTTCAGTTCTCCCCCAGGGTTGCGGAGGTCCGATGCCAGTCGCTCCGTGGAAAAACTGAATTCAATTAAAACCGGTTTGAACTAGTAGCCGAAACCAAATAATTTTGGTAATAAAGGCTAGGAAGATGATGATGGGCTATTGAATTTACCTGTTCCAAATTGGTCTTGCTAGCCCACACGGTAGCGTATGACGTCATGTTATTGTGCGAAGTAAACAACTTCACCTTTGCCTTGCACGAGTCTATCACGTACACTACATCATTAATGGTGATCGAAGTTTCTGCTATATTGGTCGATAGGATCACCTGAAACAGAAAAGACATTAGTATTTAAGATATTGTAATGGAAATAGTAATTTTATGTAATGTTCTATAAAATCTTCATAAATAAAATACCTATATACTAATGAACTCTTTACAAAATAACACAGCATTTAGTGAAATTAATAATTAAAAGATACTTAAAAGATTCGCTACTTATAAAATCGATAATAATGTGAATAATGACACTGCTAGGTTTAATTTATTTATATATAGCAACTGTATAATAGAGTATTGTGGTCGTAAATTTTAGTAAAATGCTAAACTTCTAATATCTTATGCAGGCACCACACTTCGTTATGCGCTATTCATTATGTGTCTACGCCCGTATTCGCCCGAATATTTGTTATGCGCGCAAACAACAAACACGCCACCACAATTCGAACTGGTGTGGTGCCTGCTTTATAAGTATAGGAAACATTGATATACATATATTGGAAACTTTAGAGGTTACGAAACACTTTTGATTTTATCTCACGAATTAAAACTGCTTTGCCTTGTTGGTCTAGTGTTTGGCGTATGCGGCTGCTGATCAAGAGATCTCGGGTTCGATTCCCGGGTCGGACCAAATGTATGTGTGATCGTTCGGGTATTTTCTATGTATAATATGTATTTATATCAGTTGTCTAATACCCATAAGTTCTGCTTAGTTGGAGACTAGATGGCGGTAAAAAAAAACATACAGACTTCGTAGTATAATATGGATGTTAAATTTGGTTTTAAAACTCAATTTTCCTTTAAGTATCAATCATGTTCTCTAACCCGTCAGGTTCATAGAAACTATCAGTTTTTTACGCAATAGCGTCAGTTTTTTCTAAACACGAACGCATTGTAGATAAGTCAGAAATCAACGTTTTTAAGGCCTTACCTTGGTCAATTCTGGTGGTGGCGTAACAAACACTTTCTTCTGATCTTCCCTGGGTATCTGACTGTGGAGAGGTAGAATGATGTACTTGGATGTGTCTCCCAATATACTGTGCTGGGATAGGTGCTTCATGAGTGCGAAGATCAAGTTCCATCCCGGCAGGAATACTAACACAGCGCCATCTTCAGGTAACTCACGGATGTATAGGAGTATGGATTCGATCAGTTCGAAGCTTAGCTGAGAAAGAAATTGATATTATCGTACTTGTTGTTGCTCTCTGGTGTGCAAGCGACTCAAACATACTCGGTTTTTTTGCACACCATACAAAAATATATGTTGTTGACAAATACAGGGCAAGATGGCAGATTAAGAATCCTATTCTTATTTGAAATGTATTTTAGTATAGACCAGTCGGGCTAGTTATATTTGGCTAAAGGTAAATATGTATATAAATATGGTAGTAATTAAGCAGTGTATTGAAAAAAAACTATGGGAAAATAAATATAAAATGAAACTTAAAATCAATGGTAGTACATAATACTTCAGTAAAATGAACACAATGGACACATCCTTAAGGATTTCAATCGTCAATTACTATACTCCAGATAAAGGAATTGTATTGAATTTGGTTGGAGTCAGTCTATATTTGCCTCTCTTTCTAAAGGCATTATAAATTCCAAGTATGCAACTAAAAGAAACATAACACAGCAACAGTGGTACTGTTAAGCTTAAAGGGAATAATAAAATGCAAGTTCACAAGTAAACATAGAAGAAATGGTACTCTTAAATTCTTATAATAATAATGCTTACATCTTTCTCAGGGATTTGCGCCATCGCTTGTGCAGTCTGTGGCGAGTAGTTGTCACCAAGTTGACAGTGTTTGTTCAAATCCTCTTCTTGATCTTCCCCTCCTGCACCTAAGTAACAATTTAGAAGTTTAAAAGGTAGGTCATAGATAGTAGAACCACGCTGGTTTCAGTATGTATGGGCCGGATCGACCGGAGCAGTAATATACTCACACAAAAACCAACCAGCATTCATCATTCTGCATCATTCTCCCGCCCTTCGAGGGCCGGGAGAATGATGCAGAATAATCAAACCAGGCTGCCATGGTAAGGGTCACCATGCTACATTGTCTACCCTCACAATAAGCGTGGTGACCCCTACTCCTGGATTCTACTCATGCTTTCCATCAGGCAGAGTAGAGTCACTTTGGCAGGCTTAAATATAAAAAAAAAAAAAAATAAAAAAAAAAAATGTCGTTTTTCGTTAATGCGTGTGCGACCGGAGGCCCAATTATGCAGAAACATTTTATTAAATCTGTGTGGGTGATCATGCTACATTGTCTATACTCACAATGAGGATGGTGACCTCTAACTCTTGGATTCTATCAGGCAGAGTAGAGTCACTTTGGTAGGCTTGAATATATAAAAAATAGACAAAAACTTATTGCGACTTTAACAGAAAGAAGATTAATAGAAAGTCGCAACAAAAGAATCCCGTCTCCAGGGACGAAAGCTCCGGTAATGTCATTCACTCAGAAATTCATTTGAAATTGGATTCATTCACTTCTCCTTTTACTTGCGAGATATACCTAGTTGCAATTATGGTATTTAATTCTTAATTTTCCTACCACTACATTTCAAGGACTGCAAGGAGAAAGAAAACTTGAGAGAAGACGTACATAGAAGCACAGTTCTTATGGGCGATCTGAAGATAAAACATTCTGTGACCAAAATTGCGACGTTCCCCCGTGCATAATTACTACGAGAGAAAGAGAGATGGACGTTCCCTCCGTGTATCATTACTACGAGAGAAAGAGAGATGGACGTTCCCCCCGTGCATAATTACTACGAGAGCAAGAGAGATGGACGTTCCCTCCGTGTATCATTACTACGAGAGCAAGAGAGATGGACGTTCCCTCCGTGTATCATTACTACGAGAGAAAGAGAGATGGACGTTCCCCCCGTGCATAATTACTACGAGAGCAAGAGAGATGGACGTTCCCTCCGTGTATCATTACTACGAGAGCAAGAGAGATGGACGTTCCCTCCGTGTATCATTACTACGAGAGCAAGAGAGATGGACGTTCCCCCAATGTATCATTACTACGAGAGCAAGAGAGATGGACGTTCCCTCCGTGTATCATTACTACGAGAGCAAGAGAGATGGACGTTCCCCCAATGTATCATTACTACGAGAGCAAGAGAGATGGACGTTCCCTCCGTGTATCATTACTACGAGAGCAAGAGAGATGGACGTTCCCTCCGTGTATCATTACTACGAGAGCAAGAGAGATGGACGTTCCCCCAATGTATCATTACTACGAGAGCAAGAGAGATGGACGTTCCCTCCGTGTATCATTACTACGAGAGCAAGAGAGATGGACGTTCCCCCAATGTATCATTACTACGAGAGCAAGAGAGATGGACGTTCCCTCCGTGTATCATTACTACGAGAGCAAGAGAGATGGACGTTCCCTCCGTGTATCATTACTACGAGAGCAAGAGAGATGGACGTTCCCCCAATGTATCATTACTACGAGAGCAAGAGAGATGGACGTTCCCCCAATGTATCATTACTACGAGAGCAAGAGAGATGGACGTTCCCTCCGTGTATCATTACTACGAGAGCAAGAGAGATGGACGTTCCCTCCGTGTATCATTACTACGAGAGCAAGAGAGATGGACGTTCCCCCAATGTATCATTACTACGAGAGCAAGAGAGATGGACGTTCCCTCCGTGTATCATTACTACGAGAGCAAGAGAGATGGACGTTCCCTCCGTGTATCATTACTACGAGAGCAAGAGAGATGGACGTTCCCTCCGTGTATCATTACTACGAGAGCAAGAGAGATGGACGTTCCCCCAATGTATCATTACTACGAGAGCAAGAGAGATGGACGTTCCCTCCGTGTATCATTACTACGAGAGCAAGAAAGATGGACGTTCCCCCAATGTATCATTACTACGAGAGCAAGAGAGATGGACGTTCCCTCCGTGTATCATTACTACGAGAGCAAGAGAGATGGACGTTCCCTCCGTGTATCATTACTACGAGAGCAAGAGAGATGGACGTTCCCCCAATGTATCATTACTACGAGAGCAAGAGAGATGGACGTTCCCTCCGTGTATCATTACTACGAGAGCAAGAGAGATGGACGTTCCCCCAATGTATCATTACTACGAGAGCAAGAGAGATGGACGTTCCCTCCGTGTATCATTACTACCAGAGCAAGAGAGATGGACGTTCCCTCCGTGTATCATTACTACGAGAGCAAGAGAGATGGACGTTCCCTCCGTGTATCATTACTACGAGAGCAAGAGAGATGGACGTTCCCCCAATGTATCATTACTACGAGAGCAAGAGAGATGGACGTTCCCTCCGTGTATCATTACTACGAGAGCAAGAGAGATGGACGTTCCCTCCGTGTATCATTACTACGAGAGCAAGAGAGATGGACGTTCCCTCCGTGTATCATTACTACGAGAGCAAGAGAGATGGACGTTCCCTCCGTGTATCATTACTACGAGAGAAAGAGAGATGGACGTTCCCCCCGTGCATAATTACTACGAGAGCAAGAGAGATGGACGTTCCCTCCGTGTATCATTACTACGAGAGCAAGAGAGATGGACGTTCCCTCCGTGTATCATTACTACGAGAGCAAGAGAGATGGACGTTCCCCCCGTGCATAATTACTACGAGAGCAAGAGAGATGGACGTTCCCTCTGTGTATCATTACTACAAAAGTAAGTGAGAAAGAGGATGACTACGAATTAAACTGGGGGCGGACCCCACTTGCTCTTCTATGTACCTCTGAATTCATTTCTTATACTCATCTGTCTGGTCATCATGGTATAGTACAACCAAAGACCGGTTTTCTAAGGAGAGGCTTATGGTGACTAATAAAGGTTTTCAGAGTAAACCATTGATTTACCACTAGCCGTAGATAGAGCGCGTCATACAAAAACAAGCCGAGAATTTGTCACCAATTAACTATACATTCCTACATATCGGTATATCGATGTATTACAACCCGTCTAATACAATAGACATCTGGCCGTTATATTATCTATAGCGGCGCGTAGTGCTTTGTAATTCATTCGGATTATACGGCTCGAGTGTTAGAATCGGTGACTTTCGGCTCCATTCGGTATGACGGGAACAAACTTCACCGTATTGAGGCGACAACGCGGCGTCTAGCCTTGTCACACACTGGGGGAAAGGAGTGCACGCGTCGCTATTTGTGCACTACTTTTCTGTCCCATTTTTTGAGCGTTAATGATCGATCTACGGCTAGTGGTAAATCAATGGAGTAAACCTAAAAACTTTTTCAGAGTGACCAGGTTATCGGGCTATATAGCAGAAGATTATGACGTCATACCTTCTTCATCCTCCTCTTCGTCGTCTTTGTTCGCTTTCTTGCCGGAAGCCTTGCGCTTGCGTGTGTCAGGCGGAGGTGAAAACTTGCAAATCTCTATACTGTCCTCCAGGAAATATTGCTTAACTGGATATGTGCGACCAGGCACCTAGGAACAAAACATACACATTAAAGATAAATAGTACAAAATTACTATATTTAGCCCGCGACGCTGCCAGCGTGTCGGTTATAGCGGTCAAATATATTTTGTCCTTTCTCAAGTATTAAAGTATCTTCATATTTCATTGAAATAAATAGATAAATATTTTGTACGTGTGACACACGACGCCATCTAGCTTCAAACTGCATCAATCTAAATTCAATAACCCAATATCCCAATAACGGAAATGGTTCTATATACAAAAAATGCACTAGTTAAAATCAAAATGAATTTGTAGGAATGATTTCTTGTATACAAATCAATTTTGATATTAACTAGAGCGATTTTTTGTACTTCATAACATCAGTTATCAAAATTCAAAGTAAGTTTTTTACCTCTATGACAGGGCAGTTGCCGAAGTAATTAGTGAAGAGTGTGGTGTCAACAGTGGCCGACATGAGGATTATTCTCACGTCAGGGTACGTGTGGGCCATGTCTCGAAGCAGAATCAGCGCGAAATCGGTGTCTGCATCTCGTTCATGCACCTGGGAATAAGAAATATTGGATAATGATATTGGACATAACGCCGTTTTTGCAAAAAATTGAGTTCAAAGTTGAATAACTCGCAAACGGATACCTAAATCGAAAAATGGTTTTAGCAATCCCACAATGTTTTTAAAAAACCTATCTAAAGATACGCCACATGATGGGGTAGACGCAAGAAAAAAAACATCCCCACTTTACGTGTAGGGGAGGTACCGCAAATAAAAATATTTTTCATAATTTTATTGTAGCACTTTATCGACGTAATTACAACACATATTTATGCAAAGTTTCATCTTTCTAGCACCAACCGTTTGGGCGGTAGGTCGAGGAAGGACGGACGGATGATCGGACATAACGAATCTATAACGGTGCCGAGTCATTTACGGAACCCTAAAAAGGAACAATTCTTTCATACATTGTTTTTAAGAAAAATATCTGTTTACGCCACAGAAACATGTGTTTCATCACTAACCAATCATCAAATATTTTGATTATTTGAATAGGTCACTTTACTAGCTTATTCCCGCGGCTCCGCTCACGTGTATATCGGTTATCACGGCAAAGAATAGTCTCTACAGAGTTCCAAAAGTATCTCCAAGTCATATTTAATGGATGGCAAATTTTCTTTCGAATTTACAATACTAGTATGGATGAACTATGCCCCCTTCTCACAAGTGACCATCAGTTATAAACAACTAGCTTAAGCATCAGTTATAAAAAAAATCTGCCAAGTGCATGTCAGGCCACGCACAGTAAAGGGTTCCTCAGTCACGTGGATTTAAAATCGTATCCAATAGATAATTATTATACTCCAAGATCCCAGAGCCGCCGGGTTGCCGCCGCCACTTTAAACGGCCAGATTTCGTTGATGTTGTGAATAGCTACAAGTATATACAAGTATACGAAATCTGGCCGTTTAAAGTGGATCAAAATCGCACCCATAGGAGTTGGTTACAAACAAACAAACATACAGGTGAAGCTAATAAATGAGCGTGTAAAAACCATTTAATAATTTACAATTCTATTCTTGAAATAATACCAAAGATGATATACCTCAGCTTCCTAATTACTACAAATATTTAAAGGTATCTGGGGGGATGATTGGCCCTTCGGACTGGTCTGGCCGCATACAAAGGGTCTTAAAATAGTACCTACCTTAGATAATATATATAAAATTTAGGTTTGCTACTATAACGTAGTTTACCTAATTCTTTCACAACTTTCAAGACGTGTGGCAGAAGTAATGGCCCACCGAAAGTGTCTGGCAGTAATGAATTTTAATTTTAAATAATATTTTTTAAAAAAATATGTAAATACTAGCTTTGCACCTTTAACGTAGGTAAGTAAGGTTTTTTACCATCTGTACTTCGCGCTACCTCAGAAACGGCCCCGCTTTCAAGCTAATGGGTACGCATACATCTTAACAAGACATTGTACTAATAATCCTGAAAATTTCAGCTTTGCACAAATGACGTAGGTCCGGCGGCTCTGGGATCTTGCTCTATTATGTTCACGTATTAATGTGATAATTTTGTATGACGTTTTCCAAGTGAGCGCATTTTACAAGTTAAGTCTCCATAACTCCTGAATTAATAAAGTCATCTAATCCGTTATAGTTTTCCTTGAAAGTTCATTATGTGGACCACCATCACGAATTTTTCCAGATTTTTTGATCCAGCCGTTTAGCTTTTAGAGGGGGGGGGACGCCCTGTTTTTACAAAAAAGTGCCCTTTAAAGTAGAATTTCTCGCAAACGGATACCTGAATCAAAAAATCGTCTTAGAAACCCTGTATTGTTTTTAAAATACCTATCTAATGATACCCCACACGAGGGGGTAGCCGCGAGAAAAAATTTACATCCCCACTTTACGTGTAGGGGAGGTACCCCAAATAAAAATATTTTTCAAAATTTTATTATAGCACTTTGTCGGCGTAATAACAATACATATTCATGCAAAGTTTCATCTTTCTACCACTTACCGTTTGGACGGTAAGTCGAGGACGGACGGACGGACGGACGGTCGGACGGACGGACGGACGGACGGACAGACGGACATGACGAATCTATAAGGGTTCCGAGTGATATACTTCGGCACCCTAAAAAGTAGCCTATGTCTTTTCCCAAGTTCAGTTCAATCTTCATACCAAATTTCATCAAATCGGTTCAGTGGTTTATGCGTGAAAGCGTAACAGACAGATAGAGTTACTTTCGCATTTATAATATTAGTAGGGAAGTAGGGATTAGATCAACGTAAAAATAAATAAATAGTTACTTCGTCAACAAGCACGTGGCTGACTCCTCTCAGGCCTCCTTCCAGCTTCCTCAGCAGCACTCCAATCGTGCAGAACAGAATGGACCCATATGGACGAGGTAATACTGATTCGAAACGCACCGAGTACCTGTCATGGAAAAAGGTATGTTCATAAAACTTAATCCACTGTACTGACAAAGTATAAAAATGATAGTATATGTATGTAATTTACCCTACCACAGCAAAGCCAAAGGAGGGTTTTTGACATGCTATGTATATATGCATCATGTATGTTTATTCGTCTATACCCTTATAGCTTCTCAACTATTCATTGGAACTGGACAAATAAGGTATCGTTAGAAGCGTCTTAATCGTCCGATGGTGATAGGTTATATGACGTGTCACTGATTCTAATCTGGCTCCTATACCGGTCGTAAAGTTCTGTGTAAAAATTTCTAAAACTGTTGGTAGTAAATAATTAATATAGGTAGTTAAGTGTATACATACCCCACACTATTGCCGAGTTCTTCACAACGCTCGTTGGCGACCCTCTCAGCCACGCTGATTGCTGATATACGTCGCGGCTGGGTCACGAATATATTGGACCACGCTCCTTGCCCACTCGCTATGTAGTCATCGAGGATGAATTGACATACCTGGGTGGAAATTAACACTACTATCATTTCTCTTGTCTTGTGAGAGAGTACTAAACAACAGAAAAATCAAATAACTCTTCTAGTCTTCTTTGAAAGACGATTTTTAGTATAGAGTATGTGAATATAGTATGGCCAACGAGAAGCGATACAAAAGTTAATTTACCTTAAAAGTGACTGTGGAGTAAACAATCTATAATCTATCTATTTCCATCTTTTGTTATTTTTGTATTTGTCGTAATGTCTCGTTCTCCCGGCAAAAAAATGTTAGGATCAAGACGGGATGGGCAACAATTGGGCGGCCAGTTTAGTATTAACAGTCATTCATTCCCTTTCGGAACGCGCTCGTGGTGATGCAAGTTATTTTTAACATAACTAATACATTTAAAAGTTTAGTCACTAGTTCATATGTAACAGAGGTCAAACCTGTTACCATACACCGTTTTATGGCAAGCGATATTAAAAAAAATACTATTCTCGTTAATTAAAACTACATCATAACATACATAATTCGAATTATAACAAAATAAATAAAATGTCTACTTTATTAACAGAACTATGTATATTAAAATATGTAATCCAACTATAAAAGGTGTTCCTGATGATCTTCCATTGGCTTTGTTTACATTTAGTATCGCTTCTCGTTGGACGTACTATAGAAATTAGTAAGCATCGAAGAGATATCTTACCTGAGTTGTTTTTCCGCATCCAGTGTTACCTCTAATAATAATAACAGGGTTGTCGTTGATAGCCTGCATGATGGTCGACCTCATGGCGTACACAGGCAACTGTTCCCGCTCACGTAAACTTTCCTAAATTATAAAAAAAAACTTTTTAAACAGTTTTACTTATTTTTTTTTGTTTTTGGAACCTGCCTCCGTAGCCAAGTGATATTATATAAAAAATAAAATTATTAGAAAACCAAGGTAATATAAAACAAATATTACCCAATAATACAAGAGAATTAACGATTTCGTCTTGGCTCATTGGTCAAGGAGGGGGGTTCGATTGACGTGTTAGTTTTTTCTTAACGCGAATGGACTTTAATGTTGTCTGAAATCTAGCCAGGCCAGTATCACTTGTACAAAATAAATTAAAGTACAATAATATACACAACGAATGGTATTCTTACCTGGTATAATGTACTATTTTGATTAACATCTCTGTATAGCTTCTCTAAATCAGTGCTAATTTCATCCAGACTCATGTTTGCTAGCTGTCCTTCGTCTGTAAAGAGTATAGAGTAATAACATTTATTTACACTTAAATAAAAAAATATTGAAAGATGAATTCAATGTTTTGATACGTTCTTGAAAGCTGTCCCTAAATGTTTAAGAAGTAGAAGTTATATGAGATCAAAGGACATTGCCGAAAATCGCCCCAGAATCAACAATCATATGATATAAAGTTGCTGTTGGTTCTGGAATGAAACATCTATGAACACAGAGCAATGTCCTTTATAACGTTTCACAACTATATTTCTATACATTTTTTACAGAACATGTAGGAAAGAATTGAGCCAGTGGTGAATTCAACATATCAGGATCTTGTCCTTGACTTCTAATAAGTTTAAACAAGTAATTCTTATAAACATGTAGACATTTCTCTAATATGATATAAAATTTCTACATATTCGATGATGATTGAGACATAAAGACTGAGATTGATTGCTTAACCTGACCGCACTTAGGACATCCATCCATATACTGATCTTTGTTGATTGTTTTTAATCATCTAGAGCAAATTGGCTACGAGGACTATGTCTGTATATCACAAACTTAATATTGAAATCGATGTATGGCCTTAACACTCACCTGAGAGGAGCCCAGCAGTAGGTAATACGAGTTCTTGATGATTGAATATTAAAAAATAAGTATAACCACCAAAAGACCAGCGAGCCAATAATACGTACGGCGAGCGGACTACCGCATACATTGTACCTCGACTTATTAATGACTTACCCTCAGATTTACGTAATAGATTAACACAAAAAAATATAAAGATCAAATTAAACAATATTTTTAAAGTTGTGTTTAGAAATTATGCATACGTTGTTGTACGCTTAAATACTTATCAATTAGTATTGTCTAGGGGTAGTAAGTGTGGGATTGTTTTGTGTGGGTACATCGTTATTGTGGAACATAGTTTCTTTTATTTTTAATTGCGTTTTTACACTTTTCACTTATATACTTGGACAGACTCAAGAAAGATAGCATAAGTATAAACCTAGGTGGTTTTAAGTCGGTATTATTGTATATCTCATGTAATGATTATTGTAAACATTAATAAAAAAAATAAAAAAAACCGCTGATATAACTAGAATTCTTACCAATATTACACTGCGTCCATGCATTCCAGTTGGCTTGTGGAGGCGACCAAGAAACAACTCCGCTTGGCAGAGTACGGGCTTCCCGCATCGCCTTCACGCGATCCACTTGCAATAAAGTCACTGCGCCAGATCCTTCCTCAGAGTCATCTCTTGGAGCCGTCTCTACGTTCACTGGCTCTATCTCTAGATCTGGAAGATTAAGAGATGATTGAAAAACCTGTCACTCACATCAGACGGTGTTACACTCAGAGCAAATAATCTTCAATTATTTTTATCTACACATTATTTTGGTAAAATTTATGTTTATATGACCAGGTGATCGGCATAAATTTCCGTAATTATTTAAAAAGGAAACTTATTTCTGAATTATTTTATGCAACTTAGGATCTCTTTTGCAAGTTTAATCACAAAATAATTTCAGAATGCACCCATGAATATTTGACAACATAAAAAGACTATTAATTTCATTTTTTAAATCTATAATAAATACGCAATTATTTTAATCGATACCGTAGTGTTGGCAACACTGCGTCTGAAACGATACGCAGATTTAAACAACGTAAAATGGCGGAGTGCTAGTAAACGCTTTGTGGCGGCTCCGTGTTCTATAGGAGATTAACGCATGCGTGCTGCCGCCATCGGCTGTTATACGTTGTCTTGACAACACGGTGATTTGTCTAGATTGTTCTTCCTTGCTTTTATATTGCTATTGTAAAAACAAACTAAAAATTTATTATTGTGATCTACTTAGTTCAATTCTGATTTGATATTCCTAACCTTCTTATCTGGAAGAACTTCTCTCTATAGCTTTTTTAAACGTTATTATTTTTAAGTAGGTAGTGATTACATCTTAAGTTTGATCTCATTCAAAGCATACTAGTTTACAATCGTTTTTATGTACATTTATAGATATTTAAAGGTGGAATACTTACCATTCAGAGCTTCTTCTATCTGTTGTTCCAATTCAGGGCTAATAGCCACTGGCAGTGGTTTCATTATACCTTCTGCAGATCTGAAATTTAAAACGGCAGCTTTTACAAGATCCAAAAAAAAAAAAAAAACATCCAAATTTTACTTCCATTATCAAGACATCAATTTAAAGGTTAATATCATACCTGTCTCTCTTCAGTGAACCACTAAAGGCCTCAATAACACCGAGATGATACAACTGCCGCACTATAGACAGCGCACACGATTTGCTCGCCGTCTGCTTATTCGATGCGGTTTCACGGCCGGTCACGTTACGCCCCAATTGGCGAACGAATATTGACATCTCACAGCAAAAGCTCCTAAAACCATTAATGAAGAATCAGTCGAGTTACGTTTACTTAATAAAATATTCGTTGTGCTAACAGGATACTTAACCACCCCAATTGTCATTGATAATTAAACACTGGAAACCAATTAAATTATTTGGTAAGTAAAAAGCAGCGTGATTAAAAAGACGGAAACTATGTTGACCATATAAATCTAACCTAAACACCATATTAGTATTTGTAAAAATTACAGACAACCACATTAACATACATTAATATTTTACTACTAAAAATATATTAAACTATTAGTAGGCTGCATATAGGTCATAATACTGAAATAAATTTTAAAGTCGTTATGTCTGAGTATTAAATTGTCTCGCACTATTCCCAAAAAAAAAAAACAAAAAAAAGTTCACCGATTACCAAGTAAAGCTTAATGTCTAGAATATTAAGATTGTTTGACTATAAAACTGATATATTAGTAATACCAGGCAATTTTTTTTTTGCTTCAATTACAAAATTTTAAATAAAACATGGTCCTTCAAGCCACTGTGTAAACACTATCTTGTTTTATTTTTGCTGAATATGTAATAATTAACTGGATTATCTTTCTACCTATTCTTTGAGATGATATTTTTGATGACAAATGTCAGTTACATATTAAAAAGTAAACCATTAGCATCCAGATAAATTTGTATTATTTTTACAACAGTAAATTTATTAAATAAGAAGTTTTCAGTACATGCATAAAATTATTAGAATTTCACATAATACTTACCATATACAAGGACAGACCGCACGATTTGTAGCATAACCTGGAAGTGTGGCCAAGTACAGTCAGGTTAAAGAGCTCACACACCTGCATAGAAAACAAAACCCAAAACTCTCAGTAATAGATCACATTTTTATTTGACATGGAATACAACAATTCCTTCCGTCATGCAGTTTAGGTCTAATTTTTTTTCTTAAATCTTATCACTACACTTTTTAATGTTTTCAATGTTTTGGGTTTGTTCTCTACAGGCATAAAGGCTCTTTAAACTAACTATATATGTTGAGGCTAACTTTGCTCTATGCTGTTGCAAAGATAGCTTCAAAATTATTTATAATTAAGGTAGTTTTATGCCATGGCAAAATCAAAATATAATATCGCATGGAAACCCCGTTTCCGGAGTATCAACACTGGAACAAGCACATACCTCAAGATCAAATGCACTTTTGACCTGTCATAAAACCACCTTTTTGAACATAAAAACTTGGCCACATTTCCAATTTTTTACATTTAACCATTAGCCAATGATTTGTCAAACATTATGAATAATCAGTGGCTTATTGTTAACATTTATATCATAAATGTCCACAGAACTTCAATTCTTTATTGATCTACTCTCTATCTTACAAATGTAATATAACAAACATACATGTGTGTTTTATTGTATGTAAAATAGAACACACATCTTACTTACTAATATTATAAACGCGAAAGTTTGTGAGTATGTATGTATGTAAGTGTGTATTTATGTTTGTTGCTCTTTCACGAAAAAACTACTGAACGGATTTGGATAAAACTTTACAGTAATATAGCTTAAACAGAAGAACACATAGGCTACCTTTTCCTGCAATAATCAAGATACATTTAGATATATATATAAATTATAAAAGATACATAAATCATAGACGTCAAAATGTATCACTGTTTATCTCCTACCAAAACTGCAAGTGTGTTATGCATAGCACCACCACATATGTAGGCTACTTTTTATCTCGAAAATACGCGGGTAACACCGCGGTGCGCAGCTTGTAAAATAATGTATATATATATTAATGAATATACAGTAGAATCCGTTTATTATGACTCCGCCTATATTGACCAGCCGGATAATATGACGTAATTGCACTACGAAGTTTGGATTTCATATAAAATTCTTTATAAAAAAGTCGGATATAATGACTTCCCTTACAGTGACATGTCGCTTATTATGACCCATTTTTAATAAATTATGACCGACATGATTCTATACGCCTTCGGTATTGTTCGTTGATTCCCGACGACGTTCGGCACGTGGTATTTATATAAATTAATGAATATATAAATAATATATAATAAATGAATATTTGTAACACCTGACACACAACATCATCTAAATTCAAATTAAGCAGAGCTTGTGCTATTGCAGCTAGATTGACTGATAGAATACATATATACTTTTATTATGTAAATACATACCTAAAGAAAGCCTAAATTCTGAAAGAAATATTTGCAGGTCTTACTAATATTTGATTGAACTCGAGACCTCAAGCAGAGCAGTCACATACACTACAACTGTGCCACCGAGGTAGTTAAATAAAAATAGTAAAGCTATAGCACAGAATACATAATAGTACCAGTACAGAAGACTCACTCCGAAAAGTAAATTAAAGTTATAGATACCCTCGGTGTCAAAAGATTAAGTTCAATTCAGATCGCACGGCGCCGAATCACTATGATTATATTTACCTACAATTGCGTCTCTTTCTATCGTGTAACGCTAAACTGTTCTGACGATGTCTGTTCGACCGGCGTGTCTGACCAGGCAGGCAGTCGACCGGCGTGTCTGACCAGGCAGGCAGCCGGCCGACTATACCTAAACTGCGGAGTGATAACCCCCTGGCTATAGTAAACAATTGAAATAGCAATATTTACTGTGCTTATATCACCTTCGTAACCTAGACTTTCATCGATTCTTAGTGAAAATTTATTCTGCAAATAACATTTGTAAGACAGAAAGAAGATCAAAATAAAATCTAAACGAAAAATAGCCAATACGAGTAAGAGAAAATGTTCTATATATTTAACATTAGACTAGTCATAAAATTAAAGCTGTGCTAGCTATATTTCAGATGAAGTTTGTGCTTATGGTGAAATGAAATAATTATTAAGACACAACTAATGTTAAATAAAATTTCAAACTGCCTTTATGACTAGGTTTTTAATTGCACTTGTGAGTTTTATGATCAAGTGTCATTAATAAATAAAATATTGCTCCAACGACCACCAGTGGTGACAGTTTTATTGGTGGCCATTGAGGGGGTAAGTGCAATTAAAAACCTATTTAAAAAAAGGCCACTTGAAATTTTATTTTACATTTGTTGTGTCTTGATAATAATATGTTGCGCACAATGAACTCTAAAACTACCTAAACGATTATTTAATGTGTTTTTTGCTTTCGTTCCTAAGATATGATAGTTTACATCACAAACAAAAATAAATATAAACAACTTCAATTTCTACTTATACTGAATAGTCTAACTACTACAAATACCTTTGCCACAACAAATAGAGGGCCTAGTGCTTGTTACCTAACATTAATCATTCTCAATGGGGACATTGTTTCTAGTAGTGATTAGTGTCACTTCAGTGCAGGTCAATCATAACGGCTAACGCTGTCCCTGTGATGACCGAATTGATGCCTAACAAACTTGCACAGAAAGGCCCTGTTTATGTTTATGTTACTAAAATGAACAATACTAAAAAAAAAAGATGAAAATAATTTAAAACGGCAATAAGAGTCTATATTTATAAAACAAACTTAAGCTTTATGATAAAAATAACTTTAAAAAAGTTTTAAAAAACTAAACAAACAAGCACAATTTCTTTTTTAGAAAAAGGAATAAAAATGACTATTTTTTAAACGAAATCTGGCTGTTCAAAGGGGGTCAAAATCGCACCCAAAGGAGTCGGTTACAAACATACAGGTGAAGCTTATAAAAAGCATGTAAATAAAAAGCATAGATATCATAGCTTACTAAAATATTAAACTACCACAGTTACAAATATTTAGGATATATAATATAACACACAATCGCATCTAGCTTGAAACTAAGTAGAGCTTTTACTATGAAGCTAGATTAACTGATACATGATGATGAACATTTTTGTACTTATATATTTATTACATTTACATAGAAAACACCCAAATTCCGAGATAAATATCTCTGAATCAAACATTTGGGATCGCCCAGGATTTGAACCCGAGCCCTCAAGCACACTATTCACTTCATATAACTATGTAACGATGGACCAATAGAACTTCATGTATTAAGCACTTGCAGTTAAATCTTAATAATGTCATTATAATGTTACTTTCTGTGCAAAAACAACATGATAATATATAATGAGTGAGTTTCATTAACATAATGATATAATGAGTGAGTTTCATTAACATAATGATATAATAAGTGAGTTTCATTAGCATAATGATATAATTAAAGCTAATACAATGGCACCTGATCAGATGTTTCTGTATCATCAGTTTCTGGTCAGAGGCCTCAGATCTCACACTCATCAATGTAATACAAAAGCAAGAATGCTGTCATTAGTGAGGGTAGTAATGCCCCGGTCGGGCCGGCACATTCGTGCTGAAATAAGTGATGCTCTACTACCTACTGTGTAGTAGTGCCTAACAGTGTAACCCATAACTTTTGTAGTACATTAAGAGCCATGCATACCACAGCAGAAGGCAGCTTGACTAAACTAATGTAGCCTGTGTTATTTCTTATTATATCACTACGTACCATAAATACTTTTAAATGCATTTGATGAAAAGCTGCTGAGTTTTATTTCTCTGAATGTTGTGCTTAAGGTCTCGGGGTTCAATTCCCAAGTCAGACCAAATGTTTGTGTAATCCACAAATATTTGTTTCGGAGTTTGTGTGTCTTCTGTGTATAACATATATTTACAAAAAAAAGTGTTTATATATTTATATCAGTTGTCTAGTACCACTAGTACAAGCTCTGCTCAGTTTGAGAGTAGATGATGTTGTGTGTAAATGTCCGAAAATGTTTTTATTAAGTATGAAAATAGTATTACAAACCTTGTATGGTCAGGACCAACTGCTTTATAAATATAATCAGCATTTATTTTGCTGATTTGCATGAATTGGTGCAATTTTGATTTAGCATTCTCCATTGTCCAATTGCCATGCAAACTGGCATTCACATCGAGGTCTTCTGCTTCTTCTACATTCTTTTGTTGCTGCATACGGTCCATATATGTGAAGTTTTCACTCTGACCACCATATGCTTGATATGCTGGGCCCATACTTTGTGGGTCCATACCATCCTGAAATTGTTAAAACATATCATTTCGATAAAAACCTAAAAGAGTATAGGTATAATGTACTTTTTAGGGTTCCGTAGCCGAATGGCAAAAAACGGAACCCTTATAGATTCGTCATGTCTGTCTGTCTGTCTGTCCGTCCGTATGTCACAGCCAATTATTTCCGAAACTATAAGAGCTATACTGTTGAAATTTGGTCAGTCGATGTATTCTGTGAACCGCATTAAGATTTTTACATAAAAATAGAATAAAAACAATAAATTTTGGGGGTCCCCATACTTGGAACTGAAACTCAAAAATTCTTTTTTCATCAAACATATACGTGTGGGGTATCTATGGATAGGTGTTTAAAAATGATGTTGAGGTTTCTATTATCATTTTTTTCTAAACTGAATAGTTTGCGCGAGAGACACTTCCAAAGTGGAAAAATGTGTGTCCCCCCCCCTCTAACTTCTAAAATAAGAGAGTGATAAAACAAAAAAAAATATATGTTATACATTACCATGTAAACTACCACCGAAAATTGGTTTGGACGAAATCTAGTGAGTAGTTTTTTTTTAATACGTCATAAATCGTAACACGCAATTTACCTTTCATCCAATCAATACACTAGTAAGTATAAAAACATCGATGAAAGTTACAACGAACTACAAGAACTTTTATATGGTGTTACTTGCTGATACGGAACCCTTCATGAGCTAGTCCGACTCGCACTTGGTCGCTTTTTTTATATATTCAATATTTCTTACTTTTTTATATTAAATATAAAAAAAAAGTAAGAAATAAATAAATAAATAAATAAACATGGCAATAGTTCACATAAATTTAATCACAACCCTATATGAATAAGTCAGACCTGCATGGTATAGTAGGCCAAAACTTTACTTAGGGGAGTCCTATGTCCAGCAGTGTACTCTTTAAGAAATGAGACGCGACTGTTGCCTTAAGGTTCAAGCACATTTCGTCGGGCCGCAGCGTGTCGGGGCGGAGCGCAAAAATCCGCTCAAATCGCTCTAATACAAATTGTAAGAATTATCGCACACTGTGTCGGGCCGCAGCGGCTCGCATTATTGCGACGCGGATTTGCGTCCGTGCGATGCGGCCCGCCCCGCCCCGCTGCTACCGTGTGCTATAGCAAGCGGATTGGTGGCTCTTTTACTATTTCGAGTAATTGAAAATATCGATCAAGAGTCATACGAAAATATCCTCAAAACTTGTCTTTGTCTGCTAAAAGATCGGGAAAAAGATGATTGTATTTGCGGAATACCTTTCTTTTGGAACAAATTGGATGTATCCATATTTTACGTTTTCTTTTTTGACGAACTTTTTGTTTATGCTGTTCATTAACTTTTTCTTCTAACAGCAGGCAAAAAAAAGAAAGTTCTTCGTCAGAGCTATCCATAACGTACAGTTGCAATAAGTACATACAGTTGCGCATGCAGTACACTGTACTCAAAATCCGTCAATGCGCTGCGACCCGGCCCGTCACTAATGTGCTAGGTAAGCATTTTGCGCTGAGCCCCGCTCCGCCCCGCTGCGGCCCACATAATGTGCTCGAACCTTTAACGTCTCTCTCTCTCCTGCTGCACTATGAACTGATGGTCAGAAGTGATTGGCAGCAGTTGATGTGGATTGCCCAAGACTGGGATGGTTGATGTTCATTGACCTTCATTTAGCAAATTGTAATAAGTTGACTTACTTACTAATTATCTACCAATCAATTTTATGGATGTAAAATAAAGTCACACTAAGCCTTTAGTAAAGATACATGAGGGAAAATTATTTATAATATGATGCAGAAGACAATGCATTGACAACATACACAATGAGTATAGTGGCCACCTATCTTGCATTCTACCTATGCTTTCCATCAGACAGAGTTGAGTCACTTTAGTAGGCTCATGTGTTTAAAAAAATAAGAATAATACCTGAAAAACTGATTTTTGCTGTTGAAAATCATTGTTTCCTTGATCCTGCGCTCCATCGTCATCTGGTTTAATTTTTGTATCAGTGGGAAATTCTGACGCCGGCACCTTTCCAATCCTCACGAGATAATTCACAAAGTCCCTGGCTGCGTTAGCTTGAGCTTCCTTTTTCGTCGTAGAATTGCCCACACCGGCGTAGCTAATGTTATCGACACGAACCTCGCACAAAAACCGCTGTCTGTGCTTCGGCCCTAGAGAATTTAGTTTGTTTTAAGCTTAAAAATATTAAATACTTTTAAGTTAGTAACAGTGTTGCCAGGTTGGATTGAAAAAAATACAGTGTTTCGCATGTAAAATTACAGTAGATCGGTAGGAAAATACAGTAAATCCTAAAACTCATTACAGTAAAAAAAAAAACTACTTTTATTGGAATTATAAATGTATTTAATAATCTCTGTCTGTATCACTGTCACTTAAGGGTTCATTTCTATATATTTTGTCTGTAAAATTCTTGATATTTATATTTTTTTGGGTTATAATTTATCCAAATAACAGAATTTCTTAAAATGGACTGGGGTGCTAATATATTACCCTTGATGGTATCTGTGATTAGTTGATGTATTACCCTTGATGGTTCACTGTATACTGTATAGCTGGAATACAGTGTACAGCAAAAGCAGTCAAATTACAGTAAATCTACTGTAATTACAGTGCACCTGGCATCACTGGTTAGTAATAAGGTACCTCATATAGCCGTATATTATAAATACATTATTACAATACGCAAAATTTCTTACCAGTGGCACGTATGTCAAACACTGGACTTGTGCCCTGTTTACCACACCAGGAATGCAGGAACGATTTAACATCCATAGCGGATATATTCAGATGTATTACTTTATGTCTATCTTATATATTACAACTAAGAATTAGTTACAGTCAAGTGGAAATTTTGCAAATTACGGAAAACGCCACCCGGTGACTACACTACGGTGACATTTACTGTATTAAATGTTGCCTGCCCAAGGACTGCATAATATCAGACTATCAGTATTGCCAAGCTTAAAAAATTAACAGATTCTTTTTAATATTAAGGTACATGTATACTTTAATTTAATGTGTACTGCGGTACTGCCTTGTTATGAAAGCTCTCGGATCAGGTCCGAATCCCAGATAGTGCCAAAAAAGTGTTAATGAGTTTTCTGGTTAAAGCAATACTTAATAACAGCCCGAGTTTGTAGTTAAGGTCTTCTCTCCATTTCTCGGACATCACGCACGGTCGTTTTGAAAAGCCATCCTATTGGTTTATAAGAGTGAGGGAACAAAGAGTGCACTTGTGTTTGCACTCCCACAAGTGCAATTACCCAATGTCTTCTGCTTAGTTGGGTGATCTCAGTTGAGACTGTTCATACATCATTTACTAAAATTCGATTTCGTTACTCGTTTGAACGAAGTTATTGAATAAATATTGTCTGTATGTAATTTTAACATTTTTTACTCGGTCTTTTTAGTTTTTGACACATGCATTACTTAATATTTGATGTAATAAAAAAATCTCTATCTAAACCCGCACCACCACCCATAAAATGTTTGTTATTATAATAAATACTACAACCAACAATATTTTTTTTCTTTCAAAAATACGAGTTATATACAGTAATATTAAAAAATATTTAGTACTATTACTATAACGTCTCGACTTGTATATTTCTTTAAAAATAATGACTTGAAATACAAATTGTATAAAAAACATGTAAAATTTTAGTAGCTATTATTTACAAGCATCATTATTCATCATCAGCCTATTGCAGTCCAGCCAGTCCACTGCTGTACATAAACCTCTTTGCATATACTTATAGGTGTCCCAGAAGTCGATGTAAAGCCGAAATCGGGTGTTAAGCAAGGTCATAATAGTTTTTAGAAAAGTATTTTAAAAAAAGTGTAGTTTCGGCTTGAAATCAACTTTTGAAACCTGTAGGTACGTATTGGGAGTTTTGTCTGTTTTCATATTTTTGTATAGGACTAGCAGAGCACCATATGGTTCATTAGTAATAAAAATCAGAAATAAAGAAATATAATAATCCTGTGGTATTCAGGGAAATTGAAAAGTCGTGAGGCAATGTTGAGGGCCACGGCCGGGGTTGCCCAAGTTGTAGAACGAATTCGGCGGCTGGGTCTCGAGGTGGCCTTGCACAAATCCGAGGCCTTATTCTTTCATGGACCTCGGAGAAAGCCACCTGAAGGACTCAGCTTCATAGTAGGAAGCACTCGCATCGGCATCGAACCCTCTATGAGGTATTTGGGGCTTGTACTCGATGGCCGATGGGACTTCGGATATCACTTCCGATGTCTGGTCCCCAAGCTGGTTGGCAGAGCGCGTGCATTATCGCGGCTGTTGCCAAATATGAGGGGACCCGATGACTCCTGCAGGAGACTATATGCGGGGGTTGTGCGATCCATGGCCCTTTACGGTGCCCAAGTATGGGCGGAGGTCCTGAAAGCCAGCATTATTACCCTATTGCGGCGTCTGCAGCGGGTGCTGGCCATCAGGATCATTAGAGGGTATCGCACAATCTCCTTTGAGGCGGCGAGTCTCCTGGCCGGTCACACAGCAGGGGGCTATCTACTAACCGTAAGTGGCCCGAGGTGCGTCGGGGTTCCAGGGACTTCCTTTCGAGGGTATACCTGGTTCCCCGACTCATACCCGAGACGACGTGCGGTTTTAGACGGTTCGGGTCCGACATAGCCACCAACATTTGATTATAGAAATATAGGGATTTCCGCACGAAAAAAAAAAACTAAAAAAAGAGAAATTGAAAAGTGCGAGACGGACAAAACCTTAATATTAATGGCTCATCATTCTTAGGCATCAAAACGAAACTTGAGTCTGGTTCCTGTTTTTTTTTTAAACACCCTAGACTACATATATATCTTCTGTTCTTAGCATGTTTTAGACAACTTACATCTAGGGTAAAATGTAATTTAATAAATAAATCTACTTTTTTATAATTTTTTAATTTATTTTCGTTCTAAGAACTTTCAGCCTAATGTAATAAATTTTCCTTGTAATAAAATAACAATAAATCATAGACTAAGGAACAATATAATAATAAAGGGAAAATAAGGAAAGCTTTAATGGTTATCAAACCAACTGTTAGATATTCTTTTTAACAATCATATTGTATCAGTACTTCATCATCATCGTCATCAGCCATAAGCAGTCCACGGCTGGACATGGGTCAATTGCATGCCACTTAGTTCTATAATCGGCTACGCATTCAGCTCCCACCAGCCATCTTGTACAAATCGTCACTCCACCTGGCCTGTATGAATCAAATCATTACTTGAGCTGTATGAGAAAAATGATAAAGATTAAGTATTTGCATTCTAGAAAAAGCTTAGCTCTCTGATATAATTTTTTTCCCCTGTTCCTGCATACTCTCGACTTTCAGATAGATAGGTGTTCTGCCGGCCCTCAACTTTGCCCGATTATGTACTTTACGTTCATGTTTCATCAGTTGTTTTCTATATCCAAATACTTTTCCGCATATGTTACAGACATGGTCTTTAACACCACCATGGTCTACTTTGTAATGTTGTTCAATCGCACGTTTGGTATGAAATCCTCGGCCACAGGTATCACATTTATAATCAGGTTTATCTTTATGCGTCAACATATGTTTGTTTAAATTGCTTTTGCTTATAAATCTCGAAGGACATTCTGTACATTGATATGGTTTCTCTCCTGTGTGTGACCGCATGTGCATTTTTAAGGACTCGCTGAATCTTCCTTTATATGGACAAAGGGAACATTTAAATGGTAATTTGTAGAAATGTATAAGTCGATGGCGTGCAAAATGACCTTGCATTACAAAATCTTTACCACACACATCACAAACATAAGTTCGAGGCTTTGTGTGTAACTCTAAGTGCTTCTTGTAATACAATGGTGAAAAGGTTTTATGACAATATGGGCAGACGTTTCTCATATTTTCATGTTCATCACTTAGCTTGTGCTCATAAAGTTTTTGGAAAGTTTTAAATTTAATGTTGCACCGCTTACAACTGTGTATTCTTTCCTTCTTAATGTAGGTCTCTTGAAGTTTAGAGGGATTGTTTTCTTCTAAATACTCTGTTGTATCATCATTTTCTTCGATTAAATCTTCAGTCTTTGGATGTTTGAGGATTTCGTCTGATTGCTGTGCAGTTTTTCTAAATAATATTGCACCTTGTAATAGTGAATTGCACGATTGACAAATAAATTTTGGATATGGGTCGTCCTGTGTTATATCTATTCCTCCAAATGTATTTAATTCATTTGAAAGGTCTTCATTTCCATAAATAGGTATGCTGCCTTCTTTAAGGCACACTCTACAGACATTATCAACACTTTCTTTCTTTACAGTTTTCATTCTCGAGTTCTCGTTCTTTGCAGGCTGCCTGCTAGTAGACTGTTCAGCAGTACTTGTTTTGTTAGCACACATTCTTTTGCAGTGCAGCATTTTCAACAGAATCATAGTTCCAACCATTTTTCATCAAATAAGAGTATACATACCCAAAAACAAAATATTGCTATCGCAATAGCTACATGAGAAATTGAACTATATTGATTCTAATTAGAACTTCGTTTAACAAATATATACCAGGTGTTCGTTGTAATTGAAACCGCATATGTATTTAGTTTTTTAGGAATTAAGTCATTCGTAAATAGTCTAGCTAGGCGCAGACAGACATTTAATTTGTCGTTCTGAAATTGAAAATATATACTACAAATACTTCATTTAAAATTAGTAGTTCATAGTTCTTAAAAGTTATTCTAAACATAAGTCTAAAAAACTACTCTATAAAATATTTCTGTAGACTAGGTTGAGGCTTTTTATGCAATACGAATATTCGTATTGTATAAAAAGTGTGTACATAATAACGTAACAACCAAATCACAAATATATGAGATTTGTTCGTATAGTAAACTGGTAACATTCACATTCACTCCACACTATAGCCATGACATGCATGATTACAAAACTATAGTGTTGTTTATTTAAAATGTTTATCTTATATCTAGTGTAATTTTAAATCCAATATTTCAAAACGAAATGATCTTCTTTCTTGAAATTTGATTCTTGAAAAATGATTGGCATGACAGTATTGACATTTGTCAGACAGATGTTAAAACCCAAACTGTCAAGCGGGTTTGAGGTTAATTTTAATACTTATGAACACAGACTCTTATATTGTATTGAAAACAATTGAAAGTTTTTAAAACATTTTAAAATTTTTAAACAGCAGCATGAACGCTATTCGGGTAAGCTCATAGAAGTTTAATACATGTGAAATTCTAATAGTGTTAGTGTAGAAACCTTTAAATAAGTCGTTCTGATTTTAGGGTCTCTGGCGAGTAGCGCCGGTGGTATGGAGACCTACTGCCTACAACTGCACAATAAGAGCATTATCTACAGCTCCAGTGACTATTCAGAAACCTACTGAACAAGTCCCAACTACAATAGAACTAGACAAGTTATATAAAAGAGTGGAGTTAGAAATGCGAGGGATCGATCCTGCGGTACTTTTAAGTTATTCATGGTTTTGTGTTGCAGCAGCTTCACATTTGGGAATTGAGGTCACAAAGAGGTAAAAATTCAAGCTATATTTTTTTGGTACCACCTCCATCACGTAATAAGCTATAATTAATGATATTCAGAATGACACTAAATAAGAGGAAAGCAGATTCTAAGTCTGTTAGTTAAGACTAAGGCAAAGCCTGAAGGTAATAGTTATGGCAGTCTGTGTGTGTTCTTCAATAGTGCCTAAACTACTGAACTAAATTGAATCAGATGCTAATAAATTTCTAATAATTATTGCCATTGTGATATAGGCTATTTTTTTTTAAAGTTGGTTATGGTTTTATAACTATTTTTTGTTCTAGTTGGGCACTAAGAAAAGCAGAAAAGGAAAGACACACCTTGCTCAGAGCTGTCCACATTTATAAGAAGCACAGAGTACAATATGAAATTCGGACATACTTTAGATTTGTACACCTGCAAAGACTGACAGGATCCACTTGTGACACATACCTTGAATATATAGAAAGGAACCTACCGGAAGGTTGTGCTCTAAAAGTCACAAAAATTGAATGCCAAAAATTACCAGAACATATTACACCACCAGTTAATGAATAATTAATTTGTATATTATATTGTAGAAATAGAGTAAAATAATAAAAATTTAATTGTGTAAATTTTTATTCATTTGGGTACAGAATTCTTATAAAGTATTTTATTATTTACAATACATCCTTTTAAAGGTATAAATGATAAAGTCTCTCCATATGAAATCAAGATCAATCATAAATATATGATAATTAATCATCAATATTTATGGTTGACTAGCTTTCCGCCCGCGGCTTCGCCCGCGTGGAATTCGTCTTACATGATTTCATGTTTGATAATAAGGAACTTTGACACAAATTTTCGTCCCCTATTTCAAACCCTTCTACCTTTATTTTCGCGATAAAAAGTATCCTATGTCCTTTCCCAAGTTCAGTTCTATCTTCATACCAAATTACATCAAAATCGGTTCAGTGGTTTAGGTGAAAGCGTAACAGACAGACAGACAGACAGAGTTACTTTTGCAATTATAATATTAGTAGGGATTACACCATCGGAAAGTAGAGATTTCATCAAACAGAAAACACCCCAATTTTTTGAAAATAGTCGAAATAGGGTGAAAAAATTAAATATTTCAAATCAAAAAAATTACAGTGTATTCGGGATATAAAAAGGTAAGTTTTCACTAAACTTCGTTTAAAAATTATTTTATTTGTAAAAGATAAAAATAGAAAACCAAAAACTTTTTTTAATTTTTCACTTATAATTTGAGGTTATGTGAAAAAAAGTGTAAATAAAAAATCAGCCAAGTGCGTGTCAGGCCACGCACAGGAAAGGGTTCCTCAGTCACCCATAATGGTACGTGGATTAGAAATTGTATCCAATGGATAAAAAATGTTATGTTTACGTATTAATGCGTTAATTTTGTATGACGTTTTCCAAGTAAGCACATTTCATTTCATTTATTCAATAAACAATTTTAACATTGTATGTGAATTTTAGTACAATTTAAAAAGTTACAAATAATTACATAATAAATAACAATTTAAATAAACATTCATGCTAGCATTTTATAGTTCATTCAGTCATTCACATGATTATAATAATGATAATAAAATGTCAGATACAAAAAAAAGGAACACCATGCATCAACAAAATTCATAAAATTACAAATAAATTTAAAAATTACAAATTTCAAAACAATAGATTTCATGGAAATGTCACAAAACAAACATAGCAATAAAACACCGAATAATAATGTCATATCATATAAAAAATAAATTAAGTAAAAATATAGATTTCTAAATTAGTTCACAATTCAGCAACAGAATAATAACATTTTTCTAACAATAACTTTCTTAGTTCAATTAAAAATTTTCCTTTACCAAATGTTTTTTTTAGCTCAAGTGGTAATTTATTGAATATATTGACTGAATTGTAACATGCGCTATGCTTTACGACATCAAGATGTGGTTTAATTTGGGTGCATTGTAGAAGTTAAGCCTCTGTAACTCCTGAACTAACAAAGTCATCTAATTCGTTATAGTTTTCATTTAAAGTTCATTATATGGACCGCTATCACGAATTTTCCCAGATTTTTTGAGCCGGCCCTTTAGCTTTTAGAGGGGGAGGATGCCCGGTTTTACAAAAAAGTGGCCTTTAAAGTGAAATTTCTCGCAAACGGATTTCTAAATCAAGAAATCGTCTTAACAACCCTGTAATGTTTTTAAAAGACCTATATAATGATACCCCACATGATGCGGTAGCCGCGAGAAAAAAAAAACATCCACATTTTACGTGTCGGGGAGGTACCCTAAATAAAAATATTTTTCATAATTTTATTGTAGCACTTTGTCGACGTAATTACAATACATATTCATGCAAAGTTGCATCTTTCTAGCACTTACTGTTTGGATGGTAAGTCGAGGACGGACGGACGGACGGACAGACGGACATGACGAATCTATAAGGGTTCGAAGACATAAACTTCGGAACCCATAAAAGTTGTAGATCTTTTAATTACCTACAACTTTGCCATTTAACTTTTTTCCATAGGACTTGTAGTTTTGCCGGAAATTGAGATAAACCGTTTTATACCCTTTCATCTTCCTAGCCTTATTCCCAATTTACCCTTTGTTTTATATATTTAGCCATTCAAAGTGACTCTACCCTGCCTAATGGAAAGCATGAGCAGAATCCAAGAGTCGGGGCTACTACACTTGCTGCGAATGCAGACAATAATGTATGGCGGCCCACACTATGGCGGCTTAGTGAGATGCTTTTTCACGCCCCGTCCGAGGAGGACCCGAAAACCTCCCCCAACTACCCGACCCCCCTCAGATCGCAGATCGCCCGTAAATTATTTTTCCTTTCATTTTTATAATATTCTCCTCCTTTTCCAATGGGTTTCATCGTACTATAATTTTGTTTTTAAAAATTATCTACCCTGCTCTACTGGTCTTTATCTTAATATATATAAATCTCGTGTCACAATGTTTGTCCTCAATGGACTTCTAAACCACTTAACCGATTATAATAAAATTCGCACACCATGTGCAGTTCGATCTAACTTGAGAGATAGGATAGTCTATATCTCAAATTATAGTCGCAATTTTAATAATCGCGGGTAACACCGCGGGATTCAGCTAGTGTTATATATATATCTTTATTTACAAACTATCATTATGGTTGCCATGCAAGTGTGTTATGCCTAGCAACCTGTGAAGTTTTGACAGGAGATAAACAGTGATACATTTTGACATCTACGATTTATGTATTTTTATAATCACCTTGGTAAAATGGTAAAAACCTTTGTATCTCGATTATTGCAGTAAAAGGTAGCCTATGTCCTTTCCCAAGTTCAGTTATATCTTCATACCAAATTTCATCAAAATCGGTTCCGTGGTTTAGGCGTGAAAGCGTAACAGACAGACAGACAGAGTTACTTTCGCATTTATAATATTAAGTATGGATTAATTGTTTTGAAATGTCATCATGTGTGTTTTCAAATGTGTAAATATAATGAATACTAGGCGATTGGGTATGTTAGTTAGTAAATAGATTATTTTATCTAATGATATTCTTACAATTAATACTTTAGCTATGTGTAAAATTAATATCTTTTGAGTAATATTGTTTTAAACATACTTTTACGAATTTATGAATAGGTTACAAATGTACTTTTGAAATCTATAGAAATAAAACAACATAAATTACAACTACCTACTCGAAATTTCAGAACTCGAAATTTCAGAACTCAACATGACAACAGATACACAAGAACATATATATTCTAGTACTAGTTGTATGTCTTCAGTTGGCACTAGCAAGGTTCATGTTTAAACTATGCAAAATAAATATTCTGATAAAAACACATGTTATGACAATATTTAATTGAATCAGAATGGAATATTTTAATATTTTCGCCGATTTTACAACACACTATCTAGTTCAACTCTAAACTGGGTTCATACTTCTTCTTCCTAGCCTTATTCCCAATATTATTTGGGGTTGGCTACTAGTTCCTACTAGTGTTTTTCCATGGAGCGACTGGCATTGGACCAACCCTAAGGGAGAACTTAAATTCTAAGGTTGAACTAGTTGTCAGTAAATTTGTGGGCACTGACTTCCTTGACCTAAGTAATAATTAAGTACATTTATTTAATAGAATTAAAATACATACCTAAACAGTAGGCCTATCTACTACTAGGAAAATTATTCAACTCTAATCATCATTTATTAGAAGTACTACACTCTTGATGTAGACCTTTCCAGCTTATGTTGCGACAACCGCTTTTACCTGTGGTTGTATAAATGTGTAGATCTTCCTCTACCTCTCTTAAATTATATTTATACTCTAATATAATAATATAAATATATGAAGGTAATATCATAATAATCACATTGTTATTTTTTTTTTCTAAAATCACTGGGCTGAATTTTTTTTTTTTCGACGCAATGTTTGTAATCGAAAAGCTAAGAAGAAGATTACATTATTTACACTGCAGTGGTATCAAGAAGGCATCATTTTTGTTTAATCAATTATTTGGAATGTTAATGAAACTAAAACTAACTTAATCCTATCTAGGTTTCAAATGTGTACGTAAATTAGGATTGCATTTTTTTAACAGAGAAAGAGCAGTAAGTGGGACAAGAAACACCACCTTTTTTAAATTACTGCCCTCATGATTATTTACTGCCCTCTTTATTATCATGGCAGTGCACTTCCTCTAATCTAATCTATCTTTATACAACAAAGTATCTTTACTTTCCTTTTATTTTTTAATACACTTTTAGTCCCATATTTCATTTCTAGTGTACGGTACTTTAATAGGCACAGGCATATTAAAGTACCAAACCATTTTTGGGGTTGAAATCTTTACACAGACATATTTTACATTCACATACAAAAAAAATGTCTGTCACTATGGACTAACACATATCAATTTAAAAAATAAAATAAAAATTTCACACACAAACACATTGTTCTCATAACAGTGTAATGCTAATGCCTATTTGGGCATAAGCTATGACAAAGTGCAGTGCCTTCGTATGGCTACATGGTGGGGACCATGTTGTTTTATACCTGTGCCCATCACTTCAGGGATTCAATTGTCTGTGTATCCAATTAATACATATATGTAAAGAAAATTGAACACATAATTCCTCAAAACTAATGGAAGTTTTAATCCTATAGGTAAATGTAACCATAGACACTCAGTCCACATGTTTGGCATCAATATCTCTTTGGCAATGAATTGATAATAAACTTATTCTATTCATATTGTTGATGTTTACACACAGTGAAGATGAAGAGGATCGCAAAAGCCAGTTCCAAGGCATGAAACATTAGCATCACGGCACACCAAATGTACTCCAGCCGGAGGATGTATGTCTGGTAAATTAGAAAGTAGCATACTCCCACTGCTGAAGGTATTGTTAGTATAACAGAAAAGAATACTGGTACCTCTGAAAAAAAACATTATGTTTAATTAAAAAAACAATTATCTATAAAATAGCATGCACACTCATGCATATATTACCAGGAGCTTCTGTCTGTATGTATAGCCATAAAAAGTAGCCTTTGTCATTCCATAAGAATGACAGTTTATGAATGAAAGAAAATATGGATCATAATTACTGATTTATGTACTTCAACTATTACTTATAATTGTATCCACTTTTGATAGTTTAGTAGTCAAATGTGCCGAGAGATTTAAAGATAAATGAAATGTAATACTTATTAATGTTGAAATAATAAAATAATATGTTCTAATTTAATCAAACGTTTAATTATTAAATATTTTTTTTTTAACTTTAGATCGTTAACTACCTTTTGTCAGGCTGTTGAAATTGTTATGAAAAGCATAATCATACACAAATCATTACTTACTTTTACTAGCTAGATTTCCTCTCCGTCCTAAGTATATACGAATATATTCTATAAGACAAAGAGCACTAAATATACCGGCTTCCGTAAGCAATGCATTATCAGGGTAAGAAACATTTATAGCCTTTAAAATACCCATGGCAATTTCACAGACGAAAAACATACCTAAATAAAAACTATTAAGATAAAGTAGTATTTCATACGCTAAACTAGAGTTAACATTAGATACTTTGGACATTGTAGCGTTTAGAAATACAAATTTGTGTATTTGTTTACTATTTATTGACGTTTTGAATCGATCGTCTAACCGACCGGAAGCAAAAAGCAGGCAGGGTTGGAATGACAGGAAACAGAATGAAGCAAGTGATGTCCATCATTTGATGTTCAGTTTACAAAATAGTTGATTTTATTGTCCGAAACATTAATAGAAAGCCATTTGTTTTGTATAAGTTCTCAAATGGTAAATATTTTTCTGTTGTACGTAGATCTATGTTAAAACATTTAATAAACACTATTAATTTATATTCTTTACCTAAATAGGGAGATCATTTTGTTTTTTTTTATTTTTTTGTTTTACTTTAAGTACTTAACTATTGTGGTAAATATTCTTGACTTGACCGAATGGTAGTTACTATTTTTTGAGTGTATTAAAATTTTGAAAACATCTTTCTTATTAATTATAGCTTTCTCCTAACCTATCTCACTGAAATGTAAACACTTCTTTATTTGTATTTTTTTTTGCTATCAGGATGCTTGTTTTACGTAATTAATGAGAACATAAATTAGCTTCTATCACATTTTACTACTTTTACTATTTAATACCATATGTACCTAATGCAGCGACGCATGAGGCGAGTAATAGTGCTTTGTGCGCACGAGTGCATCGTTGCGTCAACTTGCGTCACACTGACTCACACCTGTACTTCACTATCAAGTGCGTAAGCGTTGGATTACACACAGACGAAAACGGAAAGTTGTCGAGTAGGAAAAGCGTTACGGAAATAAAGGTAGGCGTTAATTTGTGGTTGAAGTGTTAATTTAGTTCGTTAAGTTTGTGGTAGCATGAATACTATAATTATTTAAACTATATTTTACATTTTCAAAATGTTGATTTAAATAAGTAGATTAATAATCTATACTAATATTATAAAACTAAAGAGTTTGTTTTTTTTGAATCTCAGGAAGTAGTTACTGGTCCAATTTTAAAAATTGTGTTTATAAAAAGTGTTAAATAGATAGTCCCTTTAACGTGGAAGGCTATGTATCATGACGCTACGATCAATAATTTAGTTTCCATTGTATAACATCACGATACGGGCAACAGAAGACGCAGACGTGGCTGCGTAATTCAGCTAGTAGTGAATAAAATTGCAAAGAAAAAAATAAATCAATCTCTAAAATAATCTAAAGATTTTTATGTATTTTAATTTAAATCTATGAGTTTGATTATCTAATAATTTGTATATACATACGAATTTAAGGTTGGCTGTGTAATAGCTTCCTTCTTTTTTGTTAGGTAATAAAAAAACAAATCACATCAATCAACTCAATCAACTGCCTTGTTGATCTAGTGGATAGCGTATGCGGCTGCTGATCATGAGGTCTCGGGTTCGATTCCCGGGTCGGAACAAATGTTTGTACGATCTGCAAATATTTGTTTCGGAGTTTAGGTGTTTTCTATGTAGGTATAATATGTATGTATTTACAAAAAAACATATGTTTATGTATTTATATCAGTTGTCCAGTATCCATAGCACAAGCTCTGCTTAGTTTGGGACTAGATGACGTTGTGTGTAATTCTTCCGAAATATTTATATTTAATTAACTAAATATCTGACTGCACTATGACTACAGATTAATAAATAGTATGACATACTGGCATAAGCAGTATTTTTACTGCACTGAGTGTTGTAGATTTGATTCCCATTTGAGTTTTTTATGTCCTTAGTCTGGATATTCTTTGTGACTGTTTTATTATTGTACATATTTAAAGTCCCCCTTAACAAACAATATTTTCATATTGCGGAAATTGTATTTGTTTTAAAAACTATCAGATTTTCGATCGTTTTCTGACTAGTTAGGAGTCACATCATCAGTCTATCGCAGTCCACAGCTGGACATAGGCTTCTCCAATTACACGCCACTTATGACCATTATGTTTACAATATTACCTATATTACCAATATGTATAAATACTAGCTTTCACCCGCGGCTCCGCCCGCGTGTATGTTGGTTATCGTGGTAAAAAGTAGCCTATGTCCTATCCCAAGTTCAGTTGTATCTTCATACCAAAATCGGTCGAGTGGTTTAGGCGTAAAAGCGTAACAGACAGACAGAGTTACTTTCGCATTTATAATATTTGTAGGGATTACATCATCAAGATCAAGAGAATGAACTTAAAGTTCAAACGATTGTACAAGTTCTATGTAAATTTAAAATAGGGTGACCATATTTTTACACAAATATTTACGTTGTTCGAAAGTCTTGGTGCTATGGTTTCTTGCTTATTATAAGGTTTTTATAAGCTATTAGAATTAAAAAAAATGCTTTATAAATAAATTACTAATATTTATAACACACAAGTCAATATAAAATAAAATTTACAAGTAAAATGAATTCAGAAGTCAATTTGTGTAAAGCCTGCTAAGACACACCTTCATTTTTTTGAGTACAGGCTTGAGTATACGATCAGGAGTTTAAGCTATGTGAGTATTGTTTTCACGTATAAATCTATATAAATAAATAATATGGGAGTCTTTGTGTAATAATAACGTATGAACAGTTTTTTACTTAAGGCATATCAAAGTATATACAGTACCTACATAAAAAAAAAAAATGTTTGTCTGTTTGTCTGTCTGTTTGTTTGTTCTAATTTTACTAATTTTAGGAACGGCAGAACCGAGTTTGACGGTACTTTCTCTTTCAGAAAGCTGATCTAACGAAGGAGTAGCTTAGGCTAATTTTTTATAGACTACCTTTACGTTTTACAACAATTGACAGGGATTTACAATAATAACTGCAGGTAACACCGCGGGACTCAGCTAGAATGGAATAAAAATTCAAGTTATGATCACTTGACTTCACTAATGGTATGAGTTCCGCGTAGATATATAATTTCGCGAATGTCCTGTCAGGCGTGGAAAATAATAGGTAATCCTATTGTTAGAAAGTTCACAACTTTCTGCATTGAACGGGAAAGGTAAACGCAATGCACGTGTGCAGCAAGCGATCACAAAACTTCCGTACAACGCCAAGACTGGACGTCTTCATAAAATATTCTTAAATTAAATAATTGTTTTTTTTTGCCGCGAAAAATGAGGACGAGGTCAATGTTGACGTTTTCTAAGTTAGATCCCGAGACCGGGGATTTGTTAGACAGAATGTTCGACAAAAAAGATTGTATGGTTGAGATTAATCCTGGAAAAGTGATTCTGCCTGCTGACTACATGAGTATAGGACAGGATATATTGGATATGGAGGTGATGGACACCGATGTTTGGATGTGCTCTTATCCCAGGACTGGTGAGTTGTTTGGGGAATTTTTCATCAACAATAGATTATAACAATTGTAGTGTAGTAAAACTATAATGAGTATATATGAACACATTGACACCTGATAATTTTAACTTTTGCCGGGAACCTAAAAAATGATTTTAGATTCACAATTTTTTTATTTATTTATTTGCTTTATTGTTATTACTTATTAAAAAAAAGCAATTACGCGTCGTATTATGTATAACGATTTGGTGAAATTCAAATCTCTTGGGCATGGAAAATTTCTGTTTAAATATAATTTTTAAATTATCGCTATGAAAAGATATAGAATTTATTGAAAAAATTTTTTATTGGACTGGTAATGTAGTATTGCATAGGTGAAGGTATAGGATGTATAAATTTACGCTATTTCGATTATTCTTTAACGACACTCTAAAACAAAGTTTTATTAATAAAGGCAGGTTATTTTGTGACAACAAAACCATCTAGTGTAAATATCATGAACTACTTAGCGACTGTTCCCGAGACTGGGATTCCAGAAGGTTTTCTTCAAATTCTAGATGTCGTACTTTTCAAACTTATGATTTTTCTGCCTCAATTTAACTTAGAATTATATTGTTCACTAGCTAACCCGGCAGACTTCGTACTGCCTCAATCGATAAATACCTAGTAGGCCTGAACTTTTGCATAAAATAAACTTAAAAGAAACAAAAGGAATCCATAAATAAAAAAAATGTAATTCATTTTTATATGTTCACCTTTTAAACCTTCTCTGGACTTCCACAAATAATTCAAGACCAATATTCGTCAAATCGGTTCGGCCGTTCTCGAGTTTTAGCGAGACTAACGAACAGCAATTAATTTAAATATATATAGATAGACTATCTGAGTCCCGCGATGCTACCCTCGGTTATTTTATTAAATCGCGAGTAACGCTGCCAAGCGAAGCTAGTCTTGAAATAGCATAACTTACTCCTTATGTCATCGACCATCTGCCAGTGAAAGTGCCATTATAATCGGTTCATCAGTTCCAGATATTACCCGGTACAAACTTACAGACAGACTATAAATTTAAAAATTCCATTTTTGATTAAAGTACCACATATAATTTGATATGCATTTAGTATAAAAACTGTCCATTTGATATGACATACAGACATTCCAATTTTATATATTTGTATGTATAGATTAAGTATGTGATTTCGTTCAGGTTCAACATGGTGTCAAGAAATGGTGTGGCTAATTGGACATGATTTAGATTACGAAGGAGCCAAGTCTTTACAGCAGGTATGTCTTAGAACATTAATTGCCTAAATAGAGCATGAATACACGTTATACCGAATTTAATACACCAAATCCACTTTCACAGCTTACAGGTCTTATTTACTTATCTAAATAACTGAGGTCCGGGAACTGAAGGGAACAAGAAGATGAACAATTGACGGGCAAATGTGGACTAAAAAGTAGCGTTATTTACTGCTTATATCATCATCTATCTGCCAATGCAAGGCCCATCAAAATCGGTTAGGTCTTTCTCGAGATTAGCCGGAAAAATACATATAATATACAGTCAGACAGTTTTTTTATCGTACCTATAGACATTTATAAGCATTTATTGGAAAGCTTTTAATTTCAAATTACCTAGGAGCATAAATAATAATAAATAAATAAATATTTCGGACATTTTTCATACAACGCCATATAGTCCCAAATTAAGCAGAGCTTGTATTATGGTTACTAGACAACTGATATAAATACATAAACATCCTTTTTTTTTTGTAAATACATACACATAGAGAAACACCCAATCTCCGAAACGAATATTTGCGGATCACACAAACATTTGGTCCGACCCGGGAATCGAACCACGCACGAATACGCTGACCACTAGACCAACAATGCAGTCATAAATATTACTACAGATATACATTTGTTTTAGCAGATAGTGTTTAGTAGTATATCTATTCAACATCACAGGTCTCCAGCTATGTATTCTAAAACTCCTATTTTCTCAAAATATTATTACTTTACTTACTTGTCGTTCAAGATTCGCTGTCCCCTAGTGGAGCTATCCTGCATCATGGTGGCAGGCCATGCGACTTGGCACAAGGAGTCAGTCCAGGGCACGTCTGTCGATTTAGTAAAACACCGTCTTCCATATCCACGGTATATTCGCAGTCATCTGCCGTGGGACTTGCTGCCCATTGATATTGAACGGGAAGAGGGGACTTCAAAAGCGAAGGTATTATGTAACTACTTTACTTATTTATTACTAACTGATTCCGCGGTGTTACCCGCGGTAGTTGTTGTCGCGAGTAACGTCGCGGAGCGAAGCTAGTCTCAATAAGCCTAAGTAATAGCCTAAGTTACTCCTTGGATCATCAGTTCTCTGCCAGAGAAAGTCCCGTTAAAATGTGTCCAGCCGTTCTAGAGATTAGCCGGAACAAACAGATAAGTGACTCTACTCTGCCTGATGGAAAGCATGAGTAGAATCCACGAGTAGGGGCCACCATCCTCATTGTGAGTGTAGGCAATATAGCATGGTGACCCATACCATGGCGGCCTGGTCAGAAAATTCTTCATCATTCTTCGGGCCTCCTAAGGCCGGTTGAATGATGCAACATTATTGGGTCTACGGTCTCACACTCACTAACGAAACACGACAGCAAGAAGTCAATTATTAGGATGGTCTTCTGTGTGAGGGTAGCACTGCCCGGTCGAGCCGGCCCATTCGTGCTGAAATCAGCGTGGCTCTACTACCTACCTATGATTTATAAAAATTGCCTTTTTGATGTCAGTACCGTATATACTTTGACAAGCATTTAGTAAAAAAAACTATTCATTTGATATCACATACAGACACTAATTATATTAATTTGTATAGATGATGATGATCATTTCCTGTCAGTGTCATATTTTCATTTGGAGTCGGTGCATCGTGTTAAATTACAAAATAATTTTGGTGGTTTTCTTTTACGTCCAGAGCAGCAGATCTTAAAACTAATCCTCCTTGGCCATATATTAGAGATACTGCGATTAACGAGAAACAGGAATGAGGTATAAATAGTAACTTCAGACGTTGGGTTTATTAACATTTGATTTAGCCCTCCTAGCCAAGTTCCAAACGTTTTTCGTTTTCTATCCTATTCTCTATTTATTTATTCTCTTGTTTCACTGGCTAATGCTACTCAGACATGTGATCAAAACAAAATATTTGCCAATGAAACAAGATAATTAGCTTATAATCGTTGGAAGTTAAGAGTTTAAATTTAGGAATGTACTCATTTACTTCATTTTCTTAGGTAATATACACTTCGCGTAATCCAAAGGATATGGTTGTATCCTATTACCATTACTGCACCTTGGTGCATGGACTCAAAGGGACTTTTGAGGAGTTCTGTGATCTATTCATGAGAGATCGAGCTCCGTTTGGACCTGTTTGGAGTCACATTCTTGGTACGTTTGATAATTTAAAAAGTTTTAGGTTGTGTGTTTCTTTTTTAAATCAGAAAAAACTCTTTGCAAGAGAGAAAAAATCTTGAACCCTACTTTACTTCCTACTTCTTCTTTTCGATTCTTTATATCTTAAGAATATAGAAAAGAATAAAAAAATGCGCGTAAAACCCTATCTTTACAAGTCGGGACATAGGAAAGCCTTTTAAATAATTAAACCGCTATAAAACAAAAGCGATTTGTTAATTTCTATTTTTTATAATAAATATCTATTTTTGTCTTATAGATTATAACCATAGGTAATTAACCATAGGTAATTAAAAATTAACTAAAATTATATGCTTGCTATAATTTGTAAATTTCAGGACTTTTTTATCAATGATTGTTTTCACACACGTTTATTTATGTTCATGCAGGTTTTTGGCGCCGTCGCAACGATCCAAATGTTCTTTTTATAAAATTCGAAGAGATGAAACACGATCTGCCTTCAGTAATAAGGAAAACTGCAGAGTTTCTAAACAAGGACTTAAGTGACATTCAAGTCGAGAAGCTTTGCGAACACCTTTCATTTCAAAATATGAAGACCAACAGAGCGGTCAACTTGGAAGCTATTCTTGAAAAATCATTTGGCACAAGTTACTTGGAGTCTACGGATCTAAGATTTATAAGAAAAGGAGAGATCGGAGACTGGAAGAATTACATGTCAGAAGATTTGTCAAATAGATTTGATGAATGGGCTGAGCAGCACTTGAAGGGAACCGAATTGAGTTTCGAATAAGAGCAACGGCAAAATTACGAACGTAGCATCTGTTGTGTTTTTATAGCAGGGGTTGGAAACATATCGGTGTAGAAATATTTAAAGCAAAATATTTTTATATCATAAAAATTATAACAAATTCTTGCAAACAGATCATCTTAAAGTTCATTATAAATAAAGCTGAATTTAACGAATTTCAGTTTAACATCTTCATCTATTTGATGAACATGAGTTCGGTCAATTCAATGAATCTGTCTTGGAGAAACCTGAGCGCAGAATTCATTCATATCAAAACCACTTTCACCACGAGATCTGCTCCAAGCTGCACATGGGTGCGATTTGCGCTTTCTGCAATAAAATAGCTAAACCAGTTGCCAGTAATATGTCTTTCTGTTAGAGAAGGGATTTTCTAAATCGGATCGAGTAGTTGCATCTAACCACATAATTACATGTAACCTTACAGATGTTGAAATTTATTATAATACTTATATCACATTCTAAGTCTTCGTCTTGGTGCTAACTTGAGTAACTTTCTTACTAGGTTACATAATACGGATAAGTAGTTATATATTCGCTTACCGCAATTTTCTTTGAGTAATTGCTTCAGGAACAGTATTTTGGTTGCGTAAGCATTCCTCGTAGTTGTTGATTCGCATAACCACTTTCATAAGGAAATTGGGTAAAATATAAATAAAGATTTATATTTTCTTTATGCAGAAAATGGGCGTAATCGTGTTTTTTACTGGTTGTATTAAATGTTAATTAAATCCCCTTTGTTTTATTTCTGAATGATGAAGAGATCGGAACGCGGTGGTTTGAATGCCTTGTTGGTTTACTAGTGTATGCGGCTGCTGATCAAGAGGCCTCGGGTTCGAATCTCGGATCGGACCAAATGTTTGTGTGACCCGCATATATTTGTTTCGGAGTCTGGGTGTTTTGTATGTATAATACGTATGTATTTACAAAAAAAGTATGTTTATGTATTTATATCAATTGTCTAGTACCTACCCATTGTACAAGCTCTGCTTAGATTGGGACTAGATGATGTTTATGTGTCAGATGTCCGAAATTATTATTTATAATTTGTAATACGCTAATGTTTATAGGTATCCGTTATCAGTTGCGATTGTAAGGGCATATACAGCTAAAGTTGGAAGCCAATGGTTTTCTTGCTTTTAGAATCATTATTTGACTTCAAATAGGACGATCTTCTTATTTAAACATTTTATTTTTTGTTGACATTATTTTTATAAAGTTATTCATAAATACTTACCATATCTCGGAGAGCCCGTTTAGCCGTCGGTCCCGGTGGTTCATAACCACCGACATCTACTGGGAAGTCAATGCTTTAAATACTTATTGACAAAAATTTCAACCCTCGAATACAGTTGTCCTTTAGGTTTGAGGAGATACGAGCCATTCTCGCTCAGTAGAAAAACTGATATTCAGGTATAACCGATCGAATTATTAGCCGACCACAGATAGTCTTGGAAACAATAAGGCTAAGAAATTGAAGTTATGTACTTCATCTTCCTAGCCTAAGTGAGTTGGTTATAAACGTTAGGTGATTGTGTTAATAAAATAACAAGTAACACCTTGATACAATTTTAATACCATAAAAGTGAGATTCACAAATTTGGCAATGAAATCAAAATGGTAACTTGAAAGCATTTTTATACAATGCACGTGATACAACAGTAAATAAATAAAAAAAAATCTATCATTTACAGTCGTTCGCAATAACGAACAAGAATTATTATTAACACGAAGTTATATAATCATTTGAACTTGTTACTTATACTCTTATTTCTAATTTCTGAATAAAATAAAGTAGAATTCTACTTACAGAAGTAATAAAAAATAAAGTATACTGACAGTACAGAAGGTTTCAAAGCACATGGTAAATGGAAAACCTCATTTAAATTGAAGACTGAAGTCGTCAGTCATCACACAAATCTATTACAAAGACATCGAGGTAATGTCTACGTTTATTTTGAAATATACCTAGACTGGATTTGTAATAGAAACAGTATTTTTTCTAAATTTAGATTTATTTTATGTGTATCAATATCATCATCACCAGCCTATAACAGTCCACTGCTGGACATATGCCTCCAATTGTGCGACACGTACCGTACGTACGTACGAGTATCCTCGGCTACTCGCATCTAGCTCCTACCAGCCGTTCTGCGCAAATCATCATCTAGCCTGTGTATTCATATATTTATTATAAAAGAATCTTGGAAATAAAGGCTAGGAAGATGAAGATGATGTATCAATATATTTTATATATTTTTTGATTGTGATGGTGCAATTTATTTAATGATTGCGGAGGTTTGATGCTAGTCACTTCGTGGTAAACCATATTGAACTATGAATAGTAACCTCGACAAATAAACTTGGGAATAGTGATAAGCGTTCAGTCTAATATCCTTTTTAAGCATATTTAATAGGTATATGAATACCTAGGTAAATACTAGATAAAATAATTTTATAGATTATTAACAGAAGCTGATCCAAATGATATTATAACTTCGTATAAAATAAAGTATCAAATAAATAACATACAAATAGAATATCAACATGGATAATCTCAAAAGGACTAGATATACAATATAATTGACTCACAACACTGAACTACATGAATCTATACATTATCAATACTATCATCTATTGTTCAATTTAAAGAAATCTTACATTACTAGATTGTGGCTCTCATAACCTTAACTTCTGAAATATGATTGTGCCTAAATCAGGGCGTAGCAGGAAACCAATCGAAACAAATATTGTGCTTAATAAAATTCTTAATAAAATAAAGCTTCCATAATTATAATTAGTTATTATACTATCTACATAATATAAATATATATATAGTTTTAAAGGTAGTAGACACACTGATTCCAGCACGAATGGAACCAACCGGGGCAGTAGGTACTACCCTCACACAGAAGACCATCCTAATAATGACAGCATCCGGGCTTTCGTATTTCGTTGGTGAGTGTGAGATCGGAGGCCCAATCATACTGCATCATTCTCTCGGCTTCCAGATACCGAGAGGATGGAGGATTACTCCTGGATTGAACTCATTCTTTTCATTAGGCAGAGTAGAGCCACTTTGGTAGGCGTAAATATATAAAACAAAATATTAAAAAAATGTATTTGAAAGGCTTTGATATTCGAGTGTCAATATTATCACGGTTGCTGTAAGAACTGACTGAGGGAGCAAATTATGTACGCAGAACAGCAGCGCTACAAAAAGAAAAGAATCATATACCTATCAACTCCTCCGGCCAGTGTGATATAGTAGGGCAAAACCTTTATTCAAAGGAGAGTTTATGTCCAGCTAGGCGCGATAAAGTATTAAAAAAATATTTTAAGATACTTCTATATGTAAAGTGGGGACGATTCAACTTTAAAACACATTTTTTTTTACAAGAGGTCGTTCTACCTCCTCTAAACTCTAAACGGCTGGCTCTAAAATCTGAAAAAAATCACGACGAACTACTAACTTACTTACTTGTGATATTGTGATAACTTTGTCAGTTCAGGAATAGAGGCTTGTAAAATGCGCTTATTTGGAAAATGTCGTGCAAAAATAATGAGATATTATGTAAACATAACAATTATCTTTTTGACACAATTTTAAATCCACATACCGCTATGGGTGATTACTGAACCCTATTTTATGCGTGGCGTGACACGCACTTGCCCGATTTTTAGCTCTTCACTTTGTTTGTTTTAAACCTTCGACTACTAGTACTATAGTACTATAGTAGTTTTAATAATATTTATTTTATTGGCCAATACATATGTTACAGTATAGAACATTTGATATAAAAGTAGTTCTTAATTAAAATAAGTTTCAATAGTGTATGTAATATTAACGAAATGATGTCTTATTTATAGAAATGCTATTAAATTATACATGTTTACATAGGTACATTTTACAGGTCAAATACTTAAATAGATGCTTGCCTGAGCTATCACGCATAGAAATATCACACACTTGTCACTAGACAAGTGTGTGATATTTTATTTATAGCAATTTTCATACACTAGTATGAAAATTGCTATACGTCGATATATAAAAGGAACACATCTGACACTGAATTTGAAACATTACGACTCAAAATTAGACATTAGGATGGTATTGACTGTTAAAGGTAGGCATTGAGGTCGTCTTTATCTAGTCATAGCCTGTATGATGATTGATAAAAAAAACAAAAGAACATCTGCTACGCCCTTTCTACTTACAACAAATTATTATAATCTCAAATACTAAACATTCTTCTATCTAAAAATATAAGTACATACAACAAAAATACCATTTTTGCCTAGTGTACAGAAAATATATTCTAATACCTTTATGGTAAATTATTTTTTTATGATGTCTTATTTATAGAAACCACCGTTATACGATGTCAAAATTTTGATATATTTTTAAAATTTATGTTTATTTTCTATTGTCATTATGTAAAGCTCATAGCATGATTTCTCTTTAGTATTCGTTATCTTTGGAATTATTTTTGGGATGTATTCGTCTGAGATCTATACTAAGTTAAATACTTACGATACACAATATCTTACCATTTTTTATTAAATAGAATCGTATCGTTACCTAATGCAACAAAAATGTTTAGCTAAATCTCAATTACACTCATACATTTCTTACAGAATATTTAAGTACAAGTAATAATATCACATGATATTACTTTTTAGGGTTCCGTAGTTCATGACTCGGAACCCTTAAGGATTCATCATGTCAGTACGTCCGTCTGTCCGTCCGTCCTCGACTTACCGTCCAACGGTTAGTGCTAGAAAGATCTCCCCTACACGTAAAGTTGTGATGATTTTATTTTCTCGCGCCTACCCCATCGTGTAATTAACATTATATAGGTCTTTAAAAAATATTAAGGGGTTTGGTGAGACGATTTTTTGATTCCGAAATCCGTTTTCAAGTTATTCATTTTCTAAAGGCATTTTTTACTCTAAACAGCCCCCCCCCCCCCCCCCTATAAAAGCTAAACGGCTGGAAATCTGCAAATATTTATGATGCTAGTCCATGTGTTGAACTTTAAAGTTAAACTATAACGGCTTACGTGTCTTTTTTAGTTAAGGAGTTATAGAGGCGTAACTTGTAAAATACGCTTACTTGGAAATCTTCGTACAAAAATAACGAAATAATAACTAAACGTAACAATTATCTATTGGACACGACGAAAGCCATTACGCGTAACTACGGAACCCTATTCTATGCGTGGTCTGACACGCACTTCTTTAATACTAAACTTGTGGACTAGAGTAATTTTGTAAAATATTTTTGCAAAACTATATTATAGATTGCGCAACAAATTGATTTTAATAAATTATGATAAAAATATATAAATATATTAGTTACTTCTCTGGGTTTAATACTGTATAAAAAGTCCTATTTCACTTACTGATGAAGGGGATATGCAATATTTCAAGTACAATATAATACAACACCACATTATGAGAATAATGAAACAGATATTCCGACATCTGCGATAATGAAAAACAGTTGTAACAAATCTTACAAAGGAGTTACAAATTAAAACTAGGTGAAAACTTACATAATTACAAGTTCCAAATTTAAATAAGGTGACAACTGGAATTATTAGCTTTATGTCTCACGTGAGGATTCCCAAAAGCTCCACAGCATTGGTGATGATTGACATTCTTCGTATGGTGGTGTCCATGTGGATGCACATTACTTTGCACTGGTTTATCCTTCATAGAATCTTTGATGTACTGTTTTTGTGAAGAACATTGTTTGTAATGTCCTGGAGCTATTCGCGCTTTGAACCGTGTTACTTTGCCAGGTTTTGTTTGAGTGTCTGTATTTTCTGTTGTATTACATACATGTGAAGGTTGATTAATTTCAGTATGTGCATCTTGATATTCTGCATCTGTTTCTGTGGAAATTATATTTAGATTAATTTTGAGCATGGATTTGTTGAACGGATGTTACTAGATACCTTAAAAAACTATTAATGTTAGTTTTTCATCAACATACAGTATTGAGCCAAAACCGACCAGAAGATAATATCATCATAACGCAGTTTCAATCATTACATATATACAACTTAATGTAAAATAAACTGTAATGATATTTTGTATTTTTCATCTAGATGACTTTTTCTTTTCCAGATTTTTTTTATTTATGATTATTAAAGTTGGTCCGGCTCTCGAGGTAAATATAAAATTTAAATTGTTATTCTTACCTATATCATCTCCAGTTTGTTTAACATTAGATGAATCAGTCTCAGGTCTAAGCAGCGCGCAGGAAGTCACAACAGCAGGAGGAGCAGACCGCGGCGGTGACATTTGCGACACACACTGTTGGATTAGCGTGAAGCACCCAAACTTTAGCCGAGGACTATTTACTGATATCTAAAAAATATATATTCGACTCTCGCATTTTAATTAAAAAATCTGTTACCATCACCATATTAAGTTTAACTGTGCGAGATCTTATTAGTGTACGAGATTATTTACAAGAATTTTTCTTTTTAGATGCATGAATTTCTTCCCAATATATAGCAAAGGTTCATAAAATAATTTAATTTAAGAAAAAAATATTGTTTTAGATAACACAAGAAAAAGTTAAGGTGCATGTGCATTTGACATGTGTGTGTATGCATATTTAATACAAACTATTCATTTACATAATGAATGGGAATATAATTATAACAATATGTAGTGAAGAGTAAATAGCCAATGTAAAATGATAGTTGGAAGTTAACACACAATGAGGCCGATCACCAGAAATACAAAATATTATATCTACATACAGTGTCAACAACGTTGTCTTCGTTCCGATCTTTCGGTTGTGGCGCTGTTCCAACTCTGCAAGGGGATGTGGAACTGTAACTTAAGATATATATGTCATTTATGATTACTGGAAATTATTAATTTAGTAAAATATTTATCCTATTGCACTAATGTATATCCAAATACTGGATATTCTAAAATAGTTTAGAATTCGTACGTGACAGTCATGCAATTTTATAACGCAATCAAATAAAAATTAACTCTTAGGGCTGAAACTGCTTTAAGTGGGCGCCCGCGCGGTTGCATACAAAAGTGCTACGTCGCGGGGACCTGCGCGGGCGTCCGTCACAGGGAGGCGCGCCCCGCACCCACACAACGGGGCCCGCCTCCGTGCGACGGAGCCCGTCGCGGGGGCACGCGCGGTGCCCGCCAGCGGTAACACGCGCGGGTGGTCTATCGATACAGAAAAGGTCACCCTGGCTGTCGTTTTTTTGCTAGTCGTCATTTTGCTACGTAATAATATATTAAGTTTTTCATCATCACGACTATACATGCACACCGTTGAAATTGAACTAGCGACACTGCGTAAATAAAATAATTCGGTCTCCGTAACGGGTCCCGTGACGGGGACCGTCGCGTTCCCACAGAATCCATACGTGTCCACGCGACTGTTGCCCGTCACGGGCACCCGCATAACGAAGTTTCAGGCCTTATGTGTGCATGATAGAGGAGAAGTAAGTTATTTAAGACAGTGTTTTCATTAGAGAAATTGTAAATATCATTGAATAAGTGAATGGTTATTAGTGGTACTCACCAAAGAGAAGAGTTGAGGCTGTCAGCCGTTCTCGGTGGATCTAGAGATTCAGCATCAGTCCATATTCCCGGTACACTTGTTGAATTTGACCTCGATTCTAACAATAAAAGGCTATGTATTTAGTAAAATTGAGAATTTATTACAATTATTTATTAATATATCAAATATCTATTACCTCTTTCCGTATCAACCCTATTAGGTGAGTTAGCAATACTTCTTCTTGCCACGTCTTGAAAGGTGACGGGCGAATACATTCGCCTTTCCTCTGACGGTGATGTCATAGTAGTTGTTGGCCCATTTAATGGAACTTGAGAACTTCTAACAATTGGAGTAGAAGCTTGAATTGCCATTATATTTCCGGAACTATTGACCAACGAATTAGGTCCTGAACTTATTAGAGAATTTGGTAAATGTATTTCAGAACTTTGAACCCTACGAGCTTGAGCTTCTTTATTATTTAAATGCTGAGCAGTTGCATGTTCGGCGATGCTGTCTCTTATATCGACAGCTCGCTCCCACTCTAGTTCAGTCCCTGGTTGCAGCTGTGGTGATATGACTTTAGTTAGTGGTAGTCTGCAGTCACGTCCTTCGAGCCAATAAGTTTTCATTGCACCTGTAAATTATAATGAAGTTTTGTAAATTGATGATGGTCCTAGATGTTTATCGATTTTTGGACTTCTTGAATCACTTGCAAGAGTATTTTAAGAATATTCTATTTATTTAAAGAGAGAGGCATGTCCTGTATATTATTTCATCATCATCAACAACCCATAACGTCCAACTACTTGGGTCGAGTCTCCTCTCAGGAGTAGGGCTAAGGCCATACGTTCCTACGCTGATCAAGTGCGGGTTGAGGACTGGCAAGACAAGTTGTGGCTGCGTAATCATGCCGTTTGATTTACATTGATTATGTATTCTATTATCTTTTATCGATATATTTTTGATTAAAATATAAATTTTGATTTGTTAGTGGATCTCTCACATACCTTTTCCTTTGACCTGTATTTCTCCTCTCTCTGTAACCATATAGGATGGTGACAATAATTCTTGTGTCGTCTGTGAGATATGTATCCTCATTGCTTCAGAAGTAGACTCCATTCTTGAAGCAGTGTTAACTGAATCTCCAAATAGGCAATAACGAGGCATCTTTAGACCTACAATACCAGCGACTACTGCACCTGAGTGAACGCCTACACGAATTGATAGATGTGTTCCTGTAAATATAAAGTGTCAGAAATATATTAATGTTTAGCAGGAAGTAAAAGTTATGGTGTTACTTAGCACCTACCCGACATGACTGTGTGATAAGTACCATTATTAGTTCGTTGTCGGGGTTATTTAAATAATTATTACATATATATGTAGTTCATGTAGGGGTCTAGTGATTACCATAGCTCTAGGTAGCTAGTTTAGGAACTTTCAGCTGTGTGTGTGTGTGTTGTTGTTATTGTTGTTGTTAATTATTGTTATAAAATTAGTGGTGTTACCTACTATACGCGCTTTTTAGGGTTCCGTAGCCAAATGGCAAAAAACGGAACCCTTATAGATTCGTCAAGTCTGTCTGTCTGTCTGTCTGTCTGTCTGTCTGTCTGTCTGTCTGTCTGTCTGTCCGTCCGTATGTCACAGCCAATTATTTCCGAAACTATAAGAGCTATACTGTTGAAATTTGGTCAGTCGATGTATTCTGTGAACCGCATTAAGATTTTTACATAAAAATAGGAAAAAAACGATACATTTTGGGGGTCCCCATACTTGGAACTGAAACTCAAAATTTTTCTTTTCATCAAACCTATACGTGTGGGATATCTATGGATAGGTCTTCAAAAATGATGTTGAGGTTTCTGATATCATTTTTTTCTAAACTGAATAGTTTGCGCGAGAGACACTTCCAAAGTGGAAAAATGTGTGTCCCCCCCCCTCTAACTTCTAAAATAAGAGAGTGATAAAACTAAAAAAAATATATGTTGTACATTACCATGTAAACTACCAACGAAAATTGGTTTGAACGAGATCTAGTGGGTAGTTTTTTTTAATACGTCATAAATCGTAACACGCAATATACCTTTCATCCAATCAATACACTTGTATAAAAACATCGAAAGTTACAACAAACTACAAGAACTTTTACATGATGTTACTTGCTGGTACGGAACCCTTCATGGGCGAGTCCGACTCGCACTTGGCCGCTTTTTAGAGTTCCGCTGTTCATGACTCGATTCATCCGGATGGACGGACGGACATGACGAATCTATAAGGGTGCCGAGCTATGAATTACGGAACCCTAAAAAACTTTCATATATTTTATATTATTTTTTGACTTATGTAGTCTACACAGTATTATTAACATACCTGTGCTTGGATCCTTAAGATCAGTGATGGCATCTACCATGTCTAGAGCCATGTCACACACTTTCTCAGCATGATTATCTTCCTTCTCAGGAGCTCCAGATACTACCATATATGCATCGCCGATAGTTTCTACCTGCGTATGTACATGATTGTGATCAGAGAGAAGTTTTAGAAAAGTTCCTGGAGCATTTTAGTCCGTTATGAAAAACAAGAGATTACGACAACATCTTCTGTTGAAAATAATGAAAACTTTTTCAAGACAATTCATGTCTCTATCCTGTCTCTCTTTTATTTTGCTGATTGTATGTTTTTGTAAGAGTTAGGCAATGAAAGCTGTCAAGAAGTGTCTTAAAATAGTCTTGTAAAAATCAAGATAGCAGTAGTGAAGCATTGTTGGAGACTTTAAGGCGGCTTGAAAACATCCAACGGCAAGATCGCGTTAGCTACAACGCGTCTTGCCAGGAGTCAACCCGCACTGGGCCAGCGTGGGGACGTATGGCATTAATACTCTCCTGAGTCAAGACCCGAGATTTTGAGTTGTTGACGAAATAAACACTACAATGGCAATTTATTACACTCACAAACCTTGTAGACTCGGTTCCTTTCCGTCAGCGTGTCAAAGATGGAGTACATAGCGTTTAACATGGACACCACTTCCATGGGCGTGATGCGGGAACAGATCTCAGTGAAGGTGACGACATCCGAGAACAGGATTGAGACGCTGTTGAACATCTGTAGACATGAAGGAGGTTAATGATAACAAGCTATCAAAAGTCTAACATTATTTTAGACTGTGTTACTCGCCGTTATTATTGTATTGGCCCAAAGGGCAAGGTGGAGTGACGATTTGACGACACAGGACGGCTAGCAGGAGCTGGATACGAGAAGCCCAAAATCGATTAAAGTCTTGTGCAATGGGAGAGACCTATGTCCAGCAGTGGACTGCGATGGGCGGATGATGATGATGATTGTTGTAAAGCACGAGGGTACGTTTCTATGTGTCGTGTGACTACGACTTTCAAACTTGAATATGTGTATCTCTGTACACTGATAATTGTGTCCTGAGAATCTTATTTCATACTTGTTCAGGGCCGTTTTTTTGTCGTAGTTGCATTTGAGTTGTTCCTATTTTATTGATGTAAGTACAGTAACTATTAGGTCTATACCCTAACCTATGAAATTGCCGTTTTGTATGCAATAAGTGAAATTACTTATTTTTTCAAAACTTTTTTATTTCTGTTATTCGAAGTAATCACCCATGCAATCGACGCATCTTTGCCAACGCATTGGCAGTTTATTGATTGTTGTAAAAATCAGCTGGACAGGAGGCAACAAACTCTTCAAAGTCATTTTGTACTGCCTCTAGGGAATTGAATTTTTTACCCACTAAAAAGACCTATTATAATACTTTCATATATGAATTTAGCAAAAAACATTTCGTTTGATATTACATACAGAAACTTCAATTTATTTATTTGTATAGGATTATTGAGACTTATCCCAACGAGTTCAAATACGACAAAGTTTCTGGAGTAGTGAGACGAAATAATGAAAAAATGAGGAGAGTGATGAGAGATATAATAATAATAAACTTAATTCATTCTTTACAAACATTTTTTCACAATAGGGATGTCTCCTTTTAAGTAAAATACCTTTAAAATACTTGTGACGGGAGAATACATGCTACTAATATTTTAAACTTGAAAGTTTGTGAGTATGTATGTATGTTTGATGCTCTTTCACGCAAAAACTACTGAACGGATTTGGATGAAACTTTACAGTAATATAGCATAAATATCAGAATAACACATAGGATACTTTTACTTCAATAATCGAGACACACGCGGGCGCAGCCGCTTGCGAAAGCTAGTGTGAAATAAATATAAATGTTTAGTAGTAGCTTAAACAATTGGCAGTTTTAGCGCCAATTGCGATTAAGCCTGTTTACGGTTATGATCAAACGAACTTTTGAAGTTTAATGTCAATAGAGGAATCGCTTATCTCAGCAATGAGGGTCTGAACACGAACGCTTGTTTACTTAATACCGGGAAACATGGCTACACTGAAGGACGAAAATAAAAATTAAGGTCAAGGATGAAATGTTTAGATAGATATGCGCTGGTTCCCACTACGCTGGACCGGCAGATTTACCGGGCCGGTAAAACACAAGCTGTACAAGTTATATGAAGCTATTCACACTATCCCGGGTCCGGCATTTTTGCCGAGTCCGGCATTTTTACCGTGCGTTTTGTCACTACGATCGTCCGGTAAAAACACCGGACCGGAGTAATGTGAACGAGTTTGTGCCGGTATCTGTCTCCCGCTCGCTGCACCTGTGCTGCACTCGCCCCGTCCGCGCTTCCCTCACATCATTTGGCTCGCATTTTTTTCAGTAAATCGTCAAAAGTGTTTGCTGTCATTCGAAAATAGAATGTACCCAATGTTTTCTTCTATTTTGCCTTCTAATAACATACCACCACAACACAACAATTTCGTCGTCCATTGTGTGCACATGTCCAAATTTAACTGAGCTGAGTACTTGACTGTCCGAGGCTCCGGTGTAATGTGAACACTCTGTCCGGTGTCCGGTTGCCGGCAGATTTGCCGGTTCGGCGTAGTGGTAACCGTGGTAGTATACGTAATAATTGTAAATTTAGGAAAGTCTTAACAAAGTCCATTTTTAGAGTTTTGTATCTCTATAGCAAAATTTAACCCTTACAAAATCACTTTGTCGCCGTCTTTTTGTCCGTCTGTCAAGAACCTTGTTTTCAGGAGCGCATGTAGTTATGAAGTTAAAATTAGTTTCAAACTTGTGGGCTCTTACAGTGCAGCAGTAAAAAAATCAACCTCCTAAGAATCATCATCATCAGCCTATCTCAGTCCACTGCTGGACATAGGCCTCTCCCAATGCACACCAATTTGATCGATTTTGGGCTTCTCGCATCCAGCTCCTGCCAGCTATCTTGCGTAAATCTCCTAAGAATACACGATCAAAATATACGGCTACAGTTTTGTGCTCCGTTTTGCCATATATTTTAAACTCGCAGAGAATCAAAATATATAAAGCTATAGGATACTTCCTGATGACGAAACATAAAGTTGGGCATAAATCAAGGACATAGTTATAGCATAAGTAAAAAAAAAAGCGAATTCTGCAAATTTGAAATCGTACTTTTTAAAGGTCTTAGATCTTAGGTCGGATCTTCTATCACTTTTAAAAATAAAGTTTTGGTACGCATAACAAAAGATGTTCATTCGATTTTAAAATAGCTTACGAGAACATTTTGGGACTCTGTAAAAGATGAATAATGGTTCTTATAAAAGACATAAACACATCATCACGTCACACCATATATCATTAATGACGTCAGAACACACAAACAGTTTCATGTTTATGAAAAATTTTCCCTTCAAAAAATGGCGGTTAGTCGCTACGAGTTCGTAGAAATTCAGTGGATTTATCGCGGTATCGTTAGTGGTGAAAGCAATACTTTATTTATTACATAAGGGTCGTCAATTTATATTATTAATGGTTTAGATTCTACACTACACAAGGCAAAAAAATATTAAAAATAGAATATGTAGAAAAGTTTGGTCTGAGTATCTAAATTGCATTTTCATTAGGAGGAAAAGTATGGAAATAGTATCACAAAGACACTTTAGATTATTTCACTTTTAACCGATAGATTATCTTTAGTTTATAAAATCTTTCTTATATACTGACCTCACAAGTATCTATAGGATTTTCTCCATTTCGCAGCCGATCAGCGACTTGTTTCGGTATCATCTGATACAATAATTCATCAGTCCTCTTCATTTCTGCGTCAAGTTTCCTCATGGACTCTTCCAGTTTCTTGCTCTTTTGTTGTTCCTGATCTAATGCCAATTTCAGTTCCACTGACTGCTGAGTTCCAGCCAACATGAGGTCCCTGAAATTTTGATAAGTATCATTATCCTCAAGTACAAATTGTGTTAATTTTTCAAATAAATATATCGATACCGGAAATTTCAATTGTCGTAAAGGACAAAACACAAGTTTTCAGTAGAGCCAAAAAACTAAAATAATTATTATTTTTGTCTCATAACTTTGTAAAAAAACCAACTTTTTTTTTAAATAATCAATGTTTCAACTAATCCAGTTTTAATATATTATTATTAATTAACCCTATCAACTAAAATGTTTTTCAAAACAGTTTCAAAACTCAATTAAAATAAAAAGAATAATTACAAATTTTGCTGACCAGAACTCAACACTCAAATAATTGACATTCTAAAGTATAAATTAAATGACAAGTACCTTCAGTCTTTTAAAAAAACTATTCAGTCTTTTAAATTCAGTAATTAAAATAAAAAGTAGTGTAGGGCTGTGAGAACTATTTTATTTTGGTTCAGCCAACAGTTGCAATGAAGTAAAACATTTTTAATAGAACGCTCATCAATTTTTAGTAGTAATTTATAAATACAAGTTGCAATTTAGTTACCACCCCTTTTCTCATCACTTCCTCCCCATACATAACTATGTCCTATTTTGGTTTAGCTTTCATAGAATGTACTGTTATAAACGGTGTATTTCCTAGAGTAATATATAACAAGGAGTATAATCAGCCCCGTGTGTCTAGCATTCGTGAATAGAAGAATTCAGTTGGGTTGGGCAGCATTTGGAAAGCTGCGTCAGTCAGTCTTTTCGTCGTCGATCCCAAATTGCCTAAAAACGAAAGTTTTTAATCAGTGCGTCCTACCTGTCATGACATACGGAGCTGAGACTTGGACAATTACGGTGCGGTTGGTCCACAAGCTTAAAGTTGCTCAGCGTGCTATGGATAGGGCTATGCTTGGCGCTTCTCTGAGGGATTGTATCAGGAACGAGGTGATCCGTAAGAGAACTAAGGTCATGACAGAGCCCACTGGATTAGCAAGCTGAAGTGGCAGTGGGCTATACATATTTGCCGCAGAACTGATGACCGTGGGGCTAAAAGAGTTCTGGAGCGGAGACCGCATCTTGGTAAACGTAGTGTAGGACGCCCACAGGCGATGTGATGGCTGGCAGAAGCTGGATGCGAGTAGCCCAAAATCGATCTGAGTAGTGTACAATGGGAGAGGCCTATGTCCAGCAGTTGACTGCGATAGGCTGATGATGATATAACAACATACTCTCTCCTTGAGGAGTGTTAGGCACTTTTCGCAGGTCGAAGATAACAGTAAGCGTATCTTTGGAAGTTAATTTCTGATGGATTTTAAATCTTTGATAGCAGGCCTTTTTTTCTTGAGGTGAACAGTCATGTCGTTGATTTCTTTTTCTGTTAGTAATTCTATATTTTCAGCTTTTGTACAAATTACACATAATTACAAAATATAAAACAAAGCACAGATTGGGGCGTAAAGGTATATATTATTAAATGACACCTTTACGACCATTTAAATTGTAATTAAAAATATGAAAAAATGAGATTACGACCTCAAAAATAATTGAAACATAACTTTACGCTCTCTATTGAAAATTTGTTAAGTATACGATACATCCCAAATAGTAAAAAAAAGCGGCCAAGTGCGAGTCGGACTCGCTCATGAAGGGTTCCGTATCAGCAAGTAACATCATATAAAAGTTTTTGTAGTTCGTTGTAACTTTCATCGATGTTTTTATACTATTGTATTGATTGAATGAAAGGTAAATTGCGATTTACGATTTATGACGTATTAAAAAAAAACTACTCACTAGATCTCGTTCAAACCAATTTTCGTTGGTAGTTTTCATAGTAATATACAACATATATTTTTTTTAGTTTTATCACTCTCTTATTTTAGAAGTTAGAGGGGGGGGGACACACATTTTTCCACTTTGGAAGTGTCTCTCGCGCAAACTATTCAGTTTAGAAAAAAATGATATTAGAAACCTCAACATCATTTTTGAACACCTATCCATAGATACCCCACACGTATAGGTTTGATGAAAAAAAAATTTTTGAGTTTCAGTTCCAAGTATGGGGACCCCCAAAATTTATTGTTTTTTTTCTATTTTTATATAAAAATCTTAATGCGGTTCACAGAATACATCGACTGACCAAATTTCAACAGTGTAGCTCTTATAGTTTCGGAAATAATTGGCTGTGACATACGGACGGACAGACAGACAGACAGACAGACAGACAGACAGACAGACAGACTTGACGAATCTATAAGGGTTCCGTTTTTTGCCATTTGGCTACGGAACCCTAAAAAACGTGCTAGAGCTGTAAAAAAATCAGGTTGTAAGGGGCTTTTTAGGGTTCCGTAGCCAAATGGCAAAAAACGGAACCCTTATAGATTCGTCAAGTCTGTCTGTCTGTCTGTCTGTCTGTCTGTCTGTCTGTCTGTCTGTCTGTCCGTCCGTATGTCACAGCCAATTATTTCCGAAACTATAAGAGCTATACTGTTAAAATTTGGTCAGTCGATGTATTCTGTGAACCGCATTAAGATTTTGATATAAAAATAGAAAAAAAACATTACATTTTGGGGGTCCCCATACTTGGAACTGAAACTCAAAAATTTTTTTTTCATCAAACCTCTACGTGTGGGGTATCTATGGATAGGTGTTCAAAAATGATGTTGAGGTTTCTAATATCATTTTTTTCTAAACTGAATAGTTTGCGCGAGAGACACTTCCAAAGTGGAAAAATGTGTGTCCCCCCCCCTCTAACTTCTAAAATAAGAGAGTGATAAAACTAAAAAAAAAATATGTTGTATATTACTATAAAAACTACCAACGAAAATTGGTTTGAACGAGATCTAGCGAGTAGTTTTTTTTAATACGTCATAAATCGTAAATCGCAATTTACCTTTCATTCAATCAATACACTAGTATAAAAACATTGATGAAAGTTACAGCGAACTACAAGAACTTTTATATGATGTTACTTGCTGATACGGAACCCTTCATGGGCGAGTCCGACTCGCACTTGGCCGCTTTTTTTTTTAAAAGATAGAGTTATGTTAAGTATACCAATCGATAGAGCTCGCGACGCTGATTCCGAATATGTATATAACTCATTTTCGGCAAAATGTCCTTTACGACAATTGAAATTTCCGGTATCGATATGTATCACATTAATATTGCCAGCTCGAAATTTCTCCTTTATTTTTGAAGATAATTTGTTGGACAAGAGACAAGATGTTAGGGCGTCGTTTGAGATGAAGTAAGATAAACAGAGGAAATATGAACTTGACTGAAAGGAATGAACGGGGATTTTGATTAAATTAAAGATTGGTAGAAAAACGCTCCCCTACTAAACGACTCGGCTCTTTCTTCTTGTGGCGATCGTTCAAAACTTGACGTCACTATTAGCGCACGTGTTTTCCTCTTGCTACGGTCACAGGTCTTGTAATCGAGGCTTGAAAAAGCTTTCTGCATTCGCATTGATTGTGTTGCCCCCACCACAACAAGTGGAGAAGTTGTTGCCTCAAAACCGGCACTCCTTTCGGAAGTGGAAAACTTCTGTAGACGGTTATACGCTTCTTTTTTCTTCTTTCTTCTTTTTAAAAGACAACTCCCGCAGTAGGAATATTGATCACGACCTGATCCCGAAAATGAGGACACCATACACACCACTACACCGAAGACCTGCCAGAAGTCAGCACCGACAAAATCGAGACGGCTCTTAGACAGCTTAAAAATGGAAAAGCCCCTGGAGAGGATTGTATTACGTCAGAACCCTTAAATGCTGGAGGTAAACCCGTACTGAGGGAGCTCCATCAGGCAGAGAAGAGTCATACTAGTTTTAAATAAATTGAAATATTTACCTGCTGAAATCGTGCATAGACAAATCGTTGATATACAATCCAGTTGATACGAGGGCTGCTAGGTCCGGCATTACTGGAGTGCCCAGGTACATCATCATGCGCCAGTTGTCCATGTAGATCATTTGTCCTAGATATAACAAGACCAGAGTGTTAAATTAATTGTTCTGTTTGTGAGCCGCCAAAAATAAAAACCGCATTGGATTCTGTACCGAGGGGACAAGAAGTCTAAGGACTGTCATAAAAGCTTTTTTTTTCAAAAAGCTTAGCTGAGAGAACCGACAGGTGTTCTGTGAAAGGACAGTGATGAGTAGTATCACTTTGGTGTATAATTTATGTGCAATTACAGTGTTAATATTCTTTCGTGTCAATAATAAAAAGAAGTGTCTAGAAATAAACTAATAAGTGAAAGTTAAGTGTTTTTAATTTAAAAACTTTATACATATTTGACAAGAATAATATAATATAACATAAATTTATATTTTCACCTTAAAATGTTGAAACAGATATAAGAAATATTTTTTTTCTTTTCGGGTGCGATTTTATTCGTAATCGAATTGTAATTTCTAAATTATGTAATTATTTAGTAAGTACATAGTTATACTACTATAGTAAATATAAAATAACACTATATAAAAAAATTGAGTATAACAACATAAGGCCACTTCAGGAACTCTGTCATTGGTTGTACATGTGAAGAATATAAACATTAAATAGTTTTTTCACAATGTAAGTATGTAGAAGTAAAAGAAGAATGAAGTAGCCTACTACATTAGACGGTAACATTTGGCAATTTCATGATTGAAATTAGTTATTTACAGAGGAGCCTAGGAACGGTTTCAAAAGAAAAAAATACGTCACGAATCTTCACGAACGTATTTATTATTTTCCCTATTTCGGTCGCCGTATATTGCCCTCATACATTTATTTTATAGCTATCAACATCCCGTATTGCTTCGAGTCTTATCCATCTCTTCAAATATCTGCGAAAATGGATTACTCAAACGTAAAAATTTGGATAATTTAAAGATATTTAATATAAATACGTGAGGAAAATAAAAAGTGATTATTTAAACTGTGTCGTTTTGAGAAACTACAAAATAGATAAATAATATTATACAAATAATTGTTTAAAGTTGATTTGACTAAAATATAACGGTTGCGACTTACATCCCATGTGTAAGTAGTAGCCTATCCCAAATAAACTTGGAAGTAACATTACTTCCACGTTTATTACATTATATTAAATTCATATGAATTGGGAAAGTGATGAGGATGACTTACATTGCATATGTAGATAAGTTTTATCCTTATAAAAGTGGAGTTGTAATATCAAGTACGTACTTACTCCAAAACCTACTTAGATTTTTTATTCCAATGAGTTCATTTTGTACATTATTTAGTCAAATCAACAAAATTTCTGTGTTCATTATTATGTACTTATAATCTTAATAATTCAAAAAACAAAAAATTGTGCAAAAAAACTATTTTTGCCAAATTTACATTACACAGGTAATTGCAATTATGTGCGTAAATTTTGTTTGTGCTTTTTATAGACTGTTTAAGCCAAAGGTGCACGGTCTCTACCTTTGAGATGTAACTTAATCATGTCGGGTAATGGTCTTCCGTCATATGCAAAGCGTTTCTTCGGAACCATGCCTGAAATTATTTTTTCTACGTATCAGTACTCATAATACTTTCCAGTGAGACTACTAGAAAGAAGAACGAGTAAGTAGAATCATAAGATTCCAAATTTAGGAAATTTGCCAAGTATTAAAATTTGGTCCATTCTCTTTTTTACTAAGTTTTAATTTACTTCATCAACAACCTATAACGTCCCACTTCTGCGCTCGAGTATCCTCTTAGGAGAGGGACAAGCCGGACAAGGCCCTACGTCCCCACGCTGGACGAGTGTGGATTGGTTTATTTACTTAACCTATTTTTTTAGTGTTAATATTAAATGTACAATCCGGAATAGAGATTATAGAGGCCCGTGAGTGGAGAGTGAGACTGAGGACGGCGGGGGTTGATGTTGAAACTGAAATAGTAAATTGTACATTATCATGTCAGTTATGAAAGGTCCTGAGTTTTGCATTCTCTGTAATGAGCTTCGAGAAAACGTACACTAGGTGCGTTGAGCATAGCTTTATGATTTTATTAATAATTTGTTTCAAAGCATACATCTTTTTGGTCTCATCTCGCGATACACAATCTTTCTGGCTCTTTATTTATTATAATTTATCTCATATTCCAGAGTTTTTTGACACTTTCCTTATATTCATTTTGATTGAATCTCATATGCTACCCTTGTTATTTGTTCTGACAAACTCATTCTTAGGCACCGGCCGTACCGCACGCAAATACGCGATTTTTAATTTCTTGATCTACGTTATGTCTCATACCAATAAATTATAGTTGTAAACTATAGCAATTGGTTCGCGGTCTTCCCATCAATTCATTGAGTCATGTAGATACTATCAAATTCTTACTTTAGTTTTATTTTACTTATCGTTCATTTAACTAGCTACGTTATTTAATCGGTAGTGACGCACTTGCCATATGCACTTGATTCCTAATAATATAGTATTAAAATAAATTATTCAATTTATTGTTGATGATGATGATTGTGTATGTATGTCTGTCTGAATCTTGCCCGAGTTCGGCATCAAAGTAAATTTAAATAGTATTACAATTAACGCCGAGTTTTTCTTTTACCTATTTCGTTTATTTTAAACTAGCTTTCGCCCGCGGCTCCGCCCGCGTGAATGTCGGTTATCGCGGTAAAAAGTAGCCTATGTCCTTTCCCAAGTTCAGTTCTATCTTCATACCAAATTTCATCAAAATCGGTTCAGTGATTTAGGCATGAGGCATGCAAGCGTAACAGACAGACAGATAGAGTTAATGTCGCATTTGTAATATTAAAGTAGGGATTAACTTCAGTAATGATTGATTTGACAACAATTTAGCTCATAACTTTATAGTATGATTTTATAGTTATTTATCCTACTGCTAAGCTTTTGACAGGAGTTATATTTAAACACAACTTCAGTTCATATATATAATACAGCGACTATAAAATTTGTTAAAGTGAAAATATTTCTTACTAGCTTTTGCTCGCGGCTCCAACCGCGTGTATGCCAGTTATAGGGGTAAAAAGTAGCCTATGTCCTTTTCCAAAGCTACATCTATCTCTATATCAAAATTCATTTAAAACGGTTCAGCGGTTTAAACGCGTAAACGTAACAGACAGACATCGTTACTTTCGCATTTATAATATTAGTAGGGATACGTATGTCATCATCATCATCATCAACAACAACAGCCTTTAACAGTCCACTGCTGGACATAGGCCTCTCCTTAGATAGGAGGTTTTTGCTCACTATACCACGCTGGCCATATACACATATGTGTAACTGCAATATAATAAAAAAATATGTATATGCATGGTAAAACAATATTTATTCACTTAGCAGCTCGCCGTTAAAGTTTTGGGAAACGTGATCTTTACGTAAGCTTCGTAATAAGATCACAGTTCACTTGTTGATTATACGTGTTCAGCAAGTCAAATATTGCCATATTTTTTTTATCCATGCGTTAGAACTGAAAATCTCGTTGTCTTAAATTATCATCATCATTAAAGGTTCTGCTTAGAAAACAGGTTTTGGTCTACAATTACTATAGCTTACTGGCCAGAGGTCAGAGTGAGAGTTTACGATTTGCTTCATACGAGTATTTATACCTGAATACGTTCAAGGGCGGATCCAGCTTCGGCGCCAGGGGGGGGTCACATAGCTGTGATTAAGTTAGGGTTGCCAACCTTGCGGCCTATAGGCCCATCGTGTTGCTGGACGAGGCGGGTAAGTTGTTTGAGACGGTTCTCTCTGCCCGCATCGTTCGGCACCTCTGCGAGGTGGGCCCCGGCCTGTTGAAGCCCAATTCGGTTTCCGAGAGTGGCGTTCGACGGTCAATGCCGCTTTGCGCCTTAGGACCGTGACCGAAGAGGCAGTGACCTGCAGCGGAGTGGTGTTGGCGGTGTCCTTGGACATCGCCAACGCCTTTAATAGTCTGCCATTCACCTGCATCAGGGAAGCGTTCCACTATCACGGAGTGCCAGAGTACCTGAGGCGGCTTGTGGCAGATTATTTAGAGGAGCGTACCGTCATGTTCGAGGACCGAGATGGTGCCTTGAGACACAGGGCCATGTTGTGCGGTGTTCTGCAAGGGTCTGTCCTAGGACCACTCCTGGAACACGGGATACGACTGGGCCCTACGAGGGCGTCTCCCCCCGGGATGGGCGTAATTTGTTAAGCCGATGACACTTAGGTCACGGCACGGGGGGCTAACTTCCAATAGGCGGCCCGAGTGGCCACCACAGGGGTCTGTCTGGTGGTCAGGCGCATTGAGGCGCTGGGCTTACGGGTGGCCCTGGACAAGACAGGGCCCCTTTTGTTTTATGGGCTCCGTCGTGGTTCACCCGTCGGCGCCTCCATCGAGGTCAACTCGGTCCTCATACCGGTCCGGGCCCAGATGAGGTTTCTGGGCTGGTCCTAGACGGTAGGTGGCTCTTCGACAAGCACTTCGCCCTAGCCTTACTATTGCCCATTTGGGTGGGGCCAGTGTTTCCACGAGGCAGCTGTACACGGGGGTTGTCTGGTCAATGGCACAGTACGGTGCACCGGTGTGGGTGGCGGCTCTGACCGCCACAATATAGGGCGCGCCTCTGGCGCCCCAATAGGATATTGGCGGTCAGAGCCTTACGTGGATACCGCACGGTGTCCACAGAGGCGGCATGCGACTTGGCCGGAAGTTTATCGGCGAGTGGCTGACTTCCGGGCGGAGAGCGGTTTTCGCCCACCGCCCGAGGACCTACTCGAGTGGCGTGAAGCCACTCGCCGAGCCACCATGGTCAGATAGTCGTTCCGGCTGGAGACTCCACGCGCTGTGAAGGCTCTTCAGCCGGTCATCGCCGAGTGGGCAGGGCGGCAGCATGAGACCCTTTCCTTCCGACTGACGCAGGTGCTTTCCGGGCACAGTAGCTTCGGAAAGTACTTGCACTCGTTCACTAGGAGGTGATCGAGTCCCGCCTGCCATCACGGCGACTGCAGTGAGACATCGGGCCTGCACACGCTGGCGGTTTGCCCCGCATAGGCAGTGCAGCGTCGGGCCCTCACTGTAGTCATCGGAGAGGATCTCTCGCTACCGGCCGTCATAAGCTCGATGGCCGGTAGCGACAGTTGTTTTACCGCGGTCGCAACGTTCTGCGAGGACGTGATCTCTCCCTGGACTCCTCCTAAAACTGAGGCGCAAAGAGGTCACACCGTGTGGTTTTAGTCGGTACGAGTAAAACACGTAAAAAAAAAAACAAGGGTTGCCAACCTTACTTAATAGATATAGAGCAAGAGCCCAGAGCCGCCAGACCTACGTCATTAGTGCAAAGCTGAAATTTTCAGGATTATTAGTACAATATCTGGTTAAGATGTATGTGTACCCATTAGCTTGAAAGCGGGGCCGTTTCTGAGGTAGCGCGAAGTACAGATGGATAAAAACCTTACTTACCTACGTTAAAGGTGCAAAACTAGTATTTACATATTTTATCAAGAGTTTGATAAAAAAAATTAAGTAAACTACGTTATAGTAGCAAACCTAAATTTTATACATATTATCTAAGGTAGGTACTATTTTAAGACCCTTTGTATGCGGCCAGACCAATCCGAAGGGCCAATCATCCCCCCAGACACCTTGAAATATTTGTAGTAATTAGGAAGCTGAGGTATATCAAATTCGGTATTATTTCAAGAATAGAATTTTAAAATATTTATTGGTTTTTACACGCTTTTATTAGCTTCACCTATATGTTTGTTTGTTTGTAACCATCTCCTTTGGGTGCGATTTTGGGTCTTAAAATAGTACCTACCTTAGATAATATGTATAAAATTTAGGTTTGCTACTATAAAGTAGTTTACCTAATTTTTCACAACTTTCAAGACGTCTGGCAGAAGTAATGGCCCACGGAAAGTGTCTGGCAGTAATGAATTTTAATTTTAAATAATATTCTTGAAAAAATATGTAAATACTAGCTTTGCACCTTTAACGTAGGTAAGTAAAGTTTTTATCCATCTGTACTTTGCGCTACCTCAGAAACGGCCCCGCTTTCAAGCTAATGGGTAACAAGGCATTGTACTAATAATCCTGAAAATTTCAGTTTTGCACTAATGACGTAGGTCTGGCGGCTCTGGGCTCTTGGTCCAATAGTATTGTATTGTATTTCAGGTCGGCGTACTATATATTATTGAAAAAATATAATATAGTACGCAAAAGTACTATATTTTCACGAAAACCTAACAAACAAATCTCCGATGATTACTGCTATGTCTCTGGCTGCGAACTTTAGATTAAATATTGTTAAAATTGCAATGATTGCAAAAATATATAGTTTTTATAAACAGGTAACAAATATATACAAATTCGGCTCGGTTTTGTTAGACGTTAGACGTTCTTCAACCATTGAAGCTCTTAGCGTAACGTAGAGAAAGATCTTTCCGCTGTCGCTACTAACTAATACTAACAAGTAGCCAGTCATCATTTGGGGTCTACTAGTTCAACCAGTTTACCTGAATCCAGTTTTTCCACGGAGCGACTGGCGTCGGACCTCCGCAACCCCGAGAGAGAACAGAAATTTGAAGGTTACAGTACATTTGAGGGCACTGACTTCCCAATAAGATAACCATAGATGTTCATGACAACCGGGACCGATGGCTTAACGTGCACTCCGACCTATGGGTGTGGATCATCGCCAAACTTCCATACTCGGGCTGTTATTAAGAAATTGCTGTGAGAAAACTCAATAACACTTTTGGCCCGTCTTTAGAAATCCCAGGACTTGACTTTATGATCAGCAGTAACAGGTAATGTGGCTATAATACACGCCACTGTCGCTATCGTATTGGTCTCTACAGTCATGCTAAACATTGCCACAGAGATCCTATTTGAATCATCTGACAGGATGTTAAGACCTAATATAGATTTTTTTTGCTGTATTAGAGCCCTAATACCATACGGTTCGTACGTGGCTACCGCACGATTTTGTACGAGGCGGCGACGGTCCTGGCACGATCTCCACCCTTCGACATTCTGGCCTACATGGACACGATATTCTACGACCAAATTCGTTCTGTCGGTCGGAAAGGCGAATAGTCAGTGTTGGACCACGAGCCCGGAATGCTACTGAGGAACGCGTATAGGCAAGCTCTGCGGGCTTGGCAGGCACGGCTCGTAACTCAGAGCTGTGCTTGCTAACGCGCTGTTGGAGTCGTTCTGCCGTTCTGCAGAGCGTCGAGTAGGAGACAGATCGGACGAAACATATCACCGTCAGCATTGATCGCCGCAATGCTGCCGAGCGACGAGGAATGGGAAGTGTGGGAAGAGTGAGGACGTTATGCTCCAGAATGAGTCCACTGAGAGGGATCGGAAAAGGGCCGATCCTGCTCGAAGGAGGCGGTGGAGGGGACGCGGTAGAGGTCGCTAGTCCCCCAATCTTCTCTTAAGGGTCGCTGCAGCCACATATTGGGGAGATGTGACCGCTGCAAACGACCCGAGACAAGTGACACCCCTGGTGCGGCCGGAGAGTGTCGTCTAAGGTAGGTCGGTGTTGCGGCTCTTACTGCGTAAAGCGGTGAGAAGTACGACAGCATACTGCCCCGGGGGTGAGACTAATCACTCCGGGATGTACCTCAGTCAAAATGTCCGGCAGGAAGACTCCAAAAGCCACTAATGCGTTCCTAGACTTCCTCCGAGCTGCCGAGGTAGGCCGCCGTGGGGTTTAGTGGGTAGACCGGTTCCCCCGATAGTCCTACACACGCCCTTCTTTTACCCCACGAAGGGTATGGTGCAAAAAACTTTCCGCGCGAAAAAAAAAACAAAAAAGATACAGCTCAATATCGCCATTTAAAATTAGATTAGAAATCGACTGTGGTATGGACTAACACTGCTGCCATTTCACCATCCACAGCCGATATTCATTTACAATGACAGAAACTGGAGAAGTATCTACAAAGTAACAATGTTGGTTGCTAGTTGTTTCACAGTGTCAATGTTTAAATTATATTGTGATAAAAAATCTAAAATTATGTTTAACAAATTTAATTAGTTTTACACCTAAATGCCGGACCGCGCCCAGGGGGGGGTCATGACCCCCATGACCACCCCCCTGGATCCGCGCTTGAATACGTTAGAAGAAGGGTAATGTTATTCGAGCGTATGTTTGTACGTAAGTATGTATATCCATTTCTTTAGCCATCCCTACAGCCCAAAACGGCTGGACGGAATTTGACGTGTGATGTGTCGTTGAATTCTTTAGAATTGTGGTAGTGACGGTAGTGAAATAAACTCTATATATTTTTTAAATGGCACCCGTAAATGTTTTAATATTCTCTTGCCAGTGTCAGTGCCAGTCCTGCGTAGTTGACGCCCGCTGTTTACGACACCTACGGGACGATTAGGGGCTCTCGTGGGCACCACTAGTAACAGAAGTGACATTTTTTAATGAAAAATAAATTGTATAATATGATACACGATTCTAATTACATGTACCCCTGGGATCGCAGGCGTTGCTGAATATTAAGTATCGCGATTCATATTTTAGCCTTGGTAGTCTTGATTTAAGAAAGTGACTCTACTCTGCCAGATGGAAATTATAAGTAGAATCCAAGTGAAGAAGTCACCCTCCTAATTGAGAGTGTAGACCAAGCAGTATGGTGAACCTCAATATGGCGGCCTAGCGAGATGCTTCTGTGTCATAGGGCCGCCGGTCCCTCACTCAGCAACGAAACACGACAACACGAATATTGACATTTTAGGTTGGTCTTCTGTATGAAGCAGGGATGTTATGGAGCTCCGTAACCGTAACCGAAACTATTGGATATCCAAATTAAACACGTTTCATAAGTTTCGGATGATTTCGTATAAAGGCGGAGAGCCTAAATAAAACGACATCTTTCAGCAGGTTTTTGTATCACCGCCCGCGCGTCACGTAAATCTTACAGTTTGTTTGTTACTTCTAGTTATAACATTACCTATTTCATTAATGGTTAGTTTTTTATTCAAGAGTTGATATTTAATTTAAGAAAGTCTTGTGTTAAGTATTAAATTGATTACTATCTAATATCCGTAACCGTAAATATACCAAACTAACGGATAATCAAAAATAATTTCATATCCGTAACCGTATCCGAAAGGGATATAATTTTATTCCTATATCCATATCCGTATCCAGATCCGAAATGTCATATCCATAACATCCCTAGTATGAAGGTAGTACAGTACCGCCCCGGTCGAGCCGGCCCATTCATGCTGTTGTTATATATATAGTTAAAGCTCTGCGTTGACGGATTATTTGGTCAAGGTAATAATTTTATAAGTCCCTAGTTAGTGTAGGTTATTATGTCTCCTTAACGGTTTATCGCCTTCTATTTATACTTTTCTTCGTATTTATGTCAACTCAGTGAGACTGTTACAACGAGATTCCCGCGAAATTAAGTAAGTACTCATAAATAATGTTTATTTCAGCTCCAGGCTCAGATGGGAAAATTGTGTGGGTTAGACAAAATAAAGTCTATAGCTTAGTCACAAGGTTCAGATTATCACGAAATAAATATATTTAGAAATTAAAATCTTACTATCCTTGTTGTCAATGTTTGTGAGCTAAAAGTTATTGTATTATGCTAAAAAGTCAAAAGTCAGTTACACTGGCTAAAAAGTCATCAGCTCATGTTCAATTTCAGTAATCACATGTTAGGTAGTTCGTTCTGCAGGGAGCATGCTGTACATGGCGTTTCATTGATTTTGCTCAGAAAGGATTTTAGTTTTAAGAACCGTACTGATATTGTGGGCTTCTCTGTTGAATGGACAATAGAGATAGCATGTGTGGAGTTAGAGCAACTTATTGTATTGAATTGTATTGAAATTGAATTGAATTAAAAAAAAAGTATTGTAAAAAAACTTAGTATTTTTTTTTTCAAATTAATTTATTATGTTTGTTTGATAGCTTTGATAGTAGCTTTGCCTAACTTGGTATTCATCAGTTTCGTCACATACTTAGCATTTCCATTTCATTTCACAAAAATGTTCACTTGAAAAGTTGTAAAAATTCTATGTTTCGAAAATGGACATTCTTATTTGTGTTGACAATATATATTTTTTTCGAAAATTACATCTAGTTGAACTCTGAATGTACTCTAAATGGAAAAAGCGATCTTATTAGTAATGATTTTTAAACAATATTTGAATGAATCATGTATTTTGTTATTTAAAAAATATTGATACCATTTCCATTGTTTTTCTTTCCGATACAGAAAAGAATATTATGCAGAAGTTATGTCTAAAGAGTTAAAATATGCGGTATGAATATAACACGAGTTGATTTTTAAAATCAGTTTAAAGGGACAATATGTCAGGGACGATGGTATAAGCCCAAGTGTATTTCAAGGTAGAGGTTGGTAAAGGGTTTGTTTCAAGTTTTCCTTCTCTAGGCAGTGATGTTAGCTGCTTATTTTGTTCCTTTAGTCGCCTCTTACGACACCCATGGAATGAATAGGGGTGGTGAAACTTTGTATTCTTAATCCGTCACCACATGGTCATTTTAATCCATATTTTGATACGTACATACACATAGACAAATGACACTCTGACAAAGAAGTAACTTTTTAGTTATTTATAACCTTATGCTCTTTTGTACATCAGCCGACTTAATATCCACAGCATACTCTACCAGTAAAGTTAAGGGTGGTTTAGAAATCTTGTGAGATAGGCTGATCTAGGCTACGTACTAATGATCGTGCAAATTACGAAAGATTTCTTGTGTCACAACCATTTTTATACTTATAAATATCATAATAAGTTAGAATTGAACCCGGAATCCCAATAGATTCTGCCACGCCACATAGGCCGTCTAGTTGTATAAAAGTACAATTTTTTTTTGCTCAAAACCTCCAAAACGCAGGTCATTGCTTCGTTGACCCGTTGCTTGCTTACGTGACCGAACAACCATGCTTATAAACATTAGGCGTATCTATTTGAATGTATGAAACGCATTTACAATTGAATCAATTGCTAGTTTTGTTTCTGTGTTTACTTCAACTGCGCTCTTTGATTTACATACATACATCAAATCACGTGTACTGACCATGCTGTATACGTTGACTTACTAGGATTCATCATCATCATCATCATCATCAACAGCCTTTAACAGTCCACTGCTGGACATAGGCCTCTCCTTAGAAAGGAGGTTTTGGCCTACTATACCAGACGGATTGATATAGGGTTGGTTTCAAGTTTTCCTTCTCTTTGCATTGATGTTGTCTTGCATAGTTTATCCCTTAGTCGCCTTTTACGACACCCGCGGGATGAATAGGGGTGGTGACACTCTGTATTCTTAATCCGTCACCACACGGACATTACTAGCATTATCGTATTGTATATGAACCTCATATCACATTTCAACATCCTTTACTTATCTAGTACTGGACATAGGAGTCTTCTTAGAAAGGATTTAGGCTTACTTTGATAGAAAAGTAGAAGAAGGTGTGATAGAGTAGGTAGAATAGAATAGGATTTGAGTCAAGTTTATTATTACAGTACTATTGTCCAACATAATTACTACGATGCCCATAAGAAGAATAGGGCATGGGAATAGGGAATAGGGCAACGAGATGAACTGAGGTGCTTACACTCCGTTTACACTTTAGATAAAAATTACATGACACCAAGCGTTTTGACATGTTTACACCCAGTTTTGCATAAATGAAGTGGTGAGCCGAGGCATAAACATCCATATTTTGGAAATACATTGTTGCACTCGAATAATTGACGGCAATCTTTGGAAATTGAAAATTTGAAAATTTGCAGTTATTAGTAGAAAATTATTAGTTATACAAATTATTTGGGATGTGTAAGCTGACTCGGATTCTTGAAAATTCTTCTTGAAGAAGCGAAGGTTTCTGATACTTTTGGTTTTTACTTTTAACATTTCGTAATAAAAAACAATTCAGGGTTATTGAAAAGGTATTAAAAATACTACTATATATATATCGTCATAACGTAACATTCACTAGTCAAAAACCCACTGTGATCCCAGGTCCTTTAAACGGGGCGTGAAAAAGCATCTTACTAAGCTGCCATAGTGTAGGCCGTTATACTTTATTGTCTGCATTCGTAGCAAGTGTGGTGACCCCCACTCTTGGATTCTACTCATGCTTTCCATCAGACAGGATAGAGTCACATTGTCAGGTAAAAAAAAAACCTCACTTATTCATCATATGTTATATATATATATATGTTCATATGATATGTTATGTGGATTGCAGGTAGAAAAGCCACGCTGATTTCAGCACGAATGTGCCGGCTCGACCAACGCAGTATTACTTTCACACAGAAGACCATCGTGAGTGTGAGAACGGAGGCCCAATCATTCTTTCAATGATGCAGAATTATCTAACCAGGCCGCCATGGTATGGGTCACCATGCTACATTGCCTACCTTCACAATGAGGATGGTGACCCCTACTCCTGGATTCGACTCATGCTTTCCATTAGGCAAAGTGGAGTCACTTTGGTAGGCTTCAATATAAAAATAACTGTTATCTATATAATTCGTTATGTATTTAAATTTTCATTAATTCATGAGACGCCCTGAAAGCCATGTAGTGAAGTGGGGCTCTGGCGCTGCCAAGTGCTAGGAACGGTAGAGGGCGCCCACTAACCACTTGGTGGTCCACGGTGGCCAAGGACTTAGAGCTTGCCCAAACAGTAAATGTTACGACAACCCAGGACAGATTGACCTGGCGCCGCAGAACGAGGAGAGCCGACCCTAAATGATGGGAAATGGCTAGGACAAAGAAGAAGAAGAAGTATTTAAATTTTCCTAATTGTAAAGTAAAAATAATACATTAAAATTACCCCTTGAAATACCATATTAAAAAAACCCTATTGCCACTAGGCTAATTAGGTAATTCCTTTAATTTTCCCAACAGCAATTTTATCTTTATGGTTTTCACAATATTTTTTACATTTCTCCATATAGAACAGGAAATTTGCTTGTATATCTGGCTGTGTCCGCATTTAACCGGTTTCGGCCTGAAATTTATAACGATATCCGCATTCCAGATAACTTCAAATGAATTCACAGTGCAAGTAAAAAGCTTTTTAATTGACTGACGCACACATACTCTACAGTGGTTTTTATGATGTAATGGATCTCGATTTGTAAGATAAAAGAGGATATTAATATCCGAACGATTTATATCGAGTATGTGTTTACCTACAGGTTGAAATTTCCATAAATTATTTTTCGTAAAGGTAACCCTGACAAACTGTTTTGTTTTGTACGGGTAACACTGATTACTTAGAAAATAAAGTCCTAACTAGTATGTTACAGTATTTACGTAGAGTTTTGGAATTTACTAATTTTAAACTGACAGTAGTTTTTTTAATATTTACGACTACTAATGTGAATCTACTCTGTCTGATGAAAAGTATAGTATAATCCAAGAGTAGTACTATACGCTAATAGACTACTTACTAGATTCTAAATTGCAGTGGGACCCACACATTGGTGGCTTGTCGAATAGACTCAGTTCTGCAGCATACGCGGTTTATAAAATTCGCCAATTAACTGATGTAGACACCGCAAGACTGGTGTATTTTAGCTATTTTCATAGTGTAATGTCATACGGTATTTTGTTGTGGGGAAATGCTGCTGACATTCGAAGTATCTTTGTGTTGCAAAAGAGAGCTATTCGCGCAATTTATAATCTCAGTTATAGGCAGTCACTGAGGGATAAGTTTAAAGAAATTGGTATTATGACAGTCGCATCTCAATATGTATATGAAAATCTAGTGTATGTTAAGAAAAATATACATTCATTCACAAAGTTTAGCGACATTCATAATATAAACACTAGAAATAAAGATAAACTCGTGTTGCCAACGACTAGACTACAAAAAGTAAGCAAGTCTTTTCGATGTCAGGGTGTGAGATTCTACAATAAGATTCCAAGCAAATTTCATGAATTAAGTATTAACAAATTTAAGTCCTTGGTTAAACAGAAACTGTGTGATAAAGCTTACTACACAGTTACTGATTTTTTAAATTATAAATTTGCTTGGGACTGATGCTGCTCGCTCCCACAAGTGATGAACATTTAAATTTTGTTCTAATTTGTATTTCATTTATTCTAATTTGTTTAGTTTTTCGTTGAAATTGAATTGTATAGTATTTTTTATTTTTTTTTTGTTTTTTTTTGTGTAAGTTTGTAAATGTGAGTATAGTGTAGGCTTGTAATGTTAGTTTATATTTTAGTAATTTTCTGGTGGTTTTGAGTGTTTCCACGGCCTACTCAAGTGTCCTGCTGGCGGCAGTGTCGTGTTCCGGGTTGTGGATCCTGACTACATCGGTTAGGCTACACGGTGGCTGGGGCCCGTGTGCCGTCTGTATGGACAGGTCGACTCAAAACTATGGTTCTTTCTTCAAAAGGCCAACCCAGACCCTATACTGCACTCACATAGTTCTCTTTAATATTGTACACGGACTTAAAAAAAGAAAGAAAAAAAGACACCTCTGTGGTTTGTTTCGGCGTTTCTTCCCAGAGTGAGTCGTAGGAAATGCCGGCGCCTTCTAGCTATAAGTCCGACTTGTAAAAATGTATGAAAAGATTTACTTACAGAAATAAATATCATTTATCATTTATCATTTATAAAAATAGAATCCGTAAAACTATATTTAAATGGTCAACATTAGCTTTTACTCAGAGCTTGCGTATATAATATGTCCTTCTCCAAGTTTCGATCTATTTCTATACAGAAATTCATCCAAACCGGTCAGTGAGTGCCGTAAAAGCGTTAACGACAGAAAAACAGGGTTACTTCCGAAAGTTTGTAATATGCGTTTAGATTTAGCTAGATTTAACACCCTTTCTAAAGAGAGCCCTAAGTCCAGCAGTGCGCTGTTAAGGAATATTGATGATGATAATGATGATTAAACAAACAGTTTTACTGGCCTGGTTTTTTACTGGCCAATAAAAACTTTTAGTTACCAGTCAATTCAACCATCACCCATGCATTCAAGCTTGACTATGACTTATTCGATCTTTTCGATATGCTCCCCAGAGAACTAAATTATAGTCGTAAAAATTGGGCGTTAACACCCCTCTTGACTTGAAAACAGAGATTAGTTAACTGTACATTTAAAAAACAGTGACGTTCGCAATTGGCATGCTTGTCGCATGTAAATTGTGAACGATTGCTAGCTCTTTTTTAAATGAAATTGCAATAGTGATACCATAAACGCTTTAATTCTTGGAAGCAATAAAATCCGAATATCCTGTCATGAACACTTTTGTAATATCAGCTGCCACAGATGATCAAAATAAATCAAATTAAAGGGCCGTAACTAGATAGTGATGTGGGTTATGTCAGGAATTGTTCAACCGTGAAATTGAAATATTGGTGTTTTGATTTTATTCGCCCTTTTTATTGGCTGCTCTAATACTGTTGTATCACTAAACTGAAATTTCTCTAAAACTGAGTGGAAGAGTCTTATTTTAGTGATTCAATTTTTTTATAATGCTATTTTTTGTGTGATTTTAGTACGACATGTCTAATTTTAGTCAAATTAGCGACACGTTTGACTGGACAAAACTATGATTTCATAGTTTTGTCCTGTCAAGAATTAAATGTTTTACATAAAAGATATGATATTTTTTTGAATATCTCACTGCAGTCTCCAATGATCTATTTCGTTTAACGACAAATACGAGTAGGTATGTTGCTGAAAACGATCTGATTTACCTTATAAAGAGTACCTACTTGTTTTGTTCTTTATTTGACAACTAAAACTTGTGAAAAAAAGGAAAAAAGATCTTGCATATCAATGACAGTATTGAATCCACGTGAATTAATCTTATTGATAAAAAAAAAGTTTGATTTTCGTCCACATCCACATTTTTTTTTATCATTCATTACGATGACGACTTGAAGATGTCAAATATTTGACTTTGCTACAGGCTAAGGCAAGAGTAAATAAATTAGAAGTAAGTCAGGTCCTCCATAACCACCTAGGTGGGTGGTGTTCGATGAGATTGCCGTACAAAAAAAGGCTTGTCGGTCACAAGCCAAAATTTGTCGTAAAAAAAGTGAATGGCGATATTACCTTGTTCGGTCCGTGTGGTGACGGATTAAGAATACAGAGTGTCACCACCCCTATTCATCCCGCGGGTGTCGTAAAAGACGACTAAGGGATAAACTACGCAAGACAACATCGATGCAAAGAGAAGGAAAACTTGAAACCAACCCTATACCAATCCGTCTAGCAAGCTAGGTATAGTAGGCCAATACCTCCTTTCTAAGGAGAAGCCTATGTCCAGCAGTTGACTGTTAAAGGCTGTTGATGATGATGATGATATTACCTTTGAGTCTTAGGTTCTTATCTGTAGCAAAATCTGTCTCGTCTGAGAGACGCAGGAGTTCATTCCTTTTGTCTGGTGCTTTCTCGTGCATAACTGCCTCCACTGTCACCAGTTCGAAGATGTTATTGGTACGGTTGAGAATCTGTGAAATGAAATGATCTAGTTACCATGACAGGGAAATCGCAAGCAAGAACTTGAATGAGAATGAATAGTTATAAAGTAGAAGAGTGTTTATATTTTTTACTTTTTTTTTTTATAAGAACAGAGACATATAACCTAGAAACCAAAACTGTATATTGGTTGTAGAGAGAATGGCGAGAAACTTAGTTTTAAGAACCTTAAATTAGATATTATAATTACATTATAATAATAATGTACGAATCGTAAGTTGCCTATTGAATAAATAAATAAAAATATTTTTTTTATGTGTTTAAACTCACAGTTTGAAACTTGAAGGCGATGAGCGGTCGAACCAGATCAAACCAGTTCGTTATTTTCTTTCCAACTAAGTCCGGCAGTATTACCATCAGGGAGTTGCCGATACTTCGCACAACCATATCTGATCTAGAACATAATTATAGATACTTAATAGACTTTAATACATAGGTAGTAGAGCCACGCTAATTCCAGCACGAATGAGCAAGCTTGTCTGGGGCAGTACTACCCTCACGCAGAAGACAATCCTAATAGTGATAGCAATCATTCTGCATCAGTCTGCAAAGAAGATTCAGAATTATCTGACCAGGCCACCATGCTGCATTGCCTACCCTCACAATGAAGATGGTGACCCCTACTTCTGGATTCTACTCATGCTTTCCATCAGGCAGAGTAGGCTTAAATGCAAAAAAAAAAAAAAATTACGACTATTCTTGTACAAACTTCTGTGGTTCTGCGCGGTGTTACCTATAGCTTTAAATCCTACACAATTTCTTTTTCGGGATATAGAAGAAGCTCAAGGAGCTACTTTGATACAAAATATCAAAATTGGTCCAGCCGTCTGAGCGTGAACAATTTCCAAACATGCAAACTTTTTCACAATAAGATTTTCATGGGAGCTTAGCAATTACCGTTGGTGTTGCCAAGTTTTCTAAAAATATATTTTTTAATAGACATCAGTAACGGATGCCATTTACTGGTTTCACAACGAATGTTAATGAAACTAATAAACACAGTGCAATAACATTACACATTAGGTACATACTTCAATTACCTACGTCAGTTAGCCTGTAAGTGTAGTAAAAAAAAAACACAATTCTAAACTAAATAAATACCTACTTACCCAAAAACAATACAAAACGGGAATATTTCAAATAGAACAGAAGCGCTGATTGGTAGATGTTTTTCTTCTCTTGTCATGGCCAAGGAAGCAAGCGTAAATGCGCGGTTGTCGAATGTCAATTGGAAAGTCACATGAACAGTGTCAAATAATAGTTCTTCTCTTAGTAATTCTATTCGCATATCTTTGTGATAAAAATGACGCGCTACCTGGAAGGAAATACGAATATTATTTAATGTTCTTTGAAATAATTTAACTCAACGTCATCTGTTGGTAATATTGAAGACTAAAATATATAAACTGTTCACACTTTACATTAACAGATGGCGCTATAAGCCTCTAGCTCTAGCCTGAGATTTGATTTTATGTATGGATTTTTATTCCGTTAATATATATCCGTATTTTGTTTATTCCGTTGTTGAATAAAACCAAGCAATCCTATATTCAATTAGTAGAAACGTTGAATTAGAATGATAAATAATAGTAGATATAGTGAACATATACCTAGTAGGTACATATATCTATACTTTATTTTATGTTAAATTGCTACATACATGCTTTGTAATTTAACATTTCATTTCGTTAAATGTAATAGTAACTTATAGAGCATTATTTTTTTTATTTTTTTTTTATTTAATGAAGTTATTAAGTTAATTATTATATTTATCAAAACGGAACTCTATATTCAACACAATATCATTTAGAAACGGAACTCTATATTCAACACAATATCATAGCTGAGATGGTAGAGCGCTCGCTTAGCATACAAGAGGTACCGGGATCGATACCTGGCGCGCCTCCATTACAATAAAATTAAATTTTGACATGTTTGATTCAACAATTTTAATTATTATTTTATTCTCTGTTCTGTGACTTTATCCATACACAGCAACTATAGAATTGCTCATCATTTTCTGTGGATCCGAAGTCTCACACCCGTCGACCCGTCATATTTACCGAATATAACACTGGTTATATGATATGGTAGAGGCCTATGTCCAGCAGTGGGCTGCGATGGGCTGATGATGATAACATATTAAGGACAGAACTTACCTCTCGTATTTGTCCCATAGCATAATAAACAAAACCTCTCCTTTTGGACCTGTAATGCAACGTCAGACCTTGCCTTGTTTCATTTTCACATATAAAACTTGGAGCTCTCATGCGAGGGTAACTGAACTTCAAATACTCGTGTAGATTATCCAATCCGTTAAGGAAGTCTCTCATATGTCGCCCAAGCACTGATAGAACCCGGTCGTAGCCATACTGTGATACAAATCCGACAAAATACACTCCCATTTGATCCATAAATTCTCGTTCTGAAATGCCAAGAACCTGTAAAGGAGAACGATTTTATTGGGATTTTTTGTAACACATTGAGTTAGGGATCCGTATGAAACCTTCGATTACATAATCGAAGGTTTTATACGGATCACTAACTTTTATGAAAACATTCTATAGCTGGTTCTTCTATAGCATTCAGGGTTAATGCACGATTTATACAAATAAATTATGCAAATAAATTATACAAATAAATAAAATTGTCTATTTGTAATATCAAATGACAAGACAAGAAAAAACCTTTTTTTTTTAAAGGGATGTAAAAGTATTTAATACGGTTCTAACATCAAAAAAGCAATTTATAAAATATATTGTCTGTCTGTGGGTCTATCAGTTTGTTTGTTCAGGCTAATCTTAGGAACGGCTAGACCGATTTTTACGGCACTTTCACTGGCAGATAGCTAATGACATATATAATAACAGTTAATTTTTTAGACTACCTTTGTTCTACGGCGTTACTCTCGAATTACAACATTAATCGCGGGTAATGCCGTGGGACTCAGCTTCAAATAGAATTTTAAGAATATGATTTTATTTACATTACGGAAATTTTATAGAAACACTAGCTGATGTCCGCGGCTCCGTTCGCGTCCTAGGGGTATATATAAAAAAGATTTTGACCGATTTTGACTTAGATCTAGCCGATATGCACACAAAATTTTAAACAAAGATTTGTTTAAAGTTTTGTGTGACGCTCGGTCCAGTCTTTCCGGAGATATTTGATAACTACTACTATATTAGATTAGCCAAAAAATCCCGAAAAAAGGCCATCCAATTTTTTATCAAAATCTTTTAAAGCGTGCAACACCTCAGTTCAAACCTAGTATTTATATAAAGACCTTTTGGAACTAGGTATTTATTAATTTAAATTATAACCTTTTTTACTTCTTACCTCTTGTGCCTTCTTAGCTAGTCTGGTGATGAGATTCTCAGGATATACTTGATGAACTGAGAAGGAGGGCTGTTCTACTCCCGCTTGCCTCCTGATGTCCTCCCATCTTTCTTCTCCGTACGTCTGTCGGATGTACTCCGCCATATTTTCTAGTAGTAGGCCGTACATTTTGGAGGCCTGTGGAATAAGAAAATAAAGCAAAATTAGTAAGTATTGTAGAAAGTTTTTAAAACATGATTAAATTTTAATTGTAATTAAGTAATTCATTATCCATAAACATATTGCAACTTGGGGCAATTACAGGGGTTGACTTTAAAAAAAAATTGCCAAAATTTGGGTACTGTAGTCCATGACTCGGAACTTTAAATGTGATGAACTTTAAAGGAAAACTAAAATGGCTTAGATAACTCTGTTAGTTCAGGAGTTATAGAAGCTTAACTTGTAAAATACGCTTACTTGGAAAACTTCGTACAAAATTTTCGAAATAATAAGTAAACATAACATTTGTAAGTGTCACTAAAAATGATTACCGTGATATTCGACATTTATATGTAAAGTAATAAAGTAGTTTCGATATTCTAATAAATTTCCGTTTAGTAAGTAATTGAAGTGTCGTACGACATTGAGGTGAATACTAAGTGATTACTTTAGATTTTATTAAGATAAGGTGAAATAGTCATTAGTTTGTTTTGGTAAGTTTGCTTACGTACCAATACCATGTTAGGTACCAATTTCATTTGCTTCATGCAAATAGGAATAAAATCAAATAAAAAAACTTCTTTAAGAACAAGTTTTTTTTTAAATGTATTATTTAACAAATATAGCCAAAATTATCCTCAAGGCAAATCAAAGGAGCCTAAACTCGATGGGATGGAAATTTTAATGTGGAGTTCCTCTAGCCACCCTTCAGATCCAGTATCAGATAAGCTCTATGTTATCATAATACTGTATTACTAGTGAATACTTACATAAATGTTGTATTATTTTACACTAAAAAGCGATGTTTTCTAGACTGGAGCGATCAAGATAACAGTAATCTTTGACCGTTTGATCGCTAGTAGTAATAAAATCACCTACGAACGCTCAGACTTAGAGGCTACGAGAGGGGACATAAGGTCTCGCATAAGCATATTAGTACTGTTAAGGCTTAAAGAATAATATCGTATTACTTTTGAGGCAATAACTACAAAAAGGGCTTCAGACACAACCTCTTCATGTTTTTAATCGTTAATACGATATGCTAATATTTATAAGTGGTATTGAGGAATAGTCATTGCATCAGTTGACATTAACATTGTTCTTACTTGAAACACTCACATACACACACACACACACACACACATACAAACACAATTGTTACCTCAGCCAGCAAAGGGCTTTTAGGTTCAGATTAGGTCGAGTGTTTAAGTGCTCGTATAGTTCCCGAAATTCGGGGATTTAACTCTCAAATTAATCTATATATTAGATGATTCAAATATGTAATATTGACATACATTTGTTACTGTGTAAATAAATCATCAATTCGAGATATGAAATTGCTAATAAATGGATGTTATGGATGATATTTCAAGTCATACCACTATCTAGATAGTGTTAATGATTTTCAACTACATTTTGATGGTATATGGTTAGAATTTTCTACTGCAATTTAAACGCATTCCTGATAAAGATTCGTGTTACTCTATGATGTTAAGTGACGTTACACGGTGCTCTCAAAAAGGGAATAGAATAGAATAGAATAGAATAGAATAGAATAGAATATACTTTATTGCACACCAAATACAGATTTTTTACAGTTGAAAGTTTTTACTAGATATGTACAATGGGCGGCCTTATTGCTAAAGGCAATCTCTGCCAGGCAACCTTTGGATGGACATTTCGACAGAAGAGAAAGTATAAAGAAGGGTAGTTAAGGTGTGTTAAAGCTATTGTGATTCTAAATAGAAATATGAGTACACATAAACACAAAACAAATATAAATATATAACATATACATAAATACACAACGTAAATAAATAAAATATAAATTGTAAAAATATATACATAACATACATACATTAAAATATTATAAAAAATAATTTAGTCATATACAGCTATCGAGAGCAAAGAGTACTTATGAAGCCAAATAGTGTTCTTTAACCATTTTCTTAAACGCTGTCAGTGTTTCGGCACGTCTAATTGATGTTGGCAAACTATTCCACAATCTGACAGCTTGCACCGTAAAAGATTTGTCATAAAATGTGGCTAGGCACCATTAGCTCCAAGGATTCTGACGACCTTAAGGATCTCATGTGTGTGTCACTGAGGAATATAAAACGTTCCTTTAAATAAGGTGGGTAAAAGGGATTAAATAAGATGATATAAAGCATAGAAAGAATATGAGAGTTCCGACGAAGCCGAATTGGGAGCCACTTGAGCAATTTGCGAAATTCAGTCACATGATCATATTTGCGCAAACCAAATATAAATCTAATGCAGAAGTTTTGTAGGCGCTCAAGTTTACCTATCAAGCTGCTCCTCGGTGACATCTGGGTGTTTTCTATGTATAATATGTATGTATTTACAAAAAAAAGTATGTTTATGTATTTATATCAGTTGTCTAGTACCCATAACACAAGCTCTGCTTAGCTTGGGACTAGATGATGTTGTGTGTCAAACGTCCAAAATATTTATTTATTTATTTATTTATCGAGATAACTGACATCGGAGTAATCAAGTATAGGAAGGAGTAGGGATTCAGCCAGCGCAACCTTAGTAACTGTAGGTAGGAAGTTGCGAAGTCTGCGCATTGAGCCCGCCGATGCGAATATTTTCCTACTAACCTCACGCAATTGGGGACCCCAAGACAACGTACTGTCAATGGGATTACATAAAGTAAGAAAAATCTGCCAAATAAAACCCAACAAGTGTGCGTTAGATTAGGACATTTTTTTTTTATTTACTTTAAATCTACTAAAGTGACTCTACTCTGCCTGATGAAAAGTATGAGTAGAATAATCCAGAAGTAGGGGCCATCTTCCTCATTGTGAGTGCATACAAAACAGCATGGCGACCCACTCCAAGGCGGCTTAGTGAGATGTTTCTGCATCGTTTTATCGGCCTCCGGAGGTCGGGAGAATGATGCAGAAAGATTGGGACGGATTCAAAACTGTTAATAAGGTGGGATTTATTATTAAAAAAAGAAGAAAATACCACAGAACGAGATTATTTTCGTCTCGCAAATAAGACATAGAAGTCGAACAAAGGGAACTTTAAAGTGAAACCTCACATTCAGCGAAAACTTTCGCCCTTTCAACGTGGTTTTATTTGTTGCTTTTACCATAACTTGTTAATATAACTATATTTGAAAATCTTGTTTATTTAACCAGTGCATTAGTAAGGTTTTATACGAAACTGGTGACTTTACGTGATGTTATGACCTCACATACTTTGAATATGTCCACAGGAGAAATGGGTTTCATGGTTGACAAAGTTAGTTTACGTTTCATAGTTGTCAGTAGTTTTGATTTACGGAAAATATCTTTCAGACGCTATACTATACTGTGGATTTGGGAGTTAAAAATTTAATATAAATAACTATGAGATTGTGGACTTTGCTAAAACAAAACTGTATTATATTGTTAGGTCGAAAATTATTCAGAGCACTCACCTACGTGAGTGGTTATCTACATTAAATAGTTACAATTACTAACTATATTACTCAGCTGGGGATTAGCCACGTAGCAAGAGTAGCAAACGCTATTAGCATGTATCTATATCAATGCAAGCAAATAAAATGGAAGTATCTGTTTTTTTATATCAAACTATCAGCTGTTTAAATGCATAAGAAGGTATATATAACGTAAAAAGTTTTTTATTTAATTTTTGTCTGTCTGTCGGTCTGTTTGTTCCAGCTAATCTACGGAACAACTGGACCAATTTTGACGTCACTTTCATTGACAGGTAGCTCATGGTATAAAAAGTAACTTCGGCTACTTTTTAGACTAGCTAGCTGTGTTGGTTGTTGTAATAGAGAAAGAAATACAATAACCAACGCGGGTAACACCGCGGGTCTCAGCTAGTTACTAACTATAGTTACTAGCAAATGCTATTGCAGTTTTATACACTTCGATTCAAACCGTTCTAAATGACTTTCCGATTTCCGTGTTACGTTAAATAGATGGCTTTGACCCACATCTAAACTGAATGACCAGACTATTAAAATATATATAAGCAGATTAAATTTATGCTACTTATTTGTTATAATTTCCATTGTTTCAATGTTCAGTAGAACAGCTAGAACATGCTCTGAACGCTTGTTCAGAGCTGAGAGCCTAAAAATGAGGTAGGATATAAAAATTACAAAATAATGCCGGTATTATTGCATAGAACATTGCATTTGTAAAAGTACAACAAAAACGGCGGGGCTCTGCAATGAGAAATAAATGCGACTATCGCAGTTTTATGCACTTCGATGCAAACCTTTCTAAATGACTTTTCCGATTTCCGTGTTCCGATAAATAGATGGCTTTGACCTACATTTGAGCAGAACGAGGAGAGTTTTAAAATATGTATTAGCAGATTAAATCTATGCCAATATTTTGGTAATGGTTTTCAATGTTTCACCTTACCCACACATATGAATTAATACAGAAAATTCTATTGATAAGTCTATTTATGATTTCAAATTAATAACCTTTTACTAAATGCATATGAATATTTTACGGTATTTAAATCAAAAAGTATTTTGTTTTTAATTTTTGTCAGTTTCTATTCCGGCTAATTTCTAGAAAAACTTGATCGATTTTAACGGGACTTTTATTCCGCTAGCTGATGACACAAGAATGCTAACTTAGGATAGCCTTAGTTAGCCTCCTTGTATTATCAGTTATATGTCAGCATCATCAAAATATATATCTACATACTTTTATTTTAGACTAAATTCCACTCACGGTTATTGTTGTAAAGGTACAACATCAATCGCGAGTAACACCGTGGGGCGTAGCCAGTATAAAAATATACAGCTAAGAAAATCGTCCGGAGATCCTCCCATTTAGAAACTTCCTCTCTATCTATATCTACCAATCTAGTTCAAAAAATTCCTCCAACTAAAAAAGTCCAAGTTTACTTCGCCTCTGGATTCTAGATAGATTGCTGAGATAGAAATAATCTCAGAGTTTTTGGAGATCTGTGACCGCAATATCTACGTTTGATACGTTTTTCGTTTTATTTTGACATCTGAAGACATGGCCAAATATTTATTATTATTGTAATTTTGTGAGATATGGGAAGTTTTGGTATCAGGAAATATGCCGGCATCTTTGTGTAATAGGGAGGAAACGAACAGGCAGTAGACTAGAAGGCACCCATGCAGACCACATGTATCATGGCACTGTAGGTGCCATGATGTAGATGCTAGTGAGCTTTCAGTGGATTAGACATACGTATATACTTGTTATGTTATTTGTTTTTAGACTATGGCGACTTTTACAAATGCCCTTTTTTTTTGCTGTTGGCAAGTGTGGTGTGTACTTTAGTACTGATATTTCAAGTAACCATCGCGATCAAGTGCGTGTAGATGTAACTTCTATATCACGAAGGCGACGCTAAACTCACATTAGTTTGCCCGTTACCACGAGCGGTAAAACCCGTTTGAAACGTCGGAAATAAATAAAATTGATGTGACTGTTTGTTATTTTAAATAAACAGTTTTTCACTAAAGGCATATTTAAATATATACGATACGAGTACGTAGGTGATCACACGAGAAAATCATTTTTTAAAATGTTGTCTTTCTGTCTCTTTGTTCCGGGTGGATCAATTTTGATGGGACTTTCACTGGCAGATAGGAAATGACATAAGAAGTTACTAAGGCTATTTTTTTCTACTAGTTTTGATCCGCGGCGTTCACCGCGGAACTCAGTAGAAATGTAACAGCTGTCAACCCTACCGGCATAAAAAATGAGAACACTACGATCACACATGCCGAGCACAACTCGAACAAAACTGCCAGCACCTGCTGGTTGGCAGAATAGTCTAATAAAAATATTTCTCCTCGCTGAGATTTTCATTTACCTACCTAAGTCGACATCTCATATTTCGAGGCTTTAGTTTCAATCTCGGAGACCTTATCAAATAAAGCACTGTCAGAGCTAGTTATCATCTGTAGAGTGGCCTTGAGTATGTTTGCCCTTTCTTATAAGGCTCAATCTCTTGCAAAAAGGCGGTTTTAGGTAGCGCTGATATATAAAAGACCACGCATTTTCATCAACTTTTTTCTTTGATACTTGGTTCCTCGTTGGTCTAGTGGTTAGCGTATGCGACTGCTAATCAAGAGGTCTCGGGTCAAAAAGTGTTTTTGGGATTTTCTTAGGAAATTCCTAATAGCTGCCCGGAGTTTGGAAGTTTGGCGGTGATCCACGCCCCCGTGCCTCGGAGAGCACGTAAAGCCGTCGGTCCCGGTTGTCATGAATATCTATGGCAATCGTTATTGGGAAGTCAGTGCCCTCAAATATACTGACAACTAGTTCAATCTTCGAATTTCAGTTCTCCCTTAGGGTTGCGGAGGTCCGATGCCACTCGCTCCGTGGAAAAACTGAAATTCAGGTAAAACCGGTTGAATTAGTAGCCGACCCCAAAATAAAATTGGGAATAAGGCTAGGAAGATGATGACTTGATTCCTATAGGTATTAATAGGCTGTGTGACATCAAAAAAGTTCTTGAAATTGGTCCAGGCGTTCATATGTGATGCCAAAGGAAATAGGGATTCGTTTATATGGATTTTCTTTACATATGTTTTTGTATTGTTAATAATTAGACATTTTTTTAGAGTCAAGAAAATGAACTTATTAAAAGAAGTTTCTTGATACATAGACAACATTGCAAGATTATGTAGCCACAACGTGTCTTGCCAGTCCCCAACCCGCACTCGGCCAGTGTGGGGTGCTTTAACCTTCTCCTGAGAGGAGACCAGAGCCTAGCAGTGAAACATTATGGGTTGTTGATGAACTAATTTTGGTTTATATGAAAAACTTTCTCTCCTAAGTAATTTGGACTTTAATTATTCATACTTAATGGCTGTTCCGTAGCTCGTGGTTCTTTGTTTAATAAAGAACCGGCCCACGAATGATTTCTCATAGTGCGAGAAATTTCAATAACCGTTGAAATAAAGAAGATTTTTTTTTCTGTGGAAGCCCTCTCCGGCTGACAGCCCTGTGGAATCGAATAGATTAAAAGAACACGTGTTGTATTACGAATTAGACAGAAGGAATCCGAGAATCGCTTTTATAAGATACTCGTTGAAATAAACAGACTTACATTTCTTATGGAGTTATTTCCTGACAGATTTTAGTAAAATAAACATGAAGAATGCCAATGCTTTTGTTTAAAAATTGTTATTTTTTTTAAGTCAAGACAAGGGAGTGTAAAAAATCGTCATTGCTAGCATTGTACTAATACTATCACAGAAACTTTTCAAATACAACATGAAAATCAATATGGCAAGGTCGCCCACCTATGCCTATATATTTACTCACAAAATTTGCACACGACGATAAACTCTTATCCTTCTTATCGTACACACGACGTACCTGAGCCTACATCTAACTACTAGCGTCGTACTTTTGCGGTTCTGAGCATAAATAGTTAAAAGCTACCTGTTGCGAACGCAACAAGTAACCATTTTTATACTTCCGTAGTTCATAACTCGTAACCCTTATAGTTTCGTCATGTTTGTAATTATATAAATAAATACCTTAACAAAACCAGTTACCGAAACTTTCTACATAGTTGAAATTACTGAGAACAGATACTTTATAACTTTATTTAAATTTCGGATAAAGTTTTATCTTTATGCCTCGGCTCTTCGAAAAGTGTTATTGATGAGAAATTGAAAGCTTTTCAACGAGTCGGCGCTTTTCGAAATAAATAACTGTTTGGGAAGGGAAAAGTCTGACAGTAGAAGACATGGTGCGCGCAATTTGCGTTAGTAAGGGTACAAACTTTTTGCATTTCGTATTCATATTTAGATAGATAAATAACACAATGGTCAGGCTTTATACGTATAATTTCACAAAGTTATCACTGTCTAAGTAATTACTAGACTAAATAGAAACCGACACGTGAACGAGATCGTTAGCGTTTGTGAGCGGAAAACAATAATGAGGGTTTGGGGTTAGAATATATTATTTTACATTTGCTTCTAATTTTGTTTTAGTTAGTACCGGCAGTATCTTTTCACGTAGATCTGAAAGAACAAACACAAATTACATACCGCCATTACTCTGAGCCTATTTTTTTAAATATGTTTAGTATTCCTGCTCAATTGTAAATTATATATCTGTGTCTATAATCTGTGTAATCTGTGTATATAAAAATAAAAACATAATGTATAATTATAGAATACATACTAATGAAAAGTAAGTTATAGGTATATATACAATTACACCATTTACCTAGTATAAAAATCGACCAAGTGCGTGTCAGGCCACGCACAGGAAAGGGTTCCGCAGTCACCCATAATGGTACGTGGATTTAAAATCGTATCTAACAGATAATTGTAATGTTTACGTATTAATGTGTTAATTTTGTATGACGTTTTCCAAGTAAGCGCATTTTACACGTTAAGACTCTATAACTCCTGAACTAAGAAAGTTGTCTAGTCTATTATAGTTTTCCTTTAAAGTTCGTTATATGGACCAACATCACGAATTTTCCCAGATTTTTCAAGTCAGCTGTTTAGCTTTTAGAGGGCACTTTTTATTAAAAAGTGCCCTTTAAACTGGAATACCCCGCAAACGGATACCTAAATCAAAAAATCGTCTTATAAACCCTTTAATGTTTTTAAAAGACCTATCTAATGATACTCCACACCGTGGGGTAGCCATGAACATCGAACAAAAACATCCCCACTTTACGTGTAGGGGAGGTACCCGAAACAAAAATATTTTTCATAATTTTATTGTAGCACTTTGTCGACGTAATTACAATACATATTCATGTAAAATGTAATTTTTCACTTATGCAGGCACCACACTTCGTTATGCGCTATTCGTTATGTGTCAACGCCGTATTCGCCCAAATATTAGTTATGCGCGCAAACAACAAACATGCCATCCACACTTCGAACTGGTATGCCAAATAAGGCAAATATGTGTGTTGTAGAGATGTGTCATTGTCATTTTTATGGTGAACGAAACGAATATACTCTCCACACTTCGCCGTATGCGCATAACGAATAGCTCATAGCGAAGTGTGGTGCCTGCTTAACAGTTTGGACGGTAAGTCGAGGACGGACGGATGGACGGACATGACGGATCTATAAGAGTTCTGGAGTCATAAACTTCGGAACCCTAAAAATCAAAGTCAGTTTTTTTAAAGTAGGTAGGCCATTTAGGCACTTCAAGAAACAACAGTAATCATTCAAGTTGTGCGAATAAGATAATAAAGTTTCAAATTTACACTTGTCACGCCTGACACTGGGTAGTATCACAACATGACTTACTGTTTCTCTTTGTATATATGAAACAGCTAAGAGATGAACGTCGGGAAAACAATGTAACACTCAAAGCTGTACTCTATAATTAAGCTTCAGTAGCTCAATACCTGTCATGTTAATACACACGTCTTGTATTATGACAGATAAGATATTAAGATTGTACGAGCTACTGAGCTATTAAGTCTTGTAGTAATTTTTGCCGATTATGGGACTCTAGATGGTATTTAGTCTAAACTATCCAATCTCTAGATATGTGAATTTATAAGCTGCTACAGTATTTAACCGGGGCTCACACACATATCCACATAGCACACATAGAAAATTAGCCAATCCTAGCCAGCCTGTTGCCAAGTTGCAAACATTTTTCGTTTCCTATTCTGTTCTCTAATGTCTTCTTTTAATGGTAAATCTCACTCAGTGACGTGATCAAAACAAAATTTTAGCCAATGAAACAAGAGAATAGAGAATTAGAAACAAAAACGAAAAACGTTTGCAACTTGGCTAGGGGTTAAGGTCAGCAAAGACTGGTTGGTGTATAATATCCATAGGGATGAATGACCATTTTCAACAGATAAAACCCTTCTAGGCCTCATCGAGTACATTGGACCGTCTTTCCCAGTTACCATACTGATACCATCTTTAGCAATCTTTACGGATTTTTGGAACCCTAAAAATAGACCGACAATAATCTCATCTCAAAAGGCCACCACACTGCATTGTCTGCATTCGCAATGAGTATAGTACCACTACTCTTAGACTTTTATTTTAAAGGTGACTGAAAGGTTATGGATGTTGAGTCTCCACACTCACTACGGTAGTATGACGACCCATACTGTGACGGCCTAGTGAGATACTTCACGAATCGTAGTAGTAGTAGTGGTAGATTTAGACTTTACTCATGCTTTCCATCAGGCAGAGTAGAGTCACTTTGACAGGATTATCATATAAAACTGTTCCGCTACTGACTAACTGACTGACAACGCACATCCGTAACTATTGGCCGCAGGAAACTAAAATTTGGTATATGTGTTCCTTGAGGAGTGTAGGCGAGGACTAGGACAGGATTTTGGAAACTTTCAACCATATTGGGGTGACAAAGGCAATCAAAGTTATACATCAGAATAACTCGTGGGCGAAGTCGCAGGCACAAGCTAGTAAAACAAAATTATTTTTTTAAGGTTGGCAATTGAAAATGAAAAGCCAGTCGGTTTTGATAAAACTGAATAGTATCGTGAAACAGATACATTTTGTTATAAAGGACAGGAATTGTATAGCTACTATTTCAGGATATTACGTGACGGTTCTCTATTCGTAAAATAAATTCAATAGAACGTTTACATTAAAATTTTTCATAAGAAGACCTTTTATTTCACGAATGTCCTATTTTTAACCATATTTCATACAAATAAATTTTGTTGTAAAGAAGATATTATTAGCAAAAATTATTTAGAACGTTGCGATATCTCTATTCCCGATTCCAACGGTTTACACAGCGTGGGATCGCGGATAGATTGGTGTGGACTTGGCTTTACTTAATAAACTTGTGTAAAAATTAGATAAAACTTGAGATTCTAAAGCCGATTAGCGGCCAAAAACTATATTTATATATTACCATGAGCCCATGAGCTGTAGGCCTCTACTTCGTAAGGAGGTTTTGACCAACTCGTATATACATAGGTTTATAACATCAAACATCCATTTGCCTGCCTTGTTTTTCTAGTGGTTAGCGTATGCGTTCGATTCCCAGGTCGGATCAAATATTATTTGTGTGATTCACAAATGCTTGTTTCGGAGTCTGGGTGTTTTCTAAGTATTATATGTTTGTATGTTTATGTATTTATATCAGATGTCTTGTACCCATAATACGAGCTCTGCTTAGTTTGGGGACTAGATGGCGTTGTGTGTAAGATGTCCGAAATATTTATTTATTTTTTATTATCAATTAAGAAGAGGTAGCGCATGACACATACCTGCCGAATATTGTTTACCGTCCTAGTGACAAAAAAAACTTACCACTCCCGGAGGTCGCTAACTTCAACTTAAGGTTAGGATTACATTTGCATCAAATGAGACCATTTGCTAAACCACAAGCTTTGTACCCAAAGCACGTCAGTCGCAGCCCTAATTGGGAACATTGACGCAAAATCTGTGACGGATAAATGGGTGAGCATCCATATTGTATCCATAATAATTGTTAATGCGTACCCGTGAGGATTTTGCAATTAAGCTTCATCAATCATCAACTCTTGTTTATTTTTGTTAAGTATATGGATATGAGATTATCAAACAAATATGTGTTAGTGTTGAATGATATGTTACAAAGCTGGGTTATTGTATACTGTTCGAATGCTCGACTTATAGGCGAGTTTGTATTGACAATAGTCCTGCACCGTATCTTAGATATACGATACAGATATACGCTCGTGTCACGCATTCACCAGCTAACTCCCTAAGTCAAAGAAGTGCGTGAAGTTATATAAAAAAGGGTGAGATAAAATAAAGACATTGTAAGTTATAAGTCAGGTAGTTAGTTTATTTATTTATTAGTTTGTTTCCATTCCGAAATTAAGCAACCAATCTTGACTGCCTTGTTGGTCTAGTGGTTAGTGTATGCGGCTGCTGATCAAGAGGCCTCGGGTTCGATTCCCGGGTCGCACCAAATGTTTGTTTGATCTGCAAATATTTGTTTCGGAGTTTGGGTATTTTCTTTGTATAATATGTATGTATTTACAAAAAAGTATACTTATGTATTTATGTCAGTTTTCTAGTGCCTATAATATAAGCTCTACTTAGTTTGGGACGAGATCATGTTGTGTGTTACGATGATGTCCGAAATAGTAATTTTTGGATAATTTTTAGGGTTCCGTAGCCAAATGGCTAAAAACGGAACCCTTATAGATTCGTCATGTCTGTCTGTCTGTCCGTCCGTCCGTATGTATGTCACAGCCATTTTTTTCCGAAACCATAAGACTATACTGTTGAAACTTGGTAAGTAGATGTAATCTGTGAACCGCATTAAGATTTTCACATAAAAAAAGAAAAAAAAACAACACGTTTTGGGGGTCCCCATACTTGGAACTGAAATTAAAAAAAAAATATTACATCAAACCCATACGTGTTGGGTATCTATGGATAGGTCTTCAAAAATGATGTTGAGGTTTCTAATATCATTTTCTTCTAAACTGAATAGTTTGCGCGAGAGACACTTCCAAAATGGAAAAATGTGTGTCCCCCCTAAAATAAGAGAGTGATAAAACTACTGCTGGACATAGGCCTCTCCTGTGGACTGTTAAAGGCTGTTGATGATGATATATTCGTTGTACATTATCATGTAAACTAAGACCGAAAATTGGTTTGAACGAGATCTAGTAAGTAGTTTTTTTTAATAAGTCATAAATCGTAAACCGCAATTTACCTTTCATTCAATCAATACACTATTATAAGAACTTATAAATGATGTTACTTGCAGCTACGGAACCCTTCATGGGCGAGTCCGACTCGCACTTGGCAGCTTTTATTATTTATTTAATCTATACAGAATTTGGTAGTCTCGTTGCCATTCATAGAAAGAGAATAAAAGCTAGTTTATCATGTAAAATCAAATAGAATATTACAGATTATACAGATTGTGGCGACTTCCACATACAGCGCAAGCAAAAACATATGACAGCGCCATCTAGCGAAGAAACACGGAACCACAAAAAAAACACGTAGCGATCTATACAGAGTGATTACTAATCCTGAATCGCGAAAGTGACATTCTCGCGCCGATTAGCATATATACAACATGCCAACATCAACTGTTGGGCAGTGGCCCGCCAGGCATGATCACCTCGCCTGGTCGGAGGATCCTCCCTTTGTGTTGGAGGAACACGATTCCCGTTCCTCCACACATATTATTAATAATATGAAAGGAACTTTAAGCATTTTCTTCCCGTCTCGGCTTGACATTGAGTAATATGACCAACGTTGCCGTTATTTAGTTGTATCTAAATATAATTATCCTCTAACATTATAGGTGTCTTGTGCTTGCTCGTCACTCAAATTCTATTAATTCTTATGAATCTTGTCTTATAACTTTTGGGGTAAGAGCAAAGAAGCCCAAAAAACTTTTCAATTTCGCATTTAGATTAGTTATAAAACTCTCTTTCAGTTAATTCAAAACAAAATAGATACTGATCTAAGCGTTTCAGTGACATGAATCCTAAATAAAATGAAAGAAAAATCATTGAAAGAGTTATTTCATAGTTAGTTTATTAGGTGAACCTTGTTACGTCATTTAGTGTGTCCTTCACAGTTGTTTACGGCCGTCCAATGTGGCAATAGGGTTTCGCTAATAATTCGAAACGCGTGGGACTATTATCCACAAGTTGGTTAACGTGTAAAGTTAAAGTTATTACTACTTTGACCTGTTCTTAACGAAGTCACGCTTACTACATACGTCTAAGGGAACATACTCATATTATGTGACCCATTCAGGAAGACGGGATTCTGGGTGGTGCATAGAAGTTTATGGAGCTCGTGTTATGGACAACGTGAGCAATCTACAAGCCGTAAGTGGCCCGAGGTACGTCAGGGTATCAGGGATTTCCTTTACCCTGGCTCCTAGTATCCAACACAGCGTATGGTTTTTAGTCGTTCTTTTACACTCACAATCACCAACGTGTAGTATGCGCCGTATGCGGGTGATTTCCGCACAGGGGAAAAAAGAGGGGTCCTCAAGATACTAAGGTTAGTTACGGCAGTATGTGGAGAGTTTCTATTTCAGTCACATTTGTCACTGCTTGTTACTTTTCGAGGAATATTAATAAACACAACTTGCGAGAGAGTGTTTTTAAAAATAAATATAAATAAATATTTTTGGACATCTTACACACAACATCATCTAGTCCCAAAGTAAGCAGAACTTGTGTTATGGGTACTAAACAACTGATATAAATACATAAACATACTTTTTTTTGTAAATACATACATATTAAACATAGAATAGAATTTTTTCTTTTTTTTTTAGAATAGAATAAACGTTTATTGGTTTCAGTATTACAGATTTGTAAAACAAATACACGAAAACTATAATACCGAAAGCAAAAGGTCCAAGCGTCAGCTAATGCTTGGATATCACATGGATTACCAAGCGCTGGTTTTCAGCTTAAACCTTTAACTCCTTGTAACTTATTTTAAAATATTGTAATATGAAATTCTTTCATGATCATACATTACAAAAGGTATTATTAAAATGTTAATGAGAGTGTTTGCGACACACACTGAAAGTAGATTTCAGATATGGAAAGAAAACACCCAGACTCCGAAACAAATATTTGTGGATCACACAAATATTTGGTCTGACCCAGGAATCGAACCCGAGACCTCTTGATCAGCAGCCGCATACGCTAACCACTAGGCCAACAAGGCAGTCAATTAAACTACATTTGTAATTACTTCGAGGAAATTAAAGTGTGAAGATTAAAATAAAAAACAAAAAATATGTGTTACGTAATATGAGTAAGCTCCGTAAACTAAGTTTTGAGAATGAGGCCTCGTGAAAAGGATATATTTTGTAATAAAAGTAGACAAGAATTGTATACTAATTCAGGGCGTTAGGTACGTGACGTTGTCAAAAATAAATTCAATAGGATCTCACGTCCCGTTATGTAAATCTGTCTTTTCATGAATATCTTATTATGGGCTTTATTCAATATAAGCTCGTTATATGTATTTGATTATTAGTAAAGAAAGCAGATAAGTTTTGTAAACAAAAGTCTTCCGCGTTCGTAACTGAATCAAGCATTACACTTTACTACTCTACTACTTTGAGGTAGTAGAGTTACGCTGATATTAGCACGAATGGTCGGGCTCAACCGGGGCAGTACTACCTTCACACAGAAGCCCAATCTAAAATGACAGTATTCGTGGTGTCGTATTTTGGTGGGGAGTGTGAGATAGCCCAATTATTCTGCATCATTTTCCCCCTTCGGAGACCTAGGCCGCCATTGTGTAGGTAACCATGCTGAATTGTCTGCACTCATAATGAGAATGGTAACCACTACTCCTGGAATCTACACATGTTTTCCATCAGGCAGAGTAGAGTGACTTTGGTAGTTTTTAAATATTAAGAAATACACCAGTGTGGAACAAGAACCAAATAATACAATGCCCAACTCGTAATGATGCAATTCGATTAAATTATTTGGAGAGAACCGAGCATTACAGTGCGCTAACTGCAATGATACAAACTATAATATTTTGATGAAATTAGTAACGTCAATCTGCGAACGCGGAGGGCCGCTCCCTGCTCCATTTTCATTGGCCACTCAGCATTCATGGCTCTTTTGGATGGTCAATAGATATTCTGCATCATTTTGCGAAAATAACAATGTCGAATTAATAATGCCGCGCACAGCAAAACAACCAGCTCGCATCATTCTCCCGGCCTTCGGGATGCAGAAACATCTCACTAAGTCGATATGGTATGGTGTGGGTCAACATGCTGCATTGTATGCACTCACAATGAGGATTGTGGATCATACTCCTGGATTTTACATATACTTTTATCAGGCAGAGTAGAGGTGGATTTAAATATACTAAAAGGGTAGATATGTTTTATATAATAAATAGTGCTGTTCCCAAAGGGTGTCTGTGTTGCAGTGAATCGCAAAACTTGTATTAATTTATTATATTACATGACCATAAGTCATCGGTATTATACCTAATTAAATATTAAAAATAGCACATTTTACTTAATCCTGGTTCAAACTTAAGATCGACTATGTGCTGAATTCCACAAATATAAATTCGATACCATGGTCACTCAATACAGTCAGTTGCTAACTGGACTTCAGAGGTATTATAATCGTACAATGGCCGCCATATCTAATATTAGCTACACAATACGACAATGCGCTCTTGCGTACCCGCCAAAAAAGGCGCGCCAAAACCAATGTGCCCCATATGGCGACCATTTTAGCTGGTAAAATCTAATTCATGCAACGTTTACCGCGTGTTAATGGAGACATTGCAATTAAACATATAATAATTTCGTATTGTCCCTGTGATTCGGGAAAGAATTGTGTTATTGTTTAAATTCAAAGTTCCATGCATTTTCCGAGAAAAAAAGTTTAAATGTCAATAGCGCGAGCGCCGTTTGTTTTGGCGTATATCAAAGCAGCGGAAAAAAAACATTAATAACGATCTGAATAGAACTGAACTTTTTATTGTAATGGGATGTGAATTAGCTACCGGCAAATGACATTCAAATTATAATAAATTATATGTAACATATTAACGTTTATCTTAAAGATATAGATGTAGATTTAAAAAAAAACATAGCCGAATTGAGAACCTCCTTTTGTTGACAATATACAACTTGAGTTTTGAGAGTTAGTAAAGAATTAGTATGTAATAGTATGCAATGTAGTTTGTATGCAAGTTAAGGCAAAACAAAACTCTTTGTACTAAGCATATAATGTGAAAATAAAGAATTTAACAACAGAATATAATATATTTATAATTAGCTGAGTTCCGCGGTGTTACCCGCTTTTATTTTTCTAAATCGCGAGTAACGCTGCAGAGCGAAGCTACTCTATCAAAAATAGCAAAAGTTACTTCTTCTTAGGTCATCAGCTTTCTGCCAGTTGAAGTCCCGTCTCGGAACAACCAGACCGTTTATATGCGTTTCGTAAAAAACTGTTTATTTGATTACAACATTCGCAGGTAACTGTAGGCAACGCTGGTTTAAAAAGCCTAAGTTATTCCTTATATCATCGACATCTGCCGTGAATGTCTCCCCAAAATCGGTGAAGAGGTTCTAGAGATAAGTCGTAACAAACAGACAGAAAGACAAACACGCAGAGAGACAGACAGACAAAAAAAAATTTGTAAGTACCGTATATCTTTTTTTATATATTTAGTGAAAATACATGACATAGGACTTTTCCACTGCACGACACTCTGATAGATTTTGGACCTCCAGCATCCAGCTCTTGCCAACCATCCTGCGCAATTTTACTATTTTACTTATTTAAAAGATCCATAGATATAAATTTATCAAGAGTTGTTTGTGTTCAATCTATCTAGTCATAGACAAGTGTGTCTATTTTACTCTCTACACACGTATCTTTGGGTAAACAAAACCTGGATCTGTGGTTTGCTTACAAATAGGTTTTCTATGTCCTTTCAATATTCGTGGTGCGAAAAAGCTTGTCAAACAAAGCAATTGCCAAACAAGGTAAGCTGAGAGAAATGATCGTTTTGCTGAATGTTTAAAGATCGTCGTATATTTTTTTTGTAAAGAAACTAAAGATTGTTACATGAAGTTTTTATTGTGATGGTTCAAGTAATGGTAATTACCTACCGTCGCCCACGGACACCTGTAAGTCAAAGGTCATAAGTACATTGCCGCCATTGCAGTCCCTCCTACAATCAGAACAGGTAGAACGTCTGTCACTCTGGTACCTCACTCTTTTTTTTGTTTTGTCTACTGCCGTATTCTGTGTGATGAACACCTTTCTTATATAAATGCAAAAGGACTGTTAAATTGTACCACTATTGTTGCTATCAACCAAGGGTCGGAACTATGACATATTATTTACTGAAAACACTAAAAAAACTTGGCACCAAAAAAAAACAGTGGACAAACGAAACATGAATATTTTTTTCTACTTGTACATTTACTAACGTATATTTATATACTCGCTTTTTGCCCTTCTTTGAAATTCGCAATCGCAAAAAGAATTTTGACATTCCTTGGGAATATGTGTTTTCCTTGATGTAAGTTACCCTATGTCCTTGACAGTAACTACTCCGAGTGGTACGCCTCCGCAAAAATACGAACAAACATAACATCCTCAGCTGAATAACAATTTTATAAAAGGTTCCATATAAAGAAATACTAGGTACGTACAAACTGACACCTAAGTCCTAAAAATATTTAGATCGAGGATTGTTTACTAATAATTTAAATTGTTATGTAATACTAAAATTTTCTGGAACATACTATTTAAGACATAGATAATTTGATGAAGTTACTAAAGTTTTATTTTATATTTAAGACTGTCAAAGTGACTGTACGCTGCCTGATGGAAAGCATTAGTTTAATCCAGGAGTAGGGTTCACTAGGACTCACTGTGAGTACAGATTACAGACAATGTTGGAGATTTTTTTTTTTTATTTAATACGTAATATGAGCCTACCAAAGTGGCTCTATTCTGGAAAGCATGAGTAGAATCCGAGAGTGGTGGTCACCATTATCAGAGTGCACACAATCCAGCATGGTGACCAACACTGTTGCAGTTTAGTAAGATGCTTCTGCATCATAGGGCCTCCGCTCTCGTACTTGCCAACGTCAACATGCTATTATTTTGGGTTGGTATTCTGTGTGAGGGTTAGCGTTCCACCCGGTAAGTCGGCATATTATTGCTGAAATCGGCGTAACTCTTCTACCTTGAGAATATATTTTATTTAAACGCATACGAGAACATAGCGGAGATTGAACTTAAATATGTATACTTAGAATTCTGTAAATTTAACGCAGTATGTTATTAGAAAGTCATATGATTTACTAACTTATTCCTATGTATTTAAGAATTGTAAACTAGTTTTACATATAACATATTATATCGTTCTTCAAAACGACTGGTCACTAAAATCCCTTTAGTCATCCGTCATTATTGCCCTCATAACCAAGTTGCAAGCGATTCAAGTCGAATCTTCTTTTTCAATACTTAATGAATGTATTCTCAGGTATTATTGGTAAATATATAGTTTTGACCACTTGTATTATCGTGGAGATGATGTTTTTAACATTCATTTTTAGGTTTTAAATAATGTTCAGATTTTTAGATTGTCCACTTTGAAGTCACAGTAAACCGCACTATTTATTTCTTAATCAATAATACTTTCAAGGCAGATCGTATTTATAAAACAATATTCTCGGCCTTCAAATTAGCGCGTCCTAGACATTGCACACCAAAAGCTACTACTAAAATTATCATGGTTATTGCAATACACATATCGCATTGTCCACCTGGTATATTTTTAGAACCTCGACCTCGACATACCCTGCTTAAAATTCCGTTGCTTTCACTATTGTCTCAAAAAGGAGGTTCTACGTGACGATTTTATGAATGACAAAACATAATTATAATACTTACTAATAGAATAAATGCTACATATGGTCTAGGATTTACATTTCAGCGGAAGAAAAAAAAAACATTATTTTTAACAGCCTTTAAGAGGCTGGACATAGGCTTCTCTTGAGAAAGCAGGTTCTGGGCTACTATATCACATAGGGTAGGTTGGTATTCAAATTTTTATCCTTATTTATAATGTTTTTTTCTTCTATTCACATAATTATCATTCTTGCACGCATTTACATTTCTCTCAAGTTGCAATATTTAGGCTAGGTTTGTTACGGTGTTAGATCGCTTGTAAACGAGCTATAAATTTGCATCTTGTTGGCTATTTTTCTATTGCTCAGTATATTTGCAATTTTAAGCAAGTGGGATAAATCATTTGCAATATAGCCGGCTAGATATTAAATACTTGCAACTATAATGAAAAATATTGACAATATCGCCGGGCTATACAGCAATATTGCAGCAATTGTTGCACTGTGTTGAGATATATAATCAGCAACTTGGCGGTTATAATATTATTATTGCAGCAAGAAATTGTCGAAAAAATAGCCCGTTTACAAGCACCTTTAGGGAGGCGCTGTTTTGAGGACCCAGTAAGTTTTATATCTCTGAAAATTAGAATTTCATGAGTCTCCATGATTACGTCATTTAATAGAAAGTAGTAGTTATGTTATTTATCTTGTTGTTCTGTGGGTGACCTGGGGCTATATTCAGCCTTGGACATAGGACGTACGTTTTACAAGATTTGTATTATGAAATTTGTTGATTATAACTAATGTAAAGCCTGTTATTTTCTGAAATTAGGAACTATATTATTAGTTTTTGATAAATTTCATTGCTTATTGAATTTTATTCATCGTCACTAGTCTTCGTTCTAGCATATATTAAGGAATAGAACAATAGAGCTACTAACAACCTTATAACATATAATTTATTATATCGATTGTTGGCAATTGTTGAAGTTTGTTATGAGACATTTAAGAATCAGATTCACATTTTTTCAGTTTAACCCTATGTCCTTTGAAAATGCCATTGAGCAATCTCCAATACTAGAACGAGTACAAATGAGTTCGATTCTAAAATGAACTTTACAATAAATTATTAAAATTCAATATTGATCACGACAGCATGGAAAGCATCTAGGAACGTGCAAATATTCTTTTCTTAAATTTGTAAAATGCTTTAATCTTAACTGGATGCGAGAAGCTCCAAATCAATAGAGTCACGTTTACTGGAGAATTGAAGAGGTGTAAGTGGAACGCGACAGGTTGATGATAATGATGATGAAATTAATTAAATTTATGGTGAATCTTTCATGTCTTAGTCTAATTAAGGTCGCTTCGAATGTTTTTTTCAATGAACAATAAAACTTATAAAATAGGTGTATAATCTTTTGTTTTAGGATAAGTAATAGCAATATTTTTAAATATTATTTAAAAGAGGGAGAAATCCAATGTATACAACAAAATAAAATTTGAGTGTCTGTATGTAATATCATTTTTTTTTATTAAATGCATATCAAAGTATATGCGCGACTAACATCGAAAAATCTGTCTGTTTCTTCCGGGTAATTTCTGCAAGGGCTGGACCGATTTTTCTACACTAGCTTCGCTCCGCGGAGCTACTCGCGATTCACAATAGTAAACGCAGGTAACACCGCGGACAACAGCTAGTTACATATAAAAATTTTGATTAAGACCTTTTCACCCTTTTCTATTAGAAATGAGAAAGATACTTGTTAAGAACCTATACTATTAAAATAAACATAGTATTCATAGATGGGCTTTATTCACAGGTTTAAGGCGACGTTATGTCACCGTTAGCAAAGAAAATCTTTTTTTATTGTTTTGTTTGTGTACTGTTTTCTAAGAACTATAAGTAGAGCAACTAAACGTGTTTGTCTCTTCATCAACTTAGATTGTGTCAAGGCTGTTGATATTTGATGAATGGTTGTGAATAATTGTTGAGTTGTTGAGCATTTTATGTAGTGATGATGGATTGGCACAACGTTCGTTGTTGGCTACAACGAAAATCACTTAACAATCTCGTCATTTATCATACATTGTTGGAGGGCTTTGTGTGTGACCTGTGATTTTAAATTTTGAAGTTAGTCGTGTGCTGAGATCTACAGATTGTGTGTTTTTTCTTTTTACTCCACTGCGGTGCTGCATAAGGAAAGGATAATAATTTTAGCAGTCTATGCATTTTCGTATATTCCACTGTAGCACCTAAACTTCTTCTTTCTTCTGAACCAATTTTTTTGAATGTGGTGGTTTATAGATTCGTATTAATAGTGTTCATGTAATACTGAAAGTATTGAAAAAATATATACGGATACAAAACCTAGAAATATTTTGTAAATGAACCACGGACAAGAGCAATTATACCTACTTTGTATTTAAGAAAACATGTAATAGGCAGCACGACGTTCCTTTTTTTTAACTTACTTGTTTGAAGTATAAACTTTTATCTTGTTAGTAACATCTGTAGGGAAATCTTCCTAAGACTACCTTTTAATTTATAACCACCTTGTAAATACGAAATATTCTTATCTCGGCTTTTGGGAGACAAACTTTTTATCTAATTCGACGGAGGTGTCACTCGTCGATCAGTATTTGCTTACATAAGGTCCTAATTGATTTAATGGCTTAACTGAGAGTTTTTCCCTATATAGGGGATATATGTTTATATATACAGGGTGAATTTTTGAGACGGGACAGTAAGGGCAGGTACCTTAACCGTTATAGTTAAGGGTATTACATACCTCTGATTTGCCTGACGTTTCGACCAGGTTAATAAGGTTAATACCCTTAATAAGTGATCGCGTTATTTCCCGTCAAAGTAATATTAATTATCATGGAACGCGAAAGTTTAAAAGTTACATATTAAAATGATTTCATCATCAGCCTATCTCAGTCCTCTGCTGGACATAGGCCTCTCCCATTGCACACCACTTTGATATTAAAATAATTTATTTCTGTACAAATGTATGGGAAAAGTTTTTTGCGATTTCTGACATTTCTAGTACTCAAACCTCAGTCGGTCCAGAAGAGACTTTTGATCCATATATGAAACTGGATCGATTGGCATCAAAAAAAGTTTTTGTTTAAAATTACCATTTTCTTGCTGGCTTCTTTTTCCAAAATCTGTAAATGCAGTTCAGAATATCTTAAAAAATTATGGATAGTCTCCTAAAAGCGTTTTCCTGTAACTATAACGGTTAAGGTACCTACCCTTACTGTCCCGTCTCAAAAATTCACCCTGTTTATATATATATATATTGTGTACGGTACACATATGCTATAATTAAAAAAATCAAAACTTTAATTATTGTGCATCTACCACGTTTGTCTCTGCATCGCCCTAAGGTCGACTGGTAGAAAATGCTTACGGCATTAAGTCCACCTATGTCACATTTGTGTATAAAGTCTTAAATAAATAAAAAAAAAACAGGCAAACACAAAAGAAATAGACTGAGTAGACGGTTAATATTTTTCGTCTATTTTTAAACTTTAATATACAAACATAAATAGCTTAGACTGGAGGTAATGTTTGAAAACTATACATAAGTATTACCTTTGTACTGTTATCACCAAGTTGGATCAAAGGTTGGTAGGAGTTGGCCCAAAGGTGATACCTTTATCAGTTCAATAGCAGTTATTTTTAAATCTTCTCGTCTTCACAATAGAAATTGGTAAAGTGGATACCTCATGGAACCAACAAAACATTACACGTCACCCAAGTTTTTGTTTGTTCTGATTATATTAAATTTATTGTTAACAAATCAGAAGCTTTCATTACGAATATGTTGTTTGAATATGTGTTTTATTACACACTTATACACATCACATTCAGGCCACAGCAGCAATAAGCAAGTAATAAAATTGCAATAAAACCAGCATGTGAGGGCGTTCCCATTAGCTAAATCAAAAATCAATATAATATTAATTACGAATAACTTCTAATTGATTCATTTACAGAACTGATAATGTTTTCTATTAATTCATTTAAGTTAACGATAAATTAATAAGAAGGTAAAAAAATTATAGGTATTTGTAGTTATGCTATGCAACCTGGGCAGGCCCCTCAGACGAGATGTACATTCTCTAGTTCTAGGAGTAGTTTTCTCTAGTATTATTAGCTCATATTATATTTCGACCACGTGTAAAAAAAGACGTGTCCTAGCGTTCAGATAACGTCGGTCTAATACATTATTTGGCTGTTTTGTACTTACGTTTACATATATGTAGAATGTCAGCTTGGCGAGAGTCGGGTCTGGTCTCATTGTCTTAATAAAAGGTGATCCCGTATCCTATTTTAAGAGAGGATAACAATATCGTAAATTTTTTAAAGCTTTAGTCACAGAATACATAATAGTACTATTAATAGTTTATTTAGCTCCAAATCTCACACTAGGTCTGTCTAGTATGAGATTCGGCACCTCGTATTCGCCTGTAGGTACCGACACGGATCATACGATTGTGTCAATAACACAAAAATGACAAATATTGAATGTTTAGACGGGCATCGAATCCATGAACTCTGGTATAACATTTTGATTACTTTAAGACCAAAACTGTTTTCATGGGAAGCTATTTGAATAAAATTAATCCCTATTCTACATTTTAATAGGCTGGTTAAAATTCATAGTATTTTACGGATTCGTTTAAATAACGTTTTTAATCCTTATTTACTTATAAATTACCGCGCCTGTAATATACAAGATAAGTTTTCAGTAATTATGGTAACGTAATAATCGAGTCAATAATTTTATCAACTTATTTTTTTTATAAATATGCCTACCAAAGAGACACTAAACTGCTTGATGGAAAGTTTGAGCAGAATTCAAAAGTGGTGGTCACCACTACGATGGCGGCTTAGTAACATTAATAATAATTACAGTAAGAAATTACAAAATTTTATATCACTAGCAGATGAGTGATGAGTGATGACATACGAAAAATGTGGCATCAGCATACAGTAAAAATCATACCCATAATAATTTCATCAATAGGACTCATTCCTACATCATTACACACATCGCTCACGGAACTTGATCTTAATAAATATTCATACATCGCTTTTAAAAAATCAGTAATAATCGACACCTGTTCCATAGCGCGACGATTTCTTACATTTCCTATTCAAACCACCTACAACAGTACGCAATAAACTAATCCACTTGGCGTAAGCCCACGCTGGGTTCATATTTACCAGCATTAGCTGAGAAAAAAATATCCATAAACAATAATAATAATAATTTACTCACACAAAGAGAACGTATACACAATTATCATTAAGAACATTTCAATCAGGATCACAGTCCTTGATTTAAAAGCATGTAAAAGATAGTAACAAACAAAGCAATTTTCTGTTTGTTAAACTATATAAGGTAGCTACTATATATTAAATCTAGCTGAGGTTTGACATGACTGTTTTTTTACATGTTTTAGGATAATCATAAGTGTTAAGATTAAAGATGAAAACTCTGTCTATTAAATTATTATACCTGTGCTATAAGAGACAGTGTTCTTAGTGAGATACTTCGACATTATTGGTTGGTCTACCCTCTAGTTTTATGGCGGTACTACCCTAGCATAGAGCAAAGGCCCAAGTCGGGCTGGCCCATTCGTGTTGAAATCAGCATGGCTCTACTACCTTCTAAGTGTTAATTATTTAATTGTTGGAGATCGTAGTTCGGAATATAAGCATCATTCTTAATTTGGTTAGTTAATGTCAAATTGATAAACCATTATTAATATCGGTGGATAAAAGTAATTATAAAGCGTTAATTTAATTGCAAAAAGTAGAATGTAACCCAGAGACATTACTGTGTTTGACATCGCTCACGAAAGTTCGAAAAAAGTAACAGCAACGCGGAAGTTTAGCGGCTCAACTAAGTTTGGGGTTTTTAAAAGGATATTTTTCCGCGTCTGCAATATTTTGCAGTGATACTCGGCTCCTTTTCAAGTGGTGACAGATTAAAATACGGAGAGTCACCACCCCTTTTCTTTCCATGGGTGCCGTAAAAGGTGACTAAGCGAGCAAACAACGCAGGACAACACCACTGCAAAGATGGAGGAAAACTTGAAGCAGACCTTATACCAACCCGTCTGGTCGGTGTAGTATAGTAGGCCAAAACCAATTTTCAAAGATTATTGAAGTTATGTGATTCGGTTTCTATTGCTATTTAGAATGTAGCCTCTCTATTTCGATAAATGAACTAAAAGATTAATGCATTAAAAGATTTTATCGATTCAATCCAGCAGTTATCGAGATTGGCGCTTTCTACCAAACGAATTCTTCAGCTTTATTGTATTAGTATACACGTAAGAGGACATTTATGATTCTTACGTAATAATAACCTAAAAACTTTTATATTTACTTTCTAGAACCAAAATATAACCTCTATTTAACTAGTTACCAAAAACTGTTTGAACTATTTAAATTAAATATGAATTCAAATGACGAGTGGGCGGACGGTAACCCTTTTACATCATTATTTATGCGCAAATGCAATAGTTTGCATTGAAACTTTTTAACTTTTTAATTAATTATTTAAGTAGCAACCATTGAAGTCACTAGGCCAACTGTGCAGTCATGAATTATGGTATTTGTAGTATTTTCAAAATTTTTAGTTTTTTGAACAATAAATTTTATGAAATTGTTCTTTGGTCAGGCTTATTTAGTTACTATTCAATATTATTTAACTGTTCTTGTTTATGGGTTAATTTAGTGTTTTGACAGGTTTCAGTGGAAAATTACTCTTTCATACGAAGTTTTATGTAAACAATAGAACAATAAGATCTCGATAACCCGGTAGCTTTCTTTGTTTTTCGTTGCTAAGTAATAAATATCAAATATGTAATGGCTATTATTTCGGTATGACACAATACTTGATATGCAATATAATGTTTCGTATACCACCTTTTGTTGAGAAGTACCCTTACTTGTTCTATTGTTTCATCTGTATCTGGAAACCGAAAAGTTGTACGTGACAGTATGTAGCTATGGCAAGTAAACATCAATCATCCAAACCCATAACCTCCCACTGCTGGGCTCAGGGCTCCTCTCAGAGGGTTAAAGCCATACGTACCCACACTGGCCGAGCCGACAAGACAACGTTGTGGATACTTAATAGAATAACCAAAACTTAAAAAAAATTACTATTTATACCTGTTGGGTATAGACATAAAAAAGCTCTATGTGTTATTGCAATTTATGAGAAATTATATGGATGGAAAAATCTATGTTATTTATACTTAGATTTCGTGACTATAAAAACGGCTGTGTTGTCGTAAAAATGCAGTTTCACGAAATTAAGTTATTTGACTATTGTACAATGTAGTTTTTATTATTGGCTAGCTGAGATGCACGGTGTCACCGCGGTTTGGTTGTACCATTAAAACTTATGGGTCTAGTATTATCAGCTATATATTGATATGTCTTCTCAAAATAGGTTAGTTCCAGAGAAGTAGTCGGAACAAACACACGGACAGAAAGACAGACAAACGGACAAACAGGCACTTGAATTTTATTTATTTGTAAAGATGTTTTGATTTTACTTCTTCGTTGGTCAAGAGGTTCAAATCCCGGGTCGGGCAAAATATGTTGTTGGGTTTTATACAGGAAATTCTTATTCAGGTGATTCACGCCCTTGCCTCGGAGAGCACGTTAAACCGTCGGTACCGGTTGTCATGAACATGGCAATCGTTATTGGGAAGTCAGTCCCCTTAAATGTATTGATAACTAGACACTAGTTCAATCTTCAAATTTCTTCGAGGTCCGACGCCAGTCGCTCCGTTGAAAAACTGATATTCACGTATAACCAGTTGAACTATTAGCCAACCCTAAATAATCTTGCGAATAAAGGCTAGGAAGAAGAAGTATAGAAGTATGTATATTATCTGACATATTTGTCTATATTCAAGACTAGTGTAACTAAAATCTATAGAGATTTAGTAGATGAGTTCAGAATAGCTTACCAGGGACTTTATCTGCTAATGCTGAAACTGACTTTACAATATTAGTTCTCTAAACATATAAAATAAATTTTGTAACTAAATTGTGTTTATTAAAGTCAGAAGTCTAAAGTTATAGTACTTAAAACTGGATACTTTGTTTTATTTCGAAATAAATTTCTCTATTCTAGAGAAACCTATGTTCAGCACTTGGACTATTTAAGGCCCTTGATGTGATGAAGTGTTACATTTTAAAGTAAGTAGATTTGTATTTACACTATGATCCCGGGTCCTTTAAGCGGGGCGTGAAAAAGCATCTCACTAAGCCGCCATAGTGTGGGCCGCCATACATTATTGTCTGCATTCGCAGCAAGTGTGGTGGCCCCCACTCTTGGATTCTGCTCATGCTTTCCATCAGGCAGGGTAGAGTCACTTTGGATGGCTTATGTATAAAAAAAAAAAAAAAAAAAAAACATTTTCTGCCATTTACTTACACAGTGGTTAGGCCGGTTAACAATTTAACAGGAACTGCTTTTGATATTTAAATTGAAAGCATAGAAAAGTTTTGAAGTCTGCGCGATAGAATACGAAATAAGAGTTACTTACGCGACAAGACTTGAGCAGTAGCTAGTAAAGGATAAGTGAATTTATTTAGTTGTATTTTGGGAATGCTCCACTAAATTCAGACTCGACTAGGTACTCTTTGACCGTAATGAGACTTTCCCGTTGTCGTAAGGAGCTACAGGCTTCATATTTTTCAATAATAAATCCCTGATATTTCTTACTTTAAAGCCTGCCAAAGGAACTCTACTCTGCCTGATGGAAAGCATGAGTAAAACTCAAAAGTTGAGGCCACCGTTGAGGCAATGCAGTCAATCCAACCTCCTAGTAAAGCTACACTAGTTTGATACTTTTTTACGCCCTGTATAAAGGGCCCGGGATCACAGTGTGAAGGAAACACGTGCGCAGGTAGTGAGTTCTAGGTTCTGCTGTTCTGGTGCTGCTCAACACAAGAACGAAGAGTCGAACTTTCATGTATGAGTAAAGCAATGACCTTCAAGGCTAGTTGTTGGGTATGACAAATTAGTATTGAAACAAATGTTACAGATTTTCACAAGATTTAATGTCGATCATTTCTAATTTTGTACATTTAATTTGTTGAATTCCATTCAGTTACTTAGAATTCTTGGAAATATTAATATAATAGTCTACAGGGAAATCCATAAGCATTTCTCGGTACTGAGTTATATTTTCGTTCAAGTAGATCTTGAAATATTATTATATTGTTGGTAAAATTTTGTAATGGATTTTTCAGATGCTTTTGATGATCTCCGGTAAATTATTATACGATAATTGATTGTCTCGAAAATTATTGAATTTTCAATCAACAACCCGTAATGTCCCACTGCTGGGTTCAGGTCTGGCAAGACAAGTTGTGTTGTGTAAGCTTTAGGACTTTTACCTTATAATAACATACGAGACTGACTGCTTAACGTGACCTCAGAATCACGTAAACACTCATAACATATCATACCACAAACGGTCACCCCTCTAGGTCTAACCGCACCCTTGTTGCTTACCCTCGATGATTGTTTTCAGTCATCTAAGGCCACTTGGCTATGGGCGTTTTTAAAATAATAATAACTTAAAATTGTGGAGCTAGTTTCTGAACAATTAAGATCGTATTATACTGACTGCCGTATCGTATCGTATTGACTGCCTTGTTGGTCTAGTGGTTAACGTATGCGGCTGCTGATCAAGAGGTCTCGGGTTCGATTCCCGGGTCAGACCAAATATTTGTGTGATCCACAAATATTTGTTTCGGAGTCTGGGTGTTTTAAATGTGTAATATGTATGTATTTACAAAAAAAAGTATGTTTATGTATCTATATCAGTTGTTTAGTACCCTTAACACAAGCTCTGCTTACTTTGGGACTAGATGATGTTGTGTGTAAGATGTCCAAAATATTTATTATTTATACAGATTCACAGGCTCCCTACAGACATCAAGTCGCAGAATACTGTAAAACTCTGTGAGTCCCTACTACTAAGAAGGTACTCATACTTTTCATCAGGCAGAGTAGTGTTACCTTGGCAGGCTAAACAAATACCCAACCATTTCAAGTTAAAATTTACACCAAAAAATAAGACTCTCCAAAACTCACCATCAGATCTATATAAAATTTATACGACCATTTGAACGAACCCCTTTCAAAAAATAATAATTGCAAATCTGTCTTTATATGACGGAGTTATAACACATCTAAATTGACAGCTTTATCGTTTTAAAGAAATATCATTTAAAAATTGAAAGATCATTAACAATCGCTTAAAAGTTACTTTGTGTCAAAGCGATATCACACCTTTCTTTACAATCGACTATAAATATACATCTTTTATACACATTTGGAAAAGTATGAATGAAATGTTTTGAGTTGTGTTAATGTATGGAAGGAATATCCAATTCTATTTGTCGCGTTTACATTTCGGCTACATCCTATCCACATTTATCAGTCACAATGGACTTCTGAGTGCAAAAGTTCGAAGACCTAATTTTAAATTTCGAAACATCCGAATACTGCTCTCGTTTCCATAACGATTTCAAAATTAATCGATTTTGTTGACTAATTATTATCATTTGTCATCACTTGGACGTCGTCGTCAATATTGACCGGCTTTGAAGTAGTGACGGTTTTCACTTGAGTAAATAAACATTATTACGACTCGATGTTTCTATATCTCGATATAAATCGGGTGGGCGTTCTAGGAGCCACACTCTGAGCATCATTCTAACGGCATGTCTCATTCTCATGAATAAGTTTTTGAATTATATATAACATCTATTTATAATGCAAAAGTAAACAAATTTAATTCTGTTTGACGTTCTGACGGACACAGACATTGAGAAATGAGTGTTGCTATTTTTAGATTTCTTTTACATTAATAATAATAATAATCTTGTTTACCACAAAAATGGAACCATCCATAGACAAAGTTCTTTTTTCAAAACTTTTAAATAATTCTTTAATACCTACTAAGGAATTTTGTTTTTGTGAAACTTTAACCGTTTACGTTTACGCAGCGCACACAATGAAAACTCTCAAAAACAATATTTTTTCCTCAGTTTATGCAACACTTTTTAAAGATGTTTCTATTGGCTCTGTTACTTGTAATTATATTTTTATCATTTGAATACGTTATCTTTTAATTCAGTTTTATTTTTTAAATGTAACATTTTGAACATTTATATTAAAATATAAACTTAGATTATACCTACAGATACAGATACCTACAGCTGTACGTGCCCCATATAAAGATCTCTCATTTTCAAAAATGTAAAAAAATTATCACTGGTATCAGACTGTTCTCTAAAACAAATAACCTAACGATTTATTTAGTAATTTTGGACAAACTTTAAACAAAGAAGTTATTTCACGATTCAGGAGGAATAATATTCGTGACCATTAATCATTTTCTGTATACCATTCTTCAGTACTAAACACACTACTATGGTTAAGCCTATTGTATGGTTTCCTTAAATATTTACAATGAATAGTAAACGCTAAAAACAACAGAGCGAGCCAATATTTATTAATTCCTAGCTGTTACCCGCGGCTCCGACTGCGTGTATTGCGGTTATTGCGGTAAAGAGAAGCTTATGGCCTTACCATGCAAAATTACTTCGACATTCGTGCAGTATATAGCCGTGAAACCTTAACAGACAGACAGAATGTGAATTTAAAACATTTGTGTGGATGTATAACTTGTAATAAAGTTGATTAAAGCTGAAAAACAACAGCCCAATAACTGCTAACGACCACCTATAAATGAGAGTGGTAATTACCCTTCTATCTAACACCTCTATCACCACAGCAATCCTAGGAATGTAAATAAGCCACAATATCAAATGAAGTAGGTTTTATTGCCTCGTTTAGTCGATGTATTTCGTGCTGGTAAATGAAACTGTCAAGCCCTTACTTTTAATTAAAATTTGAACGTATTTCTACTTAATGGGAGATAAAAATGGGTTATAATCGTTTTTCGTAATGAGCATATTGTTTTTTTGATCGTTTTACAAGTTTCTTTGTATGTGAAATGTTTAAATTCGATTTATATTTCACAAATTCGCCTATAGTGTACTTTTTGTTTTGAGTCTTTGAAGTGAAGTTCTGCTCAGATCCTGCTCATCATTTTATCACACAATTAATTATTTATCTTAGGTTGTTAGGTTGGTATCAAACTTACACCCTCTGAATCAGCAGTCCGGATCATTAGGTACTATAGCAACAAGACCGAATTTTTTAGAAGTTTTTTTTTTCAGTCTTTATTACCGTTTTACTTTGATCACCTGTTGATGATGATTTTTGCGACACTTTAACTGTTTACTCGGCGCACCCAGCGGAAGCTCTCGCGAGGAAAAAAACCCCGATTTTGAAACATTCTTCTAAGCTCCTATTGATGTTATCGTGATAATATAGTTAGTCTATAGCTTTCCTCGATGAATGGACTATCTAACACTGAAATATTTTTTAAAAAGGGCCTGTAGTTCCTAAAATTAGCGCGTTATAGAAAAAGTAATTCTATCTGCTTGTCTGTTAAGATCTCACGACTAAACCGCTACAATTATTCCAATGAAATTCAGCGTAGATATACTTCACCGCGATAATATTACCGAAATACACGAGGGTGGATCCGGGGGTGAAATCTAGTAATACATATTTCACAACTTTTGTCGCTAACCGGTTAACAGTTTTAAATGTTCAAACTTTTTACTTCACGGCAGGAACCTTTTAGAATGTCGTCGGTAAGTTTCATTCCAAGTGGATTCCCGTTTATTGAGAAAAGTGAAAGCTTTGCATTTTTACGATTTTTCTTTTACTTTCAGGTATTGTATCCAGTTTTCGTAGTTTTATTAATCTTTGTTTCGAAGAAAAGTTTTTAAATTTGCTTATTTTTGTTGAACTATTTGTACTTTTAGTCTTATTCTTTGTATACATATTGAATGCTAAGAACTGGTTCCATGTCCAGTAGTGGACTGTTCAAGGCTATTGATCTATCAACATAGAGTTCATATCACGGTAAACAAATTATCTCATACCTATTTTTTATAATCAAAAAAGAGGTTAAGACTCTTGATAGGAAGAGCTGCAAAAAGCTGCTTAAAGACAAGAGCATGACTTTCAAGTTGATGATGATGAATAACATTTGGTCCGACTCAGAAATTGCTCTATACGATATGCTATCACTGCACCAAATGCAAAAAGTCGAGCACGAGAAAAGCTTTAGTAGTTAGTTGTAAAGATTGAAGTATTTTTAGTATTTTTATAGTTATTTATTTTAGTTTATTATGGAAATAAACAGATACAAAATAGAGAAACTATAATTTACAAACTATCCAAAATAATTAAGAAAAACACATTTAGCCCATTTTAAAAAAGTGAGAAAATAGGTATTATATATTAGTTAACAATATTATTCGATTAATTCAAGAAACCCAGCCAAACCAGCTCGTGATGATGTCATCGTCACGGCTTTAATTATTTATTATCGTGAACCCTTACAGGATGCGAAGGAGCTCTTTGGCGTCTAATTGAAGGGGGTATCTATAATTAAAGGGTTTACTTATTTATTACTATATTGAGATCCTCACTTCTCACTCATATCGATGTCTTTTTAGTTACTTGAGGAACGCAAAAATCATTAGCGTTACTAGGAGACTTAATGTTAATGATATAGACATACATTTTTTTTTTTAAAAAGACAACTCCCGCATTAGGAATATAAATTCCTGTGTCGCGGGGGGCTTTACAAACATACATGAAACGGACACAAATAACACCCAGACTCAGAACAACAATTTGTGAATCACACAAAGTGTTATCCTACGTGGAATTTGAACCCACGACACTTGGCGCAGTAGGAAGCGGTGTGGCGACCGCTTAAGCCACTAGGCCAACCGTGCCGTCATAATACATAAATCTGTAAAGATAAATAAAATTGAAGTGTTTCATCATCATCATCAGCCTGCCGCAGTCCACTGCTGGTCACAGGCCTCTCCAATTGCACGCCACTTAGTTCGATCCTCGGCTACTCGCGTCCAGCTCCTACCAGCCGACTTGCGCAAATCATCACTTGTTTGTAATAATATATAAATAGTTTAGGCAAGTTTTGTGAAGTTAACAACAGAATCACGCCAAAGTTTTTTTAGTTGGGCGGGGCTCTTGTTTAAAAATCGGAATTACCAACTACTAAGCCAATAGCCATGTCATAATAATTGTGTACCTAAATTATCGAAAAGGTCAAAAGTTTCTACAAAGATTATTTCTAAGATATCAATACAATTTTATTATCTTCTTTTTTACAATTAAATTTCCTAATAAGCATAAAGGAATGAAATTCTCAAGGGGCTCTTAGTTCGGAAAATACATTTTTTTCCTCTCTATGGAAACATAATCGGATCAAGGACCAAAAGGAAAACGAAAACATAGTACTTTTACTGTTTGTATTCTGCTGACAAGAGCTACTTCAAGTCTACCTATTAGTAACATGCACGTATGTAAGAGGCCTTTATAAGAAAATAAAAGCCTGCCTTTGTGAACTCGCGGTCATTGATGTAAATATCAGCATGGAACGAAGCTAGTCCAAAATTTTTTGCCTAAGTTATCAGGCAGTGAAAGTTCAGTCAAGATCAGTTCAGACGTTCTATCATCAATCATCAACAGCCTTTAACAGTCTACTGCTGGACTACTGCTCTCCTTTGAAAGGAGGTTTTAGCCTACTATACCAAAGGTTGGTAAAGGGTTTGTTTCAAGTTTTCTTTCTCTTGGCAGTGATGCTAGCTGCTTGTTTTGTTCCTTTAGTCGCCTCTTACGACACCCATGGAATGAATAGGGTTGGTGACACTTTGTATTCTTAATCCGTCACCACACGAATGTTCTAGAGTTTTGCGGAAATACTTTATTGATGTAAGTATCGTAATGTCCGTGTAATACCACAGAATACATAATAGTACCAGCACAGAAGACTCACTCCGAAAAGTAAATTAAAGTTATAGATACCCTCGGTGTCAAAAGATTAAGTTCAATTCAGATCGCACAGCGCCGAATCACTACGATTATATTTACCTACAATTGCATCTCTTTCTATCGTGTAACTCTTAACTGTTCTGACGATGTCTGTTCGACCGGCGTGTCTGACCCGGCAGGCAGCCGGCCGACTATACCTAAACTGCGGAGTGACACCCCCCTGGTAATACTTTTATATGCATTTAGTAAAAACTGTTCATTTGATACTACAAACAGACACTTCTGTTTTATTTATATGTATAGATACAGACAGCACTGATAGTTATAGGGACATTTGATGCCATGTATTATTACGGCTGAGTTACCGCCTGCCATAGACAGCTGTAACTCAAGTCATTACTTCTTTTTTTTTATTTTAAAAGACAACTCCCGCATTAGGGATATAAATTCCTGTGTCGCGGGGGACTTTACAAACATACATGAAACGGACACAAAGAACACCCAGACTCAGAACAACAAATTGTGAATCACACAAAGTGTTGTCCTACGTGGCATTCGAACCCACGACACTTGGCACAGTAGAAAGCGGTGTGGCGACCGCTTTAGCCACTAGGCCAACCGTGCAGTCATTACTACGTAGTTGATTTTTGAATATACCAGAATTAAACTCGACACAAACCTAGCTATACTAAAATACAAATTTTTGCTTTCCTTAATTCTGTGAACGTCTTCGTCGTAATCTTGCCGTTAGATGTTTATAAGCCACCCGTATAGTTCAAATTAAGCTTCACGACTGTTATCTGATGATAACAACCGGGATCGACTGCTTAACCTGACCTCCGAATCACGGACACACTCATTACATATGCTACGTCTCTGCTACCCTCTGTGATTGTTTCCAATTACCGAAGGACACTTGACTATGAGCACTTAGTTTTATGATAGTTTTATTTAAATCTAAGTTTGTGCAGTCGTCTTCAACGAACAGTTGTATTCATTAAGAAACTTAGCGTAATTAGTGTGCTACTCTAAAGTTTGGGAATATATCTCAAAGGTTCATAAAGTTCTTTAAAGCTTGTGAGATTTGTAAGAAGACTAAATCTTGTTCATTGAACTTTTAGCTAGTGAAAAACCCCTCAGGACATCACCAGAGTGATGTGGTGATGCTGTGTGTCAGAATCAAACTAAATGAACCCTTTTTATGATACTCCGACCATGCGAGGTGATGCCTGGCAGGTCACGGTCACGGCCTGTTGGGTTCTCGTAGGAATAGTAGTACTTCCGTATAATTCGTTACTTCGTGGTTCCGTGTTTTTTCGGTTGATGGCGCCACAGAAGTATTTAATCTTTTATACCACACTAACTGGTATACTACTATCTATACTGGTATGTCATACAGTCCATAAAATAGAAGACATACGAGTCCACCTTTTATTAAGAAATAGTATTATCCATTGCACCTTTATCTATGGATCAGGGGTTCTAGTAAAAGTGTTAAATTTTTAAGGTCCGCTTTATGTTACGGCGTAATTAGTGTTGTCAACTTAAAAATACAAACGTTTTGAGTCAGTAAAGCTACACTGATTTCAACACCCATGAGTCAGCCCGACTACCCTCGCATGGAAAACCAATCTAAAAATGTCAGCATTCTTTACTAAACTTTTAATATAATATAATACAACCAATAATATAATACTTATGTAGTACATTTGACCAAAGATTTTAAACACAACATAATGTTCAATATTCAATAAGTTTTCTACGAGAGATCCCTAAGATTTTTGTATAAATGAAATTTATTCTCGTAGTTTGAATTGGCAGAATTTGTTCTTCAATACTAACTTAAATAAAGATTGTTAATGATATAGGTCGTATGTTACTAGCGTTATTGATAGCCTCAAGTCTCATTAAACAGTGTAGTTTTAGAACTCGTAACCGTTATGTAAATTAGGTGTCCCAGCCGAAATCCTACTCCTGCACCCTAATTTATAGGATTCTAAGCTCTTACTGAATACAAATATCACATCGATGCGTCGACGAATCGTTTGACTGCCTCGGTAGCGCAGCGGTAGTGTATGCGAATGTTGTGCTTGAGGTCTCGGGATCAAATCCTGGGTCGGACCAATGTTTTTATGATCTACAGATATTTATTTTGCAGTTTGGATATTTCCCATGTATATATGTATTTATATTTTTCTGAATATGTACATAATAATAAGTGTTTAGAAAAAAAGGATATAAGTATTATATCAGTCGATCTAGCTTTCATAATACAAGCTCTGCTTTGTTTGAAGCTAGATGGCGTTGTGTGTTGCATATCTGAAATATTTATTTACTTATTATTTATCTATATATCGAAGGCAGAAAGCGAATTTTCGTATATCGGTTTGAAAAAATTACTTTTGGTATAGTTTTGATCAGAAAAAAAAACATTTCGAACGGTTATAGGTACAGAAAAATATTTTTCACCTTTCTATCTTATTTGTTCTACAATTTTTTTTTTTTGGCTCTAGTGTAAGTTAGACATTTTTAGATACGAAATTATTGCATTCTGCCTTCGACATAAATATATCAGCAAAATACACTTATAAAGTAATTTTCTGAAGTCATGATTAAACCACTTTATTTTAAGTACATGAATTAATATGTACAATACTTAAACAAAATGTTCATCGAAAGGATAAATAGATAATGTACACTTCGATGTGGAGGTCATCCCAAAAGTATTTATCCTGAGTAAGAATCGAATCCTTGACTTCTTGTGTAATATTTACTAACTACTATTTGCTACATAGTTAGTGGATACCCACTCTAAAGCTTTTAAAGGACGATATAAGTGTAGTGTGATGGAGTACCGCCCTTCCAACATAAATGAAAATAATGGAGGCCAAGTGCGGGATACGAGGCGAATCTTCAAGAAAACGTCAGCGTTGAAGAGCCGTTAATTCACTCCTTGCTACAAACGATGCCATTGGCGAACCCAGAAATGCTATTGTCCCTAACGAATATACTATACCGATTATGAAAGATTAGACACCCAATCCATGCTTGAAAACTATTATTTAGTGTGTATCCTGTAGTCTATAACATCGACTACAAAGTGATCAAATAAATAATCTTATAAAAAATTCAGAATCAAATCTACGAGTATGGTACATTTAGAACAGGTAGGATAAACTTTGGAACTGAAAGTAGTTAACGACAAAATCCTACAGTACGCGTACTTGACGTGTACCTTTCTATTATCTGTACTTATTTACCAAATTGAGCCATACATATTAAATTTATACAGACATTTTTAACGGCTTTGCTAAAAAATAAAGCTGTAAAACTAAGTAAAACTGTAACCATAAAAGCAAGTTGCCGATACCTACCCGATTCAATTACGTGTCACAACGTTATCCCGTGCCGATCTTGTGCTGAGATTACGAGGAAATTGCGAACGATATTCAAAGTCCTTATTATATATTCTACTATCTCCTGCATTGACCCTAGAAGCTTGTCCGTGGAGTTTCTTTATTACCCAGGTTAAGGAAATGAGATGTTATATTTAAAAGACAGCGGAGTCATGCTGATTTTAGCACAAATGGGCCGGCTCCACCAGGGTGGTACTACCTTCTCACGGAAGACCAAACGAAAAAGACAGTACTCGTGCTGTCATGTTTCGTTGGAGGCCCAATTAGGCAAATGCTTCTCAATAGGCCGACATAGTGTAGAAATAATACTAATACCTTTTTTTTTTTTTTTTTTTTTTTTTAATGTGTGAAAAATCACCATGGACCGTCACCCCACCGGGGGTTACGGCGGGGTGGTGTGTCGGACTTGAACCGACTAAAAAACACACAGTGTGCCCTCTCCGCGCTTCTCCGTTTAGGAGTAGGAGAAGTCCAGGGTGGGATCTCCTTCTGAACTTCTCCAGCGCCTGCCCGCTCCTGATGCGGGCACCGTCTCTGTACGACGACCCTCTCTTAGGCGGCGTCCGGCACACACCGACGCCGCCCCCTCGCGGCTGGCCACATAGTGCGGGTGGAGGGAAAACCCGTCCCGTCCACCCGCGGCCACACTCAAGGCGGCATGAGGCGCAGATGTTCGCGCCTCCGCCGCCCGAGTCGCCGGCGGCGAATCTGGTCCGATTGGATGTCGTCCTCTCGGGCCTTCTCCGCCGCCTCCTTCTGCGTGATTACGTCCTCGCAGAAGGTTGCGACCGCGGTGAATGCGCTCTCGCTGCCGACCATGGAACGAACGACGGCCGGCAGCGAGAGATCCCCTCCGATGACTGCAGTGAGGACCCGGCGCTGCGTCTCCCATGCGGGGCAGACCGCCAGCGTGTGATGAGCCGAATCCTCACTGCAGTCGCAGTGGTGGCAGGCGGGACTCAATTCCCTCCTGGCGACCGAGTGCAGGTACTTTCCGAAGCAACCATGCCCGGAAAGAACCTGCGTCAGTCGGAAGGTAAGGGTCCCGTGCTGCCGCACTGCCCATTCGCCGATGACCGGCTGAAGCGCCTCTACGGTGGCGAAGCCAGCACGTGGAGTCTCCAGCCGGACCGACCAGCGATCCATCGTGGCTCGGTGAGCGGCTTCGCGCCACTCGCGCACGTCCTCGGGCGGAGGTCCCACTCCACCACTCTCCGCCCGGTAGTAATACTAATACCTGCCTTAAACTCTACTTATGCAAGCATACAAAAGTAAGTTATAAACAAAGCAAAAGACAGGCAAAGTTAATAGAAGTGATATCTAAATTTCCAGAGGGATAAAGATATCCACTTACTGCCTTTTTTTTACTTCGTTCACAATAATCAATCGCTTGCATGCTCATGAATTCCTAGTTTTTTTTTTTTTTATATATTTAAGCCTGCCAAAGTGACTCTACTCTGCCTGATGGAAAGCATGAGTAGAATCCAGGAGTAGGGGTCACCATGCTTATTGTGAGGGTAGGCAATGTAGCATGGTGACCCTTACCATGGCAGCCTGGTTAGATTATTCTGCATCATTCTCCCGGCCTTCGAAGGGCGGGAGAATGATGCAGAATGATTGGGCCTCCGGTCTCACACTCACCAACGAAATACGACAGCAAGAATGCTGTCATTATTAGGATGGTCTTCTGTGTAAGGGTAGTACTGGCCGGGTCGAGCCGGCCCATTCGTGCTGAAACCAGCGTGGCTCTACTACCTACTATAGTGCTTTTCAAAGTCAAAAGTGTTGTTGATTTTGTCTAACAAGAAACTCACAATAAGAGCCCAAAATAATGAAAGTATGTGGGTGCCTCGAAGAACACGTAAAGTCGATCCTGGTGATCTTATGCATGGCAATCGTTAATGGGAAGTGAGTACTTTAAAATATATTGAAAACAGATGGAACTCAATCATCGAATGTCAATTCACCCCAGAGATTAATATGTGGTTCACCCTTTAGTTTGCGGAGATCCGATGCCCGTCACTCCGTACAAAAACTGAAATTCAGATTAAGCCGGTTGAACTAGTAGCCGACCATAAATAGTCTTGGGAATAATAAATGCAATCGAGATGATGTCACTGTATATAGGTTACCGGAATTATACTCATATTGGGTTAATATATCATTAACCCAACATGAGTAGAAGTCTTTCATCCACAGAAAGAAGAAAATTAACATATAAGAATATTTATGATTATTTAAATTACACTCAAAGCCAATTTTTATTACAAGTTACTTCGGATTGCTTGTAATATAAATTAGATAATGATAAGAATTTATTGTTAGCTAGCTACGCCCTGCGGTGATATTCACGGTAATTAATGTAAGTCGCGTGTAAAGTGAAGCTAGTTTAGAAATCTTTCTGGCACTAACCATTTGGACGGTAAGTCGAAGACATGACGAAACCATAAGGGTACCGAATTAGGAACTACGGAACCCAAAAGTTAGTCTACGTGTTACCTTCTATTTATCAGTTATCTGGGAGTGAAAGTTTTGTCAAAATCGGTCCAACTGTTCCACAGATTAGCCGTAACAAATAGACAGACAGACAGCTTTTTGACACTACTTTTGTAAGCATTAAGTAAAAAGTGTTCTTTTGATATTACGAACAGATATTTCAACTTTATTTATTTGTATAGATGAGATAATTTTACAGCAAAGACTTAGGGTTACTTGTGATATAAATTTGATAATAATGAAAGTTTATTGTTAATTAGCACAGTTACTAAATAAGTTGAGAAATTTTATTACCTATTAATATTACTTTCCACGTAAATTACCCCTCACATTTATCAGGTACTAGATACTTGAAAATTACCGGAAACTTTCAGAACTACGTATATTTATTGTTCTACATATTTTTAAATAAAGAAAATGGGAATTTCAATTTGTAATTTGATATAAACACTCAACAGCTTTTCACTAAACATGTTGAAGTAAATACTGTACTAACATCAAAAAAGTATTTGTTTTTTAATTTTTGTCGTTTGTTCCGCCTAATCTTTGGGATGTCTGGACCGATTTTGACCGGACTTTTACTGGCAGATTCCTGATAATATAAGGAGTAATTAAGTGGCTAGTTATTTAGACTACCTTCGAGCCCCGGACTTACTGGCGATTTACAACAATAACCGCGGGTAACACCCCGGGACTTACTAAATATAATTGATTAAAAGCACTGGAATTCCTAGCACTGGCGCATAGTACCCGAGACGGCGCGTGTGGATTCCGTAGGTTCGAGGTCGACATAGCTACCAACTGGTCGTATCCGTGGGGATGTCCACACAAAAAAAATCGCACTAAGCATTTGATGAACAGACCCATTTAATCACATAAAGATACTGTTATTGTGTAAAGTTTACAATATCATATACATGAGAATAACCTTTAGCCAAATCGCGTCTTTGTCCTTTTCCTACGAGACCACTAACGCAGTAATGGTCTCTAATAATCGTAAAATGTAACCTGTTCGCAGACTATACATTTTCTAACTGGTAACACTGTTACTTTGGAAAGTGTTTTTAAATATCTTATGAGATTAAAAGTGCTTTTAAGATATTAAATTTACAGGTGCAAATGTTAAGAAGGTGTTGTGTTCTTCGAAAAATAAAATAAAAGGTTCGGATAAAGAACACAACAATAGTTTCTATTTATTTTTATTATTGTTTTTATTTATAATATATTGGGGTAGACTTGGGATCACTATTTCTTTATGTTATGTGTATGATTATGTTTGGTGAGGTTAATGGCCCTCTACATTGTGCAAGTTTTATGCATGGAGGTTTCTCAAAATTTTATTGGGTATGTCGATTATCGCAGTAAACGGTAGCCTACATTCTTCCTCAAGGACCAAAGTATCGCCATGCGAAATTTATTGAAATAACTGCAATGGTTTAGCTGTGAAAGTGTAACATAGAAACACAGAGAGAGAGAGTTACAGACAATAGTTCAGAATTGTGTCTACAATGAATTAACACACCTACAATTAACTTAGTGCTAATATATTTTTTCCTCAATCAGCCTGTCAAAGTCAGTCTCCACTGTTTAATTGAAAGAATGAGTTGAATCTAAGAGTGGTGGTCGCCATCCTCGTTGTAAGTGTACACAATGCAGTATTATGACCCGCACTATGGCGGCTTAGTGATACGCTTCTGCATTATTGGGCCTCCGTTCTTGCACTCACCAACAAAACACAATAGCACGAAAGCTAACCTTCTAGGAGAGAATAGTACCACGCCGTTCAAGCCGTGACATTCGTGGTGAAATCCGCATGGTTCTACTACTTAATGCTATGTATTTTGCTTTGAACTGTTATATGAATTTAGACTGTAAATAAATAATCCGTGTGGTGACGGATTAAGAATACAAGTGTCATCACCCCTATTCATTCCATTGGTGTCGTAAGAGGCGACTAAAGGAAAAAAATAAGCAGCTAACATCACTGCCAAGAGAGGGAAAACTTGAAACAAACAAGCCAGACGGGTTGGTAAACAACCCGTCTGGCCAGCGTGGTATAGTAGGCCAAAACCTCCTTTCAAAGGAGAGGCCTTTGTCCAGCAGTGGACTATTAAAGGCTGTTGATGTTTGATGATGATGATGAAATAAATAAATTTATCATATTGATTCGATTGGTTAGGACAAAGAATAGTTCGAAATCACCGGTTTGGAAATAGTCCAGCGCCACTCGCAAATTTACAATATACTTACATATATTAGAAAGAATTCAGATTAGTAGCAAGTACCTGCAACAATTTCAATCAGGATTATTACATTTTATATAGATAATGACTGTCAATTATGCAAGTTAATGTCCAGAAAGGTTGTGACCACTGCCATTATAACTGTTATATTCTGTCTAATTATGAGACAAATCTAACTTATTTATTTACTAGCTTTCGCGAATGCCTGTATGTCGGTTATCGCAATAAAAAGCAGCCGTAAAAAGTAGGCTGTAGACTATTTATAGATAGTGCGAGACCAGAAGCTCAATTATGCAGAAGCATCTCACTAGGCAGTGGCCTAGTGTGAGCATACTAGTGAGTGTGGGTCACCATGCTGCATTGTCGGCATTCACAATGAGAACGGTGACCACAACTCTTGGTTTATACTCATACTTTCTATCAGTAAAGTAGAGGTTGGAATAAATACGAAAAAAAAAACTTTATACCAATAAATTGTTTTCGCGATAAATAATAAAGAGAGTACAAAATCATCATAAATCTTTCCTCAAGTAAAACAAGTCATCCAAAATAACAATTATTTCAAAAATAATAAATAGATTGATAAAATATTCCGCATTCATTGAACTGTACTGAAATATAATGATCACAATTTTCTGTTTTGGCACAGTTGAGATCGGAATTTATGATTTGATGAAGTTCATCTAAACATCGTTCTATATTTAACTGAACTGAGACTTCGGGTGCGCTTAAATTTATTAGATACTTGCTATTTTATCACATAATTATATAACACTCATCATCATTATCATTATGAACAGTAGTTAACAGTCCACTGCTGGACATAGGCCTCTACTCAGAAAGGAGGTTATGGCTTACTACACAACCCTGTCTGGCCAGCGTTGTATTTTGTATAGGGCTTGTGTAAAGTTTTCCTTCTACTTGACAGTTGTTGTTCTGCCTATTTGCTCCTATAGGTCCCTCTTAAAAACAGGAACATTCTAGAGGTTAATTCGTTGTAACGCGGACGATTCATCTATGGAAAATTTTTGATTTAGAGAAAGCATTTTATCAATTTACTATTGTGTATTTTCAGCGAACAGAAAGGTTAAATTAACATTCTAAGATATAATATAGTCTTGGTTGTTTTTCAATCACTACGCCCTTTTGCCAAAACAATAATATTGTGACGTTTGAAATATGAATTTAGGTTTTTGAATTTAATAGAATTTAGATGTTGGAATACTATGAATTTGTATTATATAGGTACAGGCAGTACGAGGACTGCCTGTACCTATATAATACAAATTCATACGGCATATTAGATTCTCGAAATACGCGACCTAAATCGAAATGACGTAAGTCGAGACATATTTATTCATATGTTTACATGTAAAACTCAACGTTAGGATCCACACTCTATTGAAATTGTCTTTCTTACTTACTCTACTTAAAATTCACTTAAATATGCATATAAAAACAAAAACTGTCAAAGATGCAAAAAAACTAATGTATTACGTCTTGATTGTCCGTTGTTCCTGAACTCACTAAACAAAATTAGCAGCATGTGAGGTAATCCCCGCTCGTTGACACCGCGCCCCACCGGCCACACGGAAATTAACCTCGCGACAAGTGAATTCTCCTATGCCGGAAATCGAAACAATGGACATATGCTTGAGGAATAGTGTCAAAACATTGTTCGACGTAGCTTGAAACGACGTAAGTCGAGGACTGCCTGTATTTTAAAATGGCAAGATTAGGTAGCCACAACATGATCTTGATAGTCCCCATCCCACGGACGGCCAGCGTGGGGACCACGAGCTTTAACCCTCTACTAAGAGAAGATTGGATTTCAGCAGTACGACTAAGGGCATGTTGATGATGATGATGGTTTTCAAACAATTCATTTTTGATTGGGATCGTATTTGAAGCATAAATTGGAAATTAAATAATACTAATAAAAGATTGAAAACACTGAACTGCAGTAGATTGAGCAGGGCAACAATAGAAGCACTGGGAACCAGCCGGCTGATAAACATATATACACATTATTAAATATTATACAATTAAATAAAAGCCCTAAAAATGTTTGAGGAAGTGAATGATCTTCCTTTTCGACCAATTTATTTTACAAATGAAAAACTTATTTCAACTCTGCTCACAGAAAATATTTTCTTCAACTTTGTTTATGAACTTGTTGTCAGAAACCAGAGCTGTTCTTACAATTCATTGTTTTATATCTAGTTATTTGAATTGTAAACGAAAATAAAAGTGTAATACAATATTTCGTCATAAGGTTTGTATTATGTATTCTTTATTGTTACACTAGCTTTCGCCGGACTCCACCCGCGTCTGTGTCCGTTATCGCGCTAAAAAGAAGCCTATGTCCTTTCTTAGGATTTAGACTATCTGGGTATAAAATTTCAGTGAAGTCAGTGCAATAATTGTTGACTTTATAGTAAACAGACTGACAGACAGATGCGGTAGAGGACTGTATTTTATAGTGTGGAGTAATTAGCTCTGCACCGTAACTCCGCCTGCGTGTGTGTTTACAAGGAAATCTAATCCTGCGCTAACTGCCACTGCAGCAGCTTACCCATAGATCAATACGTTAGATAGCAGTAGAGTATATGCAGGTGTACCCCTCTGTCAAAACATATTCCCAATATAATATGACACAGCTATGTAGTTACGTTAAAGTTTTTTAAACTTTTTCTTGTCGTTCAATAGTGAACTAATCTGTTTAGAAAAGTTTGACAGTGGTTAAGTATTTTCCTTTATTTTTTTTTTAGATAAATAAAATGGTAGCCTTGATATTCATCACACAATCATCGACATCCAATTATTTACGTCACGAAGTTAAAGTTCGATCTATTTCTACAAAGAAAATGTTCCGAATGATGTAAAAGAAAACCCTTGACAATTTTCTCTAGATAAACAAGAATAATAAATGGATATCTTTCAACTTGCTTTATTTCAACGATTTCGCTCGCGGCTGACTTATTGTTACTTATTATATTCTTTTATTTATTTCTTATTTTCGCTTCTAGCTTTCCTTCTCTTGAACGGTGGCTTTAATGTGGCTAAATCATTATTTGGTTACTAGAAGGATACTTTCAAGAAATAATAAAACTTTGATGAATAGAATCCATATTTCAGAATTTTAATACAGTATTAGAATTTACAGATACATGTTTTTGCTTCTAGAAAAATCAACGGAATAATCTATTTCACTACACAATTTTCTAATTTAAAATACATATCGTTCTTAAAGAATAATTCAAACTTTATAAAAAAACCTGCCAGTAACAAAATACAAAGAGGTTGCTTAACGTGAGATTACTTATTCAACACACCCCCTTAATCTCAGTTAAGCAACAAAAAAAAAGATTTCAAACATTCTTACACATTCTTACTTCCACAACTACAAACACCTATATCCTGACAACAACAATTTAGAAATTATAACAACAAACTCTTACAAGCTCCAATAACCACATCAACAAACTCAAACACCAACAACTCCAATAAATACTTCGACAACTCCAACAAAACTACAACACCAACTCCAACAAAACTACAACACCAACTCCAACAAAACTACAACACCAACTCCAACAAAACTACAACACCAACTCCAACAAAACTACAACACCAACTCCAACAAAACTACAACACCAACTCCAATAACTCCTTCAACAATAACTCCAATAACTCCTACAACAATAACTCCAATAACTCCTACAACAATAACTCCAATAACTCCTACAACAATAACTCCAATAACTCCTACAACAATAACTCCAATAACTCCTACAACAATAACTCCAACACCAACTTCGACATCAGCTCCAACACCTACTTCGACATCAGCTCCAACACCTACTTCAACACCAGCTCCAACACCTACTTCAACACCAGCTCCAACTCCAACAAACAGCTCCAACTCCAACAAACAGCTCCAACTCCAACAAACAGCTCCAACTCCAACAAACAGCTCCAACTCCAACAAACAGCTCCACTAAACAGCTCCACTAAACAGCTCCACTAAACAGCTCCACTAAACAGCTCCACTAAACAGCTCCACTAAACAGCTCCACTAAACAGCTCCACTAAACAGCTCCACTAAACAGCTCCAACACCTACTTCAACAAACAGCTCCAACATCAGCTCCCACATCGGCTCCAACATCGGCTCCAACATCGGCTTCAACATCAGCTCCCAACAAACAGCAAATCTAAACAAATCAATCATTCATAACATTAACATTCATCATATCATCTCAACTCTTTCAACAAAAACCAAAACTTTTTATAATAACCAACCACAATTAAAATTATTAAACACCAAACAGTACTATACTCTTTCAACAGATTTACCTTTTTAATATAACAAACCTTAAAATACAAAAATACACTATAAAGGAAAAAAAAAAATTAAATGTCAAAAATTCTGTCAAAAAATTCTGTGAAAAATGTATCTAAAATATTCCGTTTTTTTTTAAAGAATTGAATGGAGATGTTGTTTTTCTTGCCGTTTATGTAGATGATGGTTTGCTCGCTGGTAACTCTTTTCAGGAACTGGATAAAATTCTAAAGGAACTTAATGTCACAAACCACAAACCAAATGTGAGTATAGATGCTGTTTTAGATTCTGGTGCTACATCACATATGTTCAAAGATAGTTTACTTTTATATAATTTGAAATCTTTAAATACACCTATAGCTTGCGCTGATAATATGATGATTAATGCAGAAGCAATTGGCAGTTGTATTACTGACGCATGTACTTTAGAAGGCGTGTTACATGTACCTAAGATTGCTAAAAATATTATTTCGGTTAGCAGCTTAACAAACAGCGATTTTAAAGTAATTTTCTATAAAAATGTTGCAGTAGTAAAGAAAGAAGAGAGAAAAGTACTAGTAGCGCATAGGAACAATAACGGCCTCTATATCACGAAACTAAATGCAATTTTTCCATCTGTCTCAGCGTTGCTGGTTGAAAGTGAAAGTATTTGGCACAGACGGTTAGCTCATTTGAGCAATATTAGAGAAACCGCAAAGAATGTGGTAGGTTTAAACCTGTCTAGTTCCGACTTCGTATCAAAGTCCTGCGAAGTTTGTCATCAAGCAAAATTATGTAGGCTTCCTTTCAAAACTGTACGGTATTTGGCTAGTAGACCACTAGAAATCGTTCACACTGATATTTGTGGTCCAATTGACTGTCAGACATGGGATGGTAGGAGATATTTTATTACATTTCTCGATGATTTTACTCACTACGCAAGGGTCTATCTTTTACGAAATAAATCAGATGCAATAGGTTGTATTTTTCATTTTATTAATTGGGCTGAAAGACATTTTAATAAAAAAATTGAAAAAATACGATGTGATAATGGTGGTGAATACTGTAGTAGCCGGCTGGTTAGGTGGTGTCAGGATCAAGGTATAATGTTTGATTATACTGTGCCATATACTCCTCAATTAAATGGTAAAGCTGAAAGGCTAAATAGAACTCTAATGGAGAAAACACGAGCTCTTATGTTTGATTCTAAGATGCCTAAATTTCTTTGGGGTGAAGCTCTATTTACAGCTGTGTATCTTCTTAATAGAGTAAGTACGTCTACCAAAAATAAAACTCCTTTTGAACTATGGCATGGTAGGAAGCCGGACTTATCTAATATAAAGGTTTATGGTTCTAAAGCATATTATAAAATAAATAGACGTATAGGTAAATTAGATAAACGTTGTGAGATAGGTTTGCTGGTCGGATATGGTGCTAATTCCTATATAATTTGGAATCCACGCGTCAGGAAAACGTTCCATTCAAGGGATGTCGCTTTTGATGAAAAACTGAATGATTATGGTGAGATTTGTAAAAATTTTGGTGGTGTGGCTAATAATTATGTTTGTGCAGATTTGTTTAGTGGTTTAAATATTGAAGATGTTTTACAAGATGTTTTACAAGAATATTCTAGCGATGAAGAAACAATTGAAAATGAATATTCCTGGGCCCATAACCTCTTGAACGGTGGCTTTAATGTGGCTAAATCATTATTTGGTTACTAGAAGGATACTTTCAAGAAATAATAAAACTTTGATGAATAGAATCCATATTTCAGAATTTTAATACAGTATTAGAATTTACAGATACATGTTTTTGCTTCTAGAAAAATCAACGGAATAATCTATTTCACTACACAATTTTCTAATTTAAAATACATATCGTTCTTAAAGAATAATTCAAACTTTATAAAAAAACCTGCCAGTAACAAAATACAAAGAGGTTGCTTAACGTGAGATTACTTATTCAACACCTTCACCTTACGAAAACAATTTGAGAGCTCTCTCAATGATTAATAAGCTACTATGAAACTTTTTTTTTATATTTAAGGTTACCAAAGTACTCTACTCTGCCTGACTGGCAGATAGGAAAATGAGTAGAATCCAGCAGTACAGGTTACCATTCTTATTGTGAGTACAGACAAGGCAGTATGGTGACCCACACTATGGCGGCCCTGGTCAGGCCGGTTCATTCTTGCTGAAATGAGCTTGGCTCTATATTCAACCTAGAAGGGTCTATATTTATTTTCATCAATATATAATGACTGCACGGTTGGCCTAGTGGTTTAAGAGGTCTTGCCAAGTGTTCATAGTTCAAATTCTACACGGGATAACACTTTGTATACACTCAAATTGTTATTCTGAGTTTGGGTATTCTTTGTGTCCGTTTCTTGTGTATTTGAAAAGCCTCCGCGACACCTAAATATATTAAAGCGGTATTTGTTTTTTTATTTTTAATTAATAGAAAGAAATATGTCAACAGCCACGACGTATCAACATAATCTTTTAAATTAACTGTACAAAAGACAAACTTACGCCCAGTTTAAATAATTTCTAAGTAAATTTTGAGTCGGCTACTTGTTCAACAGGTTTTACCTGATTATCATTTTTCCCACGGAGCGACTGGCATTGGACGTCCGCAATCCTGAGGGTGAACTGAATTCGAAATTATCCAAAAGACAAAGGACGAAACAAATTTGATAATTTGTATCGTTGTCACAAACAAATCTATGTATAAGTTCAGGCTCTTTTTGACAACCCCCTCTAGTTATAGATCGTTGTAGATAAAACTAGATGTCTGAATTTTCATTAACCAAGCAGGCATTGTACAAACATCGTATGTTTGAAATTACATTGAATTTGCATTTAAAAATAATCTCTCACAAAAATGATTCCTATCGGTACCAAATGAATCTGTCTGATTTATATTTGTTTTAGAGCTGATTTAGAGCTAAAGCTATACTCAAATGTCAATGACTTTATATAGGAGTATGTACATATATTAGCTGCGGTAGCTGATCTTCCCCAAATATGATCGTAAAGTTCATGACGATATCGTTTATGTGGAGTATAAAACAAATATTTAGATATCGTAAAAATGCATATCCTTCAATTCAACACTTCAATAAGAATACTAAAAAAAAATTATGTTCTACAACTCAAACGCTTAAGAAATCAATATATTTACCCCTAAGGGGGGTTAAAAAGGCAATCAAAATAATACATCCCAAAAACAAGTGGTGAAGCCGCATACAAAAGCTAATATAAAATAACTAAGTAAACTTTCTAGGACGCTCTAAACACACATATAAGTTACACGAAAATACACTTCAGCTTAGATACAAACCCTAAGTAATTACTAAGGTTTTAGGTTAGATTTACGTTAGAAAAGACTACTAAACTAGTGTAGTGTGTAGTGCCTTGGTGTAATTTCTCTATGATATATGTATTTGAAAGTATATAAGTACCTATTATATTTCTCATCAGTCCGATTATCGTAATATAGTCTAGATTGGGATGACACTGCCGTATTTGAGACTTTTTTATTTATTTTTATTTATTTAATACATGGAAGACTAACAGCCTTGTGAATTTATAATTACTAGTGACCATCAAGTGGTCGAATTACGACCATAGGTAATTAATTTGAATGATAAGTGGCATCATTATTAAGGTTCTATTGTATCGATTATAAGTTCTACAATCACTGATTTTGACAAGGTATATTATATTGTATATTAATCTGACAAAGGAGTATCGTGAGTGTGTATATCAAATACAAGGCAGTGTAATGTTTTATTATTGACTTTGTGTTTTTTAAGCTTAGTTAAAAAACACGTTGGTGGAAAACCATAAAGAGAATCTGAGGGCTACGTGTTCTAAAAACTAATGTAGCGTGACAGATATACGCCTATGAAGTGATCCTGTGTAGTTATGGAGGAAGGAATGTAACGTCCCTAAAATAAAAAAGGGAACCCGAACAGTGGAAGTGTGCATGTTGAGAAGTTTTGTATTTACTGATCGGCGTGAAAACTTAAATTGTGCGATTTAAGATTAGTTAAAAAAAATAGCATTCTGCACTCCTTGAATATATAATCTGGGTGCGAAATTCTATACTCCTCCGTTTGCGTAATATAAAGTTATAGTTTAGTTTTACCCAAACCAATTATAAATTGGTCAAAAGAGACGCGATGCCCGTTATGTTGGTTTAAACATAATTCGTTTGCTATTGATGATTACAGTATGATATCCATATAAATCTATTCTCTATATAGCCATCTAATATCTATCTAGCTTAAAGAATATTTGCTTTTAATTTTTTTTTATTAAAAACTTTATTTATTTCTACGACAATAGATTGAGTCTAACCAACAAAGGCTTCTTGGTGAAGCTTTTTGCTATATTAAAAATTGCTTTGAGATTAAAATCATACTTCGGTTTTATTTTAATATGTATAAGATAGAAGATTGTTTTAAAGAAAGAGTTATAATATATTCGGTACAGAGAACCATTTGATGTAAGTGGTATTTCATGGGACTACGAAACATCGTTTCTCATTAAAGTGCTCAATGGTAGTTTTCATGTGTGTTTCTCCTAATCGGTCCCTCACTGCCGAAGATTGTGATTGGTGATAACAAATACATTGGCATATCCTGCTTGTCATCGAAGGAAAAAATACTTTCTTGTGACAAAATATATTCTTTTTAGTGTTAAGATATTTTTTACCCTTTTATATTTTTAAGAATTATGATTTTGGATACTAGAATGACAAAATGTGTATTTTACTCAGGAGTTTGAAAAATATACGAGTAAGTATGACATTAATTGGTTTATGGCGTTCATTCAGAAGATTGATTTCCTAAATATCCGGAAAACCATAAAGAGAATCTGAGGGCTACATGTTCTAATAAAAAACGGCCAAGTGCGAATCGGACTCGCCCATGAAGGGTTCCGTAATGTACATCATATATTTTTTTTTAGTTTTATCACTCTCATTTTAGAAGTTACCGGGGGGTGGGGACACACATTTTACCACTTTGGAAGTGTCTCTCGCGCAAACTATTCAGTTTAGAAAAAAATGATAATAGAAATCTCAATATAATTTTTAAAGACCTTTCCATAGATGCACCCCACACGTATGGAATTGATGAAAAAAAAAATTTTGAGTTTCAGTTCCAAGTATGGGATGCCCCCAAAATTTAATGTATTTGTTCTATTTTTATGTGAAAATCTTAATGCGGTGTACAGAATACATCTACTTACCAAGTTTCAACAGTATAGCTCTTATAGTTTTGGAAAAAAGTGGCTGTGACATACGGACGGACAGACAGACAGACATGACGAATCTATAAGGGTTCCGTTTTTTGCCATTTGTCTACGGAACCCTAAAAACTAATGTACCGCGACAGATATACGGCTCTGAAGTGATCCTATGTAGTTATGGAGGAAGGAATGTAACGTCCCTCCAATAAAAAAAGGAACCCGACTAGTGGAGGTGGTCATGCCTGGCGAACAGCGGTTATGTTGAGAACTTTTGAACTAACTAATCGGCGCGAAAACTTAAATTGTGCGATTTAGGATTAGTAAATTAAGACATAGATCGTTATGTTCTCGTTAGATATCTCTGAAGTATATTTTTGTTTCATTGTCTGTGAAAGTTACCACAAAGTTTATCTAATACTAGCTGAGTCCCGCGGTGTTACTCGCCGTGTTTGTTGTCATTCTCGAGATTGTGGCTTTGAAGTGAAGAACAAAATTAGCTCAAATTAGCCCTTATGTCATCAGCTATTTCTCAGTGAAAGTACCGTTAAAATTGTCAAAATCTTCCAGAGATTAAATACCGTATATTCTTGAATTCAGTAAAAAACTGTTCATTTGATATTACAAACAGACAATTATTTTAGAAATAGCAAGGAAACTTACATAAAGATTGGAAGTTGTAAGGCTTAAACTTTAAATAAATATGTGTGAAATCATAAAACTCTGAAAGTGCCATCTTTACACACGCTTATTATATTATGTAAACTTCTATTTTACTTTAAATACCTGTTGACTGTTTAGAGGAACATATATTTCTAAGTACATTATCGTTTTCTAAGTTAAGGGCAGTCCATTAATTATGTGAGGCTCTCAAAGCTAGGTTGTCAACAGCGCGATTTCCAAACTAAAAAAAGGGTAGAGGTCTGACATTGACTCGTCTTTGCCGGGCCAAATCTTAAGAATCTTTGTAGGTACTAAATAATATATGTGATTTTAGGGAAGGGAGCTTTGGAATTTATTCTTTAAAATATATCTTACCTTCTTTATATAGTATACCTACATATGTTCTTTATTTAGTGAGATATTTTTTTAGGAATATGCTATTTACTACAACTACTAGCTACTATATAACTACATGCGGATTTTATGTGACATTTGTCGTGCTAATAAAATTACAGTAGGTAAGAAAACTAAATATCAGGAGCGTATTTAACTTAATATTGAATGAATTTCAATGATTTAGTCGTTTTAAAACATCTAGGCATTATTCAACGTCATACTCAGTGTTACATACTCGTATTTATGTTACAGAACTTTACACCTATAGATGTTCAGATTTGATTTGTCACTTGTGAAAAAGATTTCTGTATGAAAAATTAAACAGATTCATAATATAATTGGTTCTTTGCGAAATATTATATGCTAAACTTATACGCTACTATTATATGAAACAAAATACACTCGGTTCCAAAAATAACGGGTCAGTCACATAAACCCGAATATCTCCCGAACTACGTATGCCATCCTAATGAAACGAAGACTGTTCAATTGAGAATTTAATTATACAGATAAAAAATAAAATAAAACTTAGTTACACCCACAATATTAATCTTAAATTAAAAAAAAACTAAAGTAGCCATATTTTTCTTAAGATTACATTTTTTTTATGATTGTTTTTTTGCTGTTTTTCATCACTGGAGGCTTCATCACGTGGAGGCAATACAAAGTATTAAATGAAGAAAGTGATGAAAAACAGCAAAAAAACAATCATAAAAAAATGTAATCTTAAGAAAAATATGACTACTTTAGTTTTTTTTTAATTTAAGATTAATATTGTGGGTGTAACTAAGTTTTATTTTATTTTTTATCTGTATAATTAAATTCTCAATTGAACAGTCTTCGTTTCATTAGGATGGCATACGTAGTTCGGGAGATATTCGGGTTTATGTGACTGACCCGTTATTGGTTTATGTGACTGACCCGTTATTTTTGGAACCGGCTATAGTATCTACAATCTCTTTATGAGAAGATCCCAACTATATATGTAAGCTTACCAGTTTCATTATAGGCTCAGGTAGACTTTACGGTCGATTTTATAAGGGCAGTCAACAATCTCATTACTAAAATGAGATACGTAGTCTGAGTTTCGAAGGAAATTTAAAATATGATAAAATAAATCTGGGAAAAAGGGTTGATGACTTTAAAACATGGCACAAGAGTTATGGATTCGGTGATTTAGCAGGTTTTTGTTGGTAACGACGTAGTTCAAATATCAATTTGTAAAGGAACTTTTAATATACGTATACATTCCGCATATGCACACACACACGCATACACACACTCACATTTACATAATACATTGTTGACGTTAATGGCAATAGTATCAAGTAGAACTACAAATTACATGTACTTATATACAATTGATACAAATAATCTTAATATAATCATAAATTAACTCTTACACTTAGTGCAAGAAGTAGACACGTTCTTTTCCGTTCAAACCCATATGTGGTTCTGAGTCTGGGTGTTATTTGAGTCCGTTTCATGTACGTTTGTTAAGTCAGTGACACAGGATTTATTCCTAATGTAGGAGTTTAAAAAAAAAGTACTCTCTGTACTACTTTAAAATTGAATACGGATGTCGGATACTTATCAAGGAAAATATAAAACATCACAATTTAATATTTAATTGATATTTATGTTCGTATATAAATGAGTATTATGAACATGAAAAGATTCTTCGTAACAAAGTTTTTCAATTTAATACTCCGGAAAATATATATACGTAAATAACATAAACAGTCATCATAATGAAAACAAGATAACCCTTTTTGAGAGCAATGTGCCTTCTATTTCCTTTTTGTTATCAACGTAGAAATAATGAAAAGGTAAAAAAGATAAGGACTTGTAAAGGTAAAACATATTTTAAAGGCTTTTAGAATCTCCTAAAGCTCTAATATTTCGGACATCTTACACACAACGTCATCTAGTCCCAAACTAAGCAGAGCTTGTATTAAGGTTACTAAACAACTGATACAAATACATAAACATACTTTTTTTTGTAAATACATACATATTATACATAGAAAAACACCCAGACTCCGAAACAAACATTTGTGAATCACACAAATATTTGGTCTGACCAGGGAATCGAACCCGAGACCTCTTGATCAACAGCCGCATACGCTAACCACTAGACCAACAAGGCAGTCGTCTCTGACACGGTAATAGAGCCACTCTAATTTCAGTACGAATGGGCGGTGTCAAACGAGCTAGTATTACCCTTTCATAGAATACCAATCTAAAATGACAGCATTCGTGCTTTTGTGTTTCATTCGTGAGTAAAAACACAGAATACATAATAGTACCAGCACAGAAGACTCACTCCGAAAAGTAAATTAAAGTTAAGGATACCCTCGGTGTCAAAAGATTAAGTCCAATTCAGATCGCACAGCGCCGAATCACTACGATTATATTTACCTACAATTGCGTCTCTTTCTATCGTGTAACTCTTAACTGTTCTGACGATGTCTGTTCGACCGGCGTGTCTGACCCGGCAGGCAGCAGGCCAACTATACCTAAACTGCTGAGTTACACCCCCTGGTAAAAAGACCGAGGCCCAACGATGCAGTAACATCTCTCTCTTGTTATCTACTAATTAGCCTTCGAAAACTTGAGATAAACGACTCATAAAGCTCTGAGTCTATGGTGACGTCCAATAAACTATTCGTAAAGAGAGAAAAGAAGAAGAAGAATTTCAACTAACCAATGAAATAAAAAAAGCGTGAAAAACCATTACTTAATGTGAGATTTGCTGAATGAAACAACCCATACACACAAAATCCAATACGACGAATAGGGCAGCAGCTAATAATACGTAATAAATTCAGTTTACGATCAGGTGTACACTTGCTGCCAGCTTATTTGCGGATTTTTATACTTGTTGGGTTGGCTAAAATATGTCACTCGTTTCTGTTTGCTACCGTCGAAATCTAAATTGGAAAAGTTACGCCATCAATGTTTTTACATTAATATTAGGTCTTTACCTATGAAATTGCCGTTTTGTATGCAATAAGTGAAAGTACTTATTTTTTCAAACTTTTTTATTTCTGTTATTCGAAGTAATCATCCACGTAATCGACGCATCTTTGCCAACGCATTGGTAGTTTATTGATGTCCTTATAAAAATCAGCTGGACGGGAGGCAACAAACTCTTCAAAGGCATTTTGTACTGCCTCTCGGGAATTGAATTTTTAACCCACTCGGGGTTAGTTGGTTGAGATAGGGATGGAAGCTCTCCCTCGTCCGCCATACTCACCAGACCTTGCACCTACCGATTATTACTTTTTCCAAAATTTAGACAACTTTTTAGTGGGTAAAAAATTCAATTCCCGAGAGGCAGTACAAAATGCCTTTGAAGAATTTGTTGCCTCCCGTCCAGCTGATTTTTACAAGAAGGACATCAATAAACTGCCAATGCGTTGGCAAAGATGCATCGATTGCATGGGTGATTACTTATAATAACAGAAATAAATAAGTTTGAATAAATAAGTACTCTTATTGCATACAAAACCGCAATTTCATAGGTAAAGACCTATTACATGTTTGATCTTGTTCGGTATCTTTCATTTACGTTCTATATTAGGGTTTCAAAATTAATATTAATAGTAATGTTAGTAGGTACTAGATAACTGTTATAATTAAATTATACCTTATTGTAAATAAATACATATAATAGAAAATACTTAAACTGCGATACAAATGTTTTCAGATCATACAAATATGTAGTCCGACCAGGAAAAACTTGAGATCTCAAAAACCACTGCGCCAACGAAGCAGTTAATAATACACATTTAACATGGTATCTTAGTCTAATTATAAACTAGGCAAAGTCTGTGCTATGGTAATCAAACTGCTGATAAAGACATTTATACATTTTTCAAATTACATCTCAATTACGCCTTGACACAGAGTCAATGATTGTACTTAGCACACAATATTTTTCCTAAATATGAATAAAACCTACTAGATCAACAGGCTCGTTAAAATTAATCTAAATTACGGCCAAAGAGAAGCGATACTTAATGTATTATAAACAGAACAGCAGGGTTGCATAACCTTTGGTCGTACTTGGTTGTGAATCCATCATTAACCACTGTTCATAAAAAACAATGAACAACAAAACAAAATAGCAATAATAAAATAAACAACAAACACTAACAATTGTTTAACCAAATAACAAAATAATGAAAAGCAATGAATCACTATTATTACTAAGCTGGCCGCCCGAATGTGGCGATCCCGTTTTGATTCTAACATTTTTTTGCCGGTAGAACTAGACATTACGACAAATACAAAAGATGGAAAGAGATAATAGATTGTCAACTCCGCAGTCGCTTTTAAAGTAAATGAACTTTTGTATCGCTTCTCGTTGACCATACAAGGGAAGGTATTTATAACAAAGTTCGCGCTTTTGATTCTCAGCCTACAAATCTTTATCACAAAACAAACCTTCTCATAAGAGGATTACGTTTAAGACTTGTTATTTTAGGCCCTTTAGTATTATTATACAGCTTGTACAAGAAATCTATTGTTGAAACAAGCTGTTTCAGCCAGTTAGATTATCTTCAGTTCAAGTTAAACTTAAGTATGGCAACACTACTGAATAAAACTTAATAGAAAAGAAGCGTCATGACTAAACGTCAGACTAATCCCTTTCTAAAGCCGGTTCCAAAAATAACGGGTCAGTCACATAAACCCGAATATCTCCCGAACTACGTATGCCATCCTAATGAAACGAAGACTGTTCAATTGAGAATTTAATTATACAGATAAAAAATAAAATAAAACTTAGTTACACCCACAATATTAATCTTAAATATAAAAAAAACTAAAGTAGTCATATTTTTCTTAAGATTACATTTTTTTTATGATTGTTTTTTTGCTGTTTTTCATCACTTTCTTCATTTAATACTTTGTATTGCCTCCACGAGCTCTTCTGACAGCTTCCAGGCGATTAGGCATGCTGTACACCAAATTTCGGAGCCGGTGCTGAGGAATACCTTCCCATTCCTCCACCAGTGCTTGTATGAGCTCGGGAAGCGTGATTGGTGGGGGGTTTCGACCTTTCACGCATCTCTGAAGCTCGTCCCAGGCGTGCTCGATGGGGTTTAAGTCCGGGCTTCGCGCTGGCCACTGCATGAGTTCGATACCGACCTCTTCAAGGTAGTCATGTACAATTCTGGCGGTATGGGGACGCGCATTATCATGCATTAATATGCCATGCCGGTCCATCCTGGCCATGAAAGGACCTACATGTTCATTGAGGATCTCTTCCACGTACCTCTCTGCATTTAGAGTTCCATTTTGAATGGGCACCAGCTCGGTGCGGGCCTCAGCAGAAATCCCAGCCCAAACTTGTACGGAGCCTCCACAGTACGCCAATTTTTCCTCCACACACGCTTGATGGAAGCGCTCCCCTGGTCTTCTGTACACCAACTGCCTACCATCATGCTTATAAAGCATGAATTTAGACTCGTCCGTGAACATTACCCTAGACCAATCGTCTAGTGTCCAGTTTAGGTGTTCGCGCACGTATCTCTGTCTTGCAATTCGATGTCCCCGTTCCAGTTTGGGGCCATTTGCGGGCCTCAATGGTTTCAAATTTGCTTCAGCAAGACGTCTTCTTACTGTTTGAGCGCTTAAATTGCCACCTCCAAAGCGAATAAAGTGAGTTTTTAGACCAACAGCAGTTTGAAAACGATTTCGGAGCATTGTAGCCACCAGTTGTCTGTCTTCCCTGGCCGTTGTGCATCTTGGTCTGCCATTTCCTGGTCTTCTAAGGTGTGATCCGGTCTCTTGGTACCGCTGGACTACCCGCTGAACAGTCGACAAAGATACACCAATGTTTCTGGCTGTTTCACGCTGGCTCCGCCCAAGTTCCAAAAAAGTTAGGATTCTGGTACATTCCTCTAGCGTGACTGCCATGCTTCACCTCACAGAATAATAATTATGCACGTGGAAGACGTTCACGATAATTTTTTTTGTGACAGAATAGAAATGGAAAGCATCCATAATGGCATGAAACAAAAATTTTGTTTTTAAAAATAGTCATTTTTTTAAATTTTGTTTTTCTAATGAAGTTTTTTTCATCAACCAGTTTAAATAATATGCTATTAGAAGCGCAACTAAAAAGTCTTTATTCTGTTTTTTATTTCATTGATCTAGCTTTGACAGTTCTGGAGGTATTTCAATTTTTGTGACTGACCCGTAATTTTTGGAACCGAGTGTAGTTAGTGAAAAGTTCTGCTGTTTTATTTCCATTAATTAGAAAACCAACAGACTTGAAAAGTTACTGAAAATACAGTTTTTTTATTACATAAGAATATCTAGAGAACATAAGATAGACTACAGTTGTTTACAGGCCATGTATATAAGGTTTTGAATACCTCGTTAAAGAATAAATCAATATTTCGAAGTTCACACACACAACGTCATTCATACTAAACATAAAACACATAATAAAACTTGTCAACAACCTAGAAACCCAAGCTTTGGTTTATAAGGGCTAGCTCACTTAAAATGCAAGTGCAGTTACAAGATGTCAGGAGTTTCCAAATATTTTGTGGAAGAAAAAGCATGCATAGAGTAACCGTCAACAACCTCCAGCATTCCAATAATAGATGACCTCTCCTTAACAAGGAGATTTTGACTAAATCTACCACGCTGGCCAGCCAGATTGGTATAGAGTTTATTTCAAGTTTTCCTTCTCTTTGCAGTGAAGTTGTACTTCGTAGTTTGATCACTTATAGCATGGTGACCCATACTGTGGCGGCTCATACTTTGAATCCACTGTACATTTATTAAAGCGAAAACGTATATCAATCGTGTTCTTCCAATATGTTTAGAAAACTTTCCAAAGAATTTTCTTCTCCGTTATACAGGAGTAGTAATCAGTTGATGACGTAAGCACAAAATTGTATTCTTTGTAAACAAAAATAGAAGCGTATCTTAACAAGTAATGACGAGGGTTCAAAGATCCTGTACAATAATGGGACATAAATAAACGTCACTTCGATTTTCGTACTTGATTGATCGTTTTTCTTGCTGGGACTTCAAAGACAGTTTGAGGTACATTATCAACTGTATATATTAATACTAGCTTTCGCTCTTGGCTCGGTTTAGTGTATGTCGGTTTTTGTGGTAAAAAGTAGTATATGTCCTTTCTCAAGCTGTAGACAAACTGTGTACAAAATATTATTTGAATCGGTTAAGTTGTTTTAGCGTGACAACGCGACAAAGAGAGTTACTTTCGCATAAAAAAAATAATTTGAGTAAGGATGAATCTATATAACTAAATAAAATTGAAGTGTATGTAGTACTACCCTCACACAGAAGACCATCCTAATAATGACAGCATTCTTGCTGTCGTATTTCGTTGGTGAGTGTGAGACCGGAGGCCCAATCATTCTGCATCATTCTCCCGCCCTTCGAAGGCCGGGAGAATGATGCAGAATAATCTAACCAGGCTGCCATGGTAGGGGTCACCATGCTACATTGCCTACCCTCACAATAAGCATAGTGGCCCCTACTCCTGGATTCTACTCATGCTTTCCATCAGGCAGAGTAGAGTCACTTTGGCAGGCTTAAATAAAAAAAAAAAAAAAAAAAAAAAAATCAAATCAACAGTTTTTTACTAAATGCATATGAAAGTATGTACGGTACTAATATAAAAACGTACTTGTATCTGTCTGTTTGTCGGTCTGCTTGTTCCGGCTAAGCTCTGGAACGACTGGATCTATTCTAACGGGTCTTTTTCTGGCAGAAAGCTGATGACCTAATAAGTACCTTTGTAAATTTTTTGAAGACTAGCTTTACTCACGATTTACAACAACAACCATGGGCAACACCGCGGGACACAGTGAGCCCATGCTATAATATTATAATGTTGAAGAGTTTGTTTGTTCGGGTTTTTTCTCCTTTTGAGAGAGAGCATATATTACGTGAGCTATATAAACGGTTAAAGTTTCACAAAAACAATGTGTTAAAGAATTGTTCCTCTTTAAAAGTTTAGAGAAAAGTCTGCGACAGTGTATATCTATATTTTAAGGTAACATAATGACCTGTTTCACTGTTGCCTTAGTTACTCCTGATGTCGTCAGCTTTCTGCCAATGTAAGTCACGTCAAAATTAGTCCAGCCATTCTAGAGCTTAGCCGAAATAGACAAATATAAGTTTAAAAGAATCTGATTTGATGTAAGTACCGTACTTAAATACTTTCATAAGCATTTAGTTAAAAGCTGTTCATATTTTATTTTTTTATTTATGTATAAACTTTATGCACTAATTTTGTACATAGGAAGGCTTAATGCCCAAGGCATTCTCTTCCAGTCAACCTTCGGGTTGTGTAGAAATCTAATAAGGTAGGTGCACAGAGGTCAATTACTGCGTACACTAGAATATATACACTTCAATTGTATTTCTTTGTATAGATTTCTCAAGCACCGAGTAAGTTATCAACTGGAAATTAATCCTTACTAATATTGTAAATTCGAAAGTAACTTTGTCTTTTTTTTACGCTTTCACGGCTAAAGCGCTGCATCGTTTTCACCGAAATTGGGAATGAAGATACTCTGATTCTTGAGAAATGACATAGACTACTCTCTCCAAAAACTGGCATACATAGAAGCAGCGCCATGGGTAAAATATAGTGTTATAATTTCATATTACAGAACAACACGATTTGGCCAGCGAAGTCACCCCTTCAGAGTGGAAGACATACGCTCCAGAACTAAGCGGTTCGGGTCTTCCTTATTGTGCCGAGCAGTTAAACACTGGAACTCACTACCAGATTATGTTTTTCCTTCTTACTATGATCCCGGGTCCTTTAAGCGGGGCGTAAAAAGCATCTCACTAGGCCGCCATAATGTGGTTCGCCATACTGCTTGCATTTGCAGTGAGTATGGCGACCCCCACTTATGGATTTTACTCATGCTTTCCATCAGGCATAGTAAAGTCACCTTGGCAGGCGTTATATAAAATATATATATATATATATTGATTGAAGTTAATGCAACTTTTTCTATGCATCGTAATAAGTATGTATGTAACTACTTACATGACTTGTATGTATGACTTTATTGCTTATTAAATTGTGTAATTTATTTCAGCTTACCGAGTCACCATACAACCTTTCTTTTAGTAGTTCTTAATGTTCTTACTTTTCTTTCCAAGTGAGTGAGGTTACTAAAGGTCAAACCATAAAGTTAATTCTGTGGAAAGGACACAGGAAGCGGCAACGCACTTGTAAGTCTCTAGTTACAGATACAATTCTCAATCACTTAAATAAATTCCAAATAATAACCTCAGTAATAACCTATTAATCTAACATTCAACGTTTATTGAAATGGTTATTACTTACTCGTGTAACCACATTTATACGATGTGGATTGAAAAGTTAGTGGCCTCATAATATACCTACAGGCCTACTTATAACGTATGTAAAACTATTCAGAAGTCAGAGACGGCAATAGAGAAATGCATCCCATTAAATGATTGGATATTCTTAGCATACAGGGCAAGATTTGTAGAGGTATTGGTGTGGAACGCTACGAGTCGCTACGCTAAGTGTAAATTCACAAATCAAGTGCTACGAATGGATGCTTCGAGAGAGTACTCTGGCATTCCGATCTTTGAAATAATTATTCTTATCTTACAATTATTTCAAAGTACCTATGTCGTAATTAAAGTTGTATTTGAATTCGTAGTTTATATTCCAATTTAACATATTATTTCATATTCACACACATCTTTCTGATCCCCAAAGAGACATCTACTGTGATATGAAAACCAGATCGCTGATAAATACAAATAAATTTAAATTAAATGTTAGTGTTTAGATATGTTTATGGTAAATGTCGTTGACTACGTAAAAATTAAAATCAACATCATTAATTTAAGGTCCATCAACCCTTTATTGTTGCATACCTTTCCATCTCTCGCTACAGGGAGCTAAAAATAAAAACGTCAAAGAAATAAAAACATGAAATGTTGAAGATCAAAATCGATATCGATAAAAGGCACCGAACAGCACTATCGACACACAGTCGTAAATAAGGACGGGCCGATAGACAATTTCAACCAGTGCTGCACACAGGAATTAAATTACACATTAATCGCGTGAGTGAGCCTTGAATGTGGACCCCAAACGGGTGTTTAATGCTGATAGGGCTATCAAGCCTGAATTACGTTTCTGAAGTAAAAGCAAACAAAACCAGCGTCGTATCACTGTGAACAAACTTAGACAAATAGAGATATAAGATAATATATCTGACATCTGACACACACCCCATCTAGTCCCAAATTAAGAAGAGAATGTACTAGGCAACGAATAAAAACTATATACAATATACTTTATACAATATATTTATATAATATGCGTGGTGACAGATTAAGAATACGGAGTGTCACCACCCCTATTCATCCCGTAGGTGTCGTACTAAATAAGTCCTACTGTGCAACAAAAAACAAGCGTATGTCATGATTAATTCTTAGTAAAATTACGAAATATGCCAGTGTATTTTTTGTTGTTGTAATTTCTTGTTTTTCTTAGACGTACATAGAAATTGATGAAGCGGTTTAGCCGTAAAAGTATAAAGGATAGACAGGAAGAACAACTTTTGATTTTTTAATATTATAATATGCATCTATGCATAAGATAGTAGGTATACGTATAATTCGTTGCTGAGAAATAAGCCTTACGGTAGAAATGTATAATTTCTCTAATTTTAAATGATTCACTCAAAATGACTACTGTGCTTGAGGTCTCGGTTTCGATTCGCAGGTTGGACCAAATGTTTGTGCGATCCGCAAATATTTGTTTCGGAGTTTGGATATTTTCTATGTATAAAATACCAAGTGTAGTACTGTATAGAGTTCAATTATTGTTGGTTGGTTAGTTGGTTGGATGTTATCAAAATTAAAAGTAAAGTCTAAAGTCATTATAACAAAATTTACTATATAAAGACCATCTACATAAGTTAAAGATTTTTTATAATCAGTTCTGCTATATTTTCTACCGTTTCGCAACGCGGTTCATAAATTATCGCTTAGATAACCAAAAGCCTGAGATAAATTGAGGTTATAATCCAATTTCGCCGGAAATGTTCGAGGAATAAAACCGTTTTCTCTATAGATCTAAAAAAATTACTACCATCAATTTTATTTATATTCTGGACAAATTTTAATTCAGGATATTTACGCAATTACATTTATGAGTAATGTTCCTGGCGGCAGAATAAAAAATGCATTTTCTACGTCACAAAACAAATGATGAAATTAGCTTATGTTCATGACGTCATAAAAAGTTTGATAATTCTCATCTTGCTTGAGATTGTTCGTTTTAAGTACGGACGTATACAAATACACCTATCGAATATATGATAAAGTCTTCATTATCAGACTATGTTTAGTGCTGAACGAAGCCCTCAAAGAGCGGTTTCAATCCCGGTCTTGTAGCGAAATTTTCCTCAAATAGTGTATCATGCCGCAGGGCGCCCTAAACTACGTCAGTCTAATTGCGGTCTCTTTCAACCCGTCTACGGCAAAGCCAAAGGAAGGTTATGATTTTGACAGGTTATGTATGTGTATATGTTCATTTGTTCCTGGACATTTGTTTCTGGACGAATGAGGTGTATCTTGATCGTCCGCTGGTTATAGTGTTTAGTAAGCTTAGAAAAATGCATTATCCAGTCGAATTTCATAAAGATAATGTAATACTTGTTTTTCTCTTTTCAGTTCCGTATTTTTAAAACAGTCGGGTTATTCGTTTCTATAATAATAATTTCATTCAGTAACGTTGTAAATCAAGTGTCCGGTAAATCATGTTTCATACTTTTTCAGCATCTTTTATTGTAGTAGTTGGGTTTTAGTTTTAATTTTTTTGTGTTTAAAACCTATTGAATACATACGCGGCTCTCTTCCACTATACCGCACTTATTCTCCTTATTGTCAGGTACTCTAAATCTCTCTCAATAATTACTTCTCGAATGTTATCGGCTAGTGAAACACCTAGCGTCACACGTTAAGCCGCCTTAAAGTATTTGATCAGTCCAACAATGAGTCTCGAGGCCTTAATTTACCTTGTTTTTTTATATATTTAAGCCTACCAAAGTGACGACACTGCTTGATGGACAGTATTCGTAGAATCCAAGAGTAGGGGTCACCATCCTCATTGTGAGTACACACAATGCACCAATGTGGCTTACACAATGGCAGCTCAGTTAGATGCTTCTGCATCATTAGGCCCCCGACCTCACACTCACCAAAGCAATGCTGTCATTTTTAGGTTGGTATTCTGTATGAGCATAGTACTACCCTAGTTGAACCGACCCATTCATGTTGAAATCAACGTGGCTCTACTACCTTTATAATTATAAGGATTACAAATGGGATTGTCTTAATAAATAATCAATCGAATAAAATGTTTAAAACCATTATTGATTTTTACCTGTATTTCTCTTTAAATCAATTTAAATTGATACTAAAGTATTTTTCCTAATTTCTAGCAAGTTTTATCCTAATAAATCAGTGGATTTCAGATGCTTCAAAGCTGAATGACTGCATCAGTAACTTTAATTAAGTAAGTTTACTCCATATCACATGCAGTTCATTATTCTACTAAGTTTAGCAAGATGTGACCAGACGCGTGTGGCGAAATCTGAACTGCTGATAGTTTTTCATCTCTTGACCTCACATGGTTCAAGAGTTGAATATATTTGTTAGTATTTTTTTTCTGATAAATTATCCACTAATATTTTCATTTTTGAGAAGTTCCCTAAAGTTTTGATTAAAACGTATTCAAATCACGTAAATGTGGAGTTAAGATTTTGAAACGCCCTACCGATGTAGAGTGAATTACTTTTTACTCTAACTTCGCAATTTATTTCCTAAGCCATTTTTTTCATTTTACGAATATATGCACAATGTTCATCTGGTGACATTATGCAATTGGTGACGGATAACGAATACAAAGTGTCATCACTCCTACGGGAGTAAACTACGCAGGACAAAAACACTGCAAAAATAAATATTATATTAAATATGCTCTAAGAAAGTCATGCGGAATGAGTGGATATTTGAAGCTACGGTAGGAGTCTCTCTGAAGGACAAAATATGGGACGAAGTGATCTGTCAGACAACCAAAGTGACTGACATGGCTCTCAAATTCAGTATGTACCAGCCTATTGAAACTTCAACATATGTTAAAGTTTCAATGGGCTGGTCATAATATATCACCGCTGGAGTAAGCGTGTTCTGCTCCCTAGCCAAGTTTCAAACGTTTTTTCTATTCTATTCTCTATTCTCTTGTTTCATTGGCTAATATCACTCAGTCGTGTGGAGTCATTTTGACAGCTTGTGCCTACATTTTCAAAAATTATATACCTTATACCTAATTATAATCATGTTCGCCGACTAACGTAACGTAACGTATTTACCAGTATAAATCTCTAAGCATCTTTATTTAGGATAACATAGATTAAAAAGCGTAGTTTTAAATTCATCATCAGATGTTTTTAACATACATCATCAGATCATCAGATCATCATCAGATGTTTTTAACAAAGCATGACTCGAACAAGTAGCTTTTCTTATAACAATATAAAATACTTATTTTCTAAATCAGTACTGGCCATAAAGTCGATTCAAGCATTATTTTTTGCATTTCAAAAATAAAAGCACACTTGAACGCTAGTCACGCGCACTGTGGGAAGAAGGTGAATAAAAAGAAAACAAGACCACAAACTACGAACTATAATGCCCTCCATTATTCATTCTTTGATGGGTATTTCTGTCTCCAAAGCATGAAATTTTCACTCACATTGTCTAAAAGCGGTTTCCGATAACGATTCTGTCATATGATATTGGCAGATACATATAAGAACCAATGAACACATTTTCAAGGTTTCTTAAATCCCATTTTAATGTATCTGGATGTTATATAGTAGCGCACTTTAAATTACATTCCTGATGACGTGGAATCTTTAAATTTTAACTTCCAAGTTAAGGATATAGTTGTGTAGTAGACATTTCGATCGACAATGACATGGTTAGTCGTATACTAGACCTCGACTCATCGGTATTTTCAGGTCAGAATGTTTCATTATCTGCTGTTCCCAGATCACTCCTATTTCAGACGCAGAGTAGCACTGTGTTGTTTCACACGGTTTTATTCCGATAAATCAAACTCCGTTGGAGTGACAGCTTGTACTGTAAAAAACTTATTAAAAATTGGTAGCATTTTATGCTACGACTGCAAATCACATTTTCTGTCTTTGCCGGGAGACAAAATAATAAGCGATCGGCTACACTTTATAATAGAATTAACAATAAAGTATACATGTACCCAAAGAAACAATACGATTGTAAAAGAACTTTAACAGATTGGATAAGATCACTTACGTATGATGACTCGGAGGTACTCTTGGAATACATGAAATGGTCAATGAAATCACACACCACACCACACCACACCTCACCTCACCTACAGCTATATCTCTAAACACTAAACGCACAACACACACACATTGCACCTCACAAGCCCTAATATAATTGTGTTTTCTATGTATAATATGTATGTATTTACAAAAAAAAGCATGTTTATGTATTAGTTGTTTAGTATCCATAATACAAGCTCTACTAAGTTTGGGACTACATGGTTTTGAGTTTATTTATTTAATATCACTAATTCAGTTCAGTCAATCATCAATGCACATTTAACATATAAATGCTAACCATTACACACACTCACACGCGACTTCCTTACGAGTATATAACAGGGAGTACACATTTGCAGACAATTTGACAAATTTCAATTGTTTTTTTTTTATATCGCTTTTGTAGCATGAATATCATGTACCTGAATTGCCTGACTGGAGCTTTCCAACACAGGCATTATTTGCATAAAGGGAAGCTCTAAATACTTATATATTTATAATATAAATTTAAGAAGCAATAAACATATTATCAGTACTACAATTATACCGCCTATATAAATCCTCGGAACCTGCCTTCTTGGATATCGTTACACATCACGAGAGCAACTAATTGAATACCGATGTTAACGTAGTTATTTGGTATAACATATTATATAGTATCTGCTCTGATAAATCTGTTTATATACCATACCAATACATAATACATGTTAATACCAAATTGAGTAGTTATTAAATACCTACTCGTATGTAAATGTTAACTTGCCATTGGGGAGTACCTAGGATGGGTAAGCACTTAATTTGTTTAGCTTTTTGCACCGATAGTGGGCAACAGTAAACTTAATACATACAGTAATAGACCAGTGCTTTTAGCTCTTAAAATAACAAAAAGTGAACATAAATTATAGTAGGATGAAACCCATTGTAAAACGAGGAGAATATTGCAAAAATTAAACGAAAAATAAATTACGGGCGATCTGAGGTCGGGAAGGGGGAGAGGGGGGGTTTTTAAGGGAAAAAAATGGCTTATCTCGATTTCCGGCAAAACTACAAGTCCTATGGAAAAAAGTCAAATGGCAAAGTTATAGGTTAAAAAAAAGATCTACAACTTTTGCATACACACTTTTTTCACATAACCTCAAATTTATGTGAAAAATTCAAAAAACCAAGTTTTTGGTTTTTTATTTTTATCTTTTACAAATAAAATTATGTTCTTAACGAAATTTTGTGTAAACTTAGCTTTTCATGTCTTGAATACACCGTAATTTATTTGATTTGAAATATCTATTTTTTCACCTCATTTTGACTGAATACCGAAAAAAAACCCTAATTTTCAATCGAAAATTCGTCCGTCAAAATATCAACGTTTTTGACAAAAATTGGGTGTTTTCTATTCGATGAAATGTCTACTTTCCGATGGTGTAAAAATATATTATATACATTACCATAGTAAATCTTCTCAGAAAATGCAAAAAATGAAAAAACTCAAATTCGATATTTTTTAATCGTTATTGAGATATTTACACTTTAATCACTCGAAAAACGTAAGATTGCATGTTACAATGATAAACAAAAATATTACAAATAGAAATATACTACTATAATTAACAAAATAATAAATAAAAAAGTTAATATTTAATAAAACATCTACAATACTTTGAGAAAGTTGCAGAATCTTCTTTAAAGTATATGGTTATGTGCCTATTTATTACTATTTTAAGATAATTTAATACCTGAGTGACCTATGAAACATTTTTGGCTATTAAAAATGTTTTTCTTAGAGAAGTGGGCAAGGCAGGTCTGGGCCTTACTACATACTTGCTATTTCGTAGCAGCTGTAAAACAGAGCAGTGTACGACATCTTTTATAAAACTACACGTGCAGGCTGAGTTATTTTCTATGAAATACATTTTGATGGCCTAAAAGTTTTCGTAGGTCACTCAGGTATTAAATCATCTTAAAATAATAAACAGGCACATATGCATATAAAATAAAGAAGATTCTGCAACTTTCTCAAAATATTGTAGATGTTTTATTAAATATTAACTTTATTATTTATTATTTTGTTAATTATAGTAGTATATTTCGATTTGTAAAGGAGGAGATCCTTTTACAATGGGTTTCATCCTACTATAATTTATTTTGTTTTCAAACACTAAAAGCACTGGTCTATAAAGCTTTAGGCGAATTTTGCCAACAAAGTTTCGACTTATGCAGAAAACAAAGCAATAGTCGTATGCAAACAAGAAACACAAGGAAGCAAGTAATAGTCGAATATAATAAATAAGACGAAAAGCTATGTTAGTCCAGCTTATGTTCTGTTATACATTTATTTTTTCTAACTAGATTATATTTTGTTTCTGTTACTAAAATGTTCATGCTCTTCAGTAAAACACAAATAAAAAACCAAGGAATCTTTTAGTTTAGTTTTTCAGGCTTCAGTTTTGATCCTCTGATTATTGCAACAATATTAATTTTAGATGCCATAGGCCAAAAATTATGTATACTTACATAATGCCTATTCCATTACAACAATAAAAAAAATACAATATTTACTATTTCAGAAGTTTTATAACGAGTCCCAACCGATATCATTAGTGCTGCTCCTATATCGGTTAAAGGTCAACCGACCGTAAATAAATTGCTCATCAGGACGATACGTTTCGTGTTTCCCGATATCCTAATTTAGCTATCGGATACTTCTCAATACCCATGAATATCGATATTTCTTGGAAATACGACGGGTTGAAGTAAATTTTGAATTAATTTAACTTTATTGATGGTTTTTACTTTTATTTATTCGAGGTCGTGAATGAATCCAATTTAAATATCCGTGTCTGAAGAGTTGATTTATTATATCCAAAATAACAGCTTTCTTTTGAGTCCAAATTTAAATAAATGTTTCAAATATTTTGGAAATCTGATACACAACATCATCTAGTGTCAAACTAAGCAGACATTGTACTATATCAATACACATTTCTTTGTAAATACATACATATTATACATAGAAAACGATGCGGTATTGTCACGTAACTCGGCTTTAGTCGCCGGTTTGTGCACGATAGATAGGAGAAAGAGAAATATACTAAATCACGAGAGTTTACAAGAAGTTTAATGTTTTAACAATCAATACAATTGGATAGATGTAAACGGAATACAAGGGCTAGTTCGCGAGCACGTTAGGGCGTGGGCTCTTGAGAGTTTGGTCGGTGATGCCTCCGGAAATAGGAGACACTTAACTTGAGCAGCGAAGCAGTAGAAAAAAGGGCTGGGCTCGAGGCGCGCGCTGTTTATATAGCCGCGCGGAGCAACGAGGAGACGCTCGCCTGCTGGCGGGGAGCGGGGCAGTGTAGCCACGTTACAGTATAAGATGCGTGTGTGTTCTTAAATAATCTTAGACCAGTTTTCGAAGAATCGAATATTAAATAAAATCGGCCAAGTGCGTATCAGGCCACGCACAGGAAAGGGTTCCTCAGTCACCCATAATGGTACGTGGATTTAAAATCGTATCTAATAGACAATTGTTATGTTTTCGTACTATTGCGTTAATTTTGTATGGCGTTTTGCAAGTAAGCTCATTATACAAGTTAAGCCTCTATAACTCCTGAATTAACAAAGTCATCTAATCTGTTATAGTTTTCCTTTTAAAGTTTATTATATGGATCACCATCACAAACTTTTTCAGATTTTTTAACCAGTCGTTAAGCTTTTTAAGAGTGTCCTTTAAAGTGGGATTTCTCGCAAACGGATTCCTAAATCAAAAAATCGTCTTAGAAACCCTTTATTTTTTTTAAAAGACCTATCTTATGATATCCCACATAAAAAAAACATCCCCACTTTACGCATTGGGGAGGTACCCCAAAGTAAAATATTTTTCATAATTTTATTGTAGCCCTTTGTCGACGTAACTACAACACATATTCGTGCAAAGTTTCATCTTTCTAGCACTTACCGTTTGGACGGTAAGGCGAGGACGGACGGACGGACGGACATAAGGAATCATAAACTTCGGAAACTTAAATAGGACATTAAAGAACATACACACATGGTTAACTGAGGTTTTCCCGTGTGGTTGTGGATTGAGAAAACAGAGTGTAACTATGCTTATAGACCCCATGGATGTAATCACATCACGGCAAAAAAGAAACAAATCCTGTAAAACCTGTCTGGCCAGCGTTGTACAGTACGTCAAAAGTCCCCTGTTTTTGTGGTGAAGGAAGTAATCAAAAATACTATGTCCAGGTCACTTGATGGTAAGAACTATTATTGTCCTAGCAATTAATTTTTTTTCTCACTCACACTATATTTAGACGTTATTCTTAAAGTCGCTTGTAAACGGGCTATAAAAATTGCATCATGTCGACTATTTTTCTTGACTAATATAGCTCATTATATTTGCAACTTTAAGCAAACGGGTTAAATCATTTGCAATATAGCCGGCTAGACATTAAATACTTGCAATTATAATGAAATATATTGACAATATCGTGCTATACAGCAATATTGCACTGCGTTGAGATATATAATCAGCAACTTGGCGGCTATAATATTGCAGCAAGAAATTGACAAAAAATAGCCCGCTTACGAACACCTTTAGGTATATATATATCTCAAAAATATAATATAGCCTAACCACCAAGGCCTTTGAAAATACGATATAAAACTCGTTTAACCGCTGACTTCGCTTTTGGACTTTTAAAGTCGTGTTCATACTCAGTTTGCAACTTATTATATCATTTTTGGTATTCATTCATGACTCAGTTGGGGTGATGTATGTTTACTACCTATTGTTAACATTGAGCTTTATTACTACAGCCGTGTACAATAGCTTCGTGCATGAAAGATGACAAAGGATATCCATATTTACTTATTACATCTAAGATTGCATGGTTCAAAGAGAAATTGGTCGCACGCGTTCAAGTATCAAGGTACCGCACAACGCCTCATTAAAGTGTATTTTAGTGACATGACATGTTATGAAGGGAGTGATATTATTTATGGAGATGAAATATAATTAAACTATCATGACGAGGAATAACTCCTATAAACTATTGATTCTTGAACTTATCGATTTATCACCTCTATGGTCTCAAATCATAAATAGGCCGACAAACTCACGTCCCGCGACAAGGTTCACGCTGTATTCAGCATGAACAGACTGCTATACCGAGGCTACCCTTTCACAGAAGAATAACCTAAAATGACAGAATTGGTGTTGAAGTGTTTCGTTGGTGAGTATGAGATTAAAGGCCTAATGATGAAGAAGCATCTCAATAGGCCGCCATAGTGTGGGTCACTATGCTGCATTGTCTGAATTTGCAATAAGTACGTTGACCACTCCCTACTCATGTTTTCCATCAGGCAAAGTAGAATCACTTTGGCAGGCTCATAAACACATTAAGAAAAACCGTACACACTCACAGTCACAATCTTATACAGCTTTATAGATATTGTGAAATTTCGGATATCTTGTGTTATAGTTAAAGTCCTAGCTATGAAGATCAGGCAATCGTATTGACTGATAGTCTGCGCCTATCACAGTGTGACTATAACAGTCAATGCAACAATTGTGTAACTTTACAAACGAAATAAATACTTACATCGAGTGCATTTGAAAAGTTTTCATCTATAGCTGAAAATAATCAGCTCAAATCAACTATTTCACATATAGACGTATCTCCTAAGGCTATTTGCATGCTCTAGTTACATTTGCAATATAAAGCATCTATCTGTGAAAATATTTAATAAATATAATGTGCTGTGTTGTGATGCACTTTCAAGGATGTCGCGTCGTATGAAAGCGCTCAAAGTTGTAAAGTAAAAGTAAAAGCTATTTTCAGAGAAAAATCTTTTCCAACACGTCTAACGTTCGCTCTTGCTGTTTAGTGGTTCATATTTGAAAAAATATTGAATTGTGTATTATGAAAAACAACATTTTGATTTTCATTTACAAAAACTTTGGAGTGCTTAAAAAAATGGGTTTCATCCTACTATAATTTATGTTCACTTTTTGTTATTTTAAGAGGCTTCTACCCTGGTCTATAATGTTTGTATGTACATAAGAAGCACATAAAAGTACAATTTTGGAACACTTTTTGGTGTATAGTAAAAAAACTGCAAGATATGTTGTAATACAATGCTTCCTTGTGCAGTTCCATATACCATTGACTTCATATTTATTTTATTTCTAGTATACAATATAGAAATCCTTATCCTTGCTGTTTAATGTTTGTACCTGGACGTATGGCCTTAACCCTCTCCTGAGAAGAAATACGAGCAAAGCAGTAAGATATTATGGGTTGATTGATACAATAAGGAGAATAAATTTATAATCCGTAACAATGATGAGATAAATTACGCTAATAAATAAATTCACTGTTTGTGTTGTAGTTTTTCGTTGGCGAATGCAAGACTGGAGGTCTAATCCCTCGATAGTCGAAATACTGAGGGTCTCGGTACTGCACTATCTGCATTTGCAATGAGTATAGTGATCACTAATTTTAATCTACTCATGTTTTCAACCAAGTAAAGTAGTTAGTTCAGGAACTCATATAAAAAATTGTACTTCATTATAAATACATTACATGCATCGCAACCAAACGCTGGGATTTACGATTATTTTAAGAATATATAAAATAACGGCATCTTAGCCAAAATAAAAGAAGCTTTCAAAACAAAATAGTAAGTACCTAGTTATTTTTATTGTAAATTCGTAAACTAGATTATTCAAAGTTCTATCCAATCAGTCATAGAAATATAGATTTTGTTTATACGTTTGTTTGAAAAGAACCAAATTGAATACGAGGTTCGCATGCATGGAAAACCATTGACCTTTAAGCTTGAAGCGTAAATCTATACACATAAATAAAATTGAGAGTGTCTTTATGTAATAACAAATGATCAATTTTTTTACTAAATGCATATCAAAGTATATACGGTACCAACATAAAATTACAATTTTGTTAAAAATGTCTCTGTCTGTCTGTCTGTCTGTTTGTTCCGGCTAATCTCTATAACATATGGACCGATTTTAACGGGACTTAAGCATTTTTTTAACATACTAGCTTCGCTCCGCGGCGTTACTCGCGATATATAACAACAACCGCGGGTAGCACTCCGGTACTCAGCTAGTATAATATAACAATATAGTAAACCCTTGCTTGTTAAAAGAACACGAATATTCGTTGTAGTAAACCTAGATACCTAATACTTAATTTCTAGAGAATTTTCAAATAAATTTAAAGTAATGAAAGTAACAACAAATATGAAGTACAAAGCCTTATTACTTAGAGCAATTTGTTTTAAGCATTAATTAAATATAAGATACTAGTTGACCCAGCGAACTTCGTACCGCCCAACTTTAAAATTCCAGAACTTGATCGCAGCGCCACCTACCGGGTCCAATTGCGAATCTAAACCATTCCCAGATCCCCTTGAACACACACAAAAAATTTCATCAAAATCGGTCCAGTCCTTTGAGAGAAGTTCAGTGACATACACACTCACACAAGAATTATATACATATATTAAGATAACACCCGCGACTATGACGCTTATGGTATTACGCTACCAACGGTCACTCATGTACTGACCGCGCCTTCGTTGTTTACCCTCGTAGATTTTTTCTAATAACCTAGGGCAACTAGGCTATGTTCGCCTCAGAGGAAATAAAATATGCCTTTTCTAAAAAAGAATCATTTCGCTCTACCCACAAGCTAGCAAACTTGAAGTTGTAAGTAAAATGAACGAGACGTCCCCCAATAAAGTAGTCGGGTTAATATCCTTTTCATTATTTGCCACAAAATCGGCAAGACACCTTAAGTTTAGCTCATTAAATGTAGAAGACTGTTTCAATTTACTTGCGCAACAAGTTTAGAAGAGACTTAGACGGAGAATGACGGTAAGTAAATTGTTTTTTAAGGTTATTGTGAAAAGATACTGTAGTATTTACAGTGTAAGACATTTCACTAAAGTAATCACTAGAACTGGGATTAAGTTATTTTAAGGGTTTAGTGAGATTAGCCGAGTCTTGAATAAACCTCTTTTTAAATTATAAACACGCAACCTTACTGTAATCGACAGTCTGCCAACAGGAAGAGATCTACCACCAATTTATCAACCAACATCTGTACGTGACCACGACTGCTCTGCTCAGTGCGGCAGAAGAGAATAAGAAGACGACTTTATAGGAGATTGGGTTTAAAGGTCGGTAACACAGCAGGTATTTAGATATCCATGGATACAGTAGTGACTGTTTTCTACACCTAAGTAAAACAGAAAATAACTTTTTTAGGGTAGTTTACTTTCCCATACACCTTAAACAAAACCGACCGACCGTCGTGGGTTCAAATCCCACGTAGGATAACACTTTGTGTGATTCACAATTTGTTGTTCTGAGTCTGGGTGTTATTTGTGTCCGTTTCATGTATGTTTGTAAAGCCCCCCGCGACACAGGAATTTATATTCCTAATGCGGGAGTTGTCTTTTTAAAAAAAAAAAAAAAAAGAAAAAAAAAAAGAAAAAGACTTTTTTCAAAACAAATAGATAGAGGGATAAACGCACAGTTTTTGCTATTTACTTCTTGTAAGCATATAGATAAGTCCTTTAGATAATCTAATGTGTTACGGCAACTATTCAATTTCAGAAAGTCTTTTATCATGAATGAGTAATAACGATACGAAAGCTTAGTCATTTGAAATATTCACAAAGGTGATTTTCTTGTTAAGACCTTTGAGCTAAACCTGAATACATAATGTACGCTATGTAAGAAGAAATATCAGGCCGGGTATTCTAACAAGACAGGTATTAAATAAAATTTCTTTAAACAACATATTAATTTAAGGTAAAACACATTTAATTTGGTGTTTTCATTCTCAATCATTACAAAATATTACCAAACTCGGTTAGTAATTAACAATTTTGATATTATTTTCATTGTGTTAAATAACAAAATATTGTGTCCATGTCATAGATACACACACATATTAGTTTATTCACAGCCTCACTTTCAGGACGAACTGAGTTTCCATTTATTCAAAGACTTTCTTAAAGAAGCGAAATTTATACATTTATCAAAGGGTTCTCTCTAGTTTAAGCTCCTATCTCTCATAAGATTTATAATTAATCATTTGCGTTATCACACAAATGTCATAAATGAGCTAAGATATTAAATCAACTTAATGTAATTATGCTTCGCCAAGTTATGTCTAAGGCTTAACTTACTATAAGAGTAAGTACAAATACATCAAATATTATTTTAAAGCTATTTTAATGGATATTATATTCGTTACTAATATTATAAATGTAAAAGTAATTATGTCTATCTGTCTGCCTGTTTTTTCATCTTTCACGCCAAAACAACATAATCGATTTAAATGAAATTTGGTTCAAAGATATTGTAGAGCTTGAGAAAAAATATAGGCTATTTTTTCCCGCGATAACCGACATACACGCGGGCGGAGCCGCAGGCGAAGTCTAGTACTTAATAAACCATAATATGTACTTTTAAAGCATTTGAAGCTTTTAATATAAGGTATAAGGAATAATATATGTTTTGATGTAACTTCCAAGCACATGTAAAGCGGATTAAATGTGGAAAAAAATAGTAATAATTCATACTTGAAAATAAATTTTTGGCAGACATCTTTTGAAATACTCTTGATATCGTTACGTTTTAATACATCTACACAAAAATATAAAATTAAAGTGTCTATTTGTAATATCAAATTAACAGCTTTTTACTAAATGCATATGAAAGTGCATACCAACCCGTCCGGCCAGCGTGGTATAGTAGGCCAAAATCTCCTTTCTAAGGAGAGGCTTATGTCCAGCAGTGGACTGTTAAAGGCTGTTGATGATGATGATATGAAAGTGACAAATAGATAAAAAAGGCATTTTTTTATCTATCCGTCTTACTGTATATTTGTACCGGTTAATCTCTGGAACGGCTGTATCGATTTTAATGGAACTTTTAATTTCAGGTTGCTGATAAAATAAATATTCGGATATCTTACACACAACGTCATCTAGTCCCAAACTAAGCAGAGCTTGTATTATAGGTACTAAACAACGGATATAAAGACATAAACATACTTATTTTTTGTAAAAACATACATATTATACATAGTAAACACCCTAAGGATGCTGATGACATAAGGAGTAACTTAGACTATTTTCTTTAAGATTTGCTTCTCTCCGCAGCGTTGCTAGCGATTTACAATAATAACGGCGGGTAACACCGCGGGACTCGGCCTGTCTAAATATAAAAATGTGCGCTAAAATCATTTTCTTGTCCTAAAATTATTTAAGCGTACATTTTTATAAAGTCTAGTTCAACCGGAGTGATAAAAACTGCTCTTAGTCTATTATTTACTGGCTTTTCTTTATATCTGTGAGATCAGACACCCTGAACAACTTATCTCATTCTAAAGGACTTTAAAGGACGGTAACACACTCGTGAATCTTTAGTTGTGGGTGTCTAAGTATTGCAGTAGATACTTACCTTAAGTCTGTACTTTTTTTTAGCCGAGACGGCGCCCGCTTCTTTGCGGGCAGGCGCTAGGAGGGTCCAGATAGCGTAATAACAGCTGTTTTTTTTATCCAGCCTATTTCAGGCGCAGAGTGGCACACCGTGTGGTATTAGTCGGTTCGATTCCGATACACCGCCCTGCCGCAAACTCCGATGGGTTGATGATCAGAGTAGATTTCCACACGTATAAAAAAAAGTATCACTAAATTTTTTTCTGTTGAATTCAACCACCTCAATCGACGAGTCAAGAAAAAAACTTTTATATTTTATTGCCATTCCACCAACCATTTTTATACATCTAAACCTTTTTCATTAAATTAAAACAATTTTAAATAAAAATTTATAAGAAGATACATTAAAAAGCATGAAACATCACAAAAATATTTTAGTAATTAAATAAATATTTTGGACATCTTACACACAACATCATCTAGTCCCAAAGTAAGCAGAGTTTGTGTTATGGGTAATAAACAACTGATATAAATACATAAACATACTATTTTTTTGTAAATACATACATATTTTACATAGAAAAACATCCAGACTCCGAAACGAATATTTGTGAATCACACAAATATTTGGTCTGACCCGGGAATCGAACCCGAGACCTCTTGATCAGCAGCCGCAAACGCTAAACACTAGACAAACAAGGCAGTCAGTTAGTAGAAATACAACTGCCTAAGATAATTTTGGAAAATGGAGTTTCCATTAGGAAAAATAATCATTAGAAATCAATTTGGTTCTATATGTTGTTGCCATTCCGCCAACCAATTGTAAGCCTTTTTCGTAAAAAAAACAATCTTTAGCAAATACAATAAAAAGCTAAAGCTGTCTAAATAGAAGCAGATAATATAAAAATGGTAATCTCGTGAGATAAAACGCTCATTAGGGACGGTTTCCGCATACCGTTCTGATATTATGGTAATTAGGACATCTTTAGGTGGGGATATAAAGGTTTTTAAGATTGTTTTATATGGATTTTGATGAATACCGAGTACAAAATAAGATTTATGATGAATCTCACTGAATTCAATTCGACTTTCTATTGGTAAAATAATTATTAGTTAATTGTATCCTTACTAATATTATAAATGGGAAAGTATATCTGTCTCTTTGTTGCGTTTACACAACCAAAGAAGAAAAAAATTGGTACACAGGTATTCTAGAGCCTGAGAATGGACATAGGCTACATTTTACGGTGATAACCTTTAGCCCGGAGCCGCGGGCGAAAGCTAGTGAATATTTCATTGAACTGAAGTTATTGAGTTTAGTAGAAAACATTTTGTCAACCTAAAAGCAACAGATAGTTCAAGTCTACCATTAAAAAGATATCATTAGGATATTTGTTATCTTGTTTCATCGTACAAAATATTGGAAAAATAGCTTACATATTACTAGTATCCATGTCAGTTTCATCAATTAGTTCAAATATTTGTTTTAAAAAAGAATTGCGTTAGAAATTCCACATCCCAACATGGTTGAAATCTCAAATGGGTTAACAATTTACGTTAATTTTTTTTTTTTCGAAACACATATTTTAGTCAAAAGGAAGTTTAAAAAAGGTAAAAAATATATATATTTTGGAGATTTTGCACACAACGCTATCTTGTCAAAAACTAGCTTGTATTATTGGTACCAGACAACTGATATAAATACATAAATAGTAAATGCATACATAGAAAACACCCCAACGTCGAAACAAAATATTTGCAGACCATATCACGGCAGTCTCTTACGGTACCGCTATGCCACCGAGGCAGTAAATTAATATATGTTGGTTAAGTCCCATGCGATACAGGATTTATATTCCTAATGCAAGAGTTGCCATTTTAAAAAGAAATGTACAAGTAGTGGTACCAATAAGGGTTGTCTACAAACATCGATGTCTCACACAATACCCAACTACATCCAATAAGTACGGATCACTACCTTTCAGTTTGAAAGCTAGCTAACCTGTTATACCTACGTACATACCTCTTAAGTGGATTAAAGATCCCGGAGATCTTTTAACTTTTATAAAGTCAAAAGATCTCCGGGATCTTTATAGGTAGGCTTCTATTTTTAACCGACTTCAAAAAAGGAGGAAATTCTCAATTCGACTCTATTTTTTTTATGTTTGTTACCTCAGAACTTTCGATTGGGTAAATCGATTTTCATGACTCTTTTTTTATTTGAAAGCTGGTGGCTCCCATATGGTTCCACGATAAGGAAACCAGGATCTGATGATAGGATCCTTAAGAAATCGATAGAACTGTTTAAATATCATAGACACACCAGTCGCGATTTGGGTACTCGGAATTGTAATTTTTGTAAAAAATATTTATTTATGAAACATCTAACGGTTTAATAGTTAATTTGCAAAAATAACTGAGCCCTGCCCCGCAAAGATACCCGTAATTGTTGTTAATCACGACTAATTTAAAAAAAAAACGTTTGAGTTACTCCTTATTCGTTCAGCTATTTGTCAGAGAGATTATCCGGAACAAAAAGTTAGGCAGTCAGACCTATAGACAGACAATAATTTTAAATATAGATTTTTTGATGTTAGTGTTGTACTTACATTCACATTTATTTTGTGTAAAGCTGTTAATTTGTAATTACATTCTTGGTACAGGTACTAAAAGAATGTGTACAACTGTACATGAATATGAAAAGTGTATTTGATAAAAAAAAAGTATTAGCGGTAAATATATAAAAGAAGCTGATAAGTATTTACTGAATTCGCTCATGAATCTCTTGAAAAATGCATTCTCTTGAAAATGATATTTCTCATTGCAGATTTCGTAGTCAGCGTAGCATTTTGCTACGAAGTACGCTACGAAATTACCTTGCTTGGGTAGTTTCTGAAGCAGCTCGTCTCTGAAGTTCTCATTTATGAGTTGGGTCTAAAGTTTTGTATATAGTTGAGAAATACAATTCCAGTTACGTACCAAAGAGAGATACTTACAATTTATAAAATAACTAGTTCGATCTACGGCACTATAAGTCCTAAGAATTACTCGTAGCATTTACTCTTTATAAAATTAAGAGATTCATGAAATAAGAAAATACGTGAAATTCGAATATTTAGAGATGTGACGAAATTTCGGCTTTTACTTATTTTTTGTTTGTTACTCTAATATGTTTGTATATTTAGATGTCAATAATAAATAAATGTTAATAAATTCGAGGATAGTTTAAAAACATTTGGAATATAGGGTTACCATAATAAAGTAATAGGGATTTGAATTCTAAAAATTGATGTTTAAAAGAATTTGTCGGTTCCCGTAAGTTTTTACTTATATATGACTTTTTAACCTGAAATAAAATAATTATTGTAGAAACAAAATATCCGACTGCTTAAAAGTAATGAACTGAATAAAGCAAAACAAGTATCACAATATTATATATAAAATTTTCGTGACACAATGTTCGTTCCCATACTCCTCCGAAACGGCTTGACCGATCTTTATGAAACTTTATATGCATATTCAGTAGGTCTGAGAATCGGCCAAAATCTATTTTTTATACCCCTAGAACGCCAGCGGGGCATCAGCTAGTATCTGTATAAAATTAGACAGGCTAATGCATTGTTTTGGGTTATGATTCTTACTTGTTTTTCTCTATTCAATTCTGCTTTGTTGTTCTAGTGGTTAGCGTATGCGGCTGCTGATCAAAAGGTCTCGGGTTCGATTCCCGTGTCGGACCAAATATTTTTGTGATCCACAAATATTTGATTCGGAGTTTGGGTGTTTTCTATATATATATTATACATATATGCATGTATTTACAAAAAAAAAATGTTTATGTATTTATATCAGTTGTTTAGTACCCATAATACAAGCACTGCTTAGTTTGGGACTAGATGACGTTGTGTGTAATATGTCCAAAATATTTTTTATTTATTTATAACTTACAGTAGTCGGATTTTTTGTTTCTACAATGTTTTTTTAATAAAAACTATAACTTTATTCATTCATTCATGTCGTTAATTTGATAATATGTATACTTCCATGTCAACATTTACTTTGCAATTACAATAGAATTTCATTTCCTCTAATTGATTACCAAACCAAAATAGAAAACATCAATTTACGCATAGAAGTTAATAATCTAATTATGGTGTTTTCGCTCCAGACCACATTTTAAGTGCATTCTAAAAGGGCTTTACCTACGTAAATAAACTGTTAGTAAAGAGGCAAATAAAAATAATAAAATATTTAGGAACAAATTATATTTGGTAGTGTGAGGTGGAGTGACGTCGGGGTTCCAGGGACTTCTTTTCGATGGTATACCTGGTTCCTCGGCTTATAGTCTGTGAGACGGCGTGCAGTTTTAATCGGTTCGAGTTAGACATAGTCACCAACTGGTGGTATCCGTGAGGATTTCCGCACGAAAAAAAAAGGTGAAGTGAGGAAAGTGATAGTGTGAGGTGAGATGTGTGATGTTGGATTTCAAACGAGGCAAAACCTGCCTGTTGCAAACTTTTTTCATTTCCTATTCCATGTTCTTTTGTTGCGTTGGTTAATATTTGGTTTTACTGAGTGTCATTTGCCAATGAAACAAATGAATAGACAAAGAGAATATAATAGAAAACGAAAAATGTCCACAACTTCGCTAGGGTTAGCCCCCCTAGCGAAGTTGTGTACATTTTTCGTTTATTATTACTGTAATAACTAGATTGCCAATAAATTACTCATTATATATGTTAATACATATTACATATCTTTTTATAGTATAAAATGAAGTTGCTTACTTTGCATGTTCGTTTAGACCTTTGAAACTACTCATCGCATTTTAGTGCAGTTTCAGCAACGAATAGAGTGTGAAGAAGAAGATTTATATTCAATTATGTTTTTTGTTGTATACGGGACTTATTCGCGATAAAATTATTTTGAAATATTACGATATCTTTTACTTCTGGAAGTTTCCAACGGGTTAAACCGCTTCGTCACGGGTAGACTGTGTAACTTGAGTATGTGTAAAAGTCATGAAAGTCTATAAAAAGGTTGATAAGTATAATACATGCATAGCATATTGAAAGTAGAGGAAATTCATGAATTTGATAAACTACCGTACGAAGCCAGTACTAGTTATAGATAAATTACACACACTAAAATAAATAATAATACACATCACACAATTAATTTTCCTGGGTAGGAATGATACCCACAACCTCGGGCTTAACTTACGCTCACTATCTAAAAGACCATTATATCTTAACTATAGACAATTCACGATCATTTGGTGATGGTGGGCTGTCACTGATCAATCCGTCACAATCACAGTCAGCCACACTGTGACCGAAGTAAATGCGACCCTAATCAACTTAGTTGGTACAGTGACTAAGATTGATTATCTAGTTCATTCCGATATAAACTATTAAGTAAGCTTAGGTTACGTGTCAGAAAATAAACCAGTAATTAACCAAGTTAGTTGAAAATCTTTTATGTATTTGGGTATATTCAATTTATTAACACGGTAGTATTAGTCAATAACTATTCAATTGCTGGAATAATGATGATAAGTAGACATAGAATAAAAGTATTTCACAAGAATATTAAGCAAAGGTGTTCTGCAAAACAAAACAAACTACTTCCAACTAGTGACTAATAAACAGTGACTAAACTATTTACCAGACTATCTTTCGGTGCATAAGAAAAAAGAAATAAAATTATATTAGCCTCTCTTACAAAAAAGCTTAATGTTGACGACATTCTATTATTTTTATATTTATATTTAGGCCTACTTAAGTGATTGTACTTCGCCTGATGGAAAACAAAAGTATAATCCAGGAGTAGGGATCATTGTGAATGAGACAATGCAGTATGGTGACCCTCACTATGGCAGCCTAGTGATATGCAACTGCATCCTTGAGGCTCCGGTCTCACACTCACCAACGAAATACGACAGCACGAACGCACGAATCATTTTTAGGTTGGTCTTCTGTGTGAGGGTAGTATTGCTTCGGCCGAGCCGGCTCACTACATTTAGCTTCGCAATCTTATTAGGTTCTTCAATATCACTAAGAATGAGAGTCCGCAAAGTTACAAAAGAAAACAGTATATTAAGAACAACTTTTGTCTGTCCACCCAAATCTACAAGTGGTTCCATTATTCATATCGCTTATAATACATAAACATAGCAGATAAATAAATTGTTCCTAACAACAATATTATTGAAGAAATATTACACACGTGGTAATGGACGTAATACATATATGTACATACATTTTAGATGTAAGACCCTTACTCATAGAAGTGCTCCCAGAGGTGCTTTAGATTCGATAAGAAATCATCGTGTCGGGATCTAAATTCTGGTCTTATTACGTTTTTATTCACTACATTTTTTATATTTAGAAACACTCATAGAAACGAAGTATTGGTTTATGAGATTATGAAGAAATCTGTTTTATAATGATATTGTATTTACAATAAGACGATGCGAGTTTTCAGATGCCAATCAACCAAACGGTAGACTCGTTATTAATCGACGTTCTTTCCTTACACTATGATCCTTACACTACGCGACACGCGACAGCGACAGTTCGACGACTTGACGCGACGACAGGCTGCGGCCGACAAATTTTATATAATTTGCTCTAAGCTCCGCACACTAGGCGACAGAGACGCCCGAAGAAACAAAGACGCCGCGTCTTGTCACGGTGACAAGACGCGGCGACAAGTCGCCCAGTTTGCGATGGGGGTTAATCTTTTAAGAAAGCGTGAAAAAGCATTTCTAGGGATGCATACTTTGCTGCATCGTCTACATTTAACTTTACAATGAATATGTTGACCACCACTCTTGGATTCTACTCATGCTTTGCATCAGACAGATTCACTTTGGAATTGTCTATTTCTAATAAAAATAACTTAGCGTGCAAAAGTAATGCATCTACACAAGTGGGTGTGTTCAACCGACGTTTTTTAGGGTTCCGAGTCACGTCTCGGAATCCTTATAGATTCGTCATGTCCATTCATCCGTCCTGGACTTACTCGAAAACTATAACAGTTCAGAAAACTTTGCTAGTTCGGGAGTCTTATAAAATGTGCTTATTTGAAAAAATTCATACAAAAATAAATAAAAAATAATTAAACATAACAATTACCTATTGGACTCTACTTAAAATCCACGCGCCATTATGGGGTGACTATGGATCCCTATTCCATGCGTACGCACTTGACCGTTTATAGGGTTCCGTTGCCAAATGGCAAAAAACGGAACCCTTATAGATTCGTCATGTCTGTCTGTCCGTCCGTATGTCACCGAATATCCGTGTTTTTTTCCGAAACTATAAGGGCTATACTGTTGAAACTTAGTCAGTAGATGTATCCTGTGAACCGCATTAATATGATTACGCAAAAATAGAAAAAAAGCAAAAAAAATTGTGGGTCCCCATACTTAGAACCACAGATCATAGAAAAAAAATTTCATCAATACCATACGTGTATGGATAGGTCTTCAAAAATGATATTGATGTTTCTAATATCATTTTTTTCTAAACAGAATAGTTGTACGCGAGAGATACTTCCAAAGTGGTAAAATGTGTGCCCCCCCCCCCTGTAACTTCTAAAATAAAAGAATGATAAAACTAAAAAAAATATATGATGTATATTACCATGCAAACTTTCAACGAAAATTGATTCGAATGAGATCTAGTAGGTAGTTTTTTTTTAATACGTCATAAATCGTAAACAGCAGTTTCCCTTTCAATTCTTTCTATCAATACACTATTATTAAAATATGGAACAAACTACGGAACCCTTCATGGGCGAGTCCAACTCGCACGTGCCCACTTTTTTTTTCTTTTTCATCGAATTATTGAATTAACGCACTTGTGTCTACTGAGTTGCAAGACCTAAAATTTTTTACAAAAAGCTAAAACTATTACCGATGTCCACAGTAGTGAGAATGTAGATCGAAACACATTATTTTTACAGAAAGTGAAGAACAAAGTTGAAGTTGAACGTAAATTAAATTCTATCTGCAAAGATCGGGCATATCGATTACGTAAATCTCGCAATTCGGATAAAGTTTTCGCCTCACTACAAATACTGCTATCACTGTGACTAAACAAAACTTTCGTAGTACAATTTATACCGATTCAGTTTTATTACAACAGTTGAATCATTTGTATTTACCCAAATCGTACTTTCATATGATAAGCAGTAATAACTTGAAGTTACATTCTTAATAATATTAAAATGCAATAAACTTATACACATAAATAAAATTGAAGTGTTGTATGTAATATCAAATTAATAGATTTTCGCTAAATGTATATGAAATTATATACGGTACTTTCAGCAAAAATGTAATGTTTTAATTTTTTATCTGTCTGTCTGTCTGTTTCTGGTAATCTCTGGAACGGCTGGACAAATTTTAACGGGACTTTCTCTGACAGAAAGCTGATGATATAAGGAATAATTTAGGCAATTTTTTTTTAGACAAGCTTCACACCGCGACGTTACTCGCGATTTAGTTATTAGGACTCAACAAATTTTTCGTATTATATAATAATGTGGGTATTCCACATCATTCAAACTAATACATATCCATTCATAAAAAATAAAAGGGGTAATATAAGTGGGTAATGGGTTCCCACCAACAACATGGGCCCAAATTCAACTTCATCTGCATGTGCTGCGCCTGCTGATCAAGGGAGGAGGCTCTCGCTCTTACGTGTGTTTTTTTTAAAGTTGGCGTGTAAAAGTCTGCATACCCTGTTTTTTTAATCAAGCAAATATTCTAAACTTCTAGGTAATTCTTTCTGTCTCTCTGTTACTTTGTCTAGACTGCACCGATTTCAATCAAATTTGACATGAATATACTTTAATTGACTGCCTCGTTGATCTAGTGGTTAGTGTATGCGGCTGCTGATCAAGAGGTCTCGGGTTCGATTCCCGGGTCGGAACAAATATTATTTGTGTAATTCACAAATATTTGTTTCGGAGTCTGGGTGTTTTCTATGTATAATATGTATGTATTTACAAAAAAATACGTGTGTTTATGTATTTATATCAGTTGTCTAGTACCCTTAACACAAGCTCTGCTTAGCTTGGGACTAGATGATGTTGAGTATGGACATAGGCTACTTTATAACGCGATAAACGACGTTCACGCGGGTGGAGCCGCGAGAAAAAACTAGTCTTTCATAAATATAAGCATTGAGATATCTCCGTAACAAAGATATATCCCAGAATAATTGAATCATAAAAGGAAATAGGTAATAACATTCATCGGTTAGATTCTCACTGAAAGTATCTGTAAAGAACTTGATAAAGTAATAAAAAGTTACGACGCTTAATTTTACAATCCCGGATGCTCTTTTTTGATACGGATAAATTTCTTCATTGTCCTTCCATGCAATTTGACTTTCCAATAGACTGTCTTCAATAGACTTATTTTCCTTCACTTTTAAGCATACAGTTATTAAGTAATTATACTTTAATAATATTGCCTAGTTGGTGTAGTGGTTAGCGTATGCCGCTGCTGATCAAGAGGTCTCGGGTCCGATTTCCAGGTCGGACCAAATGTTTGTATGATCTGCAAATATTTCAAATATTGCAAATATTAATTTAAAAAAAAGTTTGTTTATGTATTTATATCAGTTGTCTAGTACCCGTAATAAAAGCTCCGCTTAGTTTAGGACTAGATGATGTTGTGTGTTTACATGTCCAAAATATTTTTTAAATAATATACATGATATTTCAATTTTTACCCGACTACGACGAAACCAAAGGCCAAAATGAAGGGTAACTTTTGGCACTCTATGTATGTATATTTGTATGTTGCACACCTTACTATCTTAACTACCGTACCGCTTTTGATGAATAAGGTGTCAATCAATAAATTCGTAATAGTGACTCGAGTACACGGGTAATTTGAATTATATTAAAAGTGTGGTCTGGTTCTAGATTTTTAAATCTTTTTCTTCTTGTGATTTAAAAAGGCACAATATTTTTTTATCCCTGCTCTAAGAACTGAAGTCTATATACAAAAAAAACCTATTTAATTGATAATATCTGTTGATTTATGCCATCGGATAGAGTAGACTCATGTAGACAAAAAACAACTTCGAGAAAACTCATACAAAACACAATTTTCACAGGTAACCCAACTGAAAGCGCACTCCACACTTCAGAGAACACGGAATCGAACGTCTCCCTCTATCAACAGGATATAGACTTGGAGTTAGAAAAGGTTAGATTATTATAATTACGCTGAAAATATTACACAAAACATCATGATTTGTAAGGTTAAAAAGGTATGTTTGTACCTGTTTCATCATCCTCCTAGCCGTTATTCCCAATTTTATTTGGGGTCGGCTACTAGTTCAACCAGATTTACCTGAATTTCAGTTTTTCCACGGAGCGACTGGCATCGGACCTCCGCAACCCTAAGGGAGAACTGAAATTCGAAGATTGAACTAGTTGTCAGTATATTTAAGGGCACTGACTTCCCAATAACGATTGCCATAGATGTTCATGACAACCGGGACCGACGGCTTTACGTGCTCTCCGAGGCACGGGCGTGAATCACCGCCAAACTTCCAAACTCCGGGCAGTTATTAGGAATTTCCTAGAAAAATCCCAAAAACACTTTTTTGGCCCGACCCGTATGGTAGGTATGTTTGTACCTGTTTAATTAATCAAATTTAAATTGTAATTAATTTATTTGTTAATGGATGGACTTCATTTGACACGCTTTTATTTGTTAAATCTTTAAAAAAAGACATTAAGGAACCTGCTTTAACCATAACATAATATTAGTAAAGAAAAATATTAAAGCTTTTATGTTGATTTTTAATGAAATATGCTGCACAAATAAATGATTTCTTAGAAGATTAGAAAATAAAGCTGAGTTTGTTTTCCTTCGTCGCGTCCTATTCAATCTGTGATGGTTTAAAAGCGTCGAAACTTGACCTTGGCACCACCGTGAACGAGGAACCTTTTGATATGTCTTACTTGATTCATTCATGAAAACAGAGACAAGACTGAATTTATCATTTAACTTTTTATTTACTATCATTGTAGTTGTAGTTGAGTAGATATTCGGCTGGTTGCCATTTCATCAAAAGAAGAAGAAGTAGTTGAGCAGGTTATGCAAGTTTCAAATGAGTATTTATTATGTAGGTACATCCTTAGTACGCAAAATATAAAAAAATATAATGTTTATAGAATTGCTATAATATTATGTAGTAGTTGTTAGCAACACGTACCTTTAATTTTTCTCCTCTCTCCTCTCAAAATAAAAACTGCAACTTTTTTTTAAATATCAATAACAACACTCACAAAGCAACCAGTTTTAATACTATTATTTTTTTACAAAGCACTCAGAGCACGGTTCACACATTCTTATTTTGAATTTCCCGCGTACACGATAAACGACCGCAAATAAAGGCGGGAGTAAGCTATCGCGTTTCGCGTCTAGCGTTCGACTGACGACGCGACGGGACAATCGGATGGCAGTTTTGCAGTTCGCGACATCGCATGCGGAAGCTTGTACTGATATGTAAAATGAATATTCTAATGTTATGGTCACTATCAGAGATAAAATTATCCGCCTGGGTAGTGATAAGATGCTGTCATAAAAAGTACTAGGTAAGGATATGTTTTGGCTTTTACTCTATTTAAAACAGAAAATACTCTGAACACAGCTGTTAGAAGTAAAGTAATAAAACTAGATACATCTAAATAATAGGTTTAAAGAAAAAAAAATAGTTTTAGAATAGATTTCATATAAATTTTTTGGAAGTCATGCCAAAAATAACCTTTTATAACTTTTAATACATTTAGGACCTGAATGATTATGACGTAATCCAATTAATCATACGAATTAGAAACACGGATGCCGTTCCATTTATGAAGTATTAAAACGAAAGTGATTATGGGAAAGTGACCTTGTCTCTAACTCACTCTCATACTACTTGCTATCATATTTAAATTATACTTAGGCCGTTTATTACGTTAACGTTATCATTACTAATCAAGATTTATGAATGAAATGAAATGACACAGATTAAATGGGAACATCAAAATAGTTACACCATTTGAATTAAAATTTGTTACCTGTTGACAATACTATTCATCTCTAAAAGTTATTCCAAAAATAAATTAATTGGGTACAAATATCAAAAGCCATATTTATTGCTACCGAATACTGTCCAACTATTAATTTTTTTAACTTTGATCTATTTATATTCTTTTTAGCATACAACGAAATGATAAATTTCTTACGTCTTATTTCAATCTTTTTACCCGACTGCCAAGGAAGGATTATTTACCATATGAACAGGGTTAATTATATACAACGGTCACTTGATCCCGTAAAAACGTTGAGAAATCACATTATACTATACTCCTTTTTTTAAGCCTGCCAAGATGACCCTTCTCTAACTGCTGGAACAAATCAAATCAAAGCATTTATTTCAAGTAGGCCAGTTACTCGTACAGGCACTTTAGAATTGTCGAAACAAAAATGAAAATTAAATGTAGCTACAGTCCTAGTCACTAGACATAAAAACTGTGAAAGTACTGTAGTTGCCCATTCCCTAGCGTAGATCTCTATGGAGAAGAACGGGCAAGAAACTCCATGGACACTCTTTTAAATCAAAATGTTTTTTACAAAATCTTGGTTACAACATTCATGTTGAGATGGTACATTATGTGAGAACGATGTAGCAAGACGTGCACGTTAAAAGTGTCCATAGTACAACAAAAATACAATTCAAAAATAAAATAATTAATTCAAATAAGCCGTGGCAACTAAGAGATGACCAGTCACAACTGACAGCGCCCGTTCACGAACATGACGCATGGATCAGCACCATTCAACTCAACCATTTTGAAGGGAATTAAATGATCCGACACACGCGCCACCATCAGCGTGACATTTGAGTGAGCATGACATACTCTCAACCGCCAGGGCAGATTCAAGTCAAGAAAAGACGTAGGTTTCCAGTGAATGATAGCTTGAATAGCTTCCTAGTACATAGTACTCACACAATATGGGCTATGCGATTATATAATACTCAAGAGATTGAATCTATACAATGCAAAGAAAGTTGTACAATCTTCAGCAGCTCCAACAATACCATTTAATGCTACCAATTTTTGCGCCCCTGTCCTTGTGAAGCAGGACCAGCATTGAGCCAAGCATTTTTATCAGCGATGTAATCGCTCAACTTGTAATATGCTTGCTTACATAGTGTGCGTTTAATGCATGTTTTAAATTTAGTCTCATTCAGTTCAAGAATACTTTGTGGAATTTTATTATAGCATCTCAAACAGTACCCCATAAAAGAAGAGTCTACTTTAGCGAGTCTAAAGCCTGGCTGAACTAGTTGGTCCCTATTTCTAGTACTGTAATTATGTCTGTCACCTCTTTTACCAAAAAGATGAAGATTTTGACAATGCAAGACAATGTACCGTCATGATGCCAATATCCTTAAACAGTTCCCTTAGAGAATCGCGCCTACGAAGATTATAAATGGCTCTGATGGCTCTTTTTTGCAGAATAAATATAGACTCAATATCTGCAGCCCGTCCCCATAACAAAATGCCGTAAGACATTATACTATGAAAATAACTAAAATAGACCAGTCTAGCGGTATCTGCGTCAGTAAATTGACGGATTTTTCTAATAGCATATGCTGCTGAACTTAGCCGCCCCGCAAGAGATGTTAAATGAGAACCCCATTGTAGCCCTGCATCAAGCGTAATCCCCAGGAAAACAGTTTTATCTACGAATTCAAGTTTCTTTTTATTCAATATTATATCCATGGGTAGAATCCAAGGGTGGGAGTACCACATCCACTGCGAATGCGGTCAGTATGGTTACCCATACTAAGACTGCCTAGTGAGATACTTTTACAGACCGCTTAGAGGACCCAAGATCATAGTGGATACGGAACATGTGAGCTAGCTAGCGTAGAGAAAGGAAGGTGGGACTAGTTGGAAGAGTTCTTCAGTATACTCTCCATGCTCCATGCTAAAGGCGATAGAGAACTGCCATAGGAGCGACATCTCTTCGCAACAGTAAACGCTCTAGTAATTCGGTTCTTAGAAATTCCTCGACCAACACTTGTTTGTTTTTTTATCATGAAGATAAGACAATGCCAATACACAATCAATAAATTATATTATGTGAAAACTCTGACGTCTCTGTGAAAAACTTTAGACTGCCTTGTTGGTCTAGTGGTTAGTGTATGCGGCTGCTGATCAAGAGGTCTTGGGTTCGATTCCCGGGTTGGACCAAATATTTGTGTGATCCACAAATATTTGTTTCAGAGTCTGGGTCTTTTCTATTATGTATGTATTTACAAAAGAAAAAGTATGTTTATGTATTTATATCAGTTGTTTAGTACCCATAATACAAGCTCTGTTTAGTTTGGGACTAGACGATGTTGTGTGTAAGATGTTCTAAATATTTATTTATGAAAAAAACTATTAATAAAAAAGCGTACGCGTTATTAAGTAAGTGACATTTATAAAGAAAAAATAAAAGGGAAATCCTCTAAGAAAGAGTTATATTTCTTCGTATATGCTTCATTCGTAAATTTAACAATAAACCCTTTATGACCAGACTAGTGCTGCTAAAAGCTCCCCACAATATTTTTTACTTAGACATTTAATTCTAGTTTGTTTCCAACTTTAGTTTTTGAACTCGTTTTTCTGTCTCCTCGTAACCTATAAATAAGCCAAACTAAAGACAAACAGAGGTTTTATTTCGAAATAAGTAGAGAGTTTGTGTTGGCAATAATATTAAATTAAAAGTTTTGGTTGGACTTTTATGTCTCCTAAGTTGTAATTACCTTTGCACAAATACCACAAAATGCAACATATTATTTTCTATAATCATTTTTTACCCAGTCATCATTAACGTCACTGGTCTCCACAGAGTAGGCAACTCGTCAATGATAATGTATACGCTTTTACAATAAACTCCCTATTGATATTAGGAATTTGCCATTATGGAAATTTAAGAATACCATTAAATCCAAGTTATCCGCAAAGTGGTATAGTAGGACAAAACCTCCTTTTTAAAGAGAGGCCTATGTTAAGAAGTGGACTGTTAAAGGCTGATGATGATGATGATGCTGATGATGATGATGATGATATAAGCAAAGGGGTATTATACCATAGCAGAATATATTGATGATAAAACCGCCTGGGATTGAGCTGCCCATTCTGCACATGCTGTTTATTTTAAATGTTTAAATTTTCATTGGTTTAATTGGTTTCAAATTACATTACATATTTAACAAATTTATCTGAAATTATTGCTATTGTTGACATTTTTTAAATTATTATCTTTAATTATTATATTATTGTGACTCAAATTGTAATTATCGCTTTTTCATTGAAATAATGTCTTTTGCATTTAAGAATATTGTCTATACTTTAAAAGTGACTGTGATCCCTGAGTTTGTTTCGTCCTTTCTTCTCAGGGCTAGTCCAGTTAGTAAAGGCCGAACTCATCTGCACAAAAAAAAAACTTTAACTTGCTTTAACTTAAGTGTTCATGTAACCTAATTGCAGAATAAATGATTTCATTTCATTTCATTAAATCACTAAAAAAATATATTTCACAAGTAAAATAAAGAACTATTTCATTACAAAACTCTTTCAAAAGCGACAATTAAACTTTACGCACGAAAAGGACTCGCAGGTTTCAATGAGGTCTATTTATCAGAAAATTATTTTGCAGGCGTCATAGTTTTAACAATGGAAAACTTTGTTTATGATGAACAGTAAAAAATAATTAAAAAAAAAATCTTTACTGATACTATGTCAAACACAATCAGGTTGACATAACAAAATAAATAAATTCAGGCGCCCTGCTATGAGCAGCAAACGATTTAACTGATTTCAGCTTCTCGACACCAGGCCTGCCAATTTAAACCAGGCAATGTAAATCCTTATAACCTTGAGAGGAGACCTGAGCCCATCGGTGGGACATTATGGGTTGTTTATAGTGCAAATCATACAAACCTTTCTTCTTGTCTGATACACGAGTCATTTTGATTTTTGGCTTTATGTCGTATATTGTAAGTTTTCCAAGTGAGTGGCATTTTTCAAGTTAGGCCCCTATAACTCCTGAACTAAAAAAGTTATCCAAACCGCTATAGTTTTCCTTTGAAGCTAAATACATCTATGGACAATCACGATATTTTTTTCAGATTTTTTTAGCCAGCCGTTTAGCTTTTAGAGGGGGGGACGCCCTGCTTTTACAAAAAAAATGCTCTTTAAAGTTTAATAACTCTCAAACGAATGCCTAAACCGGAAAATTGTCTTAGCAACCTCTCAATTTTTTTAAATACCTATGTAATGATATCCCTCACGATGGGGTAGACGTGAGAAAAAAATCATCCGCACTTTACCTGTAGGGGAGGTGCCACAAATAAAAATTTCGTGGTTTTATTCCAGCACTTTGTCGACGTAATAGAAACACATATTCATACAAAGTTTCATGTTTCTAGCACTAACCGCTTGGACGGTAAGTTGAGGACGGACGGACATGTTGAATCCATAAAGGTTCCGAGTCATGAGCTACGGAACCCTAAAATGAATAATAGCCTCTATGACCGGCTCTATACATAGATAGGTTACTCTATTCTATCTACTCATGCAGATCTGTCGCAAGCCTTTGACTGCCTTGTTGGTCTAGTGGTTAGCGTATGCGGCTGCTGATCAAGAGGTCTCGGGTTCGATTTCCGGGTCAGACCAATTATTTGTGTGATCCACAAATATTTGTTTCGGAGTCTGGGTGTTTTTCTATGTATAATATGTATGTATTTACAAAAAAAAAAGTATGTTTATGTATTTATATCAGTTGTTTAGTACCCATAACACAAGCTCTGCTTACTTTGGGACTAGATGATGTTGTGTGTAAGATGTCCATATATTTATTTATTTATTTTATTTTATTGTGAAGTTGCTTAACAATGACGTGATGAAAAAAAAAAAAAAAAAGAGCAAAAAAAGAAAACGCTGTAGCCGGAAAACAATCCGGACAATAATGTTCCCATCAATCGTCTAGTGATCTAGTCAGATGCAAATTAATAATTCAATGTACCTAGTAGTCTTATTTAACAAAGGTATTTGAAAATATAGAGCTTCCGCATGTATGTCTGTATCGCGGCAAAAGTAGCCAATGTTCTTTCTCACGCTCTAGACTATCCGTGTACCAAGTTTCATTTAAATCGGTTCCATAGCCTTGTCGTAAAAGCGTGACAGATAGACAGACAGACAGAGTTACTTTCACATTTATAATATAAGTAAAAAGTAAAAATTAAAGCAAATATTTATCTCCTGAAAACAGAGTCATACACAAAGGACCTCATCAAAAAATAATATTCCAAGCTACTCCGTAGAAATTACAGTTCATAAAAAAATAAGATGTCTTTACCAAGAAATGTAAAAGGGCAGACTTAAATTTATTAGACGCAAAAATACAGTGTTCGCGCATTCCCAGCGAATATTACTTAGACGCGGCATTCCTGTGTAAATTGTGAATCAAAATTAAACAAATCTTGCTTCTCTCATATTTTCTGAAATAATTCTAATCTTCATGCGATTGTCGTGTATGATGTATCGGTAACGACGCAATTAAAAATTCAAAGAAAGGATGTAATTTGCAAATGAGTATATTAAATCATGTTTTCATCAACATCATCATCAACAGCCTTTAACAGTCCACTGCTGGACATAGGCCAAGTTTCAAGTTTTCCTTCTCTTTGCATTGATGTTGTCTTGCGTAGTTTAACAATTAGTCGCCTTTTACGACACCCGCGGGATGAATAGGGATGGTGACACTCTGTATTCTTAATCCGTCACCACACGGACATAGTGTAATATCGAACATCCACTGAAGACACGATCATCATCAATCATGTTTTACAGTAACATTAAGTGACTCCACTCCGCCTGATGGAAAAATTACTACAATCGAAAAGTAGTGGTCACCATACCTAGACATTGAAAATATAGGCAATTCAAAAATTCACTACCTTACCTACCAACCCGCCTACTACTACTTGCCATCAGGTGATCTGTCGTCTTCCTCCTAAGGTGCTCTTGCCGTAGATGATCAGAAACAATCACCGAGATTAAATAACGAAGGCGCAGTCAGTACCTGGATGAATGTCTCCGTCTCGGTGACGTTACGGTCAGTCGGTTGGGACGGACAGTGGTGAAGGTTAGTTGCTTAAATACATCCAACGGCAAGATTACGTAGCCATAACGTTAACTTGCCAGTCCCCAACTCATATTCAGCCAGTTTGGGACGTATGGAGCTCTGAGCCCAGCAATGGGACGTCATGGGTTGTTGATGATGGTGATGATGACCCGTTTGCTTCTTTGCTCAGCTATACCATCAACAGTCCATTAAGTTTCTCCCTAGAAAGGTGGTTTTGGCCAAGTATAGCTATAATATGAACAAAAAGTTTTTTTACCGAGAAAATAATGCGGACACCTCCCTCCCTCCTGGTTCTGGGAAAGGGATTAATGGGTTTCGAGAATTTAACTAATTATGATGAGGAAACTGGAAATATTACGAAGTACTTTTTAAACATGTTCGTGAACGCTCATGTCAGAAAAAAAGGTTAAGGTTATATATATTATATATTTTGTGAAGCAATAGCAACAAAATCTATGTGGACTCTTTAATATTCCGATTTGTAAACAAATATTGCTACTTTGTTTGTAATATATACGCTATGTTATCTCAAATTACTTTGGATCAGCACATACATTTTGTTCTTTTATTCATAGTTACTGATCACTATTTTAGCGACGCCTTATTTGTCCTTATTAATAACCACATTTATGTTGAGTGAACACTTGGAAATAAAACTGCTATAGGTATATATTTTTTCATAAATTACATTAATTATAGGAACTAGAGCCACCAAGGTGCTTGTGCTGTCTTGAGTCTGTAGTTATGTTTTAATCAACAATTAAACAAATGAATCTAGTTAAAACAGTTAAAGAAAATTATAATATGTAGTTAAAAAATAGATAGAACAATAACAATATACCCACAAAACAAAGAAAAAAAAATCTTACACTAACTACAACACAACATAAATACATAAGAGATTCATTCAAATATTTCTTAATTCTCAAATATAACTTATGAATTGATATTTTATTTCACTTAAATGACATAGATACGGGTATTTATATAATTTTAATAGTAAAACATATGTAAATAATACGTTTTGGCAACGCGTAAAAAAGTAAAAATAAGGCTTATTTCCTTTCACCCTTTTAACCTTTTAAATAAAAGAATAAAAAAATACTGAAACCAAGATGAAGAAATTCGGGACACCGTAAACCTCAATTTCTTCGAAAATTTCTACACGTCAAAGCACCTTGTATATTAAAAATTCTAGAATTTGACTCAAAATAAAATATTACTAAATTCAAGATGCTTTGTATGACATAATCTGAGTCTGTGACTTTTATGTGAAGACGTAATTTTATGAAACATGAAAATTCATGTAATATAAAACGGATACCAAGAATGTTCATATTAAATTCTGATATTAAATTTTCATTCGCATACAAGTTACAAAATATAAAACAACTTGCTGATGCCTGCGGCTCCGCTCGCGTCCTACGGGGGTGAAAAATAGATATTGGCCGATTCGCAGACCTACCCACATGCTCACAATATATGAAATACTCGTAATCTTTGTTACTCTGTGATATACCTATGTTAGCACAACATTTTCTTGTCAGTCCCCAATCCGCACACGGACAGAATGGGGACGTGTGATCTTGCCCCTCTCTTGAGAGGAAACCAGAGTCCAACAGTGGGACATTTTATGATGCAAGGAATGTTCGTTCAGCGAGGCAACCCTACCAGTTTCATGGCACTTTTGCAGAAGGAACGATTCATGGTGGGTTCTTATTAGAAACGACGTAACTTGCGATATCTCATTTTAATTTCTCTGTACATTTTAATTCGTAACTTTATTATAATTAAACTCATAAAAATTATTTATTTATTATTTAGTTGGAAATGTGGCATCGATGGCAACCGTGCCGATTTAAGCGATCAATTTCTACTGCGTCGAGTTTTGTGGGATTGATCCCCATATCAAACAACACTTTTTATGATCCACAAATCATAAATTATTGTTCAGAGTCTGGGTGTTCTTTGTGTCCATTTCAGAAATGTTAGTAAATTTCCACGCAACACTCTCACACTACTAATAAATCATGTATCCTTAGTCTTCGAGTTCTCTTTTAAAATAAGTAGTTATATAATTTTCTCTTCATGGTATATATTTGTATTTGCAAGAAGGTCACCATTATTTGTGTAGGTACTTCTAAAGACTTGTAATTACAAAATAAATAACATTACAAATAATTGACACGGTGTCTATAGACAGACATAGTGATGCGCGTGCGTCGTTAGCTGTAGATGGCAGTCGAGCAATTGTGTCGTTTTTGGAGCGATATTAATCGACAATGGACGCACGCGACACCACAATATTTAGGGTTAGCGCGCACTCTCGTTTTGTCGCACAGAAATATATTCCACAAATCCTTACTATTATAACTCTGTCTGTCTGTCTGTTACGTTTTCACGCCTAAAACTGATATAGAGATAGATGGAACCTTGGGAAAGGACATAGGCTACTTTTTACCGCAATTACCGACGTACCGCGAGCGTTATTAATAAAACTAACTTACTTGTCAATCAATCAATAAAACATTTTTAAAAGTCCACTGCGGACATAGACCTTCCTTTAAAGTGGTGGTTAAATTGTTATTCTTTAATAAAAAAAATCGTACGACATAAGTTTATTTTGCTTTACAATATAGGCCATAATCTTCATTTCTCAGAAATTCGTTTCATATACACATAATTATCATACATTCAAAACACATATCTCTTTAAGTAAGAATCCTCTTCTGGCATAAATTTCCTACGTGTAATATTTAAAAAGTAGCACCACAACTTGGCTGAAGCTTTCGACAATCGTCTTTTGGCCTCAATTTTATTACGATAGTCCTTAAAAACACTATGTGAAACCAATTTAGTCTAATATGACAAGGTCATCATCATCATTAGCTTATCGCAGTCTACTGTTGGATATAGGTTTCTCCAACCGCATGCCACTTAGTTCGATTGTCGGCTTTTAACAAAAAGTTAAAAGTTTTACAGTTATTTTTTGGAATTTCTGTTATAGTAACCTAGTTATGACATATATGCCAAAATAGGTCGACAGATCCCCTTATGGTAGGGCTTGATTTTTGATTGATTATAAAAAAATATATCATGAAAGTTAAAACAAGACAAAGAGTACCTCCTTTCTAAGGAGATGTTGTCCATGTCAGGACTAATAAAAAGCTGATTGAAGATGGTGCCATTCATAACACTTTTTTCGCCTATTGAAAACATGTACCGGATATTTATTTGTATGCGGTTTGAGTTTAGGCTTTTTTTAGTTGCATACTCACAATTTTTTTCACTTAAGACTGTTATTACACATAACAACGATTCATTTATTTATTTATTAATTATTTAAGTGACATCAGTTATCTGCAGGAATTTTTGGCAATTCATTAAAATTGAGAACATTTTGTTGGAATGTTGTAAATTACATCTATTTTAATTCAGGGAATCTTACAACGTGTTAGATTGAAACCGACGATTTTCCTGTATAACGTATGAGACTTGAAAGCTCGTCTTCACTGCTGGATTTGCCGGTGGAGAAGAGGGTTGCAGAGGAGATTTTTATCCTCACCCTCTGCCAACTTTTTCTGCGGCGAACAGACGAACCGAAGTAAAATATAAGGTATAAGTACATTACATCCAAGATTAAAGTTTTATCCTTTCAGCCCAAAAGTGTCGTGAATGTGCGTTGACCATTAACCTACCTAGTGGGGTTGATTAAGGAAGTCGTTATCGGCAGCAAAGACAATACTTACAATGGCTGCCACGAGCTACAAATGAATGAGAAATAATAACATTAAAACAATTTACTCGTTATTTATACTATACTATTAGTTTCATTGGATAGTAACTTGAAATGAAATAATTAAGGTTTTTATAAGACACAGTTATTATAAGAGACATAGTTTTCTACATGACTATCAACAAATAATATTGAGAACGAATTAATTTGTGTTGTTTTATGTAGTACTATAAAGATTACATGTTAATGTTAGAGTTAAAAAACATAAAAGTAATATGAAATCGGCGGTTTTATCGCATACGGTGATCTCTTCCAGATAACCATGATACGAATTTTAGGTCTAAATTTATGAGTAGTTAGTACACACAATTATCACACTTACTATTCTAAAACATTACACACACACATATACTTACATACATATTTATTTATAAATATGTACGTGTACAAGCATACATACATTCTTACGTTAAAACTTCACATGACGTTATCACATCCATGTTAAGAAAATACACTTAGAACGTGTAAAAGATAAATATTCGCTCTATTGATCATTTACAAAATTGTATTTAATAAAAATCTTTAAAGAAAGTAGACCACATTCCAAGGACCGGCAATAAGAATAAGAGGAAATCGAGATTAAAAGAAAACCTTCAAGCGGCACAGAGCCATTATAATTTGATGTGCGTACCCGTGAAAACAGCTTTTTATGTAATATATTCTGAACTTAGCACCATTCGATGTAGACACCATGGACTATAGAGTGGCTACTGAAACGTTGAACAGTATTTCCTATTACTTTTCTGTATCTATTGTAAAACAAAATCGCTTTTGTCCGTGTCTGCACTCGCCTGTGTATCGGTTATTAAAGAGTATCTTATGTCCTCCTTCAAGAATCAAAGAAACGACTATTTCCATACGAAATTCAATAGAAATCGGTGCAATAGTTTAGCCGTAAACACGTAGCACACAGACTGACAGACAGAATTTCTAATATTTGTATGGATACTAAAACTGTAAACTATTTAGGCCATGTCAAATGTAATTTAGGAAGTGAAGTATTCTGTGTGTATCGAAGCTGTATCGGCGGGAAGTTGACGTCACGCCAGATTCATTAGAACGCCACCGGCCGAAAGCTGATGATATTAGGAGTAACTTATGCTATTTCTTTAAACTAGCTTCGCCCTACAACGTTACTCGCCGTTCTTGTAGTTGTGAAGGAATAACATCAACTTCGAGTAACATCGCCGGACTCAGCTAGTTTTAAATAAATTAAAACCCTCACTCTCATAATCCGATTATCGGCTATGAGGCACGACCGAACTTTCCGAGGGTTTCGAAACCAACTGTCAAACTTCGGACTGCTATTAAAAAATCTTATAATTAAAAAAAACTCCATAACAGTCGAAACCCGATACTTCTTAATCGTTAGTTGCATACGCTAACACTAAACCAACGAGGTAGTGGCCTAGCTATAGTAGGTACTTATGTGAAAATGTGAATAATATACACGAACACTGACTGCCTCGTTGGTCTAGTGGTTGGCGTATGCAACTGCTGATCAAGAGGTCTCGGGTTCGATTCCCGGGTCGGACCAAATGTTTTTGTGATCCGCAAAAATGTTTCGGAGTTTGGGTGTTTTCTATGTATAATATGTATGTATTTACAAAAAAAAGTATGTTTATGTATTTGTATCGGTTGTCTAGTTACCCATATAACAAGCTCTGCTTAATTTGGGGATTAGATGGCGTTGTGTGTAAAATGTCCGAAATATAAAAAATAATGGGCCGGATCTACCGGGACAGCCCTACCCTCACACAGAAGACCAACCTGAAAATGTTAGCATTCGCGCTTTCGTATTTCGTTGGTGAGTGTGAGACCAATCATTCTGCATCATTCTCAATTATCATCTCACTAGGCCACCATGGTATGGGTCACCAAGTTGCATTGTCTGTACTCACAATGAAGATTATTACCACTACTCCTGGATTCTAATGACGCTTACCGCCAGGCGGAACAGTCATTTGAAAAAAAACATTTATGTACGAGTATGTACATTATTCTTATTCGTAATTCTTAGAAAGCTTTATTTTTCAAAAATATTCTTAACTCCAAAGACAGTGTGGTCATTTAGTTGTTTTATACTTAAAAATAGAATGCAAATCTATATCGATACAAGAAAAGTCCATTTAATTCAGAGTAATGTCTGACGTGACTAAAGTTCTAATAGGTGACTGCGGTGGCCTCGAATCATCACTAGCTGAGCCCTCCGGTGTTGCCCGCAGTAGTTGTTTCACCTTTACTACAACAACTGTGGGTATCTTACTCCTTACATCAACAGCTATCTACTAGTGAAAGTCTCGTTGAAATCGGTCTAGCCGTTAGTCGAGGTAAGTAGCGTCAATACTTTCATATAAATTTCGTGAAAAGTCATCATCATTATCATCAACAGCCTTTAACAGTCCACTGCTAGACATAGGCCTCTCCTTTGAAAGGAGGTTTTGTTTTGTGAAATTATAAACAAAGATACGGGTCTTAGCTAGTTTTAAATGAATAAAAACAATCAATTGATGACAGTCGCACGATTTTAGAAAATTCATATTTGAATTATAAATTCGTAAAAAAACCTGTCTGTTTGTAACGCTTACAGCTTAACCACAGCACCGATTTCAGTGAAATTTGGCATAGAGATTCTTGGATCCTTGAAGAAGGACATAGGCTACTTTTTAAGGTTCCGTAGTTCATGACGGAATCCTTATAGATTCGTCATGTCCGTCTGTCCGTCCTCGACTGGCCGTCCACATGGTTAGCGCTAGAAAAATGAAACTTACTAATGAAAGTGCTACTATAAAATCATAAAAAATATTTTGATATAGGCTACCCCGACACGTAAATTGGAGATGTTTTTATTTTCTCGCGTCTACCTCATTGTGTAGAGTATCGTTAGATAGGTCTTTTAAAAACATGGGGAGGTTGCTTAGATGATTTTTTGATTTAGGTATTCGTTTGCGAGGTATTTTATTTTTAAGGACAGTTTTTAGCAAAAACAGGGAGTTCCCCTCCCCCCCTCTCTAAAAGCTATTTGGCAAGCTCGAAAATTCTGAAAAAAATCACATTCGTAGTCCATATAATAAACATTATAGGAAAACTATAACGGCTTACATAGCTTTGTTAGATCAGGAGATTGTTAGAGAGGTTTAACGTTTAACTTGTAAAATGCGCTTTCTTGGAAAACTTCGTACAAAATTAACGTAATAATTATCTATTGGAAACGATTTTAATTCCACTTGGCATTGTATATAACTACGCAATCCTATTCTTTGCATGACCTGACACGCACTTGCCCGATTTTTACAGAAATAACCGAAATACAAACGGGTGAAGCCACGGGCATGAGCTAGCTCTTACAAATATAACAGCATTCAATAATAAAACTTTAAAAAAGCGACTAGGATTTCATGTAAATAAATCACCTATCAACTTTTACGTAAACACTTTTAGTTTTAACCAACTTTGATACAAAAGAGTAATAAGTAATACGTATCTTTAAAAACTTTGCCGAAGTTGTATTTTGAAAAACTTTACAAACTCAAAATGAAATATTATTTATTTCATTTTGAGTACGCGGTGTCTTCTAAGTAGGTATTTTAACCGAAGGGTTCAGTAGGAAATTCAGATAATTTCTCTAAGGTAGGTTAAAACTTATTTTATTCATCTACATAAATTAATAAAATTAAAGTGTGTTTGTAATTTGAAATATACTGTTTTTCAATAACTGCATTTGAAAGTTCATGTGGTACTTACATAAAAAAACTTCTTTAAAAAACGTCTTACTTTCCGCCTGTCTGTCTGTTAATCTCAATTTTTCAATTTTATGGGTAAAGATTACGATAATTTAAGAATAATACTGCAGTAAAAAATAAAATAGCCTCTTAAGAACGACATTTTATGAGATTCTCTTGATTAAAGATAAATCACGGAGTCTTTTTACTTTTTTAAAAGTGCTATTAAGTTTGTTTTTATTTCAATTTATTTTGCCTCGTTGACTCAGTGCTAGCGTATGCGACTGCTGTGGGTAAATGCTTAAGGTCTCGGGTTCGATTCCCGAGTACAACCAAATGTTTGTGTGATCCGCAAATCAAGCTCTGCTTAGTGTGGGACTAAATAGCGTTGTGCATAAGATGTCCGAAAAACTATTTATTTATTAATATTTATTTTCTGTTAAATGACATTCATCATCATCATCAGCCTATCGCAGTCACTCCGCTCTCAAATTGCATGCCACTTTAAAATGACGTTGAAATTATAAAACACGCTGTTCCCCAATAATATTTACTATCTCTAGAAATTAAATGAGTTCAGATTTTTAAACAGTTGGTAAACTTCTCACAAACAAAATAAATATTTCAAAAGCCTTGTGTTTGAAGCTGAACAAATAAAAAGCACCAATCACTAACATAATCACTTCAAAAGCAAATGTCGAGTCATGAAGAACTTTTTTAGAAACTGTATCTCTAAAAGCTCTAAGAATAAGAAGCTAGAAGAAAAATCAAAGGTATATAAATAAATTGAATTGTGATTGACAGTTTTTCATTAAATACATGTGTTACTTACACGTGCATATTGTTAAAAGCTGTAAATTTACAGTACTTACATCAAAAAATCTATTTTTTATTGTTTTGTCTGTCTGATTGTTCCGTCTAATCTCTACAACGGCTAAACCAATTTTAACGAGACTTTCACTGGAAAGTAGTTCATGATATAAGTAGTAACTTAGACTAATTGAACTTCATCAGAAAGTGTAGATACTTCCCCTAATGTAATCTAATCATTCTGCATCATTTTCCCAGAGGCCGAGAGAATGATGCAGAAACATCTGACCAGGCCGGGCTATACTACTGGGCTGGGCTACTCAACTCATGCTTTCCATCAGGCATAGTAGAGTCACTTTGGTTGGCTTTATAAACATATTTAAAAAAAAAACAAATGTCTATGGGAGTTCGACGAACAGGGAGATGGACTTTTACTGCTTTTTGTGAAAAGGAAAGCAATAATTTTCTCCTTTTGTAGGTATACGATGTAAGTGACTATGACGCAACGTTCAGTATACCCAGAGATATTCTCAAGCTGGTTGGACTACGACTTACGAGAAATGATTCTTTTTTTGTCAGGTTTGTCAACTTTTTTTACCGAGCACTTCATACACTTGATGCTTATTAACTTCGTAAGTGTAAATAACAAAATTTTTGATTTCGACTATCTCGCTCGCTTGCTCGCTTCTCTGTGCTTGAACTCTCGGGTTCTTACCCCGAGGCAGACCAAATGATTGTGTTATCCACATATATTTGTTTTGGAGTTTGGGTGTTTTCTATGTGTATAATATGTATTAATAAGAAAATATTAGTTACTTCCTCTAATCAGAAAATAATAATTCGAAGTCATACTCAAAACAATATTCGAAAAATCGGTGTATAATTTGTGATTCTACTAGCGACCAAGAGATTAAATAATTTTGGTAATAAAACAGTCTTCGGTACCAGAATTTAAACCAACAACTTATTTATTTTTAAATTTTGTTTTATTTATTTGTCTTTATGGTATATACAAAATAGTACAAAAGAAAGAAAAAAGTTAGCTACAAATTATGTAGGTACAGTCAATCGGCAGCCTTATCGCTTATGGAAATTTATTCCATACAACCATAGCAAGGACATCTTATTTAAAAGCTTATTGTAGTTTAGCTTATACATGTTCATAATGATTGACGTATAATCCAGGCTGTAATATAGTGATTACTAGAGTTTTATGTTATTCCAGAGTGTTATGGAGCATGTTCTACTGGTTCGAGTTTTCTAACCTATTCATAGTGACTTGGTTGGAGCTAGCGAACATAGCACAGGCAGCCAAAGGGGGCACATTCCAGGATGCCGTTGAGATCTTCAGCATGATGCCTTGTGTTGGATATTTGTTGCTCGGTCTGTGACAAACCTATTACTACACATTAATAGCAGCAACTGTGGTCTAAACATCACTTCTGTGATCTCATAGTCACGATGACTTTAAATTTATAAACACTTCTTCGTGAATTGGGATTACCAATGCAAAAGGAAAATTCATAAAATACTACTGCATATACAGTAATTTCCTGATACCTCTGGTCGAAACAAAATAGAAGCATAGATAAAATTAGAAAATTAAGAACATTACTTCAAAGATGTTGAGTAGAAGTTTCAATTAAGTCTTAAACTAATAGAAAATGAGAAAAAGCTCTCTCGTTTCTCTCATGCTATTTCAAATTTTGACTGTTTTTGAATTTAAGTATACTATTAGAGGTTCTGTAAAAGTACAAGCTCTGCCTAGTTCGAAAGTTAAATAGATAGTGTTGTGTATTACGTACTATTACGTAGCATTTTGTTTAAGCTTATTTAAGCTATTTATATTTAGTTTAGTATATAGTTATTTGGTATTGAACAGATAAATATTTTCTAGCAATGTCTAAATCATACATGATCGAAGTACATCGTCCCGTCTACGAGAATCTGGTGAGCGAGCTTCGCGACATGTGGCCGAGGGGTGAAGTATCTGATGCCGAACATCAAGTTATCGGCACAGCTCTTAAACAACTCAACTATGTTTCAAAAGGTAATAATAAAATGCTTTAATAAACTCCTATGTTAAGTAAAAAAGTGGCTACAGTAAATTGTATTGTAAAGTTGTACAGTATCAGCTGTTGCAGATATTGCGTCTAATTTCAGACAATTTATTACGATCCTTTATTTAGCCATTATACACAAACAATTGCTATGTTGCTGACAATTTGCCAACTCCCAATTAATATAAGCAATAAAATTCTTTATTTACTAAACTTTAATAGTTATATCAGCTCTTCATTGTCTGTGTTAATTGATTTGAGTAGGAGCAGTTATAGCCTGTTGCCAATAGATGGGTATCCATTTCTTTACGTAGGATAAAATAAAGTTGCTTTTTGCATGAATCTCTTAGTACCCGTAGCGTATTATTATACAGTGTAAAAAAAGTAATTTGTATGAACTTAGTACATTGGGAGAGCCATACTATTCCATAACTGTAAGTTAGCTACACATAATCTAGTTTTAAGCTTAAAATAATAATTGTAACGAATTCATTTACATAATCAATAAATGTGTACGCGCATTAAAATACTTTCAAGACGCATTTCAAGTACATTCAATATTTTTTATGAAAACTACAGCGTTTTAAAAGATGTGGCACAATTTTAATAATTTTGTGTGTACCTATGCGGTACGTAAACGGTGGATACAGCATGAAAAAATCAATTCAGATTTTTATTTAACCTTTTTGGTAACACTCTGCATATCTTATGTAAAGAAGTACCCATATCAACGAAAATTACTTATTTAGTTATACCAATATTTGCATCGTGTGTGACTGAATCCACAACTCTTGACAGAAAAAGGTCCGTCGTCGTACTTTTGTATAGAAAAGTAAAGTGCTTCATGTTCTGAATTTATTCGAAATGAAAATCATCAGGTATTTTAGTGATGGCCGTTGGGAATAGGGTTTATTTTTTAGGTTTTAAGTTTATTTTGTAGCTAACAATAAGTAGCATAAATTACAAACACAAACTGATCATAACCTAATGTATCTTCTTTTCTAGGCTACTACTGGTGCAATAATGCTCTTCTTGTGCTCTTCTTGTGTCCTCCATTTGTGGACATGGCGAAAATGTGGTTGGGGTACGAAGGCAGATATATATTGCCTTTCTTTTACTGGTTCCCATTTGACCCCTTTCAACATGGCTACGCAGTAATTTTAATCGCGCAGACTTGGCATGGTAATTAAAATAATTTTCAGTATGTATTGTTTTTATTAATTGCTAGAATATTGATATGAATTACGTGAAAATATATAGCAAGTAAATAACAGCATTGAAAATTTTAACTATAAACTTGCATATCAGTACGTATTAGTCGGCTCGACCAGGGCGGGAGTGCCTTTTCAAAAGACCAAAATCACAGCACATTTCCTTGGTGAGTGTGAGACCGGAGGCCCAACGATGCTGAACCATCTCAATAGGCCGCCATAGTATAGGTCACTATTCTGCATTTGCAATAAGTATGGTGACCACTAATGTTTGTTTGTACTTTTGATTTCCATCAGGTAGAGTTACTTTGAGAGGCTAATATATAAAAAAACCTATACATCATGAAGCTAATGAAACGCAAAACTTTTACGTTTGATTAACACATTAAGAAATAAGCTTTAAAAATTTAAGTACATATTCAATGATACACTTGCTCAGTGTTAAAACAACGTCCTGTGTTATTTTTCCATTGTTATATATAACAATATCTCGGACATACATTTTACTTAGAATTATACCAGGTTATAACATTCTCGGTCATTTGCCTACCTCGGTCATGTCTTCAGACAGGAGAGATACAATTTACTGCAACTCATTATGATGGGCAAAATTGCGGGGAAACGTCGAGTAGGCCGTAGAAAAAAATCGTGGCTTCGAAACATCCGCGACTGGACCAGAGTCAAGAGCGCCGCGGAACTCTTTCACCTCGCCAGGGACAAAGCGAGGTTTTCAGGGCTGATGTCCAACCTCCAGTAATTGGAGAGGAACAACAAGAAGAAGAAGAAGAATAACATTCTCACAAAGCTACACCAACTAACTGACCGCTCAACATTTAGTCAACGTCAGTGTTCGGAACAAAATCGCTTACAGAACCTTCCGAATAGCTATAAATTATTCTGCATTATCTTTCTTACATAGACGTTCCTCTTAAACGATTGACAATCGCCCTGAAGTAAAGAAAATATTTGTAAAATGGTTTAACTCTTTAAATCAAACGCGGGATTTGACATAATGGATACAGTCGGACGGAAATTACATTTTCGAACGGAAAAAACACAACAAGTTCGGTGCAGTTGTGTCGACAACTGTATTTTGAAACACGTGTTGTATAGTATACTAATTTGAAATTATTACAATTATGGCATGTTAAACATCCATACTAAGGAGAGGCCTAGGTCCAGTGGACTGCTTAAGTCTGTTGATGATGATGATGGTGATCAAGGTTAAGTTTGTGTGATCCCATTTATTTTCTAAGACATAACTCACTAAAGTCGGTCTATAAATGAACAATGTTCAATACAAACCTTCCTAATGCACATGCATTTGAAATCTGTATAACAAACCTGCTACAAAATACAATTAAAAATCCAAAGGTTTTTTATGTATTATCTTACTCTTGCATGCATCAATACTTGTACTTATCAGTTTATATTATACCTAAGTAATCTTACATATGAGTTACGTATAAACTAATACCACATTTCAAACATATATCATTCCTGGCATTTACTATTCCTATAGATTATTTGGGGTCAGCTATTATTTAAACTGGTTATATAAGAATATTAGTTTTTATACGGAGCTACTCGCATCAGACCTCCGCATCCTTGAGGAGAGAGGACTCTTAGGAGTCAGAAACACGTTGCTGATCCTTAAAGTAAGAGTATATACCTTTTATAGTTATTGTAGTGTCAATACATTTCTATTCATTCCAGGTCTAATAACAATTTGGTTCATGTTATCGGGTGATCTTCTGTTCTGCATATTCCTGAGCCACATCACGACCCAATTTGATCTGCTCTCAGTCAGGATACAAAGGCTAGTCTATGTTGACGTTGACAAACAACTTGTTGATATATATCCACTTGGTGAGTTTTTCAAATGAAACGTATATTATAAAATAAAAATGTTACGGTAAAAACATGTTTTATGGGTAAGAGACAAATGACATAAATACATTAACATACTTTTTTCTGTAAATGCGTTCCAAACTTCGGAATCAAATATTTGCGGATCGAATCAAACCCGAGACCTCAAGCACGGGAGTCGCATACGCTACCACAGCGCCATGAGGCAGTCAAATCAATGACAAATATTATATGAAAAGAAGAATAATGAGGGGCCGTGACAATAATTTTGGAAGAGTATATTAAAATTGTGTTTCACAAAACATGGGTGGTTTGTGAAAAACAGTAATACATTTCCTTCTAATATTAACAGATATCCATACATTGATTAAGAGTCGTCATTGAGGATCTCGAATCTTATGTATTCACTTAATCAAATAGAGGAGAGCGCACTCTGTGTTAATTAGATATATTTGGATACAAAGAATGTTAGAAATCACTGGCGAAATAACCACAATTTTTACATACCCCTACGTTACTGAGATGTTTTCGTATTTTTTTTCAAGGGAAAATTAGTTGCGGTGAGAGAAACTTTAACAAAATAATTTATATTAGATTGATTAGAAGCTTTGTCTTGTATATATAAAGATCAATTTTCGCCCGCGGTTCCAACCGCGTGTATGTCGATTATCGTAGTAAAAAGTCGCCTATGTCGTTTCTCAAGCTCTAGGCTACGAGTGTAACAAATTACATATAAATTGGTTTTGTAGTTTAGGCGCGAAAGCAGGAGAGACTGACAGAGTTACTTTTAGATTTACAAGTAAGGAGAACTAAGGATTATAAGTTCGTCAAAACAATTTACACATAATTATTTACAGACTTGAAAAATAGAATTAATAATATATTAGTCAAAAAAGAAAAAAAACACGAATGAATATCATCAGCCGCAGTAATGATGATGCAGCAATGGGATAACAGTGAAAGTTAAAATATTACCACGATTTATTGTTTCAGGAGAATACTGTAAGAACTATGAAAACAATCACAAACATATCGTGGACTCTTTCAGTGATAAGGATTGGGATTTATTTCATAAGCAAGAGCTGAAAGAAATAATTAAGCGACACCATGCATTGATAAGGTAATTCATAAAGGCAGTAAAATAATGCTGTAACAATTATTATTTTCGTCACAGTCAGGAACTGCTAGCCCTTAGGGCTCCTAAATCTATGTGTTATGTCATTCAATCTAGCTTTCATAGTACAAGTTCTGCTTTGTTTGAAACTAGCCAACTAGTTATTTTACATTGTGTGTTACATATCCAAAATATTATCCATTATATTTTTATTATTTTTAGGCTTGCAGGTGACGTAGAAAAAATGTTCAGTTTTGCTCTTCTAGTGAACTTCTTCAATAGTTCCATCATTATATGCTTTTGCGGATTCTGTTGTGTCGTGAGTATTCCATTGCTAAAATGCAGATTCCATCTAAAGAAACCCTACGTTATATTTTTATTTATTTTTCAAAACGTATGCGATCCCGGAACAGCTTGCCTGAGACTATGCAAAAAGCTAAAACCTTGTCTGATTTATAAGGTGCTGGTGACGGATTATTATCTGTATCTGCTTTATCTGTAATACTAACGGACTTGATCGCAATGAACCTGGTGGATCTAATTGTGAATCAAAACGATTTTTGAACCAACTTGGACACACACCAAAAATTTCATCATCATCAATTCGGTCCAGCCGTTTATAAGGTGTTCAATTACAAAGACACAAACAGAAGATTTATAAATATAAATAATTTATCTGGTGAAAGCGTATTGGTAGCGTATTTCAGCGAGCGATACTCTAAGTTATAATATAATTTGATTATTTCAAATATTCCAAATAAGTCACTCTTTATTTAGTTGGTCTCCGGTGATGTCTAGGTAACTGATATCGTTATAGTCAAGGATGGGAATAGTTTCTCGTTATAGTCATATATTACATTGCAAAAATATATCACTAACGAACTGTGGTAATGTGCAATTAATAGTGATTGCAATTATCCTAAATGAACTTCAACTTTCAATTGTACAATTAAATATGTACTTGAGCTGTTCAGTTGAGAACTTTAAGGTAGTTCAAAATAATAATAATAATAATAATAAACTAGCAACACTATCAACAGCAAGATTTTCTCACTCATTTTTTTTCCAAACTAATTTATTTTCGTAATATACAGACCAATTTAAACTCATCAAAGAAACATAAAATAAATAACATGGAGAATTATAATAAAAATACAGTAAAAATACGACTAAAATAATATTTAAAACGAAAATACTTCCGCAACAGACATGACGTTATATGTCATGTCAAAAATGTTTATTCAGAGCATTGAGTGATTCAAAAAATTTATATCATGTTGACTAGAGCTAGAGCGAAAGCACAATTAAGAACCCCGGACTCGCCGCTCCGCTCCGCCTTGCCATCCCCGGATGCAGAAGTTCTGGCTGTTGCAGAGGCGTCGAGCTCATCCTCCAGCGACGAGTTTTTCTCTTCGCCGACGTCGCCAATACCAGTACGTCGGCAGGGGAGAGGCCGGCCACCGACCAGCTTGGGATCTCGAGGACCACTGACCTCGAACAGGGCCCCCGCTACCGGTGGTGATGTGCGCCGCATGAAATGGACACAATCCTTAAATGAAAATGTCATGCGGGCATATTTTCGGGCTACAGAGTTGGGGACGAACCTTACTGCGTACCGTGTAAGACTAGTCTCTTTGTTTCAGGAGCTTGAGCCAGCTGTCAACGTATCGGCACAACGACTGTCGGATCAAGTACGAGCTATACAGCGCTGTCACCTGCTGGATGATGCTGTACTTGAGAGGATTCGCTCTGACTTACGGAATACTTTGACTATCCCTTCTTCGTCGCGTAATATGGGCGTGGTATCACATTTACTACATAGTGAAAATGTTGACGAACGTGTGGATGGTGAAGTTATATCCGTAAGTACCCAATGTAATTATAGGATAAGGAGCGCTTTGGAGGATGCGATTCAGGAGTATCGGCATGTTAATTATAACAACAGACCCCGGTTACCCCGTTTGCCCATTCATAAACGCAATTTAGCGCTGGTGGGTGCTCTGGATTCGTTATTATCAAATTATTTTGATAATAGCGAAGATCTTAGTGATGCACATTCTATTCTATACTGTGCGGCCATTGCTGTTTGTCGAGTAGCAGGTGTTAAATTTAATGAACATGTCACTACTACTCGACCTAAAAATACTTTGCCAGCTTGGCAGTGTAGAATAGAACGTCGTATTGCTGAGACCAGGACACTCATCGCCAAATTAATTGCTTTTCAATTTGGAAATACGCGACCGAGAGTCATGCGCTTTGTGAAACAGGCATTTTTGGGGACTACCATCAGTCCTCAACAGTATTTGTCAAGTGTCACAGAGCGCATAGACTTCTTGAAGCAAAAACTTTATGCATGGGCAAACAGGATAAGACGCTATAAAATACGATCAGATCGGTATAACCAGAATCGCATGTTCCAAAGAAATGAGAAGTGGGTTTACCGGAAATGGGAGGAACCGGATCCTAGTGAGCGTGATAGGCACTTACCAGATGAAAATTCCACAAACGCATTTTGGCGTAGCATCTGGTCTGTGCCTGTCACCCATACAGCAGGCGACTGGATACGGGATATCAAACATTCATGCGAGTCTATAACAGCTATGGAACCAGTTAAAATTGAAAAAGATGATGTAAGTTGTGCAGTCCGTTCATTACCGAATTGGAAATCACCTGGTCCGGGCGGTCTGCACAACTTTTGGCTTAAGTGGTTCCGAAGCTCACATGAATGTTTGGCATCTCATTTCCAGGCCGCGTTGGATTCGGGTTCATTACCACAATTCTTAACAACTGGTATAACCCATTTACTCTATAAATCTGGTGGTGCCATGGATCCCAAAAATTTTAGGCCCATTACATGTTTACCAACTTTATATAAACTTCTGACATCTATTCTGAGAATCAAAATTACTACACATATTAATAATAATTTGATACTTTCCGTTTCTCAGAATGGATGCAGAAGTGGGACCCGTGGCACTAAAGAGCTCCTTATCATAGACATGACTATTAGCCAACAGGTACGTCGTAATCGTAAAAGTCTGGCGACATGTTGGATAGATTACAAGAAGGCATATGACTCGGTTCCACATTCATGGCTTTTGAAGGTGCTGGAGTTGTATAAAATTGATACAACTCTATGCACTTTCTTGAAGTCATGTATGGGGCAATGGAGGACAGTCCTTCGCTATCCTGGATGTCGCCAGACTACGGTAAACGACGTATTTATAAAGATCGAGAGGGGCATCTTTCAAGGTGACAGTTTGAGTCCCTTGTGGTTTTGTCTGGCTTTGAACCCTCTTAGCACTCTCTTAGAGGGTTCAGGGTTGGGCTATAGGTTACAGAAAGATGATCAAGTTATATCTCACCTTCTTTACATGGATGATTTGAAACTTCTGGCCTCCACTAAATTACAATTGACAGCGTTACTGAAGGTCACTGAAAACTTTAGTAATTCTATCAAGATGGAATTTGGTGTAGACAAGTGTGCAGTCATGTATGTGAAGAAAGGTGTAATTGTGGAATCTGAAGGAATAGAACTTTCAGATTCTACAAAACTCAGATCTCTTTCTGCCACCGAAGACTACAAGTATCTAGGTTTTTCACAGTCCTTGGGAATACCAGAATCTGATATGAAACAAACGTTGCGGGAACGCTTCTTTGGCCGCCTGAAAAAAGTACTTAAGAGTCTTTTATCGGGGGGTAACAAGGTGCGAGCCTACAATGGTTGGGTCATGCCGGTTCTGATGTATTCCTTTGGTATACTTAGATGGACTCAAACTGAATTAGATGCCCTTGACAGGAGAGTCCGTACTTTACTGACTGCATTTCGAATGCACCACCCACGTTCGTCGGTTATGAGATTGTACATCCCGCGAAAGTTTGGGGGTCGTGGATTTTTAAATATCAAGACCCTGCATAATCGCGAGATATACAATCTCAGAGAATATTTTCTTAATACCGATGTGGGAGTGCATCGCAATGTGGTTGCAGTGGATAACGGATTCACTCCACTCGCTCTGGCTAAAGAGAATTGGCGCAAACCTGTAGTACTTAGTACTGATGATCGCAAGGAGGTATGGAAGGGCAAAGAGCTTCATGGTCGGTTTTATCGGGCTTTGAACACGCCCGATATAGACTTTAAAGCATCGACTTCCTGGCTACGGTATGGTGATCTCTTTGGAGAAACCGAAGGTTTTGTTTGTGCAATTATGGACGAAGTTATCATGACGAATAACTATCGAAAATATATCCTGAAGGATGGTACGGTTGACATATGTCGGGCATGTCACCGTCCCGGGGAATCTATCAGGCATATTATCTCTGGTTGTTCTCGTCTTGCTAACGGTGAATATTTGCACAGACACAACCAAGTAGCCAGGATCGTACATCAACAACTTGCCCTTAAATACAAACTTGTGAATTTGGAGGTGCCATACTACAGGTATGAGCCCGACCCAGTTCTCGAGAATGGTCGTGCTACATTATATTGGGATCGATCTATCATCACCGACAGGACTATTGTTGCCAATAAGCCTGATATTGTGGTGATAGATCGATTAGAGCGCCGCGCAATGATTGTCGATATCGCTGTTCCTCATGACGAAAATCTCGTGAAAGTTGAAAAAGAGAAACAAATCAAATATTTGGATTTATCTCACGAGATTGTCGATATGTGGAATGTGGATTCGGCGATCATTGTTCCGATAGTTGTTTCTGCTCATGGTTTGATAGCCAAGAGCCTCGATCAACACCTTAAGAGGCTCACGTTAGATGGCTGGATCAAGGGTCTGATGCAGAAGGCAGTCCTTCTTAACACGGCACGTATAGTGAGGAGGTTCCTGTCTTTGGAGCCCTAACCACCGGTTTCTTGGTCCCTGTACCCGAAGTCGGTGGTCTACTATTTTTTATATTTTTAAATGTACTTTTTATATTTATATTTAAAAATGTAATTTATATGTGAATATTATCAAATAAAGAGAATAATAATAATCTTTATTGACATACAATACACAATTCAACTATTTGAAGTTCCTGCTTCTCCCATGCTAGGTATTACACGCATCCGCGGGGCAGGGCCCGATAGGGTTTGGCGTCAATTCGGGGAGAACCTGAAATAATATGGTCCGGGTCCCTTCCAGAGGTCGGACGCCGGGGTATTTTTTAGTGGAACCACCACATACTCCTGGCTTCTATGTTCCCGCAGGAGCCGGAGATCGGATCAACAAAAAAAAACAAATAAAAGTAGTATTTCACTTGTATTACAGGAGACAAAAATAAGTTGATAAGTGAAATAAATTAACGTGATACAATTATGTTTTATATTTCAGATAGTTGAGAAATGGAATGAACTCGTTTACAAATCTTTCCTAACGACAGCATTGTCACAAACATGGCTTCTATGTTGGTACGGACAAAGGCTTTTAGAATCTGTAAGTGATAGATATATTCGTTTTGGGGGAGAAAAAAAATTGTTTTAGTTTATAGCCAAAAAGTGTTTGGATAACTTGTGTCCATTAACACAAAACTATTATTTTTCGTACAATAAAAGTTTGGATTTACAGTTCAGATAGAACATCTCTAAGACTTAAAGGCAACTTAAGATTCTCATCGATGTGTACTAAATATAAATATTTTAAATATTTTAATTTAAAACTCCTCTTTTAATTATCTATAGTACGGCCAATGAGAAGCGATACTAAATGTAAAGAACAGCAGGGGTGCGTATAAGTAGACAATATAATTTTAAAAATATTTAACAAAAAAATAGACTATTTATTTATTTTGCTATAAATCGAATTATTATATAGTGTAGATGTAAATTGAGTTTTGAAAATAATATTTTTTCTGAATATCGATTCGCTTGCCACAAAACTGTGTGCCCGGTGTATGGCAACAGGCTTGACCTCTGTTACAAAGTAGGGACTAAATTTTTGTTTTCAATTTATTTGCTCTGTTTAAGGAAATTAGTATAATTCTAAAAATCCCGTCTTGATCCTTACATTTTTTGCCGGGAGAACGAGAAATTACGACAAATACCTAAAAAAGATGTAAAGAGATAGATAATAAATTGTCAACTCCACAGTCGCTTTTAAGGTAAATGAACTTTGTATCGCTTCTCGTTGACCGTACTATAGATCAGATTGATCACCTGTTTTTTGGGTACAGACTTGCAAATTCTCAGAAATACCAACAATAATCATAGCTTTACATGTAGAAATTTTAGTTTGAGTTCATTTTATTCCATGATTTCAACTTCGAATTTCGATTCGAAGTCATTGACTTTTGTGCAAAGTTTCGACATTATGACTTTCTTTTGAAAAAAACTTTTGCTAAAAGTTTTAAATTGAAAGACGACCCAATCAGTAATCTTTGTTGTAAAAGTTCACAGCATGAATAAGAAATTATAAACCAACTGTAGGGAAATTATGCTTCGACAGAGAATTTTTGTGGTATCACTCAACTTTGAAGACTTATTAAGAATAATAATTCTTTTTTATAAATGAATCATCCAGTGAGTGCGAGCTCACCGATTAAACACTACAGCACTTGTGCTGTCATTTAAGGTTGGTCTTCTGTGAGAGGGTAGAACCACCCCGGTGCTGAAATCAGCATGACTCTACCACCTTTGCCTTAACTACAGTTAAGTAGTTCTGTTTCTTTACAGACATGCCTTTGATATCTCACTCTTGAGCTTTAAGTTATTTTACACTTACCCAGTTTTTTTTTGTCTTCATAATTATCATCAACAGCCGTCAACAGTCATGGGCATCTCCTTAGAAAGGAGGTTTTAGGCTACTATAGCTCGCTACCCAAACCTTAGTACTCTTTGTAGTTGCTGTTATCTCGCCTAGTTGGCCTCCTTAGTCGCTTACGACATCCTTGGAATGAATAGAGCTGATGAAACCCCACGATATATTCTAAAACTATATTTTTGTGGAATACCTTTTTTCAGAGTTCTCGAGTGTCAGACGCTCTGTACGAGTGTGGATGGTACAAGGCCTCCCAAAGTATTAAGAGCTCTATACTCATCATGCTGCATAGGTACGACTAAATAACTACTTATCTTACTACTTTGTGACCGTCTCGTAAATAAACATGTAAAAGGTAAAAGGTCTCAGGATCGATTCCCAGGTCGTCCTAAAATTGTTATTTGGTTTTTCATAAAATATATCTCAAAAACAATCCGAAGTATGGAAGTTTGGCGGTATTTCATGCCCGTGTCTTAGAGAGCACCTTAGGCCGTCGGTCCCGATGGTCATGAATTTGCGGAGGTCCGACAACAACTGAAGTTCGGGTAAGCCCGGTGGAACTAGTGGAACCATACAATCTTGTTAAAATAAAGGCTAGGGTGATTATGATTATCTACATCATGACTTGGCGTTTTCAGAACCTAATATAGAATAAACCTACTATTTACTTTGGTAAGAAAATTCCACATACAATCGTTGCTGTTGTACGCAACGTAACAACTTTATTTTAAAATTTTATGACAGAAAATAAAATGACTTTCTATTGTTGAGGTGGCGATGTAGATAAGTAGTTAAATATTTATGTAAATAAGTAAATTGGTATATCTATAATATTTTGATAAGTTTGAAAGAAGGTTCTCAAAATTAAAATAAAAAAAAATGGTTTTACAGCGTCTCACAAATAACAACACTATAACGTCGTCTTGTAAGTTACAAAAACCAACGGTGTTAAAATAACGCCAACGTATACCTATTTTCCACTTTCAGGTCACAAAAAAATATTCACGTTACAACATTCGGATTTTCAATTATTTCTCTTGCAAGCTATACAACAGTGAGTTTTTGTCTTTTAATAAGATATTTTTAGATTAGTTTTAAGTCCATAAACTTGAATATATTATCTTAAAAATATCAAAATTCAGCTAAGTAAGTTGTTGGCTAACGTGAACCTGTCTGTTTTTATATAAAAACTAGCGACCTCCCGGTTAGTACGGAAGTCTTTACAATTCTCGAATTTCCTCTACTATACCTAATATGCATGTTTTACACATATCAATTCCTTTCTTTTGAATTACTCTATCTATTGCTTTAAACCGTGTTAACCTTTATCAGTGCATTAAGTTTAAAAAAAAATATTGCTAACAGACAGCAGAAGCGACTTTATTATATTCTATTATATGTCTAGGAGTTTAAAAGTTATTCAGGGAGATAAATAAACTGTTTAGGGTTAAATACAACTACCTATGCACATTTTCTTCACACTTCTACATTTTAGTAGCCACCTGATAACATTTAAAAATAAAATGTTTGTTTTATAAGAAAGGCAAATTAAAAGTGTTTTTATTTCAGATCATCAAAACTTCTTGGTCTTACTTCACTCTACTACTGAATATTTATGATAATTAAAAAGTTGTACCAGTAGACTCCACTTTCTGTGCGTGACATCTTTAACTTTTTAGATTATCGATAAAAATAACTATGAACCCTAGGTATGAAATTATACTTTCCGTTTCTGAAACGAAATAAGGTTGATTATGCACTATTCGGCACAATGTTTGTAATACAATAAACATGATAATTAAATATTCAATTCTTGTTTTCTTTTTATATCTAACCGAAATCAAACTATCTTATTTTCTCGTTCATCTCATCGCGGATCTCAACCCGCGTAATTCATTCACAAAGGAGGCGTCGCGAAAGCTAGGTGTATTGCACATAAGACATTTTTTTCTCGCCTGAGTTTGTGTCTCCTTTACATGACCTAAGTTCATTACTGCATGGAATACAAGTTCTCATCATTGTGACGGATCCGCGCAGTATTTGCTTGCCACTCGATGGCAATCGAGTTTCTTGGTGGTCGACATATGCTCCCGAACCAGACGGTTCGGCTATTCCTTTATGTGAAGAGCAGTTAAAATCTAGAACTCAGTACCAGACACGATTTTCCCTCAGGGTCAGAACAGATCCGGTCAGATCAGGTCAGATCCAGGGTCATTCAAGCGCGGTGTGATAAAGCACTTCATTAGGCCACCATGGTGTGGGTAATGATGCTGCATTGTCCGCATTAACAATTAAGATGATGATCGCCATTCTTGGAATCTGCTCATGCTTTCCATTAGGCTAAGTAGAGTCAATTTATCAGCTAAACTAGGTCATCCTAGCCTTTCATTACCTTAGATCTTAATTATTTATAACTGAAAATATTTTTTTCCCTAGAGCGACTGTCATCGGACTTCCGCAACCTTATGGGCAAACTAAATTCGAAGGTTGAATTAGCGCAGAGAGGGCACACTGTGTGGTTTTTAGTCGGTTCAAGTCCGACACACCACCCCGCCGTTACCCCCGGTGGGGTGACGGTCCATGATGATTTTCCACACATAAAACAAAAAAAAAGTTTTAGTATATTTGAGGGCTCTGACTTCCCAATAACGATTGCTAATGTTAATTACAACCGAGACCAACGGCTTAACGTAATCTCCGAGTCACGAGTGTGGAACACCATCAAACTTCCATTTTTCGTCCCGTTAATGATAAATGTGACATATATTTTGTAATTATAATAAATAACAGATATTTGCTGGCATTCCCTAAAACGTGCTAGGTCAGAGAGGTGTATTTTTCTTAGCCCTTGAAAATTGAGTAAATAAAATCTATAATGTTTGAGAACTATTGTAGTTTCATTTGTAGTTTACTGCCTTGTTGGTCTAGTGGTTAGCGTATGCGGTTGCTGATCAAGAGGTCTCGGGTTCGATTCCCGGGTCGGACCAAATAATATTTGTGTGATTCACATATATTCGTTTCGGAGTCTGGGTGTTTTCTATGTATATTAAGTATTTACAAAAAAAAAAGTATGTTTATGTATTTATATCAGTTGTCTAGTACCCATAATACAAGCTCTGCTTAAATTGGAACTAGATGGCGTTGTGCGTAACATCTTACGCACATCCGAAATATTTATTTATTATTATTATTTATTTATTTCTACTGTTAAAAAATAAGAACTACTAAATTTAGTGGAAAAAAACTTCGTTTCTTATTTCGTATTTTGTCAGTAGCATGGTTGGTCATCAGTTTTAACAGTTTATATAAACAAATTTTAATTTCATAACCATCACATGCCACTATAAAAAGTTAAATACCTTACTTACTTTTCTCATGAAATGTTAAAATTAAATATGAACAACTTATAAACAGAATCGTACAGCTGTGGTATAATAACATTTACAGCAACATCTATTATAAGTTGAGATATAGTAGGGAAACATTTTTCTCTGTATATTTATCATAGTACATCTGCTGTGCATCATAAACATTAATCCACCAGGGTGAGTTAGTGGTTTCTTAGTGGAATGGATAAGTCGTCTTAGTTGGAGAGACTGCTGGCAACACTAACGATACGGCCATCATTCGAGGCCAAGCATGTTAGGATTAGGGATGGCGATTCCTTCCAAAAAATATATATTTGAATCGTAACCAAAGATTGATTCATAATAAAAATAAAAAAAGTCTTTTTTTTTTAAATGTATTTACAATGTTTGGCACTGGCAAAATTAATTTAATGAAAAACAAGAAAGATACCATAATAAACAATCACTGGGATCTCTTATCAGTAAAATTAGGGTTTTTTAGTTCGGGGCATGCGGCTCGCGCGCCTGCTTAAACAGTTCATACACAATACACAACAGTAAGGACTGACCGAAGGTTCGGTTTCGGTTAGTTTCGGCCAAAAAATCTAGTTTCGGCCGCAGTTTCGGTTTCGGCCAATAATTGGCCGAACCTTCGGCCCCGCCGAAACTAGGTGTTCGAGAATTGTCACGCATCATTCGGCTAACTTCGAGTGAGTGTACGTGATTACCAGTTGAGTTTGCTTGAAGGCGCGATCGTGATGATTTGAGCTTAAGTGGTTTTTCTCGCGCAAACATTATTACTTTATTAGGAGAGTATTTGTTTTTACTTAATGATGATGTAATTTTAATATTTTTATGGCATTCATTAGAGTACTGTCCTAAATAGGTTGTAATTGAATAGAATTCATTAGATATTTTACTTGGTTCTGTTGAGTTATTCCCTAGAACTTATACAATATGAATTTATGTAGAAATTAATTTAACAATTAAAAGATGTGTGAAGTTACCAGTGATGTTTGATTCAAACATTACTATATTTATTTGTAATTATTGTTGGATTAAATTTTGTACCCATTTTTGTACATAATTTAATTGTTGCATTTTGTTTTTTACACGTGTTAACTGTCTTTAAATGTGTAAAAATACAATAGATTAATCATGCTATAAAAATTTAAATAAGTTTCGGTTTCGGCCGAAACTGACTTCGGACCAGCACCGAAGGTTCGGTTTCGGTTTACACCATCCAGCCTATTCTTCAATCTTAATCAACAAAGTCAAAGATTACAAACGTAACTTTTAAGCTATTGCATAGCTTTTATCGCGGGCTTTGAGCGCGGCGACCGAATCAAGAAATTCCATAACGATAATAAAACCTAACACCCCGTGTTAAAAAGGATAGAGAATATGAATATTGTAACTCCAGTGCGACAAGGACAAATAACGGGCGCCTGACATGCATCATAGATTATTCAAAAAGGGATATCGTAGGCACAATACATAGCATCCGCGTCCTCCAGTATCGTCTGGCACACCTCACAGATTAATCAAATAGAGGGGATATCGAGGGCACAATTAGAGATGGGTTTCTGCCCGGGCGGATTGGGCACATTGAATAAGCGCCCGATAAATGCCCGTAAATGCCGAATAAATGCCCTTTACCTGGGCAAAAACTTCAATTTACATTTTATTAATGTAAATTGTGTGTAAATATATGTGTATGCAGCAAAGAGTAATTAACAAAAAAATATGATATATTCCTGGATATAAATATGTTACTATTTTAGTTTTTTCTTTAAATCTATGGTCATGGGCGTATAAAAAACCACACTGAGTATTATAATGATAGCAGTTCTTTATATGTTATAGTTAGTAATCTGTGACTTAAACACAGTATTTTTGTTTCGATAACAATAGTCGATAGTATAAGTATATACTTATTACATGTAAAACTGACATAATAGACCAGGGTAGAAGCGTCTTAAAATAATAAAAAGTGAATATAAATTGTAGTAGGATGAAAGTGATGAAACCCATTAGAAAAGGAGGAGAATATTATAAAAATGGAAGGAAAAATAATTTACGGGCGATCTGAGGTCGGGATGGGGTAGGGGGGAGGTTTTCAGGATAAAAACGGTTTATGTCGATTTCCGGAAAATCTACAAATCCCATGAAAAAAAAACTCAAAGGCAAAGTTGTAGGTAATAAAAAGATCTACAACTTTTCCCTTTGCACTTTTTTCACATAACCTCAAATTTCATGTGAAATATTCAAAAAAACAAGTTTTTGGTTTTTTCTTTTTATCTTTTAGAAATAAAATTATTTTTTCAAGAAATTTTGTGAAAACACCTTTCTATGTCCTGAATACACCGTAATTTATTTGATTTGAAATATCTATATTTTCACCTCATTTTGACTTAATACCGAAAAAACACTTGGTTTAGGAAAGACCTGTGCCGAGCGGTTAAAAACTGGAACTCGCTACCATCCCACGTCTTTCCTTCCCATTATGAACCCGGGTCCTTTAAGAGGGGTGTGAAAAAGCATCTCACAAAGCCGCTATAGTTTGGGTCAGCGTCGCCATACTTTCTCCATCGCAGGCAGTGTGGTGGCCTCCTCTCATGCTTACCATCAGGCAGAGTGGAGTCACATTGGTAGGCATCAAATAAAAAATGTTGTAAATTAAGACTTGATCTTGCTCAACCTACCGTTATTCAACTTGATCGAGTCGGATTCAGAATTTGATGATTTTTTAGATGATGTTTATGATGAAAAGAGTCAAATTAATACGTCTCATGATGCTCAACCATCAAAATCAACCAGTCGAACCGAATTTTTTGATGTAACGTCTAAAATCGACATAAATGACGATGATAATGAAATTAAAGATTTATTATTATTCTCTTTATTGACACTTGACATCCTGTATGTCTTGAATTTTTGAGACGGGACAGTAATGGTAAGTACCTTAACCGTTACAGGTACAGGAAAACGCTTTTAGGAGACTATCCATAATTTTTTAAGATATTCTGAACTGCATTTACAGATTTTGGAAAAAAATGTACAGCCAGCAAGAAAATGGTCATTTTAAACAAAAACTTTTTTCATGCCAATCGATCCTGTTTTTAATTAGGATCAAACGTCTCTACTATACCGACTGAGGTTTGAGTACTAGAAATGTCAGAAATCGCAAAAAACTTTTTCCATATATTTGTAAGGAAATAAATCATTTTAATATGTATTTTAGACACAGACAACAGATACCTTACAATTAGATGATCTACGAAATAAATTGGTCAAAATGACCGCCGTTTTAACGAATACATAAGTACACTGGTTTTTGTACTGAGCTAGTGGCAGCCGATAATTTTCTTAGATAGATATCATTTAAAACCATTGTTGATGCATCTTTTGTATTAAGCGTATTTTGAAAATAATAGAAACACGGAATCTGCATTGGTTTGGTACGCGAGTAAGTATCGACTGCGACTAGTATCGTGTGGTAATGGTGGAGTTTTATGAAGGTACTCTTAATTCTGCCGTGTATAACGACGTCATTTTAGAGAATCTCCAAGAGCAGTTGGATGAATGTCTCTTGTCAGAATTGCGAAAAGTTTATTTTCAGCAAGATGGCTTTCCGCCACACAACAGCCGCGTATTTCAGTTTGAATAGGCAGTTCGGGTCACAGTAGATAGGTACATATGGTCCAAACAAGTGGCCACCTCGTAGCCCCGATCTAACGCCTCTCGATATTTTTCCGTGGCGCTATCTAAAAACGAAGACTACAAAAAAATACAACAGTATTCAGGAGCTGAAAGATGCATTAACAAGGATTTTAAATGATATCTATCCAAGTTAATTATCAGCTGCTACTAGCTCAGTACAAAAATGAGTGAACTTATGTATTCGTGAAAACATCGGTCGTTTTGAGCAATTTATTTCATAGATTAATTAAATGTAAGTTATCTAAATGGCAGTTATCTTTTTTCTGTGTCTAAAATACATGTTAAAATGATTTATTTCCGTGCAAATGTATGAGAAAAGTTTTTTGCGATTTCTGACATTTCTAGTACTCAAATCTCAATCGGTCCAATAGAGACTTTTGATCGTTATAGGAACCAGGATCGATTGGCATTAAAAAAAGTTTTTGCCTAAAATGACTATGTTCTTGCTGGCTGTACATTTTTTTTTAAATGCAGTTCAGAATATCTTAAAAAATTATGGATAGTCTTCTTAAAGCGTTTTCCTGTAACTATAACGGTTAAGGTACCTGCCCTTACTGTCCCGTCTCAAAAATTCACTCTGTATACTGTTGAGGACTGAAGGTAGTCTCCAAAAATGCCTGTTTCATAAAGCGCATGACTCTCGGTCGCGTATTACCAGATTCATAGGCAATTAATTTGGCGATGAGTGTCCTGGACTCAGCAATACGTTTTATTCTACACTGCCAAGCTGCCACTTATTATTATTATTATTGTTCTCTTTATTAAAATCAAAATACTTATTCATTACATTTTTAAATATATAAATTTCAAAAATACATTTAATAATATAAAAAATAACATCGAATGAAAAAGTTAAGAATGTTATTATTATTATACATATTTACAAGAGTTGTATTTGTTAATTTTTTACGAATTTTCGACAAAAATAATGAAACGAACTGTGATTATTTGTGATTTTAATTACAAAAATGTTTAAATAATAATTAAGTATAAGTTTTAATTTACAACATACTGACTTTCATTTATATTAAGAAAAAATAGATCAAGAAAACATTTGTTTTTCACAAAACAAAGGTATTTGTTTTTTCTGCCCAGTGCTCGGGCATTTATTCGGGCGTAAACTTATTTATGCCCAATCTGCCCAGTTTATGCCTTTCCGCCCGTATTTGTTTTCGCCCTCGACCCATCGCTAGGCACAATACATAGCGTTCTCCAGTACGGTCTAATTGAATCTTAGTGTTTTTATGTTCCCTGTTTAGTTGGCATTGTCTTTCAGTTATAAGATGATTATATTGTTTGGAAATAATAAAAAGACAATGTATATTGTTTTGTACACTTGAATTAATATGGAAGAAAAATTAAATACTACTAAAAATTAAATAAAATTAAATATCAATATATTAAATCATTAAAAATTATAATGTTGATAAAAATGCTATTAGATAGCTTTACCGCGTCAGTCCCGCACGAGTGCCACACGTTTCTTTTACTAAGGAGAAGCGACGAAAATTAAGCACACAGCTGTTTTTGCGAGTTTTTGAGTAATTAAACCTTTAACCGGTACCGCCGTAATATTACGAGTTCATTCGCCTAATTGTAATTATTTTTTTTACCAAAACAGAAAAAATCAAATGTCGATTTTCAAGGGTCAATTCACTGAATCGATTCAGAGCACAACATCGATTTAAATGATCCGAAAAACACAATATTTCGAAAAATCAATCTCAGATCGATCATCCCTAGTTTGGTTTGAATGGATGGATTATTGTTCGGCATTCGGCTCACTCACTTGACAACTGAAACTGAGACCGAGAGTTCAATACGTCATTCATTCGTCCGTCATCCGGCCGACAGAGTTGTGTACAGTCTGGCGAAACTCCCATAGGGTGCCCGCACACACACAATAATATTGTGACAATAATATTGTGACACACGGCCCCGCACACTATAATCCACAATAATATTGTACAATACAGCCCGCACACACGCAATATTATCGGCAATCATTGATATATAAAAACCCTAGATGCACAGTCTCAAACAAAAGCGGCATACGAAACTGTCCCACTTAGTCATTGATGTATAAAAATATCAATGTGGGTAGTTTTAGTTATGCTATAAACATATCTTTTGCAAATTCAACCTTACGCGCATTGGTTAAAGTTTTTATTACAAAGCAGTGTACCATGACCAATCAAATTTTACTACCGAAGTTTTGAATAAGAACAGGGTCGTTTGGATTATGCGACTAAAATAAAAGGTTGTGTAATAGTCGTTCTCACACTGAAAAAGCGGCCATTGAAATTTGTCGTATTATTTGAAAAAGGAGCAATTGTGCTCGTATTTTATGAGGACGGTTTTGAGACGCTGAGTGTGTATCTTGGGTTTTTTAATACATCAATGTCGGCAATACGTACTTTATTGCCAATATTATTGTGTGTGTGCGGGCACCCATACAAAAGACGTGATATATGAAACGTGCGCCCTTTCAAGATGGCGGCTATAACCCGTAAAATTACGAAGAACACCGAGTACTCTGGAACTATATCGGGCTACGATTCTTCTTCACATAGATGACAGTCAAAATGGCGACTTTCAAAATGAAAATGGCGATTTTCAAAATGGGTGGTCAAAATTTTGACTGTCATTAGTGTCACTAGCAAGTAAAAGTACTCTGTGTAGTTCTTGCTAAGCGTTTGATAGTTACTTTGTTATGGTTTTCTAAAGCTATATTTTCGCGTATAAATTGCATAAAAGTGTATTAATAATCATTTAGTTATAAGAAATTTGTTGTCTGGTTGTCGTCGAATGTTTCTAATAAACAAAATGAGAAAAATTACGTGTGAAATTTGTGGTATAAAAACATGCCATGACTGTGAACAAACTGGAACAAACGTCTTTTTTTGGCTAAATTTCCATTAGACAAAGAACGGTAAGTAAAATTAGATATTTATTTCTTTATAGAAGTCAATTCTAGTACAATTCCTAAAGGTTTAGTGCATTTTAATCAAATCAAAATAACTTTAACAAAACATTGCATAGTGAGATCACCCATCAATCGGATTTATCGATATCGATGTTTAGTTATATAAATTACTGGACAAAGTTTTGTTAAGCAGTGAAATGTCTATGCTGATGATGATAATGATTTAAGGAAGTAAAATCAATGTTTTCTCAATTAGTTGGTTTTGTCACTATAAATTTCCTTTCATGTAAAGCTATAATTGGTCGAAAGAGTTTATAATATAATTTTAGCGTATCATAATATTGTATAAAGTTATTTTGTTACATTCTTATAATACAGTAGTTTATGTATTTTTTAAGTAAAAATAACTTCACCCACTTTTTAGGTGCAAACAATGGGTCAAAGTAATAGGGAAAGAAGACTTAGTCTATCTGCCAATTGAAAAAGTGCATAAGTTAAAATATGTTTGTAAAAAGCATTTCCGAAGTAATGATTTCAAGAAGAAAAAAACTCAACTGAAGAAAACTGCTATTCCGAGTCTGAAAATCTCATCTACACCATTATCTGATGAAATTTTAGTTGGATTTCCACTACATACTACTACTAAAAGTCCACCATTGCCAGCTAGAAGAACTGATAATGTTCAGCTCTCATACAGTGGTGAGATATTTATTGATTTGTAAAGCACATCCTGATTTCTCAATAAATTACATAAATTACATCATTATAGCAAAGTAATACTTTGCTACAATGATTTAATTTATGTTTACAGAATTATCCTTAGTCATACAGAAGGAACATAATTACCACCAAGCCTTTTTGTGTGAACCAAGTTAGTTATTTGTTTTATGTCAATATATTTGACATCCTGATTTCTCAATAAATTACTTTGCTATATTAATGTAATTTATATTTACAGAATTATCTTCAGTCATACAGAAGGAACATAATTACCACCGAGCCTTTTTGTGTGAACCAAGTTAGTTATTTGTTTTATGTCAATATATTTGACATCCTGATTTCTCAATAAATTACTTTGCTATAATAATGTAATTTATATTTACAGAATTATCTTCAGTCATACAGAAGGAACATAATTACCACCGAGCCTTTTTGTGTGAACCAAGTTAGTTATTTGTTTTATGTCAATATATTTGACATCCTGATTTCTCAATAAATTACTTTGCTATAATGATGTAATTTATGTTTACGAGTTTCAGATAGGAAACGTCTACCCCATCTAGTTCTATAAAAATATTATTGACGTGTGTTTGTAAAACCTATCTCTAAAATTAAAACTACCAGTAGTATTGGTAATTGTTTAATTCCTTGTAAATAAACATGATTTAAAACAATCTGAGTTTTAATATTCTTTTATTTATTTATTTCCTGAGAGCCCAAAATTTTGCAATCGATATCGATAATTTTTCGCTAGCCACCATACCACATCACTAGGAATGACATTATGGACATTGTGTTGGCAGCATTGTATGACGCCTTAGTTCCGTAAGGTTGGTATGGTACGTGGACGCACGTTTCATACATCGTCTTTTTCTATGGCAGACATGGCAGTCCCGCCTCTTATACGTAGTGTTACATACTCTTTGGTTGTGTAGTGTAGTGAGCATTGTTTGTTTGCGTTTAAGTAGTTATTGTACAAACAAAAATTATGTCTAACAAAAAGAATAAGGAAATTAACGACAGTGAAAGCGAAGCGGAGCAAGATTCAGGCAGCGAAAGAGATTCAGACATCGACTCCGATGGTAATTTCGTTGGTGAAAAGGTAAATTTCATAACATAACCTATAAAACACATGGCATGCCGGATTTTGCAAATAGTACTTATTGAAAACTCCATTTTAACAAACTTCACATTTGTTAATCACAAAATTTTAGTGCTTTTTGTTTTACGTTTCATGTTTCTGTTTGTTTAAAATACTCTTACTATTATCGCTTGTTGTTGTTGTTACTTTAAACAAACGTCGTATCAATTTCAAAACATTATGAAATGTTGTATACCAAAGTATTGACTTACAAATATATGTTAAAGGAATTACAAGCGGACTTCGAAGGTCGTAATCCTGAGGATTGTGACTTCCACGGCATCAAGCAGCTTTTGCGTCAACTGTTCCTAAAATCTAATGTGGAATTAGGAGCGCTCGCACAAATCATAATCTGTAAGTTAATAACTCATTCAAATAAATAATAATAAATAAATATTTCGGACATCTTACACACGCGACACTAATTAATTAGATATATATAATAATATTCTATATTGTTTACTCACAGATTAAAATATAAGAAAGGAATTCAGTGATCATTTCATAATTTGCAATAGAATTTGATTGTTGTTACACAATAATCACCACAGGGTATAATATATCATGGCTGCTATTGTTCTATTTTCAAAAAAGATAGTATGATTGTGCAAAACCTGTGATATCTGAATCTGTATAATATAGATAGTGTTAATTTTATTATTAATTTACAACAAGTAATGTTATTGATAATTTTCAACATTATTTCTACAATTCTTTATTAATATTTGGAATTTAAAAATAGAATGCCATAATCTTCATTCCTAACAAATACATATTTTTTTATTTATTTCTTCAATGTACTCTCACTAAAAGATTAAAAAATAGTGGTCCTATTGCTCACAACAGTCTCTTGCAGACAACCTTTAAATGGATTTAAACATCTATGAACGCATAATAGTTCATACTCTGATATAGACATATGTTTATTCCTTCCTATATTCTAATTAAAAACATAGTAATACACACAAATAAACATATGAAAATATTCATACATACACAAAGAAATATATAGACAAACATATAGTCTTACAGCTTGCACCACAAAGAGATTTATCTGCAAACTGGGTTGAATGTTTTTGGCCTTTTTAGTTTTAAATTCTAAATTAAAGTTAATATTCTAAAAGTTAAATATGTTTATTTCAGCTCAAAACTATGTTGGCAGTGTGGTAAAACAGTGTTTGGATAATAGCCAAGACGATGAAGATGATGATGACGATGGCAGTGATGGAGTATTTGGCGTCACCACTGTTATCAATATTACAAAGAGAAAGGTAAGTTTGAAAAAAAAGAACTTCAATTTAAAAACTACATGCTATGTTTGAGGGAGACTTATGGCCATTTTCACTAATCTCCCTCAAATTTAAGGGGCTACCTATAGTTATGCAATCCTTAGTGATACTTTTATTTGCACCAAACTAAAAGGGTTACCTAAGTACCTCATAGTGACAGACAATTGTTTTTATGAGTCTAGAATGTGTATCAGTGAAGATACCCCCTCCCATAAAAATAGCCTTTGTTGTTCTTTGCATTTGTGGAGTTAAGGTTCCAGATTGAAATTACTTTTGACTGAATATTCATTGTGAGCATGAGTATTAAATAGAACTCTAATTGCAATTGTTTAGGTTACAAATTAATTATTTGTATTTTGTTTTCAGGATGAACCTTGTATACAACAGATAAGGTCACTTCTGACAACTTTAGCAGATGATAACGCTGACGACAGGACTAAAGCCTTAGTCAAAAAGATATTAGCAAATGATTCTGCACATGTTGGATTTGTTATTAATGAAAGGTAAATTTATCTTTACTTAAAACTAGCATACCCATTACTAGCTTCACCCCATCTTATATCGTCATCAAAACTGCTTTATGAATGTCTCGTCAAAATCAATCCAGAATTTAGCAAGAACAAACATATTAAACATATAAAAATAGTTTTGTGTTCTTGTAAAGACAGTAGCATTAATTATAACCAAAAAGTAATCTCATTTTCCAGGATTCTAAACATTCCCGCGGCAATTAGTGTGCCTCTCTTCTCATCACTGCAGAGTGAACTAGACAAGGCAGTGAAGAAGAACATGCCTTACACATTCAACTACCTCATCTGGATATGCAAGACATACAATACTGGAGGTATGTTGTTTTGTAAACATAGGTGTTAAGACAATCCGCATCAAATGACCAAGGTGGTTTACAAATCATTATGATCATATGTCCATTTACATGAGTTTGTTACGAGTTCATAATGAGGAAGCTGTCATTGACTTCTTTTTACCAGACCTTGTTTAATATGGTACTTTCGAATTTATTTGATTGTAATAATATGAGCAGACCTTATTTTGAATCATACTTTATCACAGGACATATTCTAAAGTCACAGGTCATTATTTTAATTAATAATAATTATAATTTATTTAATCTGCAAATGGTTTTATTACAAATTCAAATTTTCACTGCAGTATATAACGTGAATGACTTTATTTGTTTATTAATGTCATTTTTTAATTCCATGTTATATAAATAAGTGTTCATGGTTGATTGTTTACAGAAGACTCATCAGAAGTGCTTTTCGCTAACCAAGAAGAGAAGCCCTTAGCAGACGAAGCGCTGGCAAGTTTTGATGTAGATGTTACTGAGCAGGCAGAGCTCTCACAGTGGGATTATGAAGGAGGTGCATTAACGCCTTGTAGAAAGGTAAAATATTGGAAGTTATTAATCAAATTAATACTTATTGATGTTATAAACTGATTCATAAGATCTCCAACCTTGTATAACTTCGATGCAAACATTTGATTTTATGAGACTAAGACAACTTTTAGATCATCAAAATGAAGGTCCTATCATGTCCCATTCTGAGGTGAAACTCTAATTTAATAAACTATTAGGGCTAGATGACGTGTGGCAGATCTCCAAAATATTTAAATGTTTAATATAATACATAGATGCATACTTGCAGACTTGGAAGTCATAGTTTATAAAAAAAAAGAAAAAACATTAATTATATCTTACTGCTAGTTACTCTCGCTATACTACTACTAAACTCTTTAGGAATCAACTCTGTATCTTGACTTAGAGGTAACCAGCCAGCCTTTTAAAATTGCAAACGTTTTCTATTCTATTCTCTAATAGAAAAACGTTTGCAATTTGGCTAGATGGCAGGAAGGTGGTCTTACAATCATAACATTCCTAATTTCGCAATTCGTTTGTTACAGGTCCTCATATTTGACGGCAGTAAATTCAATAACCTAGTGAGACTTATCAAAGAGGAAGTGGAAGCCGTCTAATATTGCTTATAAATAACTGTGACATTATACATTTATGCCATACATGCGATGTATACATATTTATATTTTATTATTACTTATTAAACTAAGCTTTACTTATTTTGATTTTGTTATTTTAGTGTTAGTGCAATACATCGAAAATTCCACAGAACAGATGCGGTATTAACGGTTTATTATTCTCTTGGACTCTACTCATACTACAAGTACCTAGTCAGTTTAGCAGACTCGATTATAAAGAAATGCAGTTAATTGCGTGCTCTCGTTATAACAGTGTGTGTGTAGTTAGTCCTCAAATGTAATACGAAATGTAGGATTGTTTTATAGATTAGATCGTAACGGTTCGAGTACGACCGTTTTTAGAGATGTACAGAAGTGCCGGCCCCTATAACTATTGCTCTCACTTCCGGCATTCTCCTACATTGCATTTCTACTTTAATTCTGTTCTGTCGACCCGTGTCGACAGCTGCCGTTATCAGTGCCGTTGACAACATGCAGTTCGTGTGCATGAGCTCTTATACACTTAATGTGGTTATATGAATTGCCTTGTTTATATTACACCTACACAGTGGCGGATTAACCACGTAGCAAGAGTAGCAAATGCTACAGGCCCCGCGCATTTAGGGGCCCCGCGCTTCAACGATTTCTGACTGCTAAAAAGTATAAACTTAAATCGAATCGTAAAAAAGCGTGAAGTGTTGTGGGATCTCATGCATTGCGGTCTTCCTGACTGTCTGATAGATTTAATAACAAGCAAAACAAAATTATGATACTGTTAGCTTCCATAGCCTATTTATTCTTTGAAGGTTTGACATGTCATATTTATTGTTTAAAATACATTTAGTTTAAAAAAAAATTGCTATGCATATTTTAACATAATAAAACCTTTTGCTTTGTATATACATAAGTAAGTATATCTACAGTCTAAGTTTTAGTAAATGTACAGATTGCTTTTTTCTTCCATGACTCCAAGATGTTATTTATAAATTACTAACTTTGATATTTTGAAAAACCAAAAGTATCTCCACTTCACGAATAGTTAAAGTTCCCAAAAAAAAAATTTCATCATTATTTAATTTTAGCACTTTGAATAAAAATAATAAATATATAAATAATAATAAATATTTCGGACATATGACACACAACATCATCTAGTCCCAAGCTAAGCAGAGCTTGTGTTATGGGTACTAGACAACTGATATAAATACATAAACATACTTTTTTTTTTGTAAATACATACATATTATACATAGAAAACACCCAGACTCCGAAACAAATATTTGTGAATCACACAAATAATATTCAATATATATAATAACAATGTATATTCATGCAAAGTTTCTTTCTAGCATTTTTCGTTTGGAAGGTAAGTCGAGGACGGACCATAGACATTGACGAAACTATAGGAGTTCCATAAGTCGTGACCTACGATAAACTAAAATGGAATTCTTTTCGCACCATCCGCTTCGAGGGGCATACGATGGGCGTGTAAGGCACTCCCGCAGGAACCGGTCTACCCCTAACCCCGCGGTGATGTAGGCACATCAGCAGTTCGAAGGAACGCACCAGCGGTTTCTGGAATACCCCGCTGTCGTACCTCTCACCACTCTACGCAGCAAGAGGCGCAAAACGACCCACCTTAGGCCACACCCCCGGGCTGCACCGGGATATAACTTCTCTCGGGTCGTTTACAGTATTCAAAGATGTGGCTGCAGCAACCCTTAGGCGATAATCGGGGGGCTAGCGACCTCTGCTACGTCCCCTTTATAGCTCCTTCGAGCGGAATCAGGCCTATCTCTTTACTTGCGGACTTTACTTCCGGAGCATAATTTCCTCACGGAAGGAGACCGCGGCTTACCATCCCTCACCACTCGCCAGCATTGCGGCGATCAATGCTGACGGTGAAAGGTCTGGTTCGATCTCTCCGACCAAGACTCGACACTCTGATTCCCACGCCGGGCAGTCGCCGTGCCTATCAATTACGCAGCGCAGAACTAGCGTATATGCGTTTCGTCGTAGTATTCCGGACTCGTGGACCAACGCTGTCTGTTCGCCATTCCGACCGACAGAACAAATTCAGTCACAGACGATCGTGTTCATATCGGCCAAAATGTCGAAGGGTGGAGATCGCGCCAAAATTGTGCGGTAGCTAGGAACGACCTGTATGACAATCAGCCGCTGCAGACTCCTGAGTTGAACTTGACAGCGGGAGGAACCCGCCGCCAGGTCTTCAGACCAGATGAGCGCCCCGTAGAGGACCATTGGAGGATAGCCTGGGAGAGGAATTAGTGCAGTTCAATACGTTGCTGAACTGTGTTGTAGGTAGTGTAATTAACAGCAAGAAACAAGAAGCGCAGGAACGACAGATTTACAAGCCTTAATATAATCATTCTATACAATCTTATTACCCGAACGTTGAAATCACTTTGCACATGTATTTGTCACAAATAACGGTTATATGTCGAACAAAATTACCACTAGTGGTTAATGATGTTCGACAATAAAAATAAACTCAGAAACACGATGAACTCAAAGCGCCTGAATCTTCTTAGTTTGATGAATATTTTAATTTGATTGAACTGTATAGGCTAGGTGCGGTATACTGAAATGGATATTTGGTCGAGATCTCAACCCGTGGGAGGACATTGATAGAATAAGGTGAGATGGTTCTCTTCACCGGAGCATCACGTACTAACACACAAAACATAAGCTGGTACGTGAAGTACTGTACTCATCACTGATGAGGTACTGATACGCGCAGTATCGCGCGATGTTCTAGATCACCTGCAACAACGAGCAGTACGCATACCTTCATACGTACGGTGGCCCACACTCATGAATTTTTCTCATACTTTCAGGCAATTTGGCATCCAATAGAGGACTTACTTGTAAAATACGCTTACTTGAAAAATTTCGTACAAAAATAACGAAATAATAATTAAATATAACAATTTTCTATTGGACACGGCTTAAAAGCCACGTACAATTATGGGTTACTATGGAACCCTATTCGATGCGTGGCCTGACACGCACTTGGCCGATTTTTAGAAACATAATATCCTGAAACTATCATAGGGCCCCGCGCTAGAATTTGCTACAGGCCCCGCGCTGGCTTAATCCGGCACTGCACCTACAACCGCTAAGTGTTGCTCTTGGCTTCAATCAAGATGTTTGTAAGAGATCCACCCTCTGTACCTTGTATCTCCCCATATAAAAATAAAGGCAAATGCAAAAGTAAAGCTGGGGTTTGAGAGTAGGATCAAATTCAGTTATCTTCAACAGCCCCATTCACAAGTCTAGATTTAGAGTGACAAATATTCTTGATTAGACGTACTTATGCAATAAGGAACCAATCCCCACAAAATTATTATCCTGTCTCCTTATGTCTGTGGATTGGTTCTATGTTGCATAAGTAGGTCATATTTCGTACACGATTCTCGAGATTTAGAAAAGAAAACACCATTATATCTCATGATTTTTTATTTCGACGGTAGTCACAGATCTAGGGAATCTATTAGTCCTTAAAAATACAACCAGCTATAAGCTTCCCATCTAACTTAACATAAAACTATTTTCCTTACAGCTATATAAGTAGTTAATTGATTACACATAATTTGTCCACACATAGTTCGTGAAATAAAATTTGTAAGCAAAAATTTGGTTCATAAAAATGTCATAATTTTTGATTAAGCGTTTCTAAATAATTCAAAAAGTTTTACATTAATATTGCCATTCACTTAAGTCATATTAGATTGCCATGATATTAAAGTTTTCGATAATATGCCAATAATACTTCTTCAAACATACTCATAGGTACAAAAAAATAGAATTTCGTCTTAAACAGTTAATTTTTACTTTCACTGTATACGGCAACACCAACTGCATTTCAGATAAGACGCTTGCTACCATTTAAATGCTTGCATTAAAAATTGATATTATACGCCTTAGTCAAACACAAGGCATCCTTCATCATGAAGTCTCTCAAAGAGCATAAACCTTTCAATATCTTGGAATTCTGGTCCATTTTCTGGATATCAGTTTCCGCTAGGCTCTTGTCTTGGGCTAAGTAACCGTTGATAGCTTCTTCTGTCATCCAGTGGGCCGGCGCCTTGTGCATGTTGTAATTAGCCGGGTCTGGATTGATCGGCATTGGTGTGAGAGATTTTTCCCATGGGGTTATGTATTTCTGTTCCGAGTGCAGGCCTTCGATGTATCTGTTGAATAACGAAATAATGTTGTAAAAACAAAAAAAATATGTATTTGTAGGACCTAAGTACAGGATTGATATTTATGCGAGATTAGGTATTAGAGATTAGTTAGAAAAGACCGTTAAAGATATTTTGATGTAACTTATTTTGAAAATGGTGAATCTTTAAACGAATTATGGGTGTTGATAGTTTTTTTTTTTGGGGAAAATTAAAACTAATAATATTTAGATTTGATTTACGTAAAGTAAAGTAGCTTAGTGTTATAAAAGAGGAAGGATCGCCGAGTCATGTGGTGACTACTCTGCCTACCTACTATGGAAAACGTAAGTAGCATCCAGGAGTAGGGGGTCACCATCCTCATTATAAGGGTAGGCAATGCAGCATGGTGACCCATACCATGGCCTTCCGGCCTCCGGAGGTCGGGAGAATGATGCAGAATGATTGGGCCTCCGGTCTCACACTCACCAATGAAATACGACAGCAAGAACGCTGTCATCATTAAGTGTGTGGGTAGGGTGTTAGGGTAGTACTTCTCCGGTCGAGCCGGTTCATTTGTGCTGAAATCAGCGTGGCACGACTACCTACCTACAATTATATACAGATCCAGGGTTTACCCATTGCTTTGTATGTACGCGCGCGTCACCACGGCGGGCGTGTGTCGGTGTGTGCGTGTGGTACGTACCGTATGTAGGCCTCGGAGTGCGTGAGCCTCTGCGCGCGGGGCGGGGCGGCCACGAAGAGCGGGTCGAGCGCCGCGCGCGTCACCACGGCGGGCGCGGGCGCCAGCGTGGCCCCCCCCTCGCCCGCGCCGGGGGACGGCGTGTTGCGCGCCAGGGGGGACATGCCCGACAGGGACGCTGCACACACAATATATATTAACATGTTTCCTTTATTTATCTTATTCAAAGCATTACATACTAAAGTTAATTGATAAGAAAGCGTTCATAGCCGGCTGGTCTTTGTGTGGTGGTTGGAAACGATGATCGTGGGTAAGCAACGACAGCGCAGTCAGTACTTAGATGATAACAGTTTATGACATAATATGTTAGCGTTTCTGTGAAACATATATACACGACATGATAGTTACTACCTTATGTATCGTTTTTGTATATTTTTTATAACAAATAATTATAATCAAGCACTTATAATGTATAGTGATTCAGAAATTCAAACATGTACATACCTCCGGGTGACATTACACTGGTGCGTAAATTTGGCTTCGGTTTTTTAGTCGAAGGCACAAAGTTCCTGTTAGAAATTAAAAAATAATGTTTTACAAACAAATAAATCATTAGGTATTCATTACAAATATCACATTTTAGAGGAACAGTGTTGTGACCCTCTAACACAATGGGAGGATCCTCCAACCAAAGGAGATGATCATGCCTGTCGGGCCACTGTCCAACGGTTAATGATGGACAGTTGTGTATATGCTAATCAGCGGGAGAATATCTATATCGCGATTCAGGATTAGTAGTTACTCCGTATAGTTTGTTATTCCGTGTTTCTTCGGTAGATGGCACTGTTGTATGTTTTTCGCTTGCACTGTATGTGGAAATCGCTAAAACATAATGGTTTAAGCGGTCACATAGGATGTAAGTTTTCTTGATTTTTGATTTGTGTAAAATAGGCCAAAACCTGCTTTCTAAAAAGAAACCTCGACTTAGAAAGGAGGTATGGCCCACTAAGGTTTGTTTTAAGTTTTACTTTTAGCATTGATGTAGTCCTGCGTAGTGTGCTCCCTAAGCGGCCTCTTACGACACCCAATGGATGAATAGAGTTAGTGACGCTCCGTATTCTAAATCTATCATAACATGAAACGTTATAATATAACATTTTTAGATTAAGGTAGCTGGAAAACGTAATATTAATCGTCCTGAGGCAATTTAAAGAAAGTGGTGGGTAGCCGACGGATACAGACTACCCAAAATGGAGACGGTTGAGATATGAAAGTACAAAGTGTGAAGTCATGCCTGGATCTCTCGTGCACGGCCATGAGCCGCCCGTTCCCCTTGTTGACGTGCAGGTCGCGCACGTGCCGCAGCAGGCGCGGCAGGTTGGGGAAGGGCGCCTGCCCCTTGCGCACCCTGGCGCAGTTCCGCCACACGCACGGGTACTCAGCGAACGAACCTCGGTAGTGCTGCTGCACGTGACCCGCTGCCGACACGCATGCACGAACAGTGGAAGGTTAGATTTGTTTGTAAGCATATGCATGTAATGTATATATACGTCAAGATATTCATTTCACCAATTGCTAATAGACTCCTACAATATTCTCTACTTATCTATTAAATTACTACAGATTATAGTTTCAAACTTGGGTGTATATATAGATATCAGATAACCATCAACCTTTGTTAATTATTTTTATATATTGGATAACTCTCGGAATCTTTATCAGAAACTGGTGTTCTAAGTGATAGTGATTTCTCTCTCGAACGTCTCCCACCAGTTATGTAGGCTTAGGCTTAGCTCGCTCTCGACAGAGACCGCTTTCGGCATTGTGATTGGTAATAACATGAACGCAATCACCGTCAATATCGAAGATAAATTACCCTCAATTAAATAATCATTATCATCACACAATTTGTCTTTATTTTTAATAAGTTTATCCTTCATCGAATTTCAAACCTTCGCCCTTCGGATTAGCAGTAAAAATTACTATCTACTAGAGTAAACTGTCAGATAAAATTTGTCATTGATCATTTACCGTCTATATTTTACTACATAGTTTATGCAACAAGTATAAATAACTCAACAACAATATTGATATCATTCTGCGTACATAAAACAATCGAAATCGAGAATATAGCACAATGGGATAAATACTTTCTCCGTTACTTACGTTCTAGTTTCGGTTTCTTGGTCTCAACAATTGTACCAATCACTGGCAGCGTTAAACAAATTGAACATATTAATATTTTATATAATATACCTATAGTGTGGGTTTCACAATACAGCGTTAATTTGAACTAGACATACGTACAAATGTTACAAGTCCAACTACAAAATTTCAATAAAATTGATTCATTAGTGTAGCCACAGGGGACTATTTTCGTTCTTGAAATTTACTACACGATATATTTGTAATAACATGAATATAATTAATACAAATGACTAAACACATTTGCCAAGTCAGCTTTTAATAAATATATAGTCTTTGTAGATACTTACTGTTGCCTCCATCACCGATGCAATGCTCCATGCAGTCTGACAATTCTTCAAACTGATAGTCGCAAGTGTCCCACGCACACTCATACGTCATCTCCATTGGCGTCTGAAATAAATTATACATACTTTCTTTTGTAAATACAAACAATTGCTACGACCCGGGAATTGAACCAGAGACTACAAGCACAACAGTCGCTTATGCTACCACTGCGCCACAGAGACAGTCGGATAGTAAATACTTAATTAAGATTATATTAATTTTTTGTGAAGAAAACGTACTGGGTAATGGTTTAATGAATGCATTACGAAATAGGTATCGAACCCAAAACTAATATAAAGACAAGCCACACTTAGACAAATTAGATAACATTATGCAGAAATGACAGCAATCTCTTTACGAGGCAAAATTGGAATACCGATTTTTTATTTTCTTTCCTCAAAAAACACATTTTATTGAGCACGACTAAGTATGTTTACGACTGTTTCGCAATAAAAAACCAGTAAATAAATACCATATTTATATCTGCATAATACGGTTCAATTGATAAAAATAAGCTTTGTTTAAATTTAAATAAGATGCAATAAATGGTTGGCTCCATTCCAGAACTGAATTGTACTACATACTAATATACAATTAACACATAAGCTTGCTTTTTAAAACTCCTAATTTACCAGTCCAGTTCATGTCCCTGTCAAAATCGGCCAAATATGGCAAACACCTTCAAGTCAAACATCTCTAAAACAATGAAATAAGTAGGAATAACAGATTTAACATAAAAAATAACTAACGTGTTGTGCCAACTCCCGCATCTCCTCAGCCAATTTAGCCGCAGTCTCTTCGTTACACCTCGCTGCCCTTTCCTCCCAGCTCTGCTTGGTGGAGGCCGGGAGTGACCGCCACTCGTTGCCCACTATCCTCGATATTTCGCCTGGCAACACACACTACGTATACATACGTATTATACGTACCTTACGTGATATCGTCTTTCTCGTGTCTGCTCCAGAGTGCGTTAAAAGATAAGATCGACGTCACGATTACGTGGTGCTTTGGGTTCGTAACGTTTGTTGTTGTGTATATACTCGTATGTAAAAATATTTAAATTGTTATAAATAAAAACAAATAGTAAAATAATATATTCGTATACGCGATCAAAGTTTCGATCTCAAAAAGATTAAGCGTGTTACTAAGCCATAGCTGTTTTTGAGTTTTTCAACGATCTCTTATAAATTCCCAAATAGTTAAAATTTACTACAAAATATATAGTACTGGTAGTAGTACTATACACACTAGTATTGCCGTTGTGGACTGTTTAATAGATAACCAATTAAATTGTTTCAAAAAAAAAAAAGCGGCCAAGTGCGAGTCGGACTCGCCCATGAAGGGTTCCGTACCAGCAAGTAACTTTCATCGATGTTTTTATACTAGTGTATTGATTGGATGAAAGGTATATTGCGTGTTACGATTTATGATTTATTAAAAAAAAACTACTCACTAGATCTCGTTCAAACCAATTTTCGTTGGTAGTTTACATGGTAATGTACAACATATATTTTTTTTAGTTTTATCACTCTCTTATTTTAGAAGTTAGAGGGGGGGGGACACACATTTTTCCACTTTGGAAGTGTCCCTCGCGCAAACTATTCAGTTTAGAAAAAAATGATATTAGAAACCTCAACATCATTTTTGAAGACCTATCCATAGATACCCCACACGTATAGGTTTGATGAAAAAAAATTTTTTTAGTTTCAGTTCCAAGTATGGGGACCCCCAAAATGTATTGTTTTTTTTCTATTTTTATGTAAAAATCTTAACGCGGTTCACAGAATACATCGACTGACTGAATTTCAACAGTATAGCTCTTATAGTTTCGGAAATAATTGGCTGTGACATACGGACGGACAGACAGACAGACAGACAGACAGACAGACAGACAGACAGACTTGACGAATCTATAAGGGTTCCGTTTTTTGCCATTTGGCTACGGAACCCTAAAAACAAGACTACGGTGACCTAAGGTCATGATATTTGGCAATAGGCAGGAAAAGATTGTAATGAATAATATTTAAAAGTCAATAATTGAATCTAAATTCTAATTTTTAAAGACGATTGTTGTATGTAGTAATTTTTGCACCAACTTGCAAATGCATGCAGATGATATACTATTCGGATAAACTGCCCGATATAAGACAGACAATTTAATAGGTAGCAGAACCACGCTGAGTTCAGCACGAATAGGCCGGCTCGACCGCTGCAGTACTACCTTCATACAGAAGACCAAGTTAAAATTACAGGCATTGGTGCTCGTCGTCTTTTGTTGGTGAGTGTGAGACCGGAGGCGTAAACATCTCACTAAGCCGTCATAGTGTGGGTCACCATGCTGCATTGTGTGCACTGCGCAGTGAGGATGGTGGCCTCTACTCCTGGAGTCTACTAAGGCTTTACATCATACAGAGTAGTCACTTTGGTAGAAGTCAAACTTTCGCAAAACGATATTGTTACTCATAACGCTGTACTTAGTAGTTGACTACACAACAACACTCGTTACTCACAGTGATACAGAACACAGTTTGAAGTGGGCCAGAGTTGGGACAAGAGCGTGCACAGTACGAGAAAGCCAGCTACTACTTATAGAGGTACACCTACCTAATCTTTGAGTTTTATCCTTGCTAGCTAAATTTACACATAGGTGGCGTTAGGATCATTTACATAGGACACTTAAAGCTGTGATGACACAGAACACAAAGGGAAAGACGAGTTACATTTTGTTCAATTCTATATTTGTTACTATAATTGATTGAAAATTAAGTTCTTTGAATTGATAGAAATAGAATAGAAGGGCAGAACGACTACGCATCTAGGATTTTTTTGTTATTAATTCCTATACTAACCAGATAAATATTAAATACTTCACTATCATATACTATTAATTTACTTTTAATTTGATAACACTCATAAATTAAAATTTATGTAATTAAAAATAAATTACTTAAATTGTTCCTTTCCCTAAATTTATCGTATTGCTACTAATCATAGCGATTTTGATATTTTTTAAATATTTTTGTTAACATAATGCACCGTATGTGCACAACATACGGTTTGAGCATTATATTTTTAATGAAACAAGACTTTATAACTGTAAATATGACAATTATAATTATTATAATTCAGGCACTGACTTTAGCAAATTTTTAGTATCAGAATTGAACAAAATCAAATCGTGTCTAAATAGAACGATATAGTTAGTAGCAATCTGAAAGTAGAAGCTGAAAACATTATCATACTGTTATACATTACCTGAGGATGTTCATTTATTTAAAAAAAAATAGTCTCTACATAGTGTACACATACCCTAACACTCCTGAACCCAGTGAAACATAGAACTAAAAATATCACACGACTGAACACTGTACAGGCCGTTGCCTAATATGAATATTAGTTTCAGTGCCTAATTTTGAAACAAGTAAATATTAGTTCTTACTTTTAAATTCCTGTAATTTTTGTGTGCAATGTATTATTTTGTTGATTATAATGAAAAGATGATAATATACTAAAGTACTAATAATACTCAATTATGACTAATACTGTTTTTATTATCAGATTTTTCGATTCTAAACCAATCTAAATCTATGACTTATCGCAAAGAATTAGCAAGTACTCATGTGTCTATACTAATATTGTGTAATATTAACTGGCTAAGTTTATGAGTTTATAAGATTGTAACTGGTAATCTCAGGAAGTACTTGTGCTATTTGAAAAAAATCTTTTAGTATGTTACCCCAGTTTTGGAATAAGGCTATATAGGCTAAAAATGGTTCAAAATCGGGGCAAAATTATTCCTTTGAATAGATTCATACGTTGTGTAAACGGAATAAGTTTCACAAAAACAATGAATAAAATTATTGTTCCCTTTAAAAAGTCCGTGACAACATACATACGTCTATCTTTTATGGTCGGCTTACTGTTATCTTTTTTTATAGTAAACAAATTTGTTCACACTGTTATAACATCACGATACGGCCAATAGGAGACGCAGACAAGGTCGCGTGTGTCAGCTGGTAGTCAGATATAGTGCTAGTAAATATTTTTATATATATTAGTGTGAACCAGTGCATTATTAAACTTGACAAATATTACTACACTTACCAAATGTAGACTCTGGATTACTAGCCACAATAGCTCGCCTCACTTCGCTTGAATACAGAATGTAGCCGGTGACAATCTTCTGTTTGGAGGAATCCTTCTTCTTCTTAGTACTAGTTGTGGGAGCCGTGGTGGTCCTCTCTTGGGTAGGAGTAGCTGTCATTGAAGGATTATAAGGGTTGCTGTTGCCACCTAAATTAAAAATAAATATAACAAAATGATGAATAGTAGAAATTCACGACTTTGTAATTTTTAGGGTTCCGAAGTTTATGACTCGGAACCCTCATAGATTCGTCATGTCCGTCTGTCCATCCGTCCGTCCGTCCTCGACCTACCGTCCAAACGGCAAGTGCTAGTAAGATGAAACTTTGCATAAATATGTATGTGTTGTAATTACGTCGACAAAGTGCTACAATAAAATTATGAAAAATATTTTTCTATTTCTCTATAGCCTCCCCCCTCTAAAAGCTAAACGGCTGGCACGAAAAATCTGGAAAAATTCGTGATAGTAGTCCATACAATGAACTTTAAAGGAAAACTATAACGGATTAGATGACTTTGTTAGTTCAGGAGTTATAGAAGCTTAACTTGTACAATGAGCTTACTTGGAAAACGACTTACAAAATTAACGCATTAATACGTAAACATAACAATTATCGATACGATTTTAAATCCACGTATCATTATGATTGACTGAGGAACCCTTTCCTATGCGTGGCCTGACACGCACTTGGCCGATTTTTTTTTTTACAATTAATGATAGGTTGAATGAAATGGTTCTAACACAAACAAGTGCAATATATTTATACAATAAAAAAATTCTGTTGCATTGTCCCCGTCCAGTCCCGTACTTTGACCGTTTCAAGTATTCGTGGGAAAAGTGTTGAAACCTGATTGGTCAGAAGGAGGGGTGGGCGTAATCGATGGTGTCACTATTTTCTCAACGCGAATCGACTACAAAATATATAATTTTATAAAAGTATATTCGCCACACACATTATATTCGTTATTCGAGCTAGTGTTTTGTAGTAATTTTACCTACATTTATGAGTGGTGGCAGACAAAGAACACACTACTCATCTGGTGAGTGTCGTAAAAGACGACCTAGGAAGCAAATTATGTAAAACAACATCACTGTAAAGAGAAGGAAAGCTTGATACAAAACCTTACCATACCATCTGGCTAGTGTGGTATACCTCCGGTCTAATGAGAAGTCTTTGTCCAGCAGTGGACTAATGGCGGATGTAATTATATAGTGTCAACCTATCTGTCCACTGCTGGACGAAGGTCACCCCCAAGGAACGCTAACCATCCCGCTCTTGGGCAGTCCGCATCCATCCGCCGCCAGATATAATTAAGAAAATTTAATTTTTAGTAAGGTTTTGGTGTATACAAAATATAAACATACCGATCGACAGTGGTGTAGCAGGCGAAGCGAGAGAGGAGTCGTCCATGGAGTTCTCTAATATCATCTCAACATCCTGACTGCCAATCGTGGTGTTGATCAAGTTTGTGAACTGGGGTTTGCTGTCCTATGATTATAAATAGAAAAAATAAATTATCAACTATCCGATTGCATGTTTATTTAATATTTTTATTATTTTATTTTATTTTATTTATTAGGTACAGAAACAGACAACAAACCAAAGACATACAAATATTACATATTATAGTTTACAATATTTAGGTCTGAAGTCCAATTACAACTGTACACAGCTTTTTATTCTACATTACTTCGTTAAAAGAAAAAATAATAATAAAAAAAATATTATCAGACATTCTTGAGATTAATGATCAATGATCGCGGCCCTAAATTCACCAAACGTGTCGAAAAATATATCATTTTCAGAACATATCTGATTGAAATGTGTGCACATTCTTGAAATTGGACTGTTTTTGGATACATTATTATTAAAATTACCTATGGTAAAAAGTTGTGGATTACGCACAGATCGCGACGGTATTTTAAAACTCATTTGCTCTATAAGTTGACAGTCCAAAGAACCATTGACAATTTTATGTAGGGTTAACAAGTCATTCATCCACCTCCTCCTCTCTAAACTCACCATTTTGAATTCTCGCAGTCGGTCCTCATAATCTGTTAATTTACGTCTCAAGCCAGTTCTAATACATAACGCCCTGACAAATCGTCTCTGTATTGCCTCTATTCGGTCGGTGTGAGTTTCATATATCGGTGTCCATACAGGCGAACAGTACTCAAGAATACTTCTAACTAGACAGTAGTACAATATCATTAGAGAGGCGATTTGTTTGAATGGTCTTCCGTTACGAAGAATAAATGAAAGCATACGATGAGCCTTATTACAAATATAATCATAATGAGGTCGGAAGGACATGACATTATCAAATATTACCCCTAGGTCGCGAACCACCGTGACTCTATTTATTGCAGTGCCCTGAATATGATATCTATAATCTATTGTTTTTTTGTTTTTAGTGAATGAAATAACTTGACATTTTTTTATATTTAGTGACATTAGGTTTTCGTCACACAAACCCACTATTGTATCGATGTCAGATTGAAGAGTTTCGCAGTCAGTGTAGTTAGATATTCGTTTAAAAATTTTGATATCATCCGCATAAGCTAGACATTCACTGTTAATTTTACCTAACAAATCATTAATGAATAATAGGAAAAGTAAGGGTCCTAAATTTGAACCCTGAGGCACGCCTGATGATGCTATAAAAGGGGCAGACTCATAGCCGCAGAGGGCTACCAGTTGGGTACGATTGAGCAAGTAGGACGCGAGCCATCTCAATAAATTGCCATGTATCCCGACATGCTGCGCCTTCAGAAGTAGCAAAGAATGATCTACACGATCGAACGCCTTCGAAAAATCAGTATATATCGAGTCCACCTGCTGTTTTGTATTAAAAGATTCACACAAATATGTTGTATAACATAAGAGATTGGTGCCTGTTGATCTACCGGTCATAAAACCATGTTGTAGTGGACTCAACATGTGTTTCATGTGGTTATATATGTGGCTGTAAACATAACCCTCAAATATTTTGGCAAACCAGTTGAGGATAGAAATAGGCCGATAGTTAGATACTTCGTTTTTTTTGCCAGATTTATGTATCGGTGTAATTTTGGCAATTTTCCAGATATAGATTTGTAATATTTAAGCAGACATGATTGATTATGAACTTGTTAGCCAAAATTGGTTATAACAAAAAAAAAAAAATTTGTAACTAGCTTTGGCCCGCAGTTTTGCTCGCGTTTTTCGGTTATCGCCGTTCATGTTCATGTACTTTCTCAGCCTCTAAACTATGTGTATACCAAATTTCATTTTAATTGGTTAGTATTTTTGGCGTGAAAGCGCAACAAGTAGACAGTCGCATTTTAATAATGAGGAAATGAGGATGGTTATTATCTAAGTTCTAGATTTGTGATATTTAAGTAGATATTTTTTCTATCAACTTGTTAATCAAAAACGGTTAAAACAAAAATACTTTTCTAATTTTAGAATTTTATGTTGCAATTCGTAGAGGAGTATTGTACACAAGGGGACAATTCAAAATCTGATGACAAAAAGCAAAACACTGTGTGAGGCGGGTCTCACACTTAAAGTATAAGATTTCTAGAAGATTCTAAGTTCAGTGTGGTACTTGACACGAATGCTAATGGTACACCATTAAATAAAAGGATTCAGCTACGAGAATAAAATCATACATCTTTATACAACGAACCCATTATCCTTTATAGTACTTACCATAGAGTCAATATTGACGTTTGGATTAAAGGGCTTCTGCGTAAAAGCACTAGACGTGGACTGTACGTCCTGAGCTGTAGCCAACGCAGGCGGACCGAAAGGCTTCGGGAAGAAGTAGATCTGAAATATTTACAACAATATTATGTATTATAAAAACTGGTGCGGCTATTATAGAATATATATTATGAACACTATATTTGACGAATTGTTTCCAGTTTTCCGTTTAATACTAAATCAACCTGAGTATTTGTGTGGAACTCAGGTATTCCTTCTAACTTAAAGCTGAGGAGACTAAAATGAATTAACTTACTTTCGATCCTCGGCGTGTATAGAAAAAGTTTAAAAAACAAAACATATACATTAAGTAAGATCTCTTGAAATGTGCATTGTTCATAGTTTAGGTACCGTATTACTTTTACTTTTCTTTCATTATTTTTTAGAATTCCAAGTATTCCTAGTATAGCTTTTAATACTCAGCAATTTCTTACCTCATCAACTGTGACTTCCTTGGTGTGTTCAAACTTGCGTAATCCCGCCTTGAGCTTACGTGCGATGCGGTTCGATTCATCGTACACGGACTCGCATACGTATATGTCGTTCTCTGCTATCTCTGTCGGACGACCTAGGTGTGAAAGAGATAGCGATATTAAAGTTTTAGATATTTAAATATTTACGTTAATTATATTTATATCGTTTAAGATTTATAATCGAGTATCGTGATCAATGTGATACTCGATTCTGAAATGGTAATGTTAGTAGTTTCAAGTTAGTAAAGCTACGCTGATTTCAACATGAACGGGCCGGTTCGGACGGGGCGGTACTACCCTGTCACAGAAAAATAACCTAAAATGACAGCATTCGTGCTGTCGTATTACCTTGGCGATTATAGGTACGCGTCCAATGGCCCGCGCCGGACGCACCGCACGCAATGGAGTTTATTTTTGCTTTCCACTTAGTGCTGCGTCCACTATCCGCGCCGCCCGCACCGAACGCCGGCGTTTCTGAGCAAGTCAATCCGTTGCGTGCGGTGCGTCCGGCGCGGGCCAATGGACGCGTACCTTTAGAGAGGCCCAATGAGGCAGAAGTTTCTTACTAGGCTGCTATAGTATAGGTCACCATACTGCTTTGCCACATTGAGGATGGTACCTTCCTACTCTAGAATTTTAGTGTTGCTATACTTACATTTAAGATAATCATCGTAGTCCAACACTGCACACTTGCCCACAATGCCCACCAGTGGGCTTGTATCGTGCATCGTCGTCAACAATACTTCTTGTTTATAGAAAGGCTGGAAGTCAAACATACTCTAAGTTAGACATGAAATTAATATTCTGTCCGGTTTTAAAACATCAGTGGCCCAAAGCACACGGCATTAATTAATCGTCTTTATTTTACAAAATTCTTATGTCTTTTAGATTAATAACGTCGAATGAAGTTTAGTAAAAATGGCGATGTGGTTTGAGCTCTAGATATTTTATTACAGATTATTTTTTTACCTTGTTTATTATGTTGGCGACTTCTGACGGGAAAATTAGGAAGGGTCCTCGGAAATAGCACTTATTACTGTAAAAGATAAATAGAAACTCGTTTAGTGGTATCAGTTTTGAAATAGTTCAGTACTTTAACGTTTAATAATCTTTGGTATGCCATGTTTAATCTGATGTAGCAACCTTTAGCAACTGAATTAAAAAAGGACTGGCACTGCTTTGAACTATTGAAAGCTAATGCTATTTTCTTCATTTATAACAAATCAATATCGTATCATATAAAATAGAACATTTAAAATGCAATAGAGCCATGCTGACTTCAGTACGTATGGAAGGCCGCCTCGCCCGGGGCAGTACTACACCCACATAGAAGACCAAACTAAAAATGGCAGCATTAGTGCTGTCGCATATCGTTTGTGTGTGAGACCGGAGGCCCAATGATGCAGTTTTATCTGTCTCATTCACACTGAGGATGGTGAATTCTCATTCACACTGAGGATGGTGAATTCTCATTCACACTGAGGATGGTGAATTCTCATTCACACTTAGGAAGGTGAATTCTCATTCGCACTGAGGATGGTGAATTCTCATTCACACTGAGGATGGTGAATTCTCATTCACACTGAGGATAGTGAATTCTCTTTCACACTTAGGAAGGTGAATTCTCATTCGCACTGAGGATGGTGAATTCTCATTCACACTGAGGATGGTGAATTCTCATTCACACTGAGGATGGTGAATTCTCATTCACACTGAGGATGGTGAATTCTCATTCACACTGAGGATGGTGAATTCTCATTCACACTTAGGAAGGTGAATTCTCATTCGCACTGAGGATGGTGAATTCTCATTCACACTGAGGATGGTGAATTCTCATTCACACTGAGGATAGTGAATTCTCTTTCACACTTAGGAAGGTGAATTCTCATTCGCACTGAGGATGGTGAATTCTCATTCACACTGAGGATGGTGAATTCTCATTCACACTGAGGATGGTGAATTCTCATTCACACTGAGGATGGTGAATTCTCATTCACACTGAGGATGGTGAATTCTCATTCACACTTAGGAAGGTGAATTCTCATTCGCACTGAGGATGGTGAATTCTCATTCACACTGAGGATGGTGAATTCTCATTCACACTGAGGATAGTGAATTCTCATTCACACTTAGGAAGGTGAATTGTCATTCACACTGAGGATGGTGAATTCTCATTCACACTTAGGAAGGTGAATTGTCATTCACACTGAGGATGGTGAATTCTCATTCACACTTAGGAAGGTGAATTGTCATTCACACTGAATTCTTCTCATGGTTTCCATCAGGCGGAGTAGAGTCACTTTGGTAGGCTTAATGATATTTATTTTATTTATTATAGCCTCTTTATTTCCATATTGACAATTACAATACATTTCATTGAAAAAAAAAATTACATAACAGATATATCAATAATCATAAGTACATATTATATTCATGCATAATCTAAGTAAATAATCCCATTAATATCACTCCAATTACCTAGCATTTACATGATTAATAAAAGTAATATATATATTTTTTTTTCTCTAAATATTTAAAAATTGATTAATTAATTGGTAAATTTAAAATTTTTGTACAAATTCATAACTTTTCTTAGTTTTAATTGATTTCTTTTAATTTATTTCAATATGGACCCCTCAACGGGTTAAGGCCTCCTCCATTTTGCTCCACGCCTGTCTATCTTTTGCTTTTGTGAACCAGTTTTCACCAGCTTTCCTAATTAACTCATCAACCCATTTTTCTCTTGGTCTACCTCTTTTTCTTTTGTTTATTGGCCCTCTCCAGGTAGTTACTCTCGGCGTCCATTTGTCTTTGTCCATACGTGCGATATGGCCCGCCCATTTCCATTTAAGTTTTTGAGAGTATTCCAAAGCATCTATTATTTTTGTTATTTTCCTTATTTCCGTATTTCTTTTTCTGTGTTTTCTTTGTATGTTTAGTATACTCCTTTCCATCGCTCTCTGGCACACTTGTATTTTATTTTTAGTGTTATTATTGTATATCCATGTCTGGCAGCCATACGTCAGACAAGGTAGCAAACATGAGTCCATAATTTTTTTCTTAAGTCTCACAGGAAGTTTTGACTTAAGGATTTCTTTATTGCTCCAGAATTTGTTCCAGGTTATGTTTACTCTTCTTTTTATCTCTTCTTCGTGTCTTGTCTTAGAGAAGGATATTTGCTGACCTAGGTATACATAGCTCCGAACATACTCTAATACATTGTTATTGACCGCTATTGGTATATTTTTGTGGTTTGTCATGACTTTAGTCTTTGAGGCATTTAGTTCTAACCCGATAGCTTTGCTTACATCATGTATTTCGTTGATCATTTCCTGCAATTGCGATGCTGTTTCAGAGAGCAGTATAATATCGTCCGCGAACCGAAGATTATTAAGGAGTTGCCCATTTATATTTATTCCTTTTCTTTCCCAGTTCAATGTTTTCATTATGCTCTGGAGTACAGCAATAAAGATTCGTGGTGATAGGGGGTCGCCCTGTCTGACGCCTCTACAAATGTTTATTTCAGGACCTTGTCTCTCCAGCTTTACACGACTTTTGCTTTTATGGTAGATGTCTTTTATAAGATCTATAGTCTCTGTCGGTACGTTGCATTCTTGTAAAGCTTTCCACATACTCTTATGTGATATAGAGTCGAAGGCTTTGGCGTAGTCAATAAATGCCAGATAGAGTGGTCTATTGTGCTCTATATATTTCTCTATAATTAAATTTAAAGTGTGAATATGGTCTGTTGTTGAAAAGTTTTTCCTGAAACCTGCTTGTTCTGGTGACTGATGTCTCTCTGTAATCATTGCCAAGCGGTCCTCCAGGCATGTAGCAAATAATTTGTACATATTAGATTGTAAGCTTATTGGTCGGTAGTTTTCAATACAGGCAGGGTCTCCTTTCTTGTATAGCAAGATTATATCGGAATGTGCCCATTCCTTTGGTATTGTTCTATTATCCAGAATATTATTGAACAATGTTGTTAAATATGGTGCCAATAACATTTTTCCAAATTTTAGTGCTTCATTTGGGATACCATCTGGCCCATTGCTTTTGCCGGATTTTAGCGATTCGATTTTCTTCACTATTTCCTGTGTAGAGAATCTATCTAGGATAGTAGAGTTCGGGTTAGCCATTTCAATTTCTGGTATAACTTCTCCTGATGAATATAGTTTTCTATAGAATTGTGTCACCCTTTCTATTATTTCAGATCTCGATGATATTTTGTTGTCAGTAATCTCATCTTTTATGAAGGGTATCCATTGTTTTGCGGTGTTCAGGTTTTTAAGACCTTTCTTTAAGCTGCCAGTTGATTCTAGATGTTTTTCAATTTCTTTTATTCTGCGCTCAGTGCGTTCTCGTTTCATTGATTTATAAATATACTTATAGAGGTAGGTACGTTCGTCTTTTTCTTCTTTGGTTAGGGATTTTTTCTTAATTAATTCATTTCTCCTTGTGATAAGACTTTTTATATGAAGAGGGATAGTCTCTCGTTTTGTAATTAAGTTTTGTTGAATCGTATTTAAACTAGTAGTTATTGATTTTTTAATTTTGCTGTAAAATGACTCTATAGTTTCATTTTCTTCAAATGTTATTTTGTTTATATTTGTACTTAAGTTTTTTATGAATTGTTCCTTTTCTTCTGGAGTATTGAGTTTACTTTTGAGGGTTTTAAAATTTGTTCTACTTTTCTTCATCGGTGTAATACGTAAAGTAGCTCTCAATAATCGATGGTCAGTGGGAAATGTCAGATTAGATATAATTTCTAAGTTTGAGATGTTTTCCTTTCTATTAGTTAAAATATAATCTATCTGACTTCGTCTTCTCTTTGGCGAGATCCACGTCCACATATTCCTTGTGTTTTTTTTGAATAAACTATTTGCCACATATAATTCATTTTCCCAACAAAACTCGAGCAATCTTTCACCCCTCTTGTCTCTATTTCCGTAACAGTATTTACCCAAAATTTTTTCTTCACCCGATACTCTTTGACCAATACGGGCATTAAAATCACCCAATAGTATTTTTTGATTGTTGTATTGACAGTGTGCATTCTCAAGTTGATTGTAAAATATATTAATTTCTTGGTTGCTTGCGTCAATAGTCGGCGCATGTACTTGCACAATTGTAAGTTTTGTGTGACCGAAATTGAGATTTAAAATGCAGATGCGTTCGGATACTCCAATGAAACTCTCAATATATAATTTGTATTTCTTTTTTATCAGGAATCCTACTCCATACTGACCTTTACTTTCTCCGAAATAGCAAAAAACATGTTCGTCTTCTTCTATAATTCTATATCCCGTTCTTCTTATTTCAGAAAGACCAATAATATCGTATTTTATTTTATAAATTGCTCTTTTAAAATCACATAATCTTTCTTCGGATAATAGAGATCTTACATTGCAAGTACAGATGTAGAGATTTTGTAGTGGAGATGGAGGGTTGCAGTCATAATCCCCCGCGGTGACAAGCCGTATTGGGAGATGAAGAGGGGCCATTTCTACTCGTTTTTTGGATATGAGTGTATGTCAGACGAGCTTGACTCTGGCATTTTTTTCTGTGCGTTGTATATGTAGGAGGTGATATTGTTTGTCTTGTTTTTCTTCGGTATCTGTTTTACCATGTTTTCGCTGGACACGATGGTTTGGTGATCAGGGGATACTGATAGATTTCGTTTTTGGTTCCGTGTGTCTCCTACAGAATTTCTAATTTTGGGGCTACCGGGCAATGTAACTATTTTGTCATAGCGCAATACAACATTTTTTCCGAGTTTACGTTCTTTCTCTATTTCTCCTTGTAGTTCCTTGCGCTTCATCAGGACTTCTTTTGGAAAATCTTCTTTAACGTTAATGAGTGAGTCCTTTAATGTAACTCTCTTCTTTAAAATTTCAAGTTTTCGTCCAACTGTTGTAAATGTTACTAATAAAGGTCTTGTCTTATTCCCTTTATTGCCAAGTCGTCTCAAAAATTCTATTTCCGATGGTTCGACAGAAATCTTCATGTTACTTTTTATGGTACGCAATAATAAATTTTGTAATTCTTCGTAGCCACGCTCTGAGTCTTCTACTCCATAGAATATCAGGTTTTTCTTTCTAGTTTGCCTTTCTAAGTAATCTATTTTCTTCTGTTGTTGATTTATTTTTATTTCTAAGATGTTGGTTTTGTTTTCTATAATTGTAAATTTTTGGTTGATGTTTTCATTTATAGACTTAGTAATATTCTCTTGCATGTTTTTCATTTCTTGTTTTTGATTACTTAGTTCGTTTTGAATATCTTTTAAAACTTTCATAAGATTTTCCATGTTTCGATACTAGTAGTGCCCTCTATCGGTAAAATAGGTAAAATAGCAGTACTAAAATGTAGCTTAAGGCGCTTTTTAAATTGATGCGCTTACGCAAGTTAATTCGTTACTAGTTCAGCCAAACGGCGCTAGATGGCATGAACAACAATTTACTTACGTTTTTTTTTTTTTTTTTTACTAATGTGTGGTGATTTCCAGTTTTATTTGTAGGCGGGTAGATATATAACTATTAAGTCATTCACTTTTCACTATCTTATTACTTCTTTGCACTAAATCCCAAGGATTTGCCTTCGGAAATGTAAATAGTTTGATTGTCACCTAGTGTTAGTTAAAATTAGCACAGTTATCAAAATCACCAGAGCTATGTTTCGTAGCCTATATTTTGTCTATTTTTTGCACTGTTCTTTAATTTTATATATATTTTTTTAGTTTTCACTGTTGTTTAATGTTAATGCACTGAGTGTACCACTTTACTACTGAAAATAATCAATTTCTATATTTTTAATTTGAAAAATACTAAGGAGCCGAAGTGAACATGGGCACAGTAGCGCCACCTCTCCTTAATGATATATATTATACGAAAATATATAAAAAAATACGGTTGGGGCAGACAGTCGGCGAAGCGGTGCAAGAAGGTAACGTGAGAACATTTCGTGGTTTTTTATATATTATTAACTAGCTGACCCGGCGAACTTCGTACCGCCTTAGAATATTAATTCATAATAAAGTATTGTGTTTAGTTACATATACCATCGCGGACTTTTTTGTAGACCTTTTTAAGATGTACAATAATACTGTAGTACATTCTTTTGATCTATCTCGTAGGGTACAGCCAGCGATTGCAATGTAAGCGTAAAAAAACACATTAGAAACCTCTAAAATTATTATCTACTATATTTTGCATGTATTTTAAATAAAAACCTTCCTCTTAAATCACTCTATCTATTAAAGAAAATGGCATCAAAATGCGTTCCGTAGTTTTAAAGATTTAAGCATACAAAGGGACAGAGAAAGTGACTTTGTTTTATACTATGTAGTGATAAAAGTCATACAGCACAGTTGGTCTGAAAATACAAGCCTCAAGTCTTAATTAACCTTTACTTCTAAATAATACTACTTCTAAATAACAACTGCCTTGTTGGCATCGTGGTTAGCGTATGCGGCTGCTGACCAAGAGGTCTCGGGTTCGATTCTCGGGTCGGACCATATGTTTGTGTGATCCGCAAATATTTGTTTCGGAGTCTAGGTGTTTTCTATGTAAAATACATATGTAATTCCCAAAAAAAAAAGTATCTTTATGTATTTATATCAGTTGTCTAGTACCCATATGTATTATAGCTCTGGTTAGTTTGAGACTAGGTGGCGACGTGGTGACTATTTATCTACTTTCATCATTTTTTACAACTCTAAACTCAAATACACAGTAATAAGTGACTAAAATAACTTACTCGCCAGTCTCCCATATAGTGTCGACTTGTGCAATCATCTGCTTACCACCGTCGGTCACCACATATACATAATCACCAGTTTTGATCACCCCCGAGCATACAGTGTTATACTGTTCATAGTAAGTATTCTCATCGTCTGTTCCCAATGGATTGTACATCACTACATCCTGTATACAAAAACAAATAATATCAATATCTGACAAGAGATTTCCAAAGAGAACTCGATGAACTAATGATAAGCATTATTACAGGATTCAAGTGGTTAGAAGTTTTTCATGAAAATTAAAAGAAATCTCGAAAATCTGCCAACAATATGTATGTATTTAGAAATACATATGTATATTAGCAGTCTGGTGATCATAGTACCAACACGTACTGCCTTGTGTGTGAAATTATTAATTATGGGTATTGAGATACTTACGCATTACAGTCTAGTATTACATGCCATAGGTTTTATTTGTGTACAAAAGTGAATACTGATACAACACGTATATTTCAACACTATAAACAGGGTCTTTGTAAGGTAGTACAACCCACGTTACTTTTAGCACCAACGGTTTCGCTTGACCGGGGTGTACTAACCTTGCACAGAAGATAAACCTTTTTTTCCATGCGGAAATCCCCCCGGAAGCCACACAATGGAGGCTATGTCGGACTCGAACCGACCACAGACAAATGACAGCATTCCAGAGGCTTAATGATGCAGATGCACTTTACCACGATAGGATGGTATGTGAGTGTGTAGTGTAGGGGTCACCCTACTCTTGGATTCTACTCATGCTTTCCATCAGGCAGGGTAGACTCACTATGGTAGACTTATGTATAAACATTAACACACATGTAGACATATGAAATAAACACATGAACATAACATAAAATGTATCAGTAAATATAATAATAAATCAGTAAAAAAGTGTCACTCTGTTTCCCTTTACCGTTTTACTTAGTATTGTATTTTTTTAAAAGGCTCTCTTTATTCCTCTGGGCTTGTTGCAAATGATGTTTTATGATTTTGAACGTTATAACAATCACAGATATATCCCTGGCTTGATTTTCATTTTATTCGATCGTTAGGGACTATAAACAAGCAATTAGTAACTGTTGAATGTCCATATATGTAATTATTTATCAATTTGGGACCAACACTGTTTTGAATTTTTTTTTGCAGGGACATCTCTGTTTGATGCCATTCATTTAATTCTCTATTTAAAATCTGTACCATTCTAAAGAACGGTAAATTCTGGAGCAAGAAATTCAATTTATTACACTTCACTCTACTACTTTACTCATTAAAAAAGTAAAGAATTTACATTCCGATTGCCTCAAATTTGGACATTTGTGTAAGACATTCATAAGACAATTAGTAATTTTATAAAATGCAACCTAAATATTAAAAAGCCAGGTCAAAGAGCCTAGTACGAGTTCATCATACATTCACTCGATCATCACGGTGGCCGCATTCAGCGTTGTGATTGGCCAGCTCTGAACGCCTCATTAATAGAAACGTACGACACTCTCGCCATCGAGATCCAGTTGACGCGATGTAAGCTCACACTAGGCCCTTAGGTGATGACTTCGTGGCATGCCATGGTAGTATATAAATGAATGTTACATGTACTAACTACAATACATGTCTAAGTAAAATCAGAACAGAAGTGACTTACTTTCTTGTTCTTCAAACAGTCGAATTTAATTAATTTGTTTTGGTGACTTACAGGTCTTACTTTTTCATGTACATTTTCCAACACTTCCAACTCAGCGAGTTCGTCTTTGTGTTTTTCAATACGTTCACGGAATACTGAAACGGTTCTGTTTGGTTCTAAGGGGACCTGGAAGAAATAGTAATAGTTTATTTTTATTGATAATAACTTCTACTAAATTCAGAAAGGTGTTGGATTAACAATACGACTCCGAATTGTTAATCACCACCTATTTATTCCGTGGCTATCGGAAAAAGCAACTAAGGAAACCAAGTACGCAAAATAAGAGAACTGCAAAGAATTTTTCCTTCTACCTTCAGTAACTTCACAAGCTATTTGACGTCACGCTTTTACCCCCCAATGAAATTGCTGTGAATAGATTAGTACCTGGGCGTCCGAGCCTTGCAATTTTTTGCTTTGCTTCGACGTTTCGAAAAGGTTATACTGCTCGTGGTCGGCTTTAAATATTTTCAACAAAAACTATGCATAAAGTAAAAAGTAGCTAAAGTTTGAAAATACAAGTTTTACCTCTCTTGGGACGAGCGTAGCCTCCTTTTCGGCCCCCTCCCACACCTTGATCTTCTTGAAACAGCGCAGTTTAGTTTTGTAGCGACTCTCGCATACGTACACGTCCTTATCTGCGAAACCTGGAGGCCGAAACAAACTAACATGTACTAGACGCATAAACTGTAGATAACTGTATTAAAATATAGGTAATTAATATAAAATAATTAATTAATTATATTTTAATGGGTGTGACAATTAGATAATAGTTCATTACCCTGAGACGATTCGTAATAAGTATTATTATTTACTCTTTAAAAAATAAAATCAGTAAGACTAACCTCTTTCATTAAACCCTTAAAAGTTAAAAAAACGACCATAGATAAATATAAAAAATTCATAGATTACCTTCAGGTCTAAACTTGAAGTATTCCTTGACGTTCATGACGTAACAGTGACCCACAATCTGATCGAGGGGAACAACACGGTGAGATTCAGTCTTGAAAACTTCTTGTTGCAAGAACTTACGGGTGCGCACGTGAAATGTGTCTTGAGGCCTGACAATAAAAAAAAAAAGAGAAAAAAACTAAATTAAATTGATTAATTATTCTTTATACTTCTCTGGTACTCTACTAGTTATTATTCGTTATTTCAAGTGAAATATAATGACGAAAAAAATTAAAAATTTTGGCAACAATAAATTAGGATATTTTTTTTATACAAAAAGTGATCTTTTTATTGAAAACTTAATGCAAACTATTCTATATCAGGAATAAAAGAGCAAAAAGATAACGCCCAACGTGGGGCTCGAACCCACGACCCTGAGATTAAGAGTCTCATGCTCTACCGACTGAGCTAGCCGGGCTGTTGTAAACTGTTCCCAAATACGTCATAACATTCTTTGTATATTTCCCAGCCAGTATACTTAAAAAACTGTGGGGTGTGTCAGTTTTTAAATTAGGATCGTCAATTACGTTTCCAGAAGAGCTGAGCTGAATTTTATGTATACTGTACTGACCTAAAGTAGACATTGCAGTACACCATCGGCACGCCCTCATTGTTTGTCCAGACACGCTCCACCTAGATAACAAAGCAGATTTTAATAAAATGAAATCAGGTTCTGAATTCGTCTAGATATTAAAAAGGCACAAAAGTTAACATTTCAGTGAAATTCCTAATAGCCCGGATTTTGGAAGCTTGGCGGTGATTCACGCCCGTGCCTCGGAGAGCACGTAGCCGTCGGTCACAGTTGTCATGAACATCTATGGCAATCGTTATTGGGAAGTCAGTGCCCTCAAATTTACTGACAACTAGTTAAACCTACGAAATTCAGTTCTCCCTTTAGGGTGCGGAGGTCCGATGCAAGTCGCTCCGTTGAAAAACTGATATTCATTCAGGTAAAACCGGTGGAACTAGTAGCCGACCCCAAATAATATTGGGAATAAGGCTAGGAAGAAGAAGTAATTTAATTATTTCTTACAACGATTAACTTAAAAAAAATTTTTAATTTTTTTTTGGTTTTTTATATTGCCCATTCCGTTCTTTGCAACAGAATATGTTATTCAAATTCAAATTTATGTGAAACTAATCATATATATTAATATTTATCAAAATCAACATATTTTGCAACATACCCACAAAAATATTCCAATAGAATTGAAAATCTCCGCTTGTTCGAAATAAATTAAATACTCAACATACAGTGTGTTTCAAATACTCACTTTATATTACGTAACTCAAAAGTAATCAATAATTATAAATTAACTAGCTAATGCCCGCGGCTCCGCCCGCGTCCTAGGGTTATGTAAAATAGATGTTGGCCGATTCTCAGACCTACTGAATATGCATATAAAGTTTCATAAAGATCGGTCAAGCCGTTTCGGAGGAGTATGGGAACGAACATTGTGACACGAGAATTTTATATATAGGGTTATTTATTTTCTAAGTAACATTATGGCACCAACCTGCGCTATTGGGCACTCCTTAATGCCTTTGTCCGGTTGTATGTAGACAAAGTCGCCTTTGTTGTACGCGGTCTGCTGCAGTGGAGCCCCACCCGAAGGCATAGAGTCGTCTGTACTTGACCTATGAATAAATGTAATAACTTTGTTACCTCAAACAAACCTAGTGTTAAAAGCTAGAGAAGATCATGTTTCCAATTCACAATGATTCTAAGTATGGACAAGTGCGGAAACTGCCTAGGCAAAAAAGAAATCGTGCAATAATCGGCAAAAAACCAGGTTTGTAGGATACATCAAACATGATTTTTAAATAATTTTATCGCAAATTAGTTACGCTGTACAACAAAAAATCTGAGTGTATACTGCTATAGGTCCGGAAACAGAGATTATTGTACAATACCTTGTTTCATCTTCATCCTCATGCTCCTGGAGTATCTTACACTGCTTGATCAGCTCCACGCTAGTGGCCATAGTTTCTCTAGTAAAGGCCAGGGCTGGTGACTGTAAAGTACCCTTGCATAGATAGTCCCTTTGGTCAATGTAGTAGGACTGCAGTTCAACTGAATCTTCATAAATTTGGCTTTCGATGCGCGACAAACGGCGTGCTCTGTAAAAAATTAAATAAGCTCTAATTTAGATAGATACACGCGTATGCATACATCTGACTGGTTTATTGGTTGGTGATTCTAACTACTGACTCGTGGTCGTGACATCGATTCTCATCCAGGAAAAAATAATTTTGTGATGAATATGATAATGTGTTGTGAATGTACTGTAGTTTTCATAGACAACTCTAGCAATAGTAATATTTATGTGTGCAAAGTTTGTGATTGTTACAAAGATATGTATATAATAAATAAATAATAATAATAATAAATATTTTGGACATCAGACACACAACATCATCTAGTCCCAAGCTAAGCAGAGCTTGTGTTATGGGTACTAGACAACTGATATAAATACATAAACTTACTTTTTTTTTTTTTTTTTGTAAATACATACATATTATACATAGAAAAACACCCAGACTCAGAAACAAATAATTGTGGATCACACAAATATTTGGTTCCACCCGGGAATCGAACCCGAGACCTCTTGATCAGCAGCCACATACGCTAACCACTAGACCAACAAGGCAGTCAATGAAACGGACTCAAACAACCAGATTGAGAAAAATAATTTGTGGATTACAAAAATTGATCTTCCATATGGGGATGGAACATACAGTACTGTGCGGTAGACAGCGAAGAGGTGACCGCTAAAAAATACTACGTCATTTGTGCAGTCATTTAAAGATATAGAAGAGTTTTTATTTCAGTCTAACTAACATAGCCTAGTTTCAGCCTAAGCCTTGTGCAGATGGCACGATATAAGATGTCATTTCATTGGTTCGCCTATTTTGGGTAACTCTATTTTTTAAACCTGTCAGTGAAAGTCCTCTCAAAAATGTCTCAGCTGTACTAAAAATTAGACAGAACAAACAAACCGCCAAACATTTTAAAAATTATAGATTTATGATGTAAATACATTAGTGAAATTGTGTTAATTTGAAAGTACAAATCCTATTTTTTATAGTAGATTTATAGATAAATGTTTTTATATTATAATAGATATTTCAGTGGACCAGTCTTGAAATTTCAAAGTTGTCAGTTGACAACTATGATTTTACGAAGAAGGGAGAAGGTAGACAATTCACGTTTAGGTGAAAGTAATCATAAAAATCTACATCATGAATACATTATTTCAACATTCCTCACCTCTCAAATACCAGGAACATGTCCTGTTGGAAATGATCGAGCCTCTTGTACAAGCCCTTGTCCAGACGTCGCTTCACCAAATCCAGGGAAATCCCTCGCACCTTCTCACCAGTAGCCGTCTCGTCGTGTTCCGGCAGCTCGGCCATACTGTCCGAGTAACATCTAAACAACAGCAAGATATTAGGCAATATTGAACATTTCAAGAACAGATAGTGCCAACACAACCCTAATGGGAAGGAATAATCTATTATACATATATAATTCTTTATTTACGTTCTTGTTTTAACGGTTTACCCGATTTCCACGTTTTTTGCTTAAGATTATAAGAGTTAACATCGCGCGAGTTAACGAGGACAAAGTTGTATACGTCAGATCAAAAAATAGCTGTAAAATTTAGAGTTAAGTTAGTTTTAAAGGTTATTACAATAACAATATACTGAAATATTATGGGTGGATAGTATTTGTGTAGTAGGTAGCCTACAATATCACTTGTACCCATAGTACAAGCTTTTCAATGTCTGTCAGACGTCAGAAATATTTATCTATTTTTATTATTATATTTATGTTAAAATATATGTATGGTGAAAATGATGATGATATGATGATGATTATTTATTTACTACGTTATTGATATCACTATATCTAAAGCCTTAGTTCCAACACACAATTTATGATGAAAATGCTACCGTCTTGCAGTTGCTAATTTTGAAGCAAGACTTTCTTCAAAGTTTAATCTCAAGTGATGTAAGTAATTCACAGTCAGCTTTATCTGGAAAATAAGATAATTTATATCATTACCTGCCCTCCTCGTCTTGATGGTTATATACACTTGTAAAGAGAGTGAGAAGCAATTCTTGCACCGCAGCTGGTACGTCTGGTACAGCATCGTCGTCTTCCCTGTTAACACAATTATATATATTAACTAAAAGATAACTTACAATTAAAAGAAAAACATCAAACATCTTTCACATAACAACAATAACATTATAATTAAGTCATTCATAAGCAAAACCAAAATTCATTAAAATGTAAAAGAAAAATTGCCTTAATAACATTCTTCGGGAATTACTTTTAATGTCTTCACACCATAAAAGCAAATAACTCACAACAACTAAAAACTTTTTATTGAACAATTTTAAATACATTTTGCGATAGTACGAGTTAATGTTACAAAAGTTTAAAATCAAACTTTTACTATGGACTTCACCATCTTAGCCAAATCAATTAACATGAAACTGTTGTCAGGAGTGTCTCAATAACCAAAGAATTATAAATTCTGTCACAAAATCAACAATATCTATTTTATTAATACGTTTTTTCCTATGACAAACGCACCTTATATTGCTGTTTCTTGATGATCTGCCGTCCAAGGGGCAGCGCGTAAATATAAAAGAAATGCAGAAACACATTATATGAAGTCTTTATACATATAAATTGACTTCTTTTTGCAAGTAAAAATACCTTTGTTGCCATGCTTAGGTTACATGCAATAATGTTGCCAATTGAAGTAGTCTCCAAATCGTATTATATACTTATGAAAATAATTTATTTTCATAATTTTCAATTAATTATGTTAGCAGTTATTTTTTTGTTTATCCGAATATTGAAAAGGAAAGTAAAATATTGAACTGTTGTAAAACATTACAAATCATGGATTCTGGTAATTACATGTTAAATAAAATAATTGGCAATCTTAGTGGTGCAGTGGCATATACAACTGCTGTGCCTAAGGTCCCGAGTTCGATTCCTTGCTTATCATTGTTACAGAGCGTTAAGTTTTCTATATTTGTATAATATTGACTTCCTGAATAATAAAAAAATATATAATTTTTCTATCAGACAAACTAGTTCTCATAGTATGAGGGGCCGTCCATTAATCACGTGATCTTTTTTTGGCATTTTTAAAACCCCATATATAACGTGTATTTTTAGTACCTAGCTCAGAGATAGAAAGATTGGGTTGTTTTTGACTGAAAGAAATGCGAAAATTTGCAGTAAACATTAATTCACATTATATATTACAACATCCCCCCTCCTCCCTTGCGATATTTCGTGATTTTTTGTTACCCCCCCCCCCCTTTCGAGCCTCACGTGATTAATGGACAGCCCCTAATCTCTGCTTAGTTTGAAACTAAACGCTGTTTTGTGTCAGAGGTACAACTTATTTATTAAAAAAAAAAATCTCACCTCAACATCTGTTTAGTCTGCAAGCATACTCGATGTAGAATCAACGCGTCTTTGTATATCTGAGAATCAGGTTCATTGTACTTGCATGCGTTGTCGAACATCAGTATGAAGTCTGAAGCAAGCTCGTTGACGGAACTATAACCATTATTCTTTAATTTGTGGGCTATTTTCTCCATATCAATAGGGTTTTTGATTAACTCGTAGTAATCTGGGTATTCAATCTTGCTTGGTAGTTTCATGAAGATTAATGCGAGTTGGCGGTTAGCTATAAAAAATAATTATCAAGTTAATATTTCTTAAAAAATATATTTACTGTCTTTGACTTCTTTCTCTTCTTTCTTTCTTTCTGTAACTAGATTTTTTTAAGTTTTTGTTTGAAATAGTAGAGAAAGTTGCTTGAGAAGACAAAGCAGAGTCGCGTCGTTTTTATCTTTAGAAATGAAAATTAGCACTATTAACAGAAAGAGAAAGAATGTAGTCTGAAATGTTTCTGGCCTAAGAATTTTGTTCTACACTCGGTTCCAAAAATAACGGGTCAGTCACATAAACCCGAATATCTCCCGAACTACGTATGCCATCCTAATGAAACGAAGACTGTTCAATTGAGAATTTAATTATACAGATAAAAAATAAAATAAAACTTAGTTACACCCACAATATTAATCTTAAATTAAAAAAAAACTAAAGTAGTCATATTTTTCTTAAGATTACATTTTTTTATGATTGTTTTTTTGCTGTTTTTCATCACTGGAGGCTTCATCACGTGGAGGCAATACAAAGTATTAAATGAAGAAAGTGATGAAAAACAGCAAAAAAACAATCATAAAAAAAATGTAATCTTAAGAAAAATATGACTACTTTAGTTTTTTTTTAATTTAAGATTAATATTGTGGGTGTAACTAAGTTTTATTTTATTTTTTATCTGTATAATTAAATTCTCAATTGAACAGTCTTCGTTTCATTAGGATGGCATACGTAGTTCGGGAGATATTCGGGTTTATGTGACTGACCCGTTATTGGTTTATGTGACTGACCCGTTATTTTTGGAACCGGCTATATTTCTACATAGTATACCTACTTGAACTCGAACGATGCACATATTATGCACAACTACATTCATCATCATCGACAGGTCATAATGTTCAACTGCTGGGCTCTAGCGTCCTCTCAGGGGAGGGTTAAGGCTATACGTACCCATGGGAACTAGCAAGACGTTTAACTGCATAATCTGGTCGTTGGATGTTTTTAAACGGCCCGAAGGCCTACAACCAAGTTTCACAACTCTTATCCTTTGATACCGACCGACTGCTTAACATGCCGAAAACGACTGCTTAACGTGACCTCCGATCACGAAGACGTTCATGGTATCATGTCACTAACGATCACCTATCCAAGTACTGACCGCACTGTAGCTGCGTACCCTCGGTGACTTTTTTTAAATAGCCTAGCTAGGGAAGCTTGGCTATGAGCTCTTTTATAATACCACATTCTAAAATTAATGGCACATCTTCAAATTTCGATCGCTGTCATTTTATTTGTTACGTCAAATTAGACATCTCTATTAACAATTATAAAAAACTTTTCCACAAACCTTTAGGATCTCTATAATCTCTTATAGCATCATACAAGGTCCTCAACTTTTGTTCAAACGGCGACAACTGCCTGGACTTCACAGCCTTGAATGTCTTCAACGGCGTTTTCCTCTCAAAGTTAGAGTTGACTTCTTTGAGTCTCTCGGTCATGACTCTTTCTAGAAGGTTCGCATCCTCGTATATCATGGAGCCTTCTTCGTTGAACTGTCTGCAGTTGGAGAACATCAGTCGGAAGTCTGCTACCATCTCTTCTATGGAGTTGTATCGGTCAGCCTGTGGGGGTGAAAAGCGGTTATTTATTTTTTTACGTGTTTGCTCACAACGTTACTATTTTTATTATATTAAGTATTTATTTTTACATTTCTGCTGATATATGTCAGTCTGTAACTGAGTGAAGGTTATAGGCAGAGTCCCATAAGTAGGTACACATATAGGTCATAGGATGTTTTTCTTATGCGGGGAATATATTAAAAAAACAATAAGGCGTATTTTTATATATATTTCAGCCTACCAAAGTCACTCTACTCTGCCTGATGGAAAACATTGAGTAGTATCCAGGAGTAGGGGTCACCATCGTCATTGCGAGGGTAAGCAATGCAGCATGATGACCCAAAGCATGGCGGCCTAGTCAGATGTTTCTCCATCATTCTTCTCTCTCTTTCTTCCGGCCTCTGGAAGCCAGGAAAATGATGCAAAATGTTTGGGCCCCCGGCTTCATACTCACCAACGAAATACAACAGCAAAAAAGCTGTCATTACTAGGATGGTCTAGCGTGTGAGGGTAGTACTGCCCTGAGTGTAGTATCAGAATTGCTCTACTATCTGGATTTTCAAATAAAGTTAAAAACAACAATTATTGTAGGAAAATATGAATTGCAAAAAGGTTGAAAAATTATTTCAGAGAATATAGTCACCAAATGGTCCACCACATTTGTTGGTAGTGTTATCTACCATGGGAGTTAAAACTTTTTAAGACTTCCAAAGCCAAAAAACTTATATTTTAAAACTATGATCTTAATCTACTTACTTTAATGTTAGCCTCAATAGTAAGCATATCAATAGGCCTGTCAATCACATTATAGTACTCCGGGTACAATTTCTTGCTGGGCTTCTCCATGAAGAGTAGCATCGGCTGTCGGCCATCAGAACAGGTGAACTCCACTAACTGTTTGGATATGTAGTGAAGCTTCTTCCTTAGAGGGAGATTGGACTTGGGAACCGTAGGAGTGCTGACTGGCGTGGGTGCTGAACTCGGCAGCGGGTTCGTTCGTGGACGCCCTGGATGGTATATTTCAGTGTCAGTAAAATAAAACCATATCCTTACTAATCTGTCTGTCTGTCTGGCTTTCACGCTAAAACTACTGAACCGATGTAAATGATATTTGTTACACTTTAGTCTTCTAAAGCCTAAGAAAGACATAGGCTACTTCTTACTGCGATAACCGACAAATAAAGTAAATAACCGGTAACCAGTTGACGCAGCATATAGTTTTAGACTGTCAACATTAATCTTCTTGAATGGTATTAAAAAATCGCAAATCTTTATATTTTCTACATATATAGAAATAAACTATATAGTGTTGTATTTTATCATATAGATACTTTTTAGATAGACGTTCTAGTGCTATGAATGGCATCACACTTCATTATAAGTAGCTTTATAGATAATTTCTAGAAAAATCTCTGAAGTGATCTATTATAATATGATTAAATTTATTCGCCATTAAATGACAAAACTTTTTTTTTTTTTTTTAAAAAAGACAACTCCCGCATTAGGAATATAAATTCCTATGTCGCGGGGGACTTTACAAACATACATGAAACGGACACAAAGAACACCCAGACTCAGACAACAAATTGTGAATCACACAAAGTGTTGTCCTACGTGGGATTTGAACCCACGACACTTGACGTAGTAGGAAGCGGCGTGGCGACCGCTTAAGCCACAAACCAACCGTGAAGTCAAAGTCACTTTGTACAAAGTGAAATTAAAATACAATTATATGTAGAGTAGTAAAGAAAACTAATTATATAACAAATAATAAGAAATGTATACGAATTCTTTTCTAGCTAGACATTTCTTTTTCTCGAATAAATATTTTGTATTTTTTTTAATATTAACGAAATTTGGCATCGAGATAGGTTTAACATTTATTGGACGTCACAATGTAATAGCAAACAAGAAATCATAATTACTACTACCTCGAGGCCTGGGCGTCTGGACCTGGGCTTGACTCTTCACCGACGAGAGGCTTTCATCGTCACTTGAAGAACTTTGAACTATGTCCAGTAGTTCCTGCACACGTTGTTGCATCAATCTGAAACAGGAAATTATATTTCGTACTTAAAACAGAGAGATTAGAAAAACCGCACAAAAAGGTCAAGAATGCTTTTTTATATAATTCCTACGTTGCTTTTAAACTCTGAGGAGCACTCAATGCATGGTAACACCTGCTGAGTTGTAGGTATCAATGAGCGAAGGTTGTCGCTTCTTTCTCAGCATATTTGCATCCACTGTTGGATATATGGGTCTTGCATGGTTCTCCATACGCTTCTAGATGCGGCATGTTTAGTGTTGTTGCTTGACACCTAGTAATTTTTATTATTATTTACTACAAATTATTAATCTGCTTGCTCACATAAGCTGATTAACAAAATTAAAATGTCTGTACATCAAAGATATTGGAGTAAAACTTTTAAGGACTGGGTCATATTAAAGTAACAAAGCTCAAAACATTTTTTTTTTAATTTTTGTCTGTACAATTTTGAATGTTTCAACCGATTTGGATGAGATTTAAACTTTACATAACATGTACATTTTACTTCTATCGGTTGATAAATAAAAAAGTTATACCAGTTTTAGGAATCACCGCGATAATAAGATGTTCGTAGGCGGAGCCGCAGGTAAGAGCTAGTATAGAATGAACTCACAACATAATAACCTTAATTTAATAGGAAATTTTAATAGTTTTTTTTCACTAGAGGAACAATCTCCCGACATTATATCTTCCACAAACAATCTGTTGGGTTGTGAAGCCGATTGCAAAAAAACAAGGAGCCCACTACTAACCTTTGCAACTTCACAGCATCTTTATACAACCTCGAAGTAGGTACATTATACTGCTTCGCATTTTCAAACATGATGTTCATATCACCAGCCACTTCTGACAGAGTGCCATAGTTGCCTCGTCTGATTTTATTCTTGATTTGATTTAATGACACTGGGTTTTTGATCTCTTTGTAATAATCTGGGTATTCGCGACGAGATGGAAGTTTGGCAAAAGGATCTGCCATGGGTGTACCTGCAAAATCTATATTTTAATATGTGAAGCAATAACTTTGTACCCCTTTTTACGAAAATTGCGTGGACGGAGGAGTGCAGGAGGCTATGATTATTTTTTTTTATTTCATAAAGAAACAAAAACACACTCACTACCATATATTTGACACACACACACATGGATACTCTTTTGTCAAATCAACATTGTAGCATAGCCTTGGCAAAATCCGTGATTTTAGAAGTTCATAATCTTTGTCAATAGAACCTCAATAATGTTGACACTATAATTCAAATTATTTATGGTCGATATTCACCACTTGGCGACCACCAGTAATAATAACTATGTCAAGTGTGTATGCCAGCTAACTTCAAAACACCTTAATTACCGTTGTTTATACTTTTTCTCCAGTCGTAATGACCATCCAAAGGTTTCCTGGAAAAGACTGCTTTTAGCAATAATGCCCCCATTGTACATATCTTATAGTAACAATCAACTGAAAGAACTGTATAAGTTGTTTAACAAAGTATATTTTATTCAATTCCGTCTGTGTCTAATATATTTGACTGACTACCTTGTTGGTCTAGTGGTTAGCGTATGCGGCTGCTAATCAAGAGGTCTCAGGTTCGATTCCCGGGTCGGACCAAATATTTGTGTAAACCACAAATATTTGTTTCGGAGTCTGGCTGTTTTCTATGTATAATATGTACTTACAAAAAAAACAGTATGTTTATGTATTTATATCAGTTGTCTAGTACCCATAGGTGGTGTTGCGGGTACCTTTCTGTTAGTGTTTATAGTTTCGTGAACAGACACTGTTAATGTTGTGTCGAGAGCAGTTACGAGTGAATAGTGAGCACAGAGCAACTACTACTAGAGAAATAACTCATATGGAGCTGTCAAATAATTGTTAGGGTCCCGCTCACCCGCTGCATAGATTTGGCGCTAGCGTCGGGCTATTTGATTGGTCTAAATTTTATGTCAAAATTAGTTGAGATATGTTTTTCGTTTTCTATTCTAACCTATAAACATTGTACTTTGTGTTTCTAACCTACAATAAATAAATGTTTTGTGATGTTTGTGATTGTGTAGTGTGTAACGTTGCTTCTTTCAGTTATTTCTTACGCCATAAAAATATAGCCATGCCTAAATATAATAAAAATTATTTTGTTCCCAACTGCCAAGACATGGAAAGTAAACGGCATAGATTTCCTAAGTCTTCACCTTATCTTTTCGATCTTTGGATGAAAAATATTGGGAATGATAAACTAAATGCTCTTAGTAAAGACAATGTATATAAATCATATATGGTATGTGAGAAACATTTTGAAGAACATTGTATTGTGCCAGGTACACGAAGAGGCCTTGTTAAGTAAACGACAAATAACGACGTAAACTACGTTATTAGGTAAACGACGAATAAGTTTAGAAGAAATTAATTTGATCATAAGATAAAAGTGATTTATTTTGTTTTGTTTCTTACTTAAATATTAAGCACCTATACCTTCTCTTTGATATTGGTGATTAGATGGTCTAGAAAATATGTATAAATAAACGAATATATTTAACTATATAAATGTTTCTTTCCTCTCACCTCCTTACAAAGTAAACAATAACAATAATTAAGAACTTCGGAAATAGTGCCGAGTTCAAATTACCCGCTATTATAAAGTAGTTCCCCGCTCAAACACTGGAGGCGCTGAAACTTTTTTCCAAGCTCTATGGGTAAGTTCTGACTCTAGTAGTAGTTGCTCTGTGATAGTGAGTTAGTGAACAGTGGTACCTGGGGCGATCGTAGTGAAAGACTGCGAAAGAGGGTAGACCAATATGTCTGCCAATAACATCCCACCCGCAAGATCTTCAGCGCCGAAATATCGGATACTCATTAACAAATAGGTACATGGTAGCAAACCCGCAGATTTCTATTTTGATGTTAATGACCATAAAAGTTTAAAACAATATAAAGTAAACATTTAAATTCCGAAACGAATTTTGGAGACTTGGTCAAACCCAGGATTTAAGCCCGAGACCTGTGCTACTATGCCAGCAAGACAGTCATTGTGATTCAAACTTTGTTGAAAGCTTTTCTTGAAATTTTTGATTGTAAGTTTTAAAATAACAAATAAAAACATTTAGTTCTTATATTATTACCGTTAGGTCCCAAATGATTTTTGATTGTCTCCAATAGTTTCCACTGCGGTGAGTCTTCATTCTCATTCTTTTCTTCATCACTATCACCAGCACTGTCTTCAGAATGCTACATAAAGAAATGATAACATTTATACAAATAAATAAAATTCGAGTTTCTGGATTTAATATGAAATGAACAGTTTTTTACTAAATGCACATGAAAGTACATTTGGTACTAACTGACAAAATGCAATTAAATTTTTTTTGTATTAGAGATTACCCGGAACAAAAATACATCCATTTGTTCAACGGTTGTTAAAGTACAGACATCAATCTCTTACAATTTTATTATATGTATATACAGGATCTTCATGAATCACACAGGCTATTGATGAAAACAGCATTAAAACTCGTTGCGTATTTGTTAAATCTGACCTTACAAGAATATGAAGTTATTTAATTGGATACTGTTTTAAGAACATTCTGTAAATTAGAAATTATTCTCAAACAAGACTTAAAACGCTTAATAATGACAGTGGGTAAGCAACGACGGCGAGATCACTACCAATATGGGTGACCGTTTGTGGCATGACGTGATTCGTATGCAGTCGGTACCAGTTGTTTTCATAAAATAAGTCGTGTAAGTCGTGAAGCGAAGTTGGAGGCTTTCGGAAGGTTTAGAAACATTAAACTACAAGTGTACGTAGCTAAACTACAACGTATTTTGCCAGTCCCCAACCCGCACTCGGTCAGGGTGGAGACGTATGGCCATTACCCTTTCCTGAGAGGAGATCCGAGCCCAGCAGTGGGACATTATGGGTTGTTTATGATGATGATGTTGATACATTTAATAGAAAAAAATATACCTTAACAATCTCCGTGTCAGATCCAGGCGGTTCCATGATGGCCAGCGCTTTGCTGGAAGGTACGGGACCCACGCGAGATGTGCGCTTGCTGCGAATGCGTTCCGAAGTCTTCGCAGGCCCAGACCGGCCGTGCTGGTCGATCTCTTGTTTACGCATTTGAATTATCTGATACCAAAATAGTATTTATTCAATTTTATGCCATACATGAATAATAAAAATTAAAAATTAACAATGTCTGCCTGTGCCTAAATATTTTATTTAAATAAAGGATACTTTGACTCTTTATAAAGGGCTTACTCTTTACCGCGAAAAGCGACACATACACAGGCGGAACCGCGGACAAAAGTTATTTGACTATACTTCTAACATGTATGTTTGTATGTAACTATGTACGTAAAATTAACTATCTCTGAAAGTGATAACTCAGTAAGGTAATTATTTTTAGTAATGAGGTGAGGTTTATAAGAAAAATCTGTTTTTTTTTAGTCATAAGCAATGTCAATTTACAATACACAATGTTCCTAATTAACATTTTCGGAATATTACTTTTAAAACCTAGGTGGGGCAGTGGGAGCTGCTTGGTTGAGGTCTCCCGTTCGATGCCTAAGTCTGACCAAATGATTGTAACAATCTGCAAGTATTTGATTCGAAGTTTGGGTGTTTCCTATGTTAGATAATATGTCTGTTTCAACAAAAAATGTATATAAGTATTCTACCAATCAGTCAATCAATCAAAGAACAAGTTCCCTCTAGTTGAATACTAGATGGCGTTATGTGTCAGCCGTCCAAAACATTTATTGAAATTTCGAAACTGTGTACAACATCCCTACTAATATTATAAATGCGAAAGTAACTCTGTCTGTCTGTTACGCTTTCACGCCTAAACCACTTAACCTATTTTGATGAAATTTGGTATGAAGATAGAACTGAACTTGGGAAAGGACATTGGCTACTTTTTACCGCGTTAACCGACATACACGCGGTCGCAGCTGCGGGCGAAAGCTAGTACATAATATGTGTATGTTGTACACAGTATAATGTCATATGCATTGTACACATCTTCTGCTCGTGTGTGTGTTTCGTGATTGAAATTCTAAATGGCTGGACCAGTATTGATGACAATTTTGTGTGTTCAAGTGGATCGAGAATGGTTTGGATTCACCATTGGACCCGGTACGTGGCGCTGCAATCAAGTTCTGGGTTTTCAAAGTTAGGCGCTTAGCTAGTTCTATTTAAAATAACAGAAATAACTAGTTAAACTTACCTTTTTCAAAGTCTTTGCATCTTTGTAAATCTGGCTGCCAGGCTCATTAAAATGACAGGCGTTTCTGACCATCAGCAGAAGATCTCTCTCCAGGTCATTCAAGTTGGTATACTCGCCACCCTGGATCTTCTGGGCAATGGTCTTTAGATCTATTGGTGAGTCAATGACATTGAAGTATTCAGGGTAGCGGCGCTTTGAAGGTAGGAATTGGAAGGCTCGGTAGAGATGACGCCCATCACTATTTGCTGTCATGACCTAGGATAGTACAAATGGATTATTTATTAGCAGTTATATTTCGCCTAGGGCTTTATGTATGGTTATATCAAAAAGCCAAGATAGGAGAATTAATACATAACAATATATGCTAAGGAAAATAATTCAGACAAAATATCTGATTGTTACAGTCATAAAACAATCAAAATGCAATAATAATACATAAATTCTAAAATATTTATATATTATATGCTACTGTTGATAATGTGTACACAAAATAATTACAAATTTTCACTTACAGCACTAAATAATTCTTCATATACATTGTCCTCTTCATTGTTGGTGGAGGTTTCTGATAAATCTTCGGCCACATCTGATCGCCTGCTTGATGAACCATTGCGAGACAACTTAGGCATTTTCGCATCTTCTCCTGCAAATTATAAATTTTTAAAATTTATGCAAATAAATTGAAGTTGTATCAAATATCAAACGAACAGTTTTTTACAAAATGCATATCAAATACAGCACTACATTAAAAAGGCAATGTATAACATTGTTGTATATCTATTTGTTCCGGGTTATCTGTGGAACGGCTGGACCGATTTTGACGGGACGTCCACTGGCAGAAACCTGATGATATAAGGAATAATTTAGGCTTATTATTTTTAGACTAGCTTCGCTGCGCTTCGTTACTCGCGATTTACGGTAACACAGCAGGGCTCAGCTAGTAATAAATAAGAAAAAGGTCTTACCACTCTCAAGAGTATGCTTCGTCTGCATGTAGAGCTTCCAAAGGTCAATAGCATCTCTGTATTCAACAGTGTCAGGCTTATAAAATGCTTTAGCATTGTTCACCAGTAATTCTATATCAGCTGACAATTCATCAATATCTTCATAAGTGTCTGTTTTTAGTTTCTGTTGCACCTGGAACGAAAATAAACAATAATTTATATCTATGTCATCATCATCATCATCAGCCAATCACAGTCCACTGTTGAACATAGGCCTCTCCCATTGCTCACCACTGATCAATTTTAGGCTTCTATCTTATGGAAAGATTTACATAGCCATAATGTTGTCTTGCCAGTTCCCAACCAGCATCAAACAAGCGTGGGTAACATATATGGCCTTAACCCTCTCCTGACAGGAGACCCAAGGCTAGCAGTGGGATGTTATGGGTTGTTGATTGATCTTCCATCTATGTCTCAACTGCTATCTTTTTTACATTTGTTTTAATTTGTGTAGAAAAATAATTCTTGAAACCTAATATTATAAATAAATTTTAACTAATTGATACTCAAATTGACCAATGCTACTTAATCTGTCTTTAAAGATCTCAGAGTTTTACCCAATTTAGCAACATTAGTCATTGATACCTAGCTACATGTCTTAGTGTGATGTTAGGAACTTCACACACTGGCGACGCGAACACGCGCGTAGGCGCGGGCAGCCAATCCCGAAGCTGCTAGCCGCACGCGCTCACGCGCTTAGGCGCGTGTTCAGTGTGTTGGACCTGGCGTGTTTTCTATACTAATCGATGTACTTGCATACAATATTAAAATCTGCCGCTACGCGTCGTACCGCGGTGCAGTGTGTAAATCGCCTTATATAGCCTTCCAAAAAAATGAAGGTATTAGAGTGTAACCATTAGTTTCGAGGTAACTCAATAGATGTCGCTGTATCACACCGTTGTATCGCGCTATTGTTTTGTTGTGATGTTGATCATATAATTACATTCTGAGTACTAGATGTGTTATTACCCAACAATTTTGAGTGGTGCGTAAACAGTAGGCTTATGGCTGTTTTCATCAACTATTATTAAACCGTCTCCTTACTAGGAGCTCACTGACTTAGGTAGCCTTTAAATTTGAAAAGACATCTTTTATCATCTACAACATTTAAAACAGCCATGAGATTTTAGGTGTCTTAAAGGTTGGTGAAAATAAAAATATCACTAAGATAAAATAAAATAAGATAAGAACTCTCTTTTTAATTGGCCCTGTAAATTAAGGAAATGTTGGTGAATATGGCCCAAGGTTATTTTCATTATTAACTAACCATAAATTACAATAATAAATGAATTATCATACCATACCAACAATTTTATGTATATTTATTGTTCAAAACTGATTCCTAATCTTTAAAAAGATATTAATTCTAACTGATAAATTTATAAGTTCAAAAAAGCTTTCTCTATACTTACCCTTAACAAATCAATAGGTTGTGAAACAACTTCATAATATTGTGGTTCTTGGCGTCTCTTGGGTGCTCTGATAAAGGAGTCACAGAGTAATGTTCCGTCCTCTTTTTTGTACGATCTGATGGTGTCATACAGCTGCTGACAGATTTCACTCTAAAAGTTAAATGAAACTCATTATCTTCCTAGCCTTTATTATTCCCAAGATTATTAGGGGTCGGCTACTGGTACAACCAGCTATATATGGGACTAAATTTAAAGGTTGACATCAGTGTATTTGAGAGTGCCCTCTCAAGCTTCATAGATAAATAAATATTTTTTGAACATCTTACATGCAACACCATCTAGTCCCAAACTAAGCAGAGCTTGTATTATGGGTACTACATAACTGATATAAATACATAAACATACTTTTTTTGTAAATACATACATAACATACATAGAAAAATTATATTTAATTAAGTATATAAAGAGGTCTCGGGTTCGATTCCCAGGTCAAACCAAATATCTGACCCGGGAATCGAACCTGAGACCTCTTGATCAGCAGCCGCATACGCTAACCACTAGACCAACAAGACAGTCAGTGGTAACTGGGACTGAAATTTTTAAGTATTGTCCGAGGTATGGGCTTGAAACACTGCTAAATTCCATAGTCCAGGCTATTATTAGAAAAAATCCATCAACAGTCAGACCCGAAACCTCATGATCTGTTGATCATACACTAACCGCTAAGGCAACAACGTAAAATAAAACTATGTGTTTAAAATGATCTGAAAAGAACTATTCTCAACATAACCATTAAATTGCCAGTATGAATCATATCAACAGCCTTTAACAGTCCACTGCTGGACTTAGCCTTCCCCTGCAAAGGAGATTTTGGAATTACTAGGTTGGTTTTTGTTGGTGTCAAGTTTTACTTCTAATTGCAGTGTTGTTGCCTTAAGTAGTTTGTCTCCAACACCCATAAGATGACTAAAATACACACAGTGGGTGATATATTTAGTTTACTTTAACTAACATTACAAGTAAATAGAAATATCAACACAACAACAAGAGAGCGGGTGCCGCGGGTTAATTGTTGCCGGACACTTACAGGATCAAGCTTCTTTCTTTTGCGAGCCGATGGTGGAGGACCAGGGTTGCTTAACTCTATACCATCATCGCTGTCGTCTCCATCAGCACCGCGGGATGCCGCCGAAGAGGCACGGCGTCTCTTACTCATATTGTCAATTTAAACGAAAATTATAACAAATTCACTTTATAAAATACAGCTGCACTAATCATTACATTCTTTTATAACTAAAAATAAAATGTTACACGGATAAATGAACTTAATTTCTATTAAATCCCCAAAAATTACACTAAAATGTCAACGCAAAAACCAAAGAGTATGTAAACACTACGTATAGCATGGCATAAACAAACGATCATGTACTCTACGACCTACGACTACGGGATGCGATTTGAAATCGATAAATAAAAGAATCGATTTCTGGACCGTTTAAACGATTTTTAGATCGACATGTTGTACTGTGTATAGATTCAGTAAATAGATTTTTTACCCTTGAAAATCAACATTCGATTTTTTCTGGATTGAAAAAAAAATACAATTATCTGCATGTACATGTACGGCGTTGCTGGTTAAACGTTTAGTTTTTAGTTTTATACCTGCTCTGGTAGTTTGATATGGGAATAAAAATAATTGTTTTCATCGAATTAAATATTATATACTGATAAGATCCCAGAGATTTTTTATTATGGTATCTTTCTTGCTTTTCATAAAATGGATTTATATTTACATTGTAATTTTTTTTTTCGGACATCTTACACACAACGTCATCTAGTACCAAACTAAGCAGAGATTGTATTATGGGTACTAAACAACTGATATAAATACATAAATATACAAATAGGAAAAGAATAGAAATCAATATTTTAGACCTCGTTTCTTTATATGAATCGTTTCATCAGGTCACGATACGAGACGATTTAAAAATCGATCTTTTTTGGAAAGAATTGTCATCCCTACTCTACGACTGTTAAAGCGATATTTATTTAAGGACCAAGAGCCCAGAGCCGCCAGACCTACGTCATTAGTGCAAAGCTGAAATTTTCTAGATTATTAGTACAATGTCCTGTTAAGATGTATGCGTACCCATTAGCTTGAAAGCGGGGCCGTTTCTGAGGTAGCGCGAAGTAAAGATGGATAAAAACCTTACTTACCTACGTTAAAGGTGCAAAGCTAGTATTTAGATATTTTATCAAGAATATTATTTAAAATTAAAATTCATTACTGCCAGACACTTTCCGTGGGCCATTACTTCTGCCAGACGTCTTGAAAGTTGTGAAAAAATTAGGTAAACTACGTTACAGTAGCAAACTTAAATTTTATATATATTATCTAAGGTAGGTACTATTTTAAGACCCTTTGTATGCGGCCAGCCAGACTAATCCGAAGGGCCAATCATCCCCCCAGACACCTTAAAAGTATTTGTAGTAATTAGGAAGCTGAGGTATATCATCTTTGGTATTATTTCAAGAATAGAATTGTAAAATATTAAATGGTTTTTACACACTTTTTAGGGTTCCGTAGCCAAATGGCAAAAAAACGGAACCCTTATAGATTCGTCAAGTCTGTCTGTCTGTCTGTCTGTCTGTCCGTCCGTATGTCACAGCCAATTATTTCCGGAACTATAAGAGCTATACTGTTGAAATTTGGTCAGTCAATGTATTCTGTGAACCGCATTAAGATTTTTACATAAAAACAGAGAAAAAACAATACATTTTGGGGGTCTCCATACTTGGAACTGAAACTCAAAAATTTTTTTTTCATCAAACCTATACGTGTGGGGTATCTATGGATAGGTGTTCAAAAATGATGTTGAGGTTTCTAATATCATTTTTTTCTAAACTGAATAGTTTGCGCGAGAGACACTTCCAAAGTGGAAAAATGTGTGTCCCCCCCCTCTAACTTCTAAAATAAGAGAGTGATAAAACTAAAAAAATATATGTTGTACATTACCATGCAAACTACCAACGAAAATTGGTTTGAACGAGATCTAGTGAGTAGTTTTTTTTTAATACGTCATAAATCGTGACACGCAATTTTCCTTTCATGCAATCAATACACTAGTATTAAAACATCGATGAAAGTTACATCGAACTACAAGAACTTTTATATCATGTTACTTGCTGATGCGGAACCCTTCATGGGCGAGTCCGACTCGCACTTGGCCGCTTTTTTATTAGCTTCACCTGTATGTTTGTTTGTTTTGATTTTGACCCACTTTAAGCGGCCAGATTTGGTTCAAACTTTGTAGATTTATCGGGGACCGATAACAATACACTAATATGAAAAAAATACTAAAAGAATCTTTAAACAATTTGTATTTTTCTAAAAGATTAGTTTTAAAAAACTACACAAATAGGCTTTTAACCTAAAAATAGAAAATAATTTCAATGTAAAAAGCGTAGGGCGACGTTATTGTAATATTTACAGAAAGCACCCCACGTTTTTGTGTGTGTGGGCTTGGGTGCGATTTTGACCCACTTGGGTGGGTCAAAATCGCACCCAAAGGAGTTGTTTACAAACAAATAAACATACAGGTGAAGCTAATAAAAAGCGTGTAAAAACCATTTAATATTTTATAATTCTATTCTTGAAATAATACCAAATTTGATATACCTCAGCTTCCTAATTACTACAAATATTTAAAGGTGTCTGGGGGGATGATTGGCCCTTCGGATTGGTCTGGCCACATATAAAGGGTCTTAAAATAGTACCTACCTTAGATAATATGTATAAAGGTTTGCTTCTATAACGTAGTTTACCTAATTTTTTCACGACTTTCAAGACGTCTGGCAGAAGTAATGGCCCACGGAAAGTGTCTGGCAGTAATGAATTTTAATTTTAAATAATATCCTTGATAAAATATGTAAATACTACCTTTGCACCTTTAACGTAGGTAAGTAAGGTTTTATCCATCTGTACTTCGCGCTACCTCAGAGACGGCCCCGCTTTCAAGCAAATGGGTACACATATATCTTCACAAGACATTGTACTAATAATCCTGAAAATTTCAGCTTTGCACTAATGACGTAGGTCTGGCGGCTCTGGGCTTTTGCTCTATGTATATAATACAAGCTTGTCGTGTTTACCAATGTAAACCGACACGTACCATTGCACGTGTCGGAAAGTCGGCGTGGATCTGTTCTTCACTCCTCTTATAAAATTGAAGAAAATACTGTCTGACCACTACTTTTGCGAATAAATCTATAATCACGAGAATAGATTTGCTGTCAACCCTTAGATCGAAGAAACCATGTACATGTTTACATTAAAGTGCGGCCTTTTGTATATTTGTGGAATCTTGTCATTGGCCCTCACTACTGTATATACTGTGTTACTGTATTTATTTAAATTCTACTTCTAGCTGTAAGTTTCCATAAAATTGTAAAAAAAAATATGCAAATAAGTACCTAACTGAATAAGTATAGAACTAAACTAAGTAAGTATATAACTAAACAAATTATGTATATAACTTAACTAAATAAGTATATAACTAAGCTAATTAAATATATAACTAAACTAAATAAGTATATAACTAAACTAAATAAGTATATAACTGAACTAAAAAAGTATATAACTAAACTAAATAAGTATATAACTAAACTAAATAAGTATATAACTAAACTTAACAAGTATATAACTAAACTAATTAAGTATATAACTAAACCAAATAAGTATATAACTAAACCAAATAAGTATATAACTAAACTAAATAAGTATATAACTAAACTAAATAAGTATATAACTAAACCAAGTAAGTATATAACTAAACCAAATAAGTATATAACTAAACTAAATAAGTATATAACTAAATAAGTACCTAACTGAATAAGTATATAAATAAACTAAATAAGTATATAACTAAACAAATTATGTATATAACTAAACTAAATAAGTATATAACTAAGCTAATTAAGTATATAACTAAACCAAATAAGTATATAACTAAACTAAATAAGTATATAACTAAACTAAAAAAGTATATAACTAAACTAAATAAGTATATAACTAAACTAAATAAGTATATAACTAAACTTAACAAGTATATAACTAAACTAAATAAGTATATTACTAAACTAAATAAGTATATAACTAAACTTAACAAGTATATAACTAAACTAAATAAGTATATAACTAAACTAAATAAGTATATAACTAAACTAAAAAAGTATATAACTAAACTAAATAAGTATATAACTAAACTAAATAAGTATATAACTAAACTTAACAAGTATATAACTAAACTAAATAAGTATATTACTAAACTAAATAAGTATATAACTAAACCAAATAAGTATATAACTAAACTAAATAAGTATATAACTAAACTAAATAAGTATATAACTAAACAAAATAAGTATATAACTAAACCAAGTAAGTATATAACTAAACTAAATAAGTATATAACTTAACTAAACAAGTATATAACTAAACTAAATAAGTATATAACTAAACCAAATAAGTATATAACTAAACCAAATAAGTATATAACTAAACTAAATAAGTATATAACTAAACTAAATAAGTATATAACTAAATTAAATAAGTATATAACTAAACCAAATAAGTATATAACTAAACTAAATAAGTATATAACTAAACTAAATAAGTATATAATTAAACTAAATAAGTATATAACTAAACTAAATAAGTATATAACTAAACTAAAAAAGTATATAACTAAACTAAATAAGTATATAACTAAACTAAATAAGTATATAACTAAACTTAACAAGTATATAACTAAACTAAATAAGTATATAACCAAACCAAATAAGTATATAACTAAACTAAATAAGTATATAACTAAACTAAATAAGTATTTTAATTTTAAATAATACCTATTCTTGATAAAATATGTAAATACTAGCTTTGCACCTTTGCACTAGTTTTTATCCATCTGTACTTCGCGCTACCTCAGAAACGGCCCCGCTTTCAAGCGTTTCAAGGGTACACATACATCTTAACAAGACATTCTACTAATAATCCTGAAAATTTCAGCTTTGCACTAATGACGTAGGTCTGGCGGCTCTGGGCTCTTGCTCTTAGTTATTATAAGCATTCTTTTATGCGTGCCAAACTGAGAAAGAGAACATCGAGTGTCAATTAACAAAGCTACAGTTATAATATACAAACAATGATCAATGAATAACATAGAACGCAAAAGGTCAATGTCTGTCATCGTCAACAATTTAACTGTTTTTTGACAGAATTACACCAAAAAAGACACTATTAATGTTCAAAACCTAATGGCGTGTTGTTTTTTTGTAACGTTAGTATTCTGAGACTTAGACCAATCGATGCAGTATTTTTTTCCAAATAAAATTATGTATTTAACGTGTTTTCGATTTTTTGAGGCTAAAATCAAATACATTGTCCTAAGTCGAATCATCTACACAATTTAAATTAAATTTCTATTTTCTACCAACGCGTACAAAAGTATTGTAGGGTACCTACCCTCACATCTTCAATTAAAAATTTTGTAGGTACACCTCCCCAATCTTTTCTTCGCCATTAATAGCCTGCAACGTTAACTTAGAAACATTAAAATGAACAGATATTATAAAAACTTCATAGTTTGCTCAGATGTCGATCAATATTGCTTGTTGTGCAATGAAATGTTTCAACTTATACCGGATATTGAAAAACATATACGATGGGAACAACATAGAAAAAATCTCAAAGCACTAGTACCTTTTACAAAATATTCCAAAGAGACGATTCACAAGGTACGTATACAAATAAATAAAGTTTGAAGTCGATTTGTATTATCAAATGAAAACTTTTTTTTACTACATGCTGAAAGTACCTACTCGAATATACGGTACTTACATTTTAACATTCTCGTCTGTCTGTCTGTCGGTTTGTTCCTACCAAACTCTGGAACACCTGGATTGTTTTTAATGGGATTTTGTACCTGATGACATAGGGAGGAACCTTAAGGTTATTCTTTTTTTATTTGATACCGTGGGTAACACCGATAAACAGCTGGTATAGTATAATTATATTAGGGGCTAAAGTGTGAAATTGCCTATTTGTACTGAAAAAATGTTCATTTATCATTTTTATTTAATCAAAATATCTACCATCATTATCTCTAAATTGCTGCCATCTTAAAGGAAGGTCCTTTATGCCTTTAGAATTCTAGTGATCTAGATTCTACAAACTGTGTTTAAGCATTTTGTACTGTCTCCTGGAAAGATAACTTTTTATCACGTAGAAAATTGTCCAAATCACGAAAAAAATGGTAGTCCGTTGGAACAAGGTCTGGCGAATACGGAGGGTGACGAATGGTATATAATTGTAGTTCCTGTAGAGTTAAAAAGGTTTATCGCGCTGTATAAGGTTTCGCGTTATCATGGAGCAATAATGGTGAAGATCGATTCATGAGTCCTGGCTGTTTCACTTTGCTATCATTGCTCGGAGTTCGGCACAGTAGACATCTGCCGTTATTTCTTGACTTAATCGGAAAAAGTTATTTATTTATTTAAACTTCCTGCAAACATATTGCACAAGGCGGATTTAATGCCACAGGCATTCTCTTCCCTTTGGGTGTTGCAAAATTATGTAAGGCAGGAGTGTTATTTAAGAGAAGCAATATGATAGACAAAAAAGGTAAAGTAAATATTACAAGAGTTCTAAGAATATATACACAAATAAATACATTTATTTACATAAACATACATACATATATACACAACACAAATACATATAAATACATACTAGGTACACTACATACATACATACAATAAGTTATAGTGAATAACACCATGCTGAGACCACCAAACAGTTACAATTACCTTTTCATTGGTAAGCTTTGCTTTAGGACATGGTTTCGGCTCTTGACCTGGGGTCAGCCATTGTATTTTTCGCTTACGGATATCGTGAAGAATCCATTTTTCATCACAGTTCGATCCAATTTTCCTACATTTCTGTATCGATTCAACAAGGCAACACAAGTTTCAACACGCGTTTCAATTTGCAGATCAGTCAATTTATGAGGCAGATCAGTGAAATCATGAGGCACCCATTTTTCATATATTTAATTTTATTGATTTGATGTAAATGAGTCAATATTGTTGGTAAGGTATCGTAAAACCATGCCGCCAATTTCTGGGTTGTTTAGCTCGGATCGGCTTCCACCATATCTTTCCATTCATTGTTATTCACATGTGTCCAAAAACGTTTAAACCAAAATCGCACGGTGCGTTCATTAGCAGTCGCCTCTCTAAACATTGATATTGCGAGCTGTTTCTGCAGCGTTAGTTCCGCGTCGGAAATCGTATCATCGGATGTTCGAAGTACCTATACATCTTTCTTGTCCAAACTGAATAAAAAGTAAAAGTAACAAATGTAAGTCGTTAATCTAATGTTGTACATTTTTTAAAGGAAGAATCTCATAGGTACGATTTGAAAAAAAGTTTTACTCAAAAATCTCAAACTTTGAAGGTTCCATGTAATTTCATACTTTAACCGCGATTATTTACGAGTTGATATTAAATGATTCGAAATACATACAAGTTGTATTGTCGACACGTTCTGTTATTTCGGTCTTTTCCTGTACATTTAAGAGACTACTAGCTTCGCCCACGTCTATGTCGATTATCGCGGTAAAAAGTAGTCCATGCCCTTTCTCAGGCTTTAGACTATTTGGGTATCAAATTTCATTGAAATCGGTGCAGAGGTGTTTGAGATTATCGCCAACAGATAGACGAGGCGGAGGACTTTACTTAAAGTGGCTGAATATAATTTTCAATTGTCGGTTTGATCGCTGATCACTGGAACCACTAGCCCGCTTTTAATAGAACTTTCACTGGCACATAGCTAATGTACACAAGGAGTAACTTTTAGAATGATGTAAACGACCAACAACAACCGTGGGGAGCAGCTAATATTAATGTAGTAATTGGTAATAAATAAAAATATTGAGGCTGCTTTCATAGAATTAATATAATAAAATTCTAAGGTTACCTTCTTTTCTGTTGATTTTTTTTCAGTAAGCACATAGCTACAGTAAGTACAAGCCAGCCCGGTTCCGCTTAATTTGGTCACGAGACTTGTATCAATCGAATGTACTTCTTGATTAGTTTAGATTTCCTGGGCGGTTTCCGCATTTAGTCCTTGCTATTGGACCATTTTGCTTGAGATTTTTTTTTTTAAATGTGACGGCTACACTTAGATTTCTTTCCATTACACAGAGTAGAGTCGTCAAAATCAGTTCGGTAGTGAGTGCAGGCAGGAGTAGGGCTGCTGTGTTTAATTAGACCAAAGCATTTATGGATGTCCGCGAAACTATCGAGAACGTACCGCGTGATCGTCAAACCAGTCGTCGAACCAGTATCACACTAGACAATATTCGCCGCGTACAAAACTCATTTTCGAGGCGCACTGCGCACCCAATTTTTCATAAATTTTTATAAAAAAATCCGATAGTAAGTGTGTCAGACATTTGTCTCGATCATATTTGAACCGCCCTGGTATTTTCTTGTTTAATATTATGTAAACTTTAGACACATTTATACAAATGACGATTGTTCGAATTAAGATTTCATCATCATCATCAGCCTATCGCAGTCCACTGCTGGACATAGGCGTCTCCAATTGCACGCCAATTAATTCGATCCTCGGCTACTCGCATCAACTCCTGCCAGCCGTCTTGCGCAAATCATCACTCCACCTGGCCTGAAAACGTCCTACTCTACGTTAAATTAAGATTTATTAGTTAAGAACTTTTGCCGGTTATAATAAAGGGTAGACTCGGTCACTTCTCAAGGATCAGAGTATTCCCATGCCAAGCGGATATGTCGTGGAAGTGTAACAGACAGACAGAATTACTTTGGAACTTGTAAAACTAGTATGAATTTTGTAGTCTATAGCTCGTGTGGTATTTAAATGATAATGCACGTCTATACATTCTCTGACACAAACTATACAATATTAATGTTTTTTTTTTCAGATTGAAAACATATATTATTGTGAAGCGTGCAATAAAATACTGCCAAAACTAGCTGCAGTAAAAGAACATGTCAAGACCGAAAAACACATTCTACTTAAAGGCAACCCCGCAGCTGAACCAAAGAAAATTGCTGGGTCTCTCTGCAATGGCTCAGTAAAACTTGGGCCAGTCGTTTTAAGTAAATCTATGTGGCATGCTATTATAGATGATAAATGCCACATTTGTGATGTTGCTGTTAATAATCTTGATGACCATATCAAGAAGGATACACACATGCTCAAATTTTTACAATGTGAAACTAAGTATGTTGATAATCAGTTTTACAGAAAGGTATGTAGTCAAACTTCAACTAAAATACACATGTAACATAATTTAGGTATTATATAAGTAATTGTCAGTATGGTTTACTGTTTAAGAATGCGGAGTGTCACCACCTGCAGGTTTAGTCATGAAATCAATCCCAATTTCAATCTAAAGCGAATCTAATTCTATGAATTCGAGAGTAACTACTAAACGCCACAATTCCAATATCGATCGATCGGATTTGGAATCAGGAGTAAAACTGCTGGTGACGACTAAAACAGTAAACTATGTGGGATAAGAGCACTGCTAAGAGACGGAAAACTTGAAATAAACCCTATACCAACCCGTCTGGTCAGCGCGGTACAGTAGGCTAAAACTACTTCTTTAACGAAAGGCCTATCTACAGCTGTAGACTAATGAATTCTGTTGAGGTGATGATAATTATTTGACGGTGATAACTGATAACAAATACATTTTATGTAATCATTAAGTTTGTAGTATAAGTATGTGTCGTTCAGACACCTCACTCTTTAATCATAAATAAATATTAATAAACATTTCGGACATCTTACATAACGCCATCTAGTCGCAAAGCTTGTATTAAGGGTATAAATACATAAACCTACTTTTCTTTTGTAAATACAACATTCATAGAAAACACCCAAACTCCGAAATATTTGGGGATTACACAAACATTTTGTCCGACCCGGGAATCCCGGGAATCGAACAGCAGTCACATACGCTATCACTGCGCCACCGATTGTAGGTACTAATTGTGAAGGAATGAGAAGAAAGTACTAGGTCATTTCTAGCAAACGTGCCGTTGTGATATATTAATTCAGTCAACTGATAACGACGTTATTGAGTGGGCGCATGTGTCTTTGAACCGACGATATAGAAGGATATATTAAAAGGTTATTTTAGGAATTCAATGACGGTTGATAGTTTTGTAACGTCCCCCGCCCCCCTCTTAAGGCCCTACGCCTGGCTCAAAAATCTGAAAAAAAAAACATGTTAGTAGTCCATATTGATCCATTGAACTTTCAAGAAAAACTATAGCGGTTTTGATAACTTTTTTATTTTAGGATTTATAGGGGCCCATCTTGTAAATGCACTCACTTGGAAAATTTCGTACAAAAAAAAAAATAAGTAAACATGGCAATTATCGATTGAACACGAATTTAAATCTACCTAAGGATAGGATATACTACGGAACTTCAAATAAAGCCGGTTCCAAAAATAACGGGTCAGTCACATAAACCCGAATATCTCCCGAACTACGTATGCCATCCTAATGAAACGAAGACTGTTCAATTGAGAATTTAATTATACAGATAAAAAATAAAATAAAACTTAGTTACACCCACAATATTAATCTTAAATTAAAAAAAAAACTAAAGTAGTCATATTTTTCTTAAGATTACATTTTTTTTATTATTGTTTTTTTGCTGTTTTTCATCACTTTCTTCATTTAATACTTTGTATTGCCTCCACGAGCTCTTCTGACAGCTTCCAGGCGATTAGGCATGCTGTACACCAAATTTCGAAACCGGTGCTGAGGAATACCTTCCCATTCCTCCACCAGTGCTTGTATGAGCTCGGGAAGCGTGATTGGTGGGGGGTTTCGACCTTTCACGCATCTCTGAAGCTCGTCCCAGGCGTGCTCGATGGGGTTTAAGTCCGGGCTTCGCGCTGGCCACTGCATGAGTTCGATACCGACCTCTTCAAGGTAGTCATGTACAATTCTGGCGGTATGGGGACGCGCATTATCATGCATTAATATGCCATGCCGGTCCATCCTGGCCATGAAAGGACCTACATATTCATTGAGGATCTCTTCCACGTACCTCTCTGCATTTAGAGTTCCATTTTGAATGAGCACCAGCTCGGTGCGGGCCTCAGCAGAAATCCCAGCCCAAACTTGTACGGAGCCTCCACCGTACGCCACTTTTTCCTCCACACACGCTTGATGGAAGCGCTCCCCTGGTCTTCTGTACACCAACTGCCTACCATCATGCTTATAAAGCATGAATTTAGACTCGTCCGTCAACATTACCCTAGACCAATCGTCTAGTGTCCAGTTTAGGTGTTCGCGCACGTATCTCTGTCTTGCAATTCGATGTCCCCGTTCCAGTTTGGGGCCATTTGCGGGCCTCAATGGTTTCAAATTTGCTTCAGCAAGACGTCTTCTTACTGTTTGAGCGCTTAAATTGCCACCTCCAAAGCGAATAAAGTGAGTTTTTAGACCAACAGCAGTTTGAAAACGATTTCGGAGCATTGTAGCCACCAGTTGTCTGTCTTCCCTGGCCGTTGTGCATCTTGGTCTGCCATTTCCTGGTCTTCTAAGGTGTGATCCGGTCTCTTGGTACCGCTGGACTACCCGCTGAACAGTCGACAAAGATACACCAATGTTTCTGGCTGTTTCACGCTGGCTCCGCCCAAGTTCCAAAAAAGTTAGGATTCTGGTACATTCCTCTAGCGTGACTGCCATGCTTCACCTCACAGAATAATAATTATGCACGTGGAAGACGTTCACGATAATTTTTTTTGTGACAGAATAGAAATGGAAAGCATCCATAATGGCATGAAACAAAAATTTTGTTTTTAAAAATAGTAATTTTTTTAAATTTTGTTTTTCTAATTAAGTTTTTTTCATCAACCAGTTTAAATAATATGCTATTAGAAGCGCAACTAAAAAGTCTTTATTCTGTTTTTTATTTCATTGATCTAGCTTTTACAGTTCTGGAGGTATTTCAATTTTTGTGACTGACCCGTAATTTTTGGAACCGAGTGTAGTAGAGATCCTTTCAAATTTATTGTAGTATTGCGGCAAAGATTACATTTTTCATAAATTATTAGGTACTGCATGCTCATCATTTATTATGACAGCGTCGATGATGCGCAGTGGTAACTTAAGCGATTGATAGGGAGAAATCCTGGGTTCTAATCCCGGGTAAGTCCAAATATTTTTACGTAGTGTGAATATTTGGTTCGAAGTATGAGTGTTTTCTGTGGATGTTTTGGCCTAATATACTACGTTGGCCAGACAGGTTTGGCAATGATGTCCTGCGAGGTTGCTCATTTAGTAGTATATTACGACACCCATGGGATAGATATTGGTGATGACACTCTGTACCAATTCTTAATCAAGAAATTAATATTTTCTTAATTTTCGCGACATTAACTTCGTACTTATAACTTTTTGTAAATTTTCTTACAAATACTTTCAGATTTCTGAAGATAAATACCATTGTTGGGCTTGTAAGAACATATATTCCACCGCGGGTTATGAAGAACATTTAGAGGACTGTGAAAATATAAATGAACCGGAGGTTGAGAAACGTTATCGAAAAAGTGGTGGAAAATTTACTAATGTTCCTGCTGCTGGAGTTTCATCCGGTCCTACTGCCGGTCCTGCTTCTGTAGTTTCATCCGGTCCTTTTGCTGATCCTGCTGCTAATCTTTCTGCTGTTTCTACTTCTGATATCTCTGCTGATATTTCTACTGTTACTACTGCTGATATTTCTGCTGTTTCTGCTGCTGATATTTCTGCTGTTTCTACTGCTGATATTTCTGCTGTTTCTACTGCTGATATTTCTGCTGTTTCTACTGCTGATATTTCTGCTGTTTCTAGTGCTGATATATCTGCTGTTTCTACTGCTAATATTTCTGCTGTTTCTACTGCTGATATATCTGCTGTTTCTACTGCTAATATTTCTGCTGTTTCTACTGCTGATATATCTGCTGTTTCTACTGCTGATATTTCCGCTGTTTCTACTGCATATATTTCTGCTATTTCTACTGCTGATTCCGCTACTGGTCCTTCTATTGACCCTGCTACTGATCTTTCTGTTGATCTTGCTACTGGTCCTTCTGTTGATGCTGCTAATGATCCTTCTATTGTTCCTTCTGCTGATCCTGCTAGTGGTCCTATAGCTGGCCCTACCATTTATGCTTCTGAAGTTGTTGCTGACTTCGCCACTGAGTTTGCTGCTGACCCTTTCAATCTTACTTCGGCTCTTAGTAAAATCTCTGATAAATTATCTGCAAATGCCGACATAGAATGTCTTCTTCTTCGAACATTCGACCAATTCTATGTTTTAGATTCTATAAACAAAAGTGCTCAATGTAAACTTTGTTCTAAAATTATGGATCATAATTTAAAATCAATATTAGGCCATGTGAGGGACATACACTATTCAACAAACGATAGCTCTACGTTAAATGCTCTTACCAATATGTTAAAAGAATGCCAACAAAAAAATGACTCTAACAAGGTTTACGTGAACCCTTTTGATAATGGTAAAAAAAGATCAGAGTTGGCAAAATATGGCAAGGCCAACTACATAAAATTAAACTTTAACGGTACCAAAGGATACTGTATTATATGTGATAAATATTTATCCGCAAGCATGGTTGTCTTTGAACAACACTTAAAAGGATTCATTCATAGGGGTCACCTTGAGTTGCTAAACTTAGTGGAAGGTGATAATACAAAATTTCAAGTAGAATGTAACTTGGAAATCCTTACGGAATATGTGAAAGCATTGCAATATTTACCAAAAACACATGCAGTTCTGATAAATGATGCATTCTATATCAATATGAATAATTTTTTACTTGTCTCCCCAATTGAAAATAATCCACACTATTTAAAGACTAAATGTTTTGTATGTGAAGAATTTTTCGAGCAAGGAACAGAAGCTGAACATTGCATGTTAATAAAACATAAAGATAATTTCATCGCCGCTAAGGTTCTACCAACATCAGGGGAATTTATTAGAATGGTAAGAATGAAAATTTTATAACTTTAATAGTATAGATTTTGTCCGTGATTCTGTTCGTGTGTTTGACAAAAAGTAGTATTTCTCTGAGATCCAATCCATCTCTAAACCAAAAACCATTCAAATTGGTTTCGCGGTTTAGCCGTGACCGACAAATTTAGTTTCCATTTTATGAAATCCCTACTTAATGCGAAAGTAACTCTGTCTGTCTGTTACGCTTTCAAGTCTAAACTACTGAACAGATTTTGATGAAATTTGGTATGAAGATAGAACTGAACTCGGGACATACATACACGCGGGCGGAGCCGCGGGCGAAAGCTAGTTATTAAATATATATCATTATCACAATTGAATCATATCATATGAATCATTGCTACTTTCAACAATCGGAATATAAATAAACTGTTGCTTTTACTACTACTACTACTTGGTGATTGAACTACTATCACGATTTTTTTCAGAATTTTCGAGCCTGCCGTTTAGATTTTAGAGTGGGGAGGGACGCCCACGTGTGTTTTGAGAAAAAATGCCTTTTAAAGTTGTATAACTCGTAAACGGTTACACAAATCCAAAAAGCATTTTAGCAACCTCTGTGTTTTTAAAAGACCAATCTAATGTTACCCCACACAATGGGGTAGACGCAAGAAAAAATAACACCTCCACTTTACGCGTACTTATGGGACGTACCCCTAATAAAAACATTTTACATGATTTTATTTTAGCACTTTTCAAAGTGATAAAAACACATTTAAGCAAAGTTTTATCTTCTACCACTTGCCATGGACGGTAAGTGAGGACGGGCGGACATGACGGAACCCTAACAAGTAACACAAAATTTAAAATCGAATGCTTTGTTTTGTAAGTTTACTAAACATTTTAAGGTGCCTCATGCGTAGTTACAACATACACAGTTAGAACATACAAACGAAGTTTGGTAGATCATCCTCTCCGCTTAGGGACCAACGTATTGTTTGTCCCCGCCGCCCGCAAAATATGAAACACAAATCAGTATATTTATAAATCACAACTTTGTTTTTATTCATTTTCAGATTCGTCCTAATCTCTTCCACTGTGGCTTTTGCAACGTCACCTTGCCGTTTTCCAGAGCCTTAAATACCCACTTGCTTACTAAGAAGCACAAGAAATCCAAGATTGCGAACATTGTACTAAAATCATTAACGGACATAACTGAACCAATAGCAACCAGTGACGCATCAACCGCGACTGCCGATCAGTATTCTGACCTGTTAATGAATTTCTGTGAATCTACCAGACTTTAGTCCATTTAAAAAGTTAGATCTTTTTATGTACGGTCTATTTAGAGTTTACAATTTTTTTATTAACATTAATTAATAAGTGGTGCTGCCATACAGATAAAGACTACACTTGATATGATATGAATAGATTTAACACCACGTTTTACGTAATGATTTCTTTTTAATAGCGTTATTAACTTAGTAGTAGTTTATTAAACATGCTTGTTTATCTGAAGAATAAATTAATATTCATTAGTTAGACTGCATTGCAATCAAAAATAAAAAAATAATTTAGTAGATTTAATTAGCGCATCCCATCTAAATATTTTATAACTAGTACTTTAGGTGTTTACTAAATAGCTGGGAATCTTATTTTCCATAGGTAACAGCTATTTTTTTAATTAATTTAATTTGTTTGTATAGTTTGTTTTGTTTCTAGATTGCTTTTTACTAAGTTCAATTTATTCAAAATTATAAGTTCAGGGATAACTGCATTTTAAAAAAGTATTCAGCATTTTTCAGGCAATAAAAAGCAGGTTTCTTTTTTGCATTTTTTTATTTAATTTTGTGAGATCAAGAAATAAAATATTTTTAAACTAAATATCTTTTTTTTTTAAACAATATTGGTTTGTAGTCCATCCAAAAAAAGTAATTTAATGCTTTTTCATATCAGATGGACAGTGTCAACATTAAATCATAAGATACTACTATATATCATTTTGTATAGATTCGTTGCTGCGGGGGGGCCCTGGTGACCTGTAATTACAGGTTTTCTAAACCTACTTCAGGCACCAGTCTCTCACGAAGCTACCTAAAAACTGAAGCTGTCACCACGCTATATTGTACATTAGCTTAGGAAAGATTTGTGAGAGTGAATAAATGGATTATTATTATATTCCTAGAACACAAATTATATTTAACTAACTAGTTTTTGCCCAATAGTTTTGCTTGAATACAGAGTTACTAAGCCTTTAATAATATTAGTAAGGATAAACAAACAAAATGATAGAAACATTGAGACTCAGGGTCTCTCTCATTACATCAGCTTACTTACTCAATTAAAACAATATTTGCCAAGATATAATAATCAATGAATATTAAAGTAACAGTATCTTCTAACAAATGTCACACTTAAATCTCTTATAATAAATGTATATTTAGATTACCCTCCTTTAAAATAATGATGCTATGATCACAATAGTTATTTGATGGCATATGCTATTTACACTATAATTAAAGCTTCTTATTTTGTACATCATTAACAAAATTATCAGTCTCTTCCATTATTAATACTACACTACACTATCAGTTCAAGTAAATACTTCTATTTAAATTCTTAACACAAACACATGTGACCCAATAAAGGTAACAAAGGGACATTCATTTATTACATTAGATTATTTTTACTAGTTTTAAGCCCCGTCCCTAGCCTAAATAATTATTATGATAGGCAGACACCTCCGCAGTTAAACATGTTGTTTTTAACATTCTATCCATTTGGATATTATCACTATTAACTTTTTTGTGTTCTTGAGTAGGAACTATCAAGACTTCCTCACACCCCCTTGTATGAAAAGAATAGAACATGATCAACCCCTTTCCTTCCCTAAATCATCGCTGTAATAAATAAATGTGCCCTAACAACAAAAAATATATTCTTGCTAAGTTCTTACAAAGTGTAATGCAAAATCAGAAACTACATTATGACTACAAAAAATATATTTTTTTAGTAAATTGTTACATTTAAACACTTTTTTATCACAAATACTTGAAGTAAGTAACATCTCAAGTTGTTCAAGTTGTATTCAAAAAAAAAATGATATGAATGGAATATTTTAATATTGATTTTTCTAATGATATGAGTATGCATAATTCTATAAACCATTTTTTAAAAACTGCACTGTTAGAACTTAAGCAATTATTTACCTATTTTAATATGATCAAAAACAACTTGTAATTTAGAAAATATGATATAGACATCTTATTGAGGTATTATATCAAACCATTGAGGAAAATGACTCAGTAACATTAGGAAATCTGTCTGTGATTTGTCTTTTAATTCCTGCATATATATAATAGCATTCTCTGCATATTTCGTTTTAATGGGCAATGGTAATTTTTGTAATTCAATGTCTAAAAGAACAACAATATGTCTGAGATGCATTGGATATAATACAGAAAAAGTTAATTCAGTAAAATTTTCCTTTACCTTCTCAATAAATGTTTTTATAAAGATTTGCATACGACTTGCATACTTTGTCATTACAAATAGATAGTTGAGTATACTGCAAGACATCTGAAAACACATACTGGAGACTGCACTCTTCATTACTATCAACTTAAGATCAGTATTGGACACAAATAGGTCTGGAATGTTACAGTTTAAGTCATTCAGCAACGTACGGCATATATATAACAAGATTTTCTCTATTTCTGCTTTTAGTTTTAAGGATATTTCATCCTCCTTGTCATTGCCATTTAACCACAACTGTTTTAGAATGTGGCCAAGCTTCTCATCCTTAATATCCCAATGAATTATTTCATTTATTATTCTTACATCTCCTCGATTTTCTTTTAGGTTGATTAGAGCTTGGATTACTTCTGGGGAAAACGACTTATTGTGGCTAGTGCTAATTTCCATATCCTTCATACTTCTAATTAAATATTCATCAAGAATTTTACCTGATTCATCATTGCTGTTACTCGAACCTTGTTGTTCATAAGCTTCTACCAAGACGGAGGTGAGAGTATCATCAATTTTCATGTGATTTTCTGGTTCAACTCGACACAGTCTTCTTAACTTTTCTAGTGTCGATAATCGTAAAGTGTTGTTTACTTTCGAGTCTGGTTCTGTCGAATTGATAATTTTGATGAAACTTTTTGAAACAGCTTTTGCTACATTACTGTCTAGTAATGGATTTTCAAAGACAAATTCCGGGCATGGATCATTATTGGCCGTGATTATTTTCTCTATTATCTGAGACTGAGAATTCATTTTTGATCTTGATAAGTTCTAAGTAGTACTGATTTCAATAAGAACCGAAATGACACCTCACGGCTCACAATAGTCACAATCACAATGCCTAATTTAGATAAAGTTTAACAACAAACAACAATCCACAATCAAATGAACGAATGAAATGAAATATGAATGAAATGATTAAATGAAATATAAATAAACACCAATGGGTAATATTGCCAAATGAAATAACAGAACTATAAATTGACTTTCGGGCGTTTTTCAAAATTTTGCTCAGGACTATTTTGCTATGTCCTACGAGTTTGACCATTGATTAAAAGGCAAAAATGTAGGAAGTGAGTATCAAATTATTTCATGTTAGGGTAAAATGTTTAACTAACTGTGAAAAAAAAGATAAACATAAGACATAAGCGGTAAACATATTTTAATATTTAATAAAATACCAAATATTATCCTACTTTTTTATGTGTCCTTCATCATATCCTGGATTTGGATTACGTATTTTGGAGAATATATAAGCTATATTTGGATATCTATAGTATTACTCGAATGAAATAACTCATTTTATTTATTTTTAAATAAAATATAATAAGGTTGTAGTATATTTTTCTAATTTAAATACTGAAATTATCGGATTTAAAAAACTGGCCACAGCGGACAGTCCTGTTACGTAACGGTATGATTTTATAAAGAATAACAATAACATTGTATTTGGCTCTAACTATTTTTAAGCAATGCCATATTGACAATGTTTTTATCATTCATTAGTTCTTTTCCTTTGAATTAAAACTGAAGAAATTCAATCGTCAACACTTGCGGTCCGTGACGTGCGTGACGGGTCTGTTTTGTTTGTCCGGTACGAACATTGATTTTGAAAGGTAAGACCCACAAATTTTATATACTACTCATGTTAAATTATAAGTAAATATGTTGTAGATAATGAATGTGTACTAGTAAACTACTATAATCAACTTTTTTTATACCAAAAAAACATATGATGACAAATCCGCGTTATACGTAACGTCCAGGACGTGACGTGATGTACTATGTGGACTAAAAACGTTACGTACTGGCTGGACTCGTAAAGATGCGTTCATACTGTCTTTGCAATTTAATATAAATTAAAAATATAATCCACCCAGAGAGGTAAACTCATTACCTTTATAGGATCTAGTCACCTCATGGTGAGCAGGTTTCCTTATTATGTTATAAATATCCTATTTAGACTAGCGATAAAGAGGGTGAACCCCAACATTCCTCACATCCTCGGCACTTCCTTACAAATTAATTTATTCCTACTCAGGTAAATTATGCCGTTGACTGGTGCCGAGAGAGACAAAAACAACGGCGATATGGACAAAAACAAAGAAAATGAAGAAAAATACAACAAAAGAAAGAAGTCGAAAGACTGAAGAACATAAACTCAAGGTAAGTGAACTAAATAAGGAAGAAAAGGAAAAAAGACGGAAAATTTGAAGATAACAAAAAAGGAATAAAAGGGAAAATAAAAAAGTAAATAATACTAAGCCAGCTGTTCCAGTGACAGTGCCAGAGATGCAAGATAATACAAAATTGAAGAAAAAACAGAGATTGAATTACCGAAATTATAAAAGATATCAAAGGACATTAAAAACTTGTGAAAGGTTAAAGAAAGTTATTAGTAGTTTAAGTAAAAATAGATTTCGCCTAGAGACTAAACACAAAAAGATGATTGAGCTATTGGAAAATGAAAAAGTTACTCTAAAGGAAGACCAAACAATCACGCAGAATTACCTACTTATTGGTTCCCTATTTTATTTTTGTTACTACTTATTTGACATTTTTGTGTATCTGTTGGATTTTTTTGTAAGTAAAGAAGTATTGTTACCTACTTAATGTGAAAATGAAACTGAGATAGACTTGAATCCCCTAAGTTTTTTGTAAAATATATTTTTAAAATGCTCAAATCAAAACAGTCTGTGATATGTTATGATATGATATGATATATGTGACTAATTTTATAGAAATAAGTACAGTAAGTGATGTGACTTAAATAATATGTCACATCACGACGTTTTTGAAATGTTGAATAATATTGTATTGTTTCTAAAATGACTACAAATTGTGCTCATTGTAAACATAGCTTTAGAGTTCCTAAACGTAACGACTGTTGTCCACATACGTAACTGTCCTGTTTTGGCTGTTATAGTTTTTATTTTTTTATGAAAAAACCTTTGGGAGTTATGTTTTTGTTAATATATATTATATGTCTTTTTGTTATTTTTTGTATTTAAAAAAACTTACCTATAATGTTAGTCTTTCGGAATAGTTATTTATTCACAAAGTTTGATAGTCCAGAGTGCCATTTAGTTACGTACAAGACATATTTTATATTTTAAACAGCACTAAGAGGCAAGATATCACAAAGTGGTATTATATTTTAGAAGATTTTTATGTTGTTGATTAATTATAAATAAAGCTGATTAACTTTGATATGATTGAGTTATTATTTACTTTGAATGAAAATGTAACGTACAAGACCCCTGTATTGGCAACCCTCACTATAATAATACATTAAATAGAAATTATACTCATATAATATTGTTTGATTATGGTTTTTCTTAAACCTTAGTTCATTGTCAATGTCTACATTTCATCGTTTATTTAAAATTTTGTTATGAAAATAAATGGACATCCGGTACGTAACGGAGAAAAATTTTGAAAAACGCCCTTTCCTTAAAAATATGTGTAATAAATTAGTAAAGTAATCATGGAACTGATTGTATTCGAATATGTAGAATCAATTTAAATTATTTAACTTAATTAACAGTTTATTTAAAAAAATTATGACACCGCCATCTACTAGTACAATGTAGAAATAAATATTTTTGGTTAGCTATGGTTTTGCTACTTGATACTAGAGTGCAGTAGCAGCGCTGTAAAAACAATGCAATTTGTTGGAAAATGTGGCAATTGCACTTGATGTACGAAAATAAATTTATTAGTAACATGCGTAGGTATTCATAGCCTCAGTCATCACATGATTTTAAGCTTATTCTTAATTCTCTAGTGTCTAAAGTGTCTAGGAATACTTAGATTTACAAATTTATACCACTATTCAATTTGTAAATGTAAGTTTTCCCTAGCTAGCTGTTCTTCATAAACAAATAATAAAATAAAAAAAACCTTAGTGTTGGCATCTTCATAACTAGTTACTGTTTCTAAATATTTTGGACATTTTACACACAACATTAACTAGTCCCAAATTAAGCAGAGCTTGTGCTATTAGTACTAAGACGACTGATATAAATACATAAACATACTTTTTTTGATGTGAAACATCTATAGCCGCACGTAAAACAGATTTCTGGCCTGGCGACGCGTCGCCACGGCACGCTATACGATGGTATATATATACAGTCTATATGCAGTAGTGTGTACGGTGTACACACTACTGCATATAGACTACTATTTTAATAATTAGTAATATTTTATTTTATCATTATGACATATTTAGTTCCTATTACAATATGTTCTTTTCTGCATATTACTTTTACAAAATAATGGCGATGTTTCACATCTGCCAGGCGTCCCGTGACGGCTCACATTTTTTTTGTAAATACATACATATTATACATAGAAAACACCCAAACTCCGAAACAAATATTTGTAGATCATACAAACATATGGAACGACCCGGGAATCGAACCCGAGACCTCTTGATCAGCAGCCGCAAACGCTAGCCTCTAGACTAACATAATATCATATAATAGCACGCTGTTGCATTAGGCGTTTCATCGTCTTCGCATCATCTTCTTACTGGCGTTTGTTATTCCCAAGATATTATTTGGCGTCGGTTAATAAAATATCAGCTTATTCACGGAGCGACTGGCATTGGACCTCCGCAGCTCTGTAGGCGAACTGAATTCAAAGTTTGACTGCTGAACTGTGCATGGTTGTAATATCTCTATCTACCTAATACATTTTGTTACAAAGAAGAATACATTATAATACATATTTTTTTAGGAATGGTATTTGAGCCATGCAATATACACTATCATTGTTTAATTGAATCATTGCTTAGCGTGTGTGATGTTCGATCAAGAGGTCCCTCAGTTTGATTCCCTGGTTGGGCCAAAAAGTGTTATTGAATTTTAAAATTAATAGTATCTCATTATTTATTGAGTTTGTTTTCAAACATATCATATTAAGATTCCATTACTTGATACAAACCTATGAGATTGTAGGAAAAGAGGCTTCATTTGTTTGATATTTCGAATTCTTGTCTCAAGGATTTGGCGCCCATAAGAAACTGCCGCCCAGGGCAAGTGCCCCGGTTTGCTCCCCTTTGATCCGGGGCTGTACCTATATTCTGTGTCGTGGGGGGTTTTGTAAACATACGCGTGTTAGGAATTTTATTTATAATGTTCAAAGAAATACCTACCTGTGTATAAATTTAAACTTGTTAAGAAATCAGCCTTAAATGTACTCTATTTCTTTTGTGGCAATACTAAGCTCATGCTCTCTGTCTTCACAAGGGTTGAAGAACTATTTACTTAAAGAGTTCTTGAGGTCATTGTTGCGAACACTCTCATCGCAGAATTCGTACTAGTCAAATGAATATTAAATTCATATAATTTTAGTTAAGTTTTGGCGTTAAACAATCAAAGATAATAAGAAGTACCCAGTGAAAATGCTATGGCCATAACGTTAGAGGTAGACAACTTTATATAACTAAGATTGTATAATTATGTAACAATTTCAAAATATACTTGATGCAGTAAATACTTAGGAAACTAATATTTGAGAATCAATTCCAATCTCTAGTATATTGTCTTATAATTTGGTTTGTTAACGTGCTGAGTGTCTAACATTAGCCAATAAAACAAGGGAATAGAGAAATAGAATAGGAATGCGACTTGGCTAGGGGGGCAGGTTTTGAAGCATTCAGTGGATTATGTTCGGTGGTGGTGTATTCTAGAACTGCTTCTCGATTGCAGCCAGTTCACAGTAGAAGCTCTTTTATAAAACTAAGTACTATGTGACCAGTGCAGTGGTGCCTACTTCGTTGGGCGTTGAACAAGCAAATCCGATTACCTACTACGAAAAAATCTTTTGAACCTTTTTTTAGGTTAATGGGTATATTCCTACCTGCCTAAAATGTAGCTTTTTACCAATGTAGCTTAATTGGTAAAATAATTTTCAAAAATGGTTCAGTAGATCTAAGTAAATATTATCTCCTAAGCCCCACATACTCACAGACTTTATCTTTAAATATATAAATCTTCTGTTCGTTTGCTTGTAAATCCTTCTAACGGCTGGACCGATTTTGATTATTTTTTATGTGTGTTTGAGTGGGTTCGAGAATGGTTTAGATTCACTATTGGACCCGGTAATTGACGCTTCAATCAAGCTCTGGGATATTTTTTTTTCGTATATTAGAACATGACCTCAAAATTGGGCGTTACGAAGTTCGCCGAGTCAGCTAGTCTCTTTCTAATATTAGTACCTACGTAGGCATAGAAATGATTAGGTAGGTGTATCATATATATATTTTTTTTTTGTAGTTGAGACTGCCAAAGTGACTCTACTCTGCCTGATGGAAAGCATGAGTAGAATCCAGGAGTAGGGGTCACCATGCTTATTGTGAGGGTAGGCAATGTAGTGTGGTGACCCTTACCATGGCAGCCTGGTTAGATTATTCTGCATCATTCTCCCGGCCTTCGAAGGGCGGGGGAATGGTGTGGAGATTAGGTACTTTTCTAGTCTTTCTCTGCAGTTTTAATCCGTGATTGTGACTGTGAGCGTGATGGTACACATTTAGTACAATTTTCTTAAAGATTTTTTTATTTATTTTTATTTTTTTATTTTTTATTACATCCAAAACAAAATAGGTAAGTTTTGTCCGATAGGTAGTTGCAGAAACTAACGTGTATAAACAAACAATTTTTAGACCTACATATGTCTTAGGATGAGATTAGGACCTACCTATGTCTACTTTTATCATTTAGATAGTCGGTAAAATGACATATCCAGGGACGTATCTAGTTTGTGTAATTACTCTAGTGCCCTTTGGCAAGAGCTCAGGTTTATTTACACTAGCAGTGTCTCTGCCAGCGCTGCGGCAACCCTAAGCAACCCAGCGCCTGTGTGCACCGCACACCCTGCACTATGATTAAAGACGCCCCTGGACGTACCATAGGAATACCAATTGAGAAAGTAAAATTACTAAGTATGTACCTATTTCGGAGTCTTTTAAATACTATTCATTTAAGCCTTCTGATAAAAATACACATACTTACCACTATACTATATAGGTACTATACATATAAATGATTCTGACAAAGTGACTCCACTCGGCTTGATGAAAAACATGAGGAGAAGCTAAGAGAAGTGGTCACCTTATGATGTTGACTCACAGTAGAGAGATGCGTCTGCATCATTGGCCACCGGTCTCGAACTCACCAATCAAACACGACAGATTAAATACTGTCATTTTAGGTTGGTCCTCCGTGAGAGGGTGTTATCGCTCCGGTAGTGCCGGCCCATTCGTGGTGAAATGGTGAAATCAGTGTTGCTCTACTAAGGAATGTTTTGTACCTAAATGTAAATGGGTATCTATATAACTTTTTCATCATCATCATCAGCCTATCGCAGTCCAATGCTCGACATAGGCCTTTCCAATTGAACGCCACTTGTTTAGATCCTCGGCTTCTCGCATCCAGCTCCTGCTAACCGTCTTCCGCAAATCATCACTCCACCTGGCCTGTGGACGTCCTACACTACGCTTACCGAGATGCGGTCTCCACTCAAGAACCCGTTTACCCCAACGGTTATCTGTTCTACGGCATATATGGCCAGCCCATTGCCACTTCAGCTTGCAAATCCTGTGGGCTATGTCGATGACTTTGGGTCTCTGTCCGTTCACCTCTTTTTCATATAACCTAAAATCATTACGCCGATAATATTGATTGTGTACATAGGCGTATTGTTAGAGGTAGGTAACCTCTGCAACATAGTTCATAAAAAACAAAAATAGGTAGATATCCTTCCTATCGTTACTTTTAGTTGTAGCTATTTATGTCCATACTTGCTTAAGTACCTACTCACCTAATGTAATAAAACGAAAAACAAAATGCCGTTCATAAACTGTTTTAAATTTCTCACTTATGATTTATTGACGTGAATCATTTGAATGTTTATTTCCGAACGTACCGTGAACTGTAATTCTTCCGCAAGTGCACTTTGACACGCCTAACACCCATCAAACGCTTTCACACACAAATATTGCTTCAAATACAGTATTAAAATATCACGAAAACGCAATAAAATTAGTAGCCGAAACAAACAATTCAAAAACGCGCCATCATAACCCGCCACAGTTAATAGGTGAAAGCTGAACTTTAAAATCGTGTATAAATTTAAAAAAAAATGAGATCAATCATCAACATGAATAATAGGAGATTCGAATATCTTAATTAGTATGAATTTACACCGTTATAAAGCGTGTAAGATGTAAAAAAGTTTAATGATAATTCATCTCGCCATTTCTCGAGTTTAATTCTGTGGGGCCCAGTTAATAAATTATGTTTGAGACCTCACATAGAGTTCCCTAACTACGTGGGCATACCACGGCAGGCTCCGCCCGAGACAGAGATGGGATATACCACTGTCGCATTCTCACGTAAGGCATGTTTCGTTCAACAATGCTTATCTTACGCTGTTGTATAGAGCTGGGAATGTATGTTTACTCGCCGTTCGTATTTGGCGTAATTTAATTAAGTTTTCTAATTGGAAACGGTTCTGTTTGTTGTAAGGTACTTCTCTCGAGTTATATTGCGGGTTCTTAATTTGTGTTTAAATACCGGAACGTAACTTTGGTTTTTATTAACGGGAAATGTTTTAACTAGAAATGATATTCATCAACACCGCTTTATAAACTACTAGAAATACGGCAGGCCGTGTTTAAGTAATATCTGTTTGAGTTAATTGATTGAAGTTTATGTATGTGTGTTTAAAGTTTATTCGCTCGTGTAAAACATTAGACTTATTGAAAAACAACCCCCCGTATGAAAGTTCGTTTTTCGTTTTCTATATCTCTATTCTCTTGTGTCATTGGCTAATATTTTGTTTTGATCACGTGACTGAGTGATATTAGCCAATGAAACATGACAATACAAAAATATAACTTGGCTAGGGGGCTGAATTCACGATCCAACTCGCGTAGCCAAGATTCATTCTACAACGTAAGTTTTAATAGGAAAGTAACAAATGTAATGATGTCTCTCAACGCTAAGTCAGGTTGTCAAAATATTAGCCAAATATTCAAGAGCCTTTATTAGGCGTTAGCGATTGTAGAAAGAGAGTTGATGCGAAATACTTACCTACAACTTAACTAAATGGGCTGTTCTAAGGTTCTAATACCCGTTTGATCACCTATACTTAAACCGTCTCCTTACTAGGATAAAGATCAATAATAAACACATAGGTGACCCCTAAAGATTAGTGAAAAGGAATATATCACTTAGAGTTACATAACTCCCTCTAAGTGACTCATTAAATTTAGGGGACATTGGTGAAAACGGCTACTAGCCATCTAAAATGAAAGTCCTGACACAAAAATTGAGAAAATTGTCATTAAACAACATTTCGGACATGTAACATACAACGTGATCTAGTTTCAAACTAAGCAGAGTGAATACTCTGCTTAGTTTATTATATTACTCTGCGTCATTAATTAAACAGTTAAACAGTTAAAACAGTTAAAGTAATAGACGGAAATTATACAGAGATATGCTTGACCAGCACAATTCAGATATGTGCCGATTATCGAGCACGTAGAATTCCGGCTGTCATTTCCTTGTTGATATTAAGACGTGTTTATTGTGCAATGTAACGATAGATTTAGAATATATAATGTAGCTATAAGATCATAAATAAGAGATTCCATGTACATACCTTAGTACGTAAGGTCAGATAATAGTACAGTGATTAATTAATAAACATGGCTCCAAAAGAATACACGATCATTGTTATTCGATATCCACCTATAAGCCGCCATAATTGTGGACCCCTACGACGTAACAAGCAAGAAGAAATAAGTTCGCTATACAGAGCTTGTGTTATTAGCTAGATTTACTTATAGAATAAAAAAAAAAATTCGGACATCTTAACACACAACGCCATCTAGTCCCAAACTAAGCAGAGCTTGTATTATGGGTACTAGACAACTGATATAAATACATAAACATACATTTTTTTTGTAAATACATACATATTAATATACATAGAAAACACCCAGACTCCGAAAAAAATGTTTACGATCACACAAAGAATACTTATCTAAATACTTTTTTTTTGTAAATACATTTATAATAGACAGAAATCATCCAAATTCCGAATAAATGTCTGTAAGAATCAAAAACACTTGATTCGACCCAGGATTTGAACCCTAGACCTCAAGCATAGGTCGCATACACTACTACTGCATCTAGGCAGTTAAACATTAGTACTAGTAGAGAACTAGAGACTTGTCTCAAAAGACATCTTCACTACTTCGATAGGAATAATTGAATTAGTTTCATGTTAATTAAAATCGGTAACAAAATAATAAAATGTAGGTAATTTAGTACCTTTATTTAGTACCTTTGTAGGTATTTCATTGAAGTAATTAAAACGAGCAACCTACGCGCTTTAATTAGCTTTTAAAATGTTTTACAGCTCAACGTGATTACAAGTAGGTACATTGATTTCGTTTTTTCAATTTTTTGGAATAAAATATACCTATTTGTGCTATTCTATATTAGTAATGTTAACTAATTTATTATTTATAATATCATAAATGCGAAAATAACTCTGTCTGTCCGTCGGGATTTTAACTTCCTTCACAACGGATTAAAACCTCTAAATTTTGTTTGCTTAATATTCCAGGAAAACCTCGACAGTATCCTTAGTTATCCTTATCCTCCACAGTTGCTCTACAGTGCAGTTTATGGGTTTCAGTGGATGAATAGCATATGCGCCATAGGCTTAACATTTCATATTTAGTATTTTTTTGATGGTTACGAGTGTTTCCTATCTGCGTATTTAGGCGATTACATTTTGACTATGGTTTACTTTATATGTAAATTGAGTCTAAATTTCTCCCTATTAACATGCAAAATCTTAAAGCATTTAAAGAAAAGTAAAAGTACGAGCACTGATTAAAAGTAATCTTACAAGAGTAAATAAAACTCATCCATGTATAAGTTGATATGATTCCCAATTACTGTTTAAGCAATTTTAGTAAATTACCAGTAAGACAGACAAACAAGAGCTTAAACTATCCAACAAAATTGAGAATGTTCCTTCAAGACACCGTAGGCACGTCCAAATGATTGATTGCCGTTCCATCGTGACTTTGCCACCATTATACATACTTATCAAACAAAAGAATCAACCCCACTGATCAGACAAGGCGTGCGAAAGGTGACGGCGTCGGAGCCGATGATTGCCGACGATAGCCGATCATTCCCGAAGTGTTGACGCCATGAAAAACTCACGTGACAAGAATACACCGCTAAAACGTATTGTTTTGTTATTGCTATTGTTTCGTATTTTATGTTATATCATGGGTGGTACAAACTAATTTGAATAAATGGATGAGCAACTCTTATTGGTGCCGAGTGTTGTAGTAAGGATGTGTATAGGTACCTATTTTAATGAACTATAATCAGTTTTATGTCGGTTTAGGCTGTTATTTTAAATAGGTAAATAAAAAACTTCGAATATATATTAAATGCTTTCTATGTATCAATTCATGTGATAAAGAACATCATACAGTTTTCGTAACTGTCATTTATCTACTGAAGGAGTCATTTGACAAATCAAATAGCGAGCGCGTCCCTGCCTCCGTACTACGCACGCTGTTACAGACTTCCGTCCCTTTCATGAACTAACTGTTACAGATTGCACGAAAGACGTCACTAACAGCAGGTTAGTATGAAATCCACTTTCCATTGTCTTTTAATTTGAATAATTAACTGTTTTTTTTGTCTAACTATTGAAGACTTTAATAGGTGGAGGGTTTCTCATACTACCTTAAAATCAAGGTAAAATGCTTTAATTCTCTCATTGGTCTAGCGGTTAGCATATGCGACTGCCAGTGTCCTTAAATATAGGCATTGAAATTATTCAAGAAAGAATTTTATTAAAACACTGCCATCTATTATGATGGCAGTGTTTTATTAAAAACACTTTTTTAAAGACGGCTTGTAAAATTAGATCTTGAATTTCCGAATTAAGTTCGCCCTTAGGTTTGTGCAGGTCCGACGTCAGTCGCTCCGTGGAAATACTGATATTCAAGTTCAAGATGTTATGTAACATTAGAGGTTGACTCGCATAAGGGCTTTCACACACTGGCCACGCGCTCACGCGCGTGGGCGCGTGGCAGCAGTTCACGCGCGCGGCGACGGTGGAGCAGATCTGCCCGTTCGAGCAGATTCTACCGCGCCTACGCGCCTGCCGGCTTTGTCGCCAAATTGCTGGGCGTTGTTCAATTTCGAATATAAATGTATCCGTGTCCAGATCCATCGTGAACAAGTCCTTATAGCACGAAAACAGGCGCGATACTTCGTTCAATTTCGTATATAAATGTGTTTACTGCTGCGGCCCGCCACGCATAAGCGCGCGGTGGCAGAATCTGCCCGCGGCACGCGCTCACGCGCCTGGGCGCGTGGCCAGTGTGTGAAGTCCCTTAGGCGCGTGAGCGCGTGCCGCGGGCAGATTCTGCCACCGCGCGCTTAGGTGTGGCGGGCCGCAGCAGTAAACACATTTATATATGAAATTGAACAAAGTATCGCGCCTGATTTCGTGCTATAAGGACTTGTTCACGATGGATCTGGACACGGATACATTTATATTCGAAATTGAACAACGCCCAGCAATTTGGCGACAAAGCCGGCAGGCGCGTAGGCGCGGTAGAATCTGCTCGAACGGGCAGATCTGCTCCACCGTCGCCGCGCGCGTGATCTGCTGCCACGCGCCCACGCGCGTGAGCGCGTGGCCAGTGTGTGAAAGCCCTTACACATCCATGACTAGAGAGAGAGAGAGAGAGAGAGAGAGAGAGAGCGATACTAGTGTTGCTATGTCTAATATATCTAAAGCAGGCACCACACTTCGCTATGCGCTATTCGTTATGCCAGAGATGTGTCATTGTCAATTTTATTCACCATAAAATTGACAATGACACATCTCTATAACACACATATTTGCCTTATTTGGCTTACCAGTTCGAAGTATGGATGGCATAACTAATATTTGGGCGAATACGGCGTAGACACATAACGAATAGCCCTTAACAAAGTGTGGTGCCTGCATATATATATGTTATTTTTAAGAACAAATCCAAGAACAACCGAAGGCTTAAAAGCTAAGTATCCGAAAACTGCTTTATTACTCTAATTTTACTTACTTAACCCTGTTCATAAATTATACCTATTTGAAGCCCTGAAATACTCCGATGAGAAGTTTTGTTTCGTAATCTGAAACCTAACGCAACTTGATAAACATAAAACAACTTTTGTGGAGCAACGGGTATCGGTTCCTCCACTGCCCAACGATTGATGTTGGATTGGACGGTTACTCCGTGGTTCAATGCTTTTCGGTAGCGTTTTTTGCGCGGTATGTGGAAGTCACCACAACTATACTTCAACCTATGAATTCGGAGTTACGGAGAACCGATGACAGTTGCTTAGTCTTAAAACTGATGGATTGATACTCCGTTTTCTTAATCCGTCATCACAAGAACATAATTATATCTTTATAAACAAGCAAACACACTGTGTTCGATAGAGGGATCAATGCGAATGTTATGCGAAATAATGGATCTTTGTTTGTCGTGATTACGGAGTGCGGCCACCCAGCGCGCGGCCTGCTCGCATGCATACTTCGGTACTGCCTCCGAGGATAGTGGTATTGTAACTATATTAAACCCCTAGTGGTTTTTTCTCGCCATATTTCCTTGGAAGAAAATCTTCTTTCTATTTAATTTTGTTTTGAAAATACAGACGCTAGTCTTAAATGAACAAGAGTGGGAAGGCTTGGTATTCTCGCACAGGGGAAGACATTAGATGACAGCGATAATGATTAAATGACAAACATAATGTAATAATTAACTATAATGAAAATCTTCTGTTACTGAAAGATAATAGTCGTATCTAAGGACATAAAATTCTGTAGCGTGTCTTGTTTCAATTCAATTCAATTCAATTCAAAATTCTTTATTCACTTAGGATGCAATACATCTCTTGTGACAGGTCAAGATTCTACATGTACATTTATGCCATGTTCGCAAACAATAGGTAGAGCCGGAGAAAAGAACATGGCAATAAAAACTCGCGGCCACTCCTTTCAAATCGCCAATGTTTACATAGTTTTAATGTTTATAAACCTGATATGGGGGTAAGGTGCTGCCACTAATATACTATACACCATGTTAGAGGACTGATGCAAATTATAGTGATTAAAAATTAGAACTTATGCTAATTTAAAAAAAAAAAAAAACAACAGCCTCAGTGGGTACAACATAGTAGGAGCATCTACTTACAACAAAGGTAAAAACTATATGTGCTCAAATATTGGCCAAATTACTGGTAACGAAAGATTAAATATAAAATATTAATTATAAGATCAAAAGAAAGAGAAGAATGGCCTTTATTAGTCACGTAGAATCTTTACTTACAAAAGTAAAATCATGTTCTTAAACAATGTGATAACAACATTCACATGAGTAGAATAAAATGATAAGGAGCAAGTAGTCAAATCCATTTTTCTTTATCATTTAAAGTCAGTTGATTCTGTAGGTACAAATTTCATTTTGAGATTAATTATTTTCTAAATCTTGAGAGTAGGTAACCTGCACAGTACAGATTTGTTGCGATGCTGTGAAAATAATAATAAATTCATAATTAAAATGTGGGAGAACATGATCTTTATTGAAATGAAAAGTAAATTTTATCGTTACATTTTCACACCGACCAATTTGCCACGTCCATTTAACTCACACTTAACAAGTTTTACCTAATCTATCTCTGCATATGTCATGTTCGAATTAAAATTGCACAACCTACCTAAAGGCATAATTTTGTGCAAGATATCTGATTCAGAGACAGATCTCTGAATGTCAATTTTATTGTTTACTAATCGAAAAAATTGCCAACGATGATGAAATAATTGCCAACGATGATGAAATAATTGAAATAATTGCCAACGATGATGAAATAATTGAAAGGAAAAATACCAATGATGCAGAAGCATCTTGACTGCCTTGTTGGTCTAGTGGTTAGCGTATGCGGCTGCTGTTGTGCTGTTGGGCTTCTCGGGTTCGGTTCCCGGGTCGGACCAAATGTTTGTATGATCTTCAAATATTTGTTTCGGAGTTTGGGTGTTTTCTATGCATTTAATATGTGTGTATTTACAAAAAAAAGTATATATCTATTTATTTCAGTTGTCTAGTACTCATAGTACAAGCTCTGCTTAATTTGGGACCAGATAATTGTGTGTTACATGTCCAATATTTTATTTATTTTTTTATTATTTTATTTATCTCTCGGCTCATTTAATAAAAAATAATGAACCCTGTCACTTATACTATGATAAAATGAAAATCAAAGTAAATAATATAATTATGATAAAAACAATTCAATCATTTTCTTAATTTCTGTGCATCTACCGTGCTTCACTCTGCATCGCCTTAATGTCGACTGAGAAAATGCCTACACGGTATTAAGTACACCTTTAACGCATAACTTAATTATATGAAAAGGTAAAACTTTAAATGATTCTAATGAACATTTAAATACGTATCGATCTCGTAATCCCATAACAAAATCTCAATTATATAACAAGGTTTTGTTACCTCGTATTCCCTCTACATTACCGGGCTAAGTACCCTCTTGCATTAGATGTCCGTCCGTACTTTCAAGTACCTATTAAGTACCAATCCACGGCATGTTTTCCTTTAGACTTAATCTCATGTGGCCGTCAGCTTGGTGGTCCGGCCTATAATGACCATTTACATTTTAAAACCAATCCTTTTCGTTGTAAACTCATCCGTTGAAGACATTTACACTTGACGATTTTTAGTTAGGATTCGTGAGAAATATTCAAAATAATGAAATTATTCTTTTTTTTTTCATGTTTAAGCCTACCAAAGTGACTCTGCCTGATGGAAAGCATGAGTAGGGGGTCACTATCCTCATTGTGAGGGTAGGCAATGCAGCATGGTCTGATCTGGCCTGGTCTGATGTTTATACATCATCCTCGTATGAGACAGCAAGAATACTGTCATAATTAGGATGGTCTTATGTGTGAGGGTAGTACTGCCCCGGTCGAGCCGGATTATTCGTGTTGAAATCAGCGTGACTCTACTACCTACTCTACTACTCACAAAAGTAAACCAGACCAAATGAATTTAGGTAAACATTAAACAAAACAAATTTTACGAAAGAATCTAGCATGAAGCAAAAGTAGCAGGAACGATTCTCTGACCGCCTGCAAAAGTACTTAAAAGTCTTTTCTAATAAGGGCCTACAACGGTTGGGTCTTTTTGTTTTTTTTGTGTGCTTACATGAATTACTAATATTGTTTACTGGTTACGAGATTGTTTAATATTAAGGGTCTGATTATCGTAGATTTATATAGTACTGCTGCTACCTATCACACGCGATAAATGATATTTATTTTTCCATGTACATAAATCAATCGATAAGGAAATTCATAGTCGAACAGTCAGTTTATTTCTACTTCTCGTTCTCACTTCTTCCTTAACAAAAAATTACTAGATAACACTCGTATATTTGGAAAATATTAATAATTCTGTAATTTATCAGGAAGTTGACTTAATTTGTTTGGCAAATAGGAATGAGTTTGTCGTGGCGTTCATTAATTCTACCTAAATATGCTAACTTGTAGGAAAATTATGAAGATCGAATAATATTTAGTTAGATATTTATGGTTGCTACTTTGTCCAACAGCTACTGATACTTTGTTAATTACTTTTAAAATACTTCTCGCATTTATTTAATATATGTTTAATTAAGTGTTTATAGTTACAAATATCTAATAGCAGAGTCTTGCTTTGTCACTAAATTCAATTTTATTTATTTACACATATATCTTATGTACATACCAGGGAATGCACTCCCGATTTCGCAGGATCTCGATCTCGCGAGATCTCGTGATATTTTTTGGGATCAATCCCGAAGTATAATGTGACGAGATCCCGTTCGAGATCGACGGGATTGTTGATCGACAATGTAACTTTCCAATTGCCTAGCAATCTCGTATGGAAATAAATTAAAAATATAATCCACACATCGAAAATTACCAGACTCAACTTCAAATTAATACCATAGTAGCAAACACAGAAGACGAATATGACTTGCCTCTTTCTATTATTGCAGAGGATTCGAATTCGAATATACGTGCTGCTGATGCACAAACTAATACGTCACTTCAAGAGGAATTAGAAGAGACTGAGAGTATCTAAAAGTCGTTTGTTCGCGTGTATCCACGAGTTTAGATAAATTGTAGTCAGTCATAAAAAAGAAATAGATGCCTTATGCCTTAAGTGTGGAGGCATAAGGGGGAGATTTTCGCAGTTTGCATATAATTGCTTAGTCAGCGTGACTCAGCAATTATATGCAGCTAGCTGCCAATCAGTGTAGAGACGGAGACGGATTATTCAATAGCAAATAATTGTTCAAAACTCATTTCATCTTTAACTACTACTTATCATCTCATCTTGAACATTCTTGATCCATACCAAGATTCCTTGCAGGTTCCTTAAGGTTCCTATCTGACTGGCGCGAAACGATGTAGGGTTTGTTTTAAGTACAATTATTCCTTCTTTCTGTAAGAAATTGCTTTTTAGCGATAAGGCCGCCATTTGTACATGGTCACACTTTTGTTGGAATCCTAAATGTAAATTGAGTGAAATGGTGTACAATAAAGATTATTCTATTCTATTTTGTTGTCCAGTGCAGTTTGCCCCCTTATTCGGCTTGAGGATGGTTTGGGCTTGTGGTAATATTCTGTATTCTCATTCCGTCACTTTTTTTTTTTTTTTTTTTTTTTTTTTATATATTTAAGCCCGCCAAAGTGACTCTACTCTGCCTGATGGAAAGCATGAGTAGAATCCAGGAGTAGGGGCCACCATGCTTATTGTGAGGATAGGCAATGTAGCATGGTGACCCCTACCATGGCAGCCTGGTTAGATTATTCTGCATCATTCTCCCGGCCTTCAAAGGGCGGGAGAATGATGCAGAATGATTGGGCCTCCGGTCTCACACTCACCAACGAAATACGACAGCAAGAATGCTGTCATTATTAGGATGGTCTTCTGTGTGAGGGTAGTACTGGCCGGGTCGAGCCGGCCCATTCGTGCTGAAATCAGCGTGGCTCTACTACCTACAGAAACCAAGTCCAGGTGTGACTTAATATTGTATATCATATCAACAACCCATAAAGTCCCACTGCTAGGCTGGGGTCTCCTCACAGGAGAGGGTAAGGCCATACGTTGGGAGTTCCCAACCCGCACTGAATGCAACGCAATGAAATATTTTGGACATCGTACACACAACATCATCAAGTCTCAAACTAAGCAGAGCTTCTATTATGGGTACTAAACAACTGATATAAATAAATACATATTACACATACATACATATTATACATAGAAAACACTCAGACTCCGAAACAATTATTTGTGGATCACACAAATACCGACCTGGGAAACGAACCTGATCAGCAGCCGCACACGCTAACCACTAGACTACAGGCAATCAATTACGTGTTGTGTTCATGTCAAGCTCGTGTCGGAGTCGTATCGGTGTAATATAAATAGCTTCTTATTAACATATGAAATGAGAAATGGTAAATGATTGTTACTTAGGAACTACTCAAGATAAAAAGCAGGGTTAAGTCGTCAAGCCGTGTTGTTTCTTTAAAAATCCTGTTTAAGTATGTTAATAATTTCATCTTGGTAATTGAGTGGTGCGGGTTTTAATATAGAGGGGTGCTTGCGATGTTTAGTCGAGTTTAATACGATGATGAGAGAAAGCCATTTTACCTATGTACCTATAAACCGATATTTAAATGTCGTTTTAGATTCATTGTAGCTCTTGTGTTCTGTCTGTTGCTGTAAGTGTAACAGTAGAATGTCCGAAAACCTCGTGACCGCAATCGGAGTGGGATTCTCTTGTTCCGTAACTAGATTGCAAGGCTCAGGAACGGGCTAGGTTCCGCAGACGACAAGCCGTAAATAGCCCGAGGTACGTCGGGGTTCTAGGGACTACCTTTCGAGGGTACACCTGGTTTCTCGGCTTATAGTAATCAAAACAGCGTGCGGTTTTAGTCGGTTCGACTTTGACATAGACATCAACTCGTGGTACACGGGGGGATTTCCGCACAGGAAAGAAAAGGGTACATAGACGTTCCGTCGTGTTTGTTTATTGTGTACTACACGAATGTAGCTAGAGAGATAGGGATATACATTTTGGGTATCTTTAGGCTTGCAGTATGATGACCCACGCTATGGTGGCCTATTGAGATCATTGGGCCTCCGGTCTCTTACTCACCAACAAAACACAACAGGACGAATGCTGTCATTTTAGGTTAGTCTTCTGTGTTAGTCGTGTGTGTGTAGTTAGTTTTAGCGGTACTACCAACCCTCTCTGGGTTGGTAGTACCGCTCCGGTCGAGCCGGTTCATTCGTTCTAAATCAGCGTTTCTCAACTACTTTGAAGATTATTTTCATCATCAACAGCCTTTAACAGTCCACTGTTGGACAAAGGCCTCTCCTTAGGAAGGAGGTTTTGGCGTACTATACCACGCTGGCCAGACGGGTTGGTATAGGGTTGGTTTCAAGTTTTCCTTCTCTTTGCATCGATGTTGTCTTGCGTAGTTTATCCCTTAGTCGCCTTTTACGACACTCGCGGGATGAATAGGGGTGGTAACACTCTGTATTCTTAATCCGTCACCACACGGATGTAGTTTATATTAATATATAGATTTTGGTTTGCTAGAAATATTTATGTAAGTAGGTATATTTATTAGCAGTCTGGATTAGCTCTATAAATCACTCTTCAGAACTAGGTTTGCATATGATGGTGATCAGAACTCAGATATTATGATGATGATGAAGATGATATCAATCTAGCGTAAAATTTACGCCTTTGTAATGAAATATTCCAAGTAATTTTGTACGTGTTCAATTAATTACTTTTTTATTAGGATCAATTCAAAATTAAATTAATAAAATGTTCACTGAACCGTAACTAGGTAGAATTGTTGCGAAAAAACCTAATGAATTTCATAAATCGCAATTAATGGTATGAAATTAACTCGTCACAAGTTTCTTTTTTACAAATGTCATTCGACACAATCTCTGCTTTTCAGACTCCCGTTGAGATCTATGGTAAAATAACTTAATTTGAGATTAATAAATAAGTTTTTTTTTCTATATTAAGCCTTCTAAAGTGACTCTACTCTGCCTGATGTAAAGCATGAGTAGAATCCAGGAGTAGGGGCCACCATCCTCAGTGTAAAAGTAGGCAATGTATAATTATCCCGGGTCCTGGAAGCCGGGAGAATGATGCAGATTGATTGGGCCTTCGGTCTCATACTCACCAATGAAATACGACTGCAAAAATAAGTGTACCTACCTGTTCACAGATTCGATTTGATTGTTTATAACAATCAAATCTTTTTTAATTTTTACAAATTTTACTTTTTTAATGAAGTTAATAAGTTACATATAATGTCACGCCTATTACCCAGAGTTGTTCTCAGAGACAATTGATCTCCTTTTACTATCGTCTTGATACAACTTTTATTCTTTTTCCCTATTCATCGTACTCTACATGCATGCTCATCGATTCCTGATGTTTGTCATATGGCACTTCTTCAAAACATCACCATCATATGAAAAATATGAATTATATGTACTAGGTAGGTACTAACTGTCTTGGATATTAATTTACATTAAATTTTTTTAAATTAATGTTAATAAAATTACATAGGTACTCGTAAGGAGATTAGAAGACTGTGTGTTTAGGCAGGTAATCGTTAGTAAATTCTAACCCGTTAACAATTGTTCTGCCTAACCACCTCTGACACCACACGCGCACCTTGGATGGATGGTGACTACGCTACAGCATCCACTAAGTTCCAGAGGTCCTAGTAAGCGAACGCTCATTGACACCAATTATACTCCCCTTAGGAGAACCCTAACGTAAGTATCCCCTAAAATTAAAGAGAAATCGAAGCACATAAGTGTCTCTAGAGGTTGACAAACCTAATGAAAATATTACTAAGGTCTACCTAACTATATAACGGCCATAAGTGTTGTAGGATCGTTCCCTACATGCGACAACACTTTGTGTCATCTACAAATTGTGGTCTGACTCTGGGTGGTCAAGCTTAGCCTATTTTAAAACAGTAAAATAATTTTTCGTATTAATATAAAATTTAATAAGTTTGGAAAAACCCTAACTCACTAATCTAATCTAGATTTAATCTACTAAAAACCAGTCTGAAAAACCTTTTTAAGGAGAAGCCTCAATCTCGGAAAAATTTAATTTAAAATAATGATAGGTTCTATTTGTTTTTCCAAGACATGTCACACGTGCTCCTGCAAAAAAAAGGAGTTATTTACCTCGAAACTCAAGATAAAAATAATGTTCTTACAAATTACGTCACATGTTGACTGACTTCATTTTTTTGTCTCGATTGAACTATAATCGAGTGAATTGATCGTGTTGGCGCACCTCTACTCTTATTAAGCTTCGTGTGAGGTGCGTTGGTCGATCAATGCCTAAATTATACGCATTATATACATCAAGATAACGTGTTGTCATTCATTAACAAACAAAATAAGGCCGAATAGCGTTTTTAAAGTAAATCTTGAATATTGCATATTTAAAAAAAAAGACAAATGCGAGGACATTAGGAATGTAAATACTGCGTCGCGGGGGACTTTACAAACAGACATGAAAGGGACACACAGAACACCCAGACTCAGAAAAACAATTTGTGAATATCACAAAGTGTTGTCCCTCGTGGGATCTGAACCCACGAGACTTGGCGAAGTAGGAAGCGCCTTGCGACCGCTTAAACCACTAGGCCAACCGTGCAGTCGAATTCGATTTTTGTTTTTGCAATTTTATGATAAAGTAAAATCAAATAAATAAATCACGTTTTCACTTTATTTTAACATTTTATCCATGTGGTAAATTCACATATCATCATCATCATCAATAGCCTTTAACAGTCCACTGCTGGACATAGGCCTCTCCTTAGAAAGGAGGTTTTGGCCTACTATACCACGCTGGCCAGACGGGTTGGTATAGGGTTAGTTTCAAGTTTTCCTTCTCTTTGCATTGATGTTGTCTTGCGTAGTTATTATTTTATATTATCTATATTAATATATTATATATAAATTCACATAGGTATTTTATATTTACATAAAGTTTCATCTTTCTAGCATTAAAAAGGTAAGCGTTTGGAAGGTAAGCCCAGGACAGACGAACGCACCGACATGAAGAAACTATAACGGTCCCAAGACGCAATCCCAAAAATTTAAGTCATCGTCATCATCAGCTCAGCCAAAAGATTTGACGTACACTTCATTGATAATCGTATACCCAGATAGGTATATGTATCCTGGTAGTAAAATTGACATTTGAGACACCTGTGGCAACTTCCACATACAGCGCAAGCGAATAACATACAACAGTGCCATCTACCAAAGAAACATTGAACTAGGAAGAAAACACCTAACGATCTATACTAATCCTGAATCCTGATTAGCATATATACAACATCCCAACATTAACTGTTGGGCAGTAGCCCGCCAGGCATGATCACCTCGCCTGGTCAGAGGTTCCACCCTTTGTGATGGAGGGACACGACACCCGTTCTTCCCCACACTTTTAAGTTAATACGAGCACGCATTGTGTAGCTGACTTTTGAGTCCGTCTGCCTAGGAATCAGGAAAAAGGTATGGGATTTTTATGTAGGAGCCTACCAAAGTAACTCAACTCTACCTGACAAAAAGCATATGAGTAGAATCCAAGAGACGGAGTCACACTTCCCTAGTCTAATTATCGATGGTTAAAATGACTACCAACAATTTATTAGGTACTCCGTGACCACTCAAATCTATATAAATAGGAAAATGGGAGTGTTTGTGTGTCATATAAAATTATATAAAATCCAGTTTTACCAAATACTTACATATGAAAGTATAATTTTACTGTACTTAAATAAAAAAAAAAGGTCCGTGTGGTGACGGATTAAGAATACAAAGTGTCACCACCCCTATTCATTCCATGGGTGTCGTAAGAGACGACTAAAGGAACAAAATAAGCAGCCAACATCACTGCCAAGAGAAGGAAAACTTGAAACAAACCCTTTACCAACCCGTCTGGCCAGCGTGGTATAGTAGGCCAAAACCTCCTTTCAAAGGAGAGGCCTATGTCCAGCAGTGGACTGTTAAAGGCTGTTGATGATGATGATTATGATGATGATGATAACATGAAAAAAAAATGTCTATCTGTCTGCTTGTTCCGGGTAGACTCAGGAACGACTGGACTGATTTTGATGGGTTTTTAAGCGATTAACAGATTAAAAAAGGAGAAGACATAGACTGCGCTCCGCGGCATTACTCACGCTTTACAAAAGTAACCGCGGGTAACTCCGCGGCATTCAGTTAGTCATATCAAGCCTCGTTAATAACATCAATCACTGTATCAAACGAAGTGCACACCAACACATACATTACGAATGACCTAATTCGACTCAACCCGTGCGGTCTCTCATTTACAATGGCTATAAAACCTCTTTTTGACATATCCGTGGCAAAATCCCTAACAGATATGAACCTTCATAACGCTAAGGTGTTAAGAAAACTACACATTCACATAGAAAAATCAACTGTAAGTAAAAAGACATAAAGTTCATTACTGAGTGTGCATTTCTCCTCGTTTATTAGAGTACAAAGACACCGCCCGGGCTGTCGGCTCTTTTGAAGCGGCCGCCAGTAATTACGCAAGAGCGAGCGGCTTCAGTTCGATATGAATACAGGATACCTAGGATTTACATTCACAATGGAATGTAATTGATTTTTTTATATTTTGCTTTTGAGTGTACTTGAATGAGTTTTAAGTGACGTTGGAGGCTTTAGGAACCATTGATTGAGCTGCGAGAGATGTTTGCAGACGGTATTTTAATTAAATTTTTTAGTAAGTACCTATAGGTACCTTTAAAGTAAATAGTTTCAAGTAAATTAATCATTGTTTTGTTTTGTTTTAAAAAAGGCACTCCCACATTAGGAATAAATATTCCTGTGTCGCCAGGGACTTTACAAACATAGATGTAACGCATACAAAGATCACCCAGACTCAGAACAACAATTTCTGGATTACACAAAGTGTTGTCCCATTGATATTAGAACCCACTTGGCGTAGTAGAAAGAGGCGTAGGAACCACTTAAACCACTACACACTATCTCGTATTCTCTACCAGTCACACAGTTCAGGGCGTAGACATCTGGCAAGGTAGGTGCATCGGGGTTAAAGTGAAGCAGAACAAGATGTAAGGCAAAGGTTGACTAAGTCTAAACTGTTATAACTTTTTTGTCTTGTTGTGTAAGATAAGAAATTAACAAAGATGATGCCAGTCAAGATTATGGTACATTTGTGCCTAAATCTTGACTCTCACGTCTAGAACAATATCATGACCTGGGTGAACTAATATTGAGCAATACCTTCGTTATTTTTCATCGAGAGTAAAGCTCTCCGAAAGTGCGAAAGTTACCGGAGTTGCGGAGGTGAGAGGTTCAACCCTTCTCCTTTTTGTTCCTAGTATCTTCTGGATTAGCAACAAGCCCGAATTACGAGTAGAATTAATTAATAATCTTATTTAAGTTCCAGAAATAAACATTATGTTGGTTTTTTTTCAATCGTTTTTAAACAGTAAAATAATAACTAAACAAGCGAGACATTTCACACATGACTGTCTTATTCCAAATGGGTGTAGTTGTCAAATTGATAAACAACAAAGGTAGATACACCCCTCAATACACCCAATGATGCAAAAGCATTTCAATAGACTGCCATAATATGAGTGACCTAGCTTTCTTTTGTATATAAGCCTTCCAAAGTGATTTTACTCTGTCTGATGGAAAGCATGAGTAGTGGAATGAGTAGAATTAGGGGCCACCATCCTCATTGTGAGTGCAGGTATAAATAAATAAATATTTCGGACATTTTTCACACAACGCCATCTAGTCCCCAAACTAAGCAGAGCTTGTATTATGGGTAACTAGACAACTGATATTAATACATAATCATACTTTTTTTTTGGAAATACATACATATTAAACATAGAAAACACCTAAACTCCGAAACAAATATTTGCGGATCACACAAACATTTGGTGCGACCCGGGAATCGAACCCGAGACCTCTTGATCAGCTGTCACATACGCTAACCACTAGACCAATGAAGCAGTTACAATGTGTATACAATGTAGCATGGTGACCCACACCATGGCGGCGTGGTAAGATGTTTCTGCATCATTGAGGATGCGGGTCTCACACTCATCAACCAAATCTGACGGCACGAATGCTGACATTTTAGTTTGGTCTTCTATGTGAGGGTAGTACCGCTCCGGTCCAGCCGGCCCATTCGTGATCAAAGTGATTCAACTACTTTCCACTTTTCTAATGACGATTCTAAACTTTTTTAAATAGGTATACTTATTCTTTTATTTGAGGAGATCCAATGTTTAATTTAGGTAGGTATATCATTTTGATATTTTTTTAGTTGTTTTGATTTCGACATAACCACCGCACCGATTTAGTAATAGGTGATATCGTATTCATCTAGGGAGAATTCCCCACAGAAAAAATATCGGAACACCTAAGCGTCCTTTCAAGTCTAATACTTCCGGATTTGGAGCGTGACCCCTAACAATCATTAACCGTTAATAATCCGTCATCATCATAACGCTTGAGTTAAAACCCACTCGTTAAAACCAACACCGGCATCCAGACATAACTAAAGAGTCAGTAATATCTTCACACGTTTCTGTAATCTGGTGAGCATTTCTGTAATATATTTTCTGTTTGTAATTAAAAGCATTATAATTATTCTGTGACGAATTAACTACAGCAAGGGGGGAGCGGCGGGCGGGGTCGCGGGGCGTGGCCTGCCAACATCAAAGGAGCCGCCGCTATACCGCAAAAGGGAATGCTTATTGATGTGCGAGTGGGCCTGATAATGCCTTTCTGTGGGACAGAGAGAGATGGAAGATAATGTGTTTGTAGTAGTAATCCTTATGAACGGGTTGATTCAAGATTGTGAGAATGGCTTGTAGGGTTGTTCCGTTGTGTGATTCTATCGATAAAATAAATCCACTTACATTTTATCAAAAGTAATCCTTATTTAGTAATTTTTTCATCTTAACGAACCCACTTTATAGGGTTCCGTAGCCAAATGGCAAAAAACGGAACCCTTATAGATACGTCATGTCATGTCTGTCTGTCTGTCCGTCCGTATGTCACAGCCACTTTTTTCCGAAACTATAAGAACTATACTGTTGAAACTTGGTAAGTAGATGTATTCTGTGAACCGCATTAGGATTTTCACATAAAAATAGAAAAAAAAAATGGGGGCTCCCCTTAGGTACTTTATACTGAAACTCAAAAAAATTTGTTTCATCAAAACCATACGTGTGGTATGGATAGGTCTTCAAAAATGATATTAAGGTTTCTAATATCATTTTTTTCTAAACTGAATACTTAGTTTGCGCGAGAGACACTTCAAAAGTGGTAAAATTTGTGTATATATAATAAGAGAATGATAAAACTAAAAAAAAAATATGATGTAAATTACTATGCAAACTTCCCACGAAAATTGGTTTGAACGAGATCTAGTAAGTGTTTTTTTTAATACGTCATAAATCATAAACTGCAATTTACATTTCTTTCAATCAAAATACTATTATTAAAACATCAACACATACATTTGTTGGAACTGAAACTCAAAAAAATTTTTTTTTGAGTTGTAACATCGATGAAAGTTACAACGAACTACAAAAACTTTTATATGATGTTACATGCCGCTACGGAACCCTACATGGGCGAGTCCGACTCGCACTTGTTCGCTTTTTTATTTATTATTACGTCATAAATCGAAACCGCATTTTACTTTTCATTCAATCAATATACTAATATTAAAACAAAGTTACAACTAACTACAAGAACTTTTATATGATGTTACTTGCTTCTACGGAACCCTTTATGGGCGATTCGAGCTTTTTATGAAGTATGTTACAAGGAAATAGCGATCAGTAATTTATTAGAGAATAAAGATTTTAATTCGACCTTATTATAAGGTAATAAGTAAACCTTGATTTAAAAAAATATATAATAAGCTTCTAGACGTTAATGATTAAGTGCAATAATTAAACTTTAAACGTAAGGTGGTTTAAAAAACTAAGTGAATTGGCAGCGGAGTCGACTTTATTTTATACTATGTAAAGATATGAAAGGATAAGAAGGTACATACATAATAATAATTAACGTAAACTGTTTTCTGTTTACATTATTCTCTTATGGCCAGGCCTAACTTGCTTCAGACCAGATGGTAGCTTCTGACCAGATACCTATTAATAAATATTATTGCAAAGGAGCATCGCATTAATAATATTAACCCGATGCTTCTTTTTACCCGACTATGGCACGGTTTTTATTTTTACTGGCTATGTATAATATGAATGTTCATCTGTTCCCTCATAGCTCCTCAACTACTTATTAGGACTAGACAATAGACACGTTAGATAGAAACGTGCAACCATAACACATTAACAACGCGTGACTATCACTTTTCAAACTTGAATATGTGTATCTCTCTATACTGGCGCATGTAACCCATACCATGGCGGCCTGGTCAGATGTTTCTGCATCATTTTCCCAGACTTCCTAGGCCGGGAAAATGATGCAGAATGATTGGGCCTCGGGGCTCACACTCACGAATGAAATCCGACAGCAAAAATGCTGTCATTATTAGGATGGTAGTACTGTAGTACTTCTGCGTGAGGGTAGTACTGCCCCTGTCGAGCCGACCCCTTCATGCTGTAATCAGCGTAGCTCTATTATCTCCTGTGCACTGCTATGCACATTCATGCGCTTATAAAATGTTTATCGATATCGATAATTTTGCAAATGTGGCAGCTTCAGTGTCCCATTCCTAGCGATAAATCTGTGCCGCTAAAGAAGCTTACGTCATTGACGTATTGTTTATAAATCAAACGGCGGCTCGGACGAATTCTCTCCCCGACAATGTTAACCGACTAAACTAATAATATTTTGAAGTAGGATATCTTTTTCATGAGGTTTTAATTAATCTCTATTTGTAAGATTATACTTAGGATTAAATGACCTTGCAATATCAAGGGTTAGTGAACTGATTAATAAATAAGCCTTTTATTTCATGCAATTTTACAATATTCATTTACATTCTAAGTAGATAATTATCAAATTTATAACAAATTTTATACGATTTATATTATTTTTTCAAATTTTATTTGTATGTTTTTAATAATAAAAATAACCAGTATGATTGAGTTGTAAGTTTTTTATTTTTATAAGATTTGTTATTTAATTTTAGATCTTGATGAGAACCCCTTAATAAAGTAAAGTTCTTCTCCATTTCTGACAATTATTTCTCTTCCTCATCTTTGCGTGGCACATTTTTAGGGTTCCGAAGTTTATGACTTCGAACCCTTATAAATTCGTCATGTCCGTCTGTCCATCAGTCCGTCCGTCCTCGACTTACCGTCTAAACGGTAAATGCTAGAAAGATGAAACTTTGCATGAATATGTATTGTAATTACGTCGACAAAGTGCTAGAATAAAATTATGAAAAATATTTTTATTTGGGGTACTACTCCCTACTCCCCTACACATAAAGTGGGGTTGTTTTTTTTCTCGCGGCTACCCCATCGTGTGGTACCCCACATTCCACACACCCATCATTAGGTAGGTCTTTTAGAAATAATAAAAGGTTTCTAAGACGATTTTTTGATTTAGGTATCCGTTTGCGAGAAATTCCACTTTAAAGGTCACTTTTTTGTAAACAAGGGCGTCCCCCCCCCTCTAAAAGCTAAACGGCGGGCTCCAAAAATCTGGAAAAATTCGTGATAGTGGTCCATATAATGAACTTTAAAGGAAAACTATAACGGATTAGATGACTTTGTTATTTCAGGAGTTATAGAGGCTTAACTTTTACAATGCGCTTCCTTGGAAAACGTCATACAAAATTAACGCATTAATACGTAAACATAACAATTATCCATTGGATACGATTTCTAATCTACGTACCATTATGGGTGACCGAGGAACCTTTTCCTGTGCGTGGCCTGACACGCACTTGGCCGATTTTTTTAACATTAGTAAACTGTTAAGGTTTGCAAGAACGAAATAGATGTACAGTACTAATTGAAATATTATTGAATGCAATAAGTACAATTTAGGTGCATGCTAATTAAGACTTACGAATTAGATATTCATTATTTTTAGGGTTCCGAAGTTTATGACTCGGAACCGGAATCGGAACAGATTCGTCATGCCTATCCGTCCGTCCGTCCTCGACTAGTGCTAGCAAGATGAAATTTTGCATGAATATGTGTTGTAAGTACTTCGACAAAGTGCTACAAAAAAAATATGAAATATATATTTATTTGGGGTACCTCCCCTACACGTAAAGTGGGTTTTTTTTTACTAGCGGCTACCCCTTCGTGTGGGGTATCATTAGATAGATCTTTTAAAAACAGTAAAAATTGTTTCTAAGACGATTTTTTTGAGTTAGGTATCCGTTTGCGAGAAATTCTACTATAAAGGGCACAAAAACAGAGCGTCCACCCTTTGAAAGCTAAACGGGTGGCTCAAAAAATCTGATAGTGATAGTGGTCCATATACCTAATGAATTTTAAAGGAAAACTATAACGGACTAGTCATCTCGACTTTGTTAGTTCAGGAGTTATAGAGACTTAACTTGTAAAATACGCTTACTTGGAATGCGTCATACTAAATTATTGCACTATTACGCAAACATAACAATTATCTATAGGATACGATTTTAAATCCACGTACCGCTATGGATGACTGACTAACCCTATCCTGTGCGTGGCATGACACGCACTTTGCCGATTTTTTAATTGTTATTTTTACTACAGACGAATATATGTATAAAGTCACAGCAGTGCACAGCCCTTCTTGGTAAGTTGTTAACGTTTTCTATTCTATTCAATATTATATTTTTCTATTATATTGTTTCATCGGCTAACATTTTGTTTTGAGCACGTGTCTGAGTGACACTAGTCAATGAAACAAGAGAATAGAATAAAAAGCGAAAAACGATTGCAACTTGGCTAGGGGTGGCTGTATAGAAGAATGTAAGCGAAGAGAGTATATGTAAAACCACTGACATCTATAACGGAAGATCATAAGGCTTAAGTATTGCGTTAATTAATATTTCAAGGTTTATTATTCTAGAATCTTATGGTTTACGAGAGTCACCATGATTTTTGCTCTAACTTTTATTGATTCTTGTTAGGTCTCATCCGAAGTCTACTGTGGGACACCTATACTTCAGCACACAGCTATTCGATTGAGCTGCATACAATGGTCTCACAGGAAACCGGTTAAACAGTTCTTTCGTTGATTTTCACCAAGTCATCAGGTCACTGAAGACCTCTTTAACTGTAAGTGAGGCCAGAGTACTACTTACTAGGGCTAGTTGGAGAAGAGTATCTACTACTGGGGTAAGTGGGGGGAGAGTGCTACTGGAGTAAGTATGAGGAAATTTTCTTTCTCCATTGGTTTTTGTAAGACGACGCCTGCACTAGGAGTAAATGCGTATCGCGGATGACTTTACAAACATACCTACATGAAACGCACACAAATAACACCCAAATTCAGAACAACAATTTGAGTTTTGTCCCACGTGAGGATTGGATCCACTTCAGCATATTAAGAAGGGGTGAGGCGACCGCTTAAACCACTGGGGCATCAGTGCAACCAGTTGTTTCTCAAGGGGTGATTACGCACTTTTTCTTATCTCATGTGTACCAGGTATCTTTGGGCTGTGGAATAACAATTTCTCATCAGGTGATCCACCTGCTTCCTTCGTTTATTCAGCTCATGTCTGGAACGTCGGGAATTTGACAGGACTTTCACAGATAGTTGATATAATAAAGAGTAACTTAGCCTAGATATTTTTTTTATATTATTATCTGCATCCCGCGGAGTTACTGCAGATGTTGTTGTAGGTAAAAGTACAACCAACACCGCGGGGTTCAGCTAGTATATTTACATACTCACAGCTGACTCAAAAGTTAACATATCACGTGACCATGCCGATGACAACTTAGATGACTTTACTCCCCATACACACTTAGCTATAGAAGTTTTCACTATAAAAATAAGAATCTTGGCCTCCTGTTAAAAGCAAGGCAATGTCAGCTTTTTTACTACCATGTAAAACTAAATAGGCTTATAATTTAAGTCTCACATTTCTTCTTAAAAATATATTTCTCAACTATATTGCCTATCAATAAATCTGTACCATAGACAAAGTGGTTAAGAGAGTTCCCTAATTCGATAATTATCAACAAGTCCAGACCATTAAGAAGGTACTGCACGAAATTGTGGGATTTGACGTATTTTCAAATGAGTAGTACTGTGCGCTGCATTAATTAAATACATCAAAAGTATTTGTATAATTTAGGTCGATCCTTGAACAAGATCTATGTAAGGTTGGAATTTGAAACAGATGCATATGAAATTAAAAAACGATACATATATGTTGTGTGTCAGATGAAATCTTAAAAACATTTTTCTTCGAAAAGATAGTAGATTTTACGTCTAGAACAATAATTTTCATATGACAATATTTGTATTTACATCGTGCAGGTTATAGCCAGTGTTTAATTTAATTTAAAAGTATAAATCTAAAAATATTAAGACTTTTCAATTTTTAACACAAACGCCTGATGCACATTGCACATTGCGCAGAAAAAAACATTGCTCTAATTAAATTACTAGGTCTGAAACTTCAAAGCAGAATGGATCTAATTACTAATATTAATGAGATCGATTTTGTTTTGAAGTTTTTTTTAGACTTATGTCAGTATTGTATTGTGTATCATGTCTATATGTCATTGGTTATACTTACTGGCAAATAAGAAAATTGGAAAAAATCAAATTTCGAGTCGAATCCTGTACAGAGTAGTGCGAACGCAGAGCAACAAATGTACGAAACACAATACAAACGTACAAACGCAAATAGGTAAATATCTCAAACAGGTATGTTTAATGTTACTGTTATAATTTTATTGTAAATTCAATGTTCCGTTCACAATTATTCGTCAGTTGCTAATCAATCAATACAAGTAATCAAGTAATCAAGACGGTAAAACTTCAAAACGTAAATATTTACCTTTGATTATAAACATGTAATTAATCAAAGGTACCTAACCTACTCTTATCAAACTCACTTTATTATTATAGGCCTATGTTTTTCAGGTTACATGTAATCTTATGATCAAGAAAGAACTTATAGTAGAAAAGGAAAACACGAATAAAAGCAAAGCCACAATTCGGATAACCAAGAACTTACTCACCACAACTCTCCATTTGGTTGCAACTTCAGTAATTTAAAAATTAATGGAGAATATAGAAATTGTTTTCATTCCTCCTGTTTCATAGTATGCAATATGTGTGATGCAAAATTAACCCTTCGGGTGCCTGGTACCTAAAAATCACTTCGCATGCCTGGTGGGTCTGTGAGACCCGTAAACAAAATGCTTGGTTTTCACCTACTTAACGAGTAAGAAAGCTAAATACAGGGTTTTTATTAATTTTCACTGACATTTAAATTATATGATTGGAAAATTTAAAACTAAAGTTGTTTTACAAAATGTTTATTACCTAATTTAAAATTCTCATATTTTACGTAACAAAAATTCACAATTATGGCCGCCATGGGTTTCCATGTTACTTTGCCTACCCTCACAATGAGCATGGTGGCCCTTACTAATGGAACTGCAAAAGGAATGGGCACATGCGATACCGAACAAGTGAAGCGACGCACCAAATACTTGCCATTGTTATGAGAGATAAGGTACAATGTAATAATAATATACTCTTCTCTCGCTCGCTTACACTGTACTTAAGTACTAAATATATTCACCTATCTCTGTCTCGTAATTAACAAAAAATTACTTCGGCCACACTCAGGTAGTAAATAGCGAAATAACATTATAATTATCACACGACCTGCTACACTAAAAAGGAAGCTTTAATTTTCTCTCTTTGGATAAAATTATGTATTATACCATTTTTTTTTAAATATAGTTGCTGCTTAGTTTTTCATTCATTTTTTTTTCACAAAAATTTCAAATTTTGTAATAATTTATTTTTGATCAAATTTCATGTTATTGTTTTTTTCCAAAAAAGTATAATAGGCACTCATACTATGTACTGCATTTCTAATAAGATTTTTTGTGAGGAATAAGATAACTTCAAAACTTGGGCAACAATTGGATTTTTTTTGGGTTTTTTTTGTACGCCGGATAGCTATACTACTAAGTGCTTTAGGATTACCCATTCTTTCTGGGACACCCTGTATAGATGATATATTTATAGTGACGGGAGCTGGATGTGAGAAGCGCAAAATCGATCAGAGTGGTGTGCAATTGGAGAGGCCTATGTCCAGCAGTGGACTTCGATAGGCTGATTATGAAAATGATGATTTATAGATTCTAGAAATTATTACTTTTGAACAAAACTTTCAGAAATAGCGACTGAATATTTAGAAGATATGTATTACTCTGTGTGGAGCCTACTCTGTACAATTATTTTACATATTTTAGATAAAATGTTTTTACGTAGGAAGCGGCAACGGTGCTGCCTAGCGGCGCTGCCGCGCAACTCTGCTCGTAAATACCTAAACTCGACGTTTTTTGTTCGCGCAGCACACTCTTAAACCGAATTATCTATGACATGTTCACATCACCAGAGAAAAGCTAACTACTCATTAAGAATAATACGACCATCTTAAATTGAAACATGATCATACTTCCATTTGCCTTTAATGTGGGACGGATTGTTTAATGATTGGGAGGCAGGGGAGATTAAGATACGTTGGACATTGGTAATAGAAGGAATGCTGAGTCATAGACAATCATCGGTGTATTAAAGTGGTAAAGCTCATAATAGTTTCCCACGATCGCAAATTCGATAAGAATATTGTTGAAATTGAAATATATCGGTAGGCCTTGGTTTTTTGTGAAGTGATTGTGCATTTCGTTAGTCCTGAGTAATTGAATAATTTGTAGCTTGAAATGGTTATCGTTATTAAATTGCGAGTAATTATATGTTGTCATTCACATGTTTAATCAGTATGGTAATATTTTGAAGTATGGACTTAAATACGAGTTGCTAACAGCGTCATTTTAGTTTGCAATTGTAGCTAGAATCGGGACTTTTCTGTGAGTTTTCGTAAATCCTCATTTTAAGTTATTACTTGTTGACCCACTCAACCTCTGTTGCCTGTAATTGTTGTTATAACAACGCTTACAAAGACCTACGATAAAAAAAATCTTTTTTTTTGAAATTTTATATTTGAAATTTTTGTACCTAAGGTTTTTAAAGATGGGGACCAATCCCATCTTTCACAAATTATTATTACTGAACTTTTGAATTTACGCCGAAATCATTTTCTCTAATATTTGCAACATTCTTCAATGGAACTCTGCTCCTTTTGATCGTAGCGTGATCTTATACAAGGTGAACCTCCAGCAAAAATAACAAGCGAAACCATGGAGTAAGTAATTGTTTTCTAAATGAATTTCAAAATCACAAGTTCGCCTGGAAACACGGCTTCTTTGGTAAAATAATTCAGATTGATGTGGTGAAGTCATAGTTTTGTTAATTGGATTTTGCAAAAGACGCACTTTGCATAGCATAAAGAGCACCGACTTTCTAGGTCTTGGGCAGTCTCCATCCATCCGTTACGAGTCACTTTCTTCAAATCATCAGTACATTAAGTTGCTCAAAACCTATTTTTAGTAAATAGCCCTATGTAGGTAGGTATATTAAAATTAAAGTGTGTGTGTGTTGTCGTAGGTATTTCGTTGGTGAGTGTGACACCAAAGGCCCAATGATGTAGAAGTGTCTCAATAAATCTATAGTACTTATGGGTTATCATTGTTGAAACCCACAATGATGATGGTGACCCCAACTCTTAGATTCTATTCATGCTTTCCATCAGGCAGAGTCGAGTCACTCAGGTCGATTGAAATATAAAAAAACAAAAGCAAAATCTGACCTTAAATGGCATAAGAGTGATGGATGATGATGCAAAATGTAAATTTAATAATGCCATGATGTCATAATTTCCCATTAAACACGAAACATGAGAGGTTAATATTTATATATTAAATAGAGGTAGACGAAGGACACTGTCACGCCTTTTGTAATTAAATAATAGCTTATAATAATTAATCATTTGGTACATTTTAAAACTGACCCCAAAACTAGTAGGTCGTGTCTGCAAGGATGGTACAGTGGTTTAGGTGGGCCACCTCTACCCTTCTTACTACGCTGAATATTTTCGGTTCGATTCCCACATAGGAATTAGGTCTACACGAAGTATTGTCATACTTCGTGTGGCCCTAATTGTTCTTTATTGTTTATTATGTTTATAAAAAACAACATCTTGTCTCGCCGGGGACCTTACAAACATATCTACATGAAACGGACACAAAGAACAACTGCATAACACAAAGTGTTGTCCTATGTGGGATCTGAAATCTCAACACTTAGCGCAGTAGCAAGTATGTGGTGACCGCTTATACCACTAAGCCAACCGTGCAGTCAAATCAAATATTGTTTCGAGTATTATACTCGTTGCTAGTATCTACTATTATGTATTCTGTGCTTGTAGTTAGAGTAAAGAGCATTTCTTTGTTAAAGCATGGCGTTCTCCCTTCTAATAGCTAAACGGCTTGATTGAAAAAAAAATCAATGTCCTTTGTGTCAAAGTATTTCTCTTTTACGGTTGAAATATTTATTAAATATAATAATTTATATATGAAAATGTAGGTAAAAGTCAGTTTGTCTTCTTACTTCAGTCTATTACCATCCACTGCTGATCGAAGGCTTCTACAAAGAGAGCTAATCATTCCATTCTTGGGCAGTACATCCATCCGCTACCAGACATTTCTTCAAGTCTTCGAGTCTGTCCAACGTGCAGCAAGGCGTCCTATACTCGTAACATGTCACAACCAATGTTCGATTGAATGGACTGGAGTTGGATCCTGTGGAATCTACTGTATTTTTAGGTATAACTATTGACGCTAAGTTACAATGGGGTCCCCAAATAGAAAAACTATCCGGTAGGCTAAGCTCAGCGGCTTTTGCTGTAAAAAAGATTCGACATTTAACTGATGTTGATACAGCTAGAATAGTTTACTTCAGTTACTTTCATAGCATAATGACTTACGGTATCCTACTCTGGGGTAACTGTGCAGATATTAATGCCATATTTGTCTTACAAAAACGTGCCGTACGAGCCATTTATAAATTAGGCCCTCGAGTTTCTCTCCGCTCCAAATTTAAAGAGATAAATATTCTGACTGTATCTTCACAATATATATACGAAAATTTAATTTATGTTCAAAGAAATTTAGCAAAGTTTCCTAAACCCAGTGATGTTCATTCGGTAAATACCAGAAACAAACATAATCTTTGTGTTCACGTCACTCGTCTCCACAGAGCAGGCAACTCGTTCATGGGACAATGTATACGCTTTTACAACAAACTCCCTATTGCTATTAGAAATTTGCCATTACGGAAATTTAAGAATACCATTAAATCTAAGTTATACGCAAAGGGGTATTATACCATAGCAGAATATATTGATGATCAAACCGCCTGGGATTGAGCTGCCCATTCTGCACATGCTGTTTATTTTGAATGTTTAAATTTATGTTGATGTGACGATAATTTACAGTTAAATTTACATTATATATTTAAAAAAAATATATTTTGATTTGTTGCTATTGTTGACATTTTTTTAAATTATTATAGTTGTGACATAATTGTAATTATCGCTTTTATATATGTCTTTTGCATTTAAGAATATTGTCTGGACTTTAAAAGAGACTGTGATCCCTGAGTTTGTTTCGTCCTTTCTTCTCAGGGCTAGTCCAGTTAGGAAAGGCCGAACTCATCTGCTCAACAAAAGTTTTACTTCCAAAAGTGTTCATGTAACCTAATTGCAGAATAAATGATTTGATTTGATTTGATTTGTAAAAATACGCAAAGATAATAGTCATCATCATCCTAGCGTTGTTCCCGCTTGCTTCCAAAATTGCACTTTGGTGCCCGGGGTCCGCTTTCCGGCTTTTCCTCCTCCACTTTGCCCGGTCTTCGGCATCCCCTGTAGTAAGACCATTAACACGCATGTCACGCAAAGATGATAGTGATTATATCTAAATGATTGATATGATTCCATTCACCATGATCGTAAACTTAGTTATAAAATTGTTGCTTTTTAAAATAAATATCAAAACTAGCTAAAGGTAAATTGATTTTTTTCTTTTAGATTCTAACGTAATAATATTTTTTTTTAATAAATATTTCGGGCATTTGACACACAACATCATCTAGTCCCAAACTAAGCACAGCTTGTATTATGGGTACTACACAACTGATATAAATACATACACATACTTTTTTTTGTAAATACATACATAATATACACAGAAAATACCCAAACTCCGAAGCAAATATTTTCAGATCATACAAACATTTGGTCCGACCCGGGAATCGAACCCGAGACCTTTTGATCAGCAGTCGCATAAGGACCCGAAAGTATGTCGAAATTCTTAAGCGAATATGGCGAAAGAAAAACCCTAGGAGGCATTTCCTGCCTAATCGAGTTCTGACAGCCTGTAACATACTGCCAGAACATGGTTAGCTCTTACCAATTTGCAAACGTTTTCTATTTTCTTGCAAATATTTTGTTTTGATGACGTAATTGAGTAACATTAGCCAATGAAACAAGAGAATAGAGAATTAGAATAGAGAATAGAATAGAAAATAAAAACGTTTGCAACTTGGCTAAGAAGACTGGCTTGACCAATTTAATCATCATCATCTTCCTAGCCTTATTCCCAAGTTTATTTGGGGTCGGCTACTAGTTCAACCGGTTTTACCTGAATTTCAGCTTTTTCACGGAGCGACTGGTTTAATATCTATCTTTATGACTTGACAAATTTAATACCTATCTTTATGCTATTTGATATACCTAAGCAATAGTTCCCTGCTCCTTAGCTGTTAGTGTGTCATACCAAATAATAAAAATAATAAAATAGTCGTTTCTGCTCATGATTTTGAGGATATATCATCATCAACAACCCATAACGTCCCACTGATGGGCTCAGGTCTCCTCTCAAGAGAGGGTTAGGGCCATACGTCCCCACGCTGGCCGAGTGCGGGTCATTTGTTAGATATTTCGAATTTCATGGGTTTGCATAATTCTTGAGACAACATCTCAAGAATTTGGTACCTCCACGAAACTGCAGCCCAGGGCAAGTGCCTCGGTTTGCCCCCCCCCCACCCCCTTAGATCCGGGGCTGCGTATAGGATACATTTCACAAATAACAAATAGGAGTAAAATTAGGGTAAAACACTAAGGTAAAAATAAAGTACAAAGAGAAAATAGAAAAATTATACGAAAATTATAAATATGGTTTGATAGCCAAAACTCTCGACCAACATCTAAGAAGCTCATCTTAGACGACTGGGTCATTGGTCTGATGCAGAAGGCAGTCCTCTTTGACACGGCACGTATCTATAGCGAAGAGGTTCCTGTCTTTGGAGCCCTAACCACCGGTTCCTTAATGATTGTATCCGAAGTCGGATGTCTACTTTAAAAAAAAAAATTAAATGTACTTTTTTAACTTTTTAATTAAGTACGTTAGTATTGTAACATCATGTAGCCTAGTCGAAGAGTTGGAATTTTCCAAAAGTATTACACAATTAAATTTAAAACTTAAATTGGAATATAAACATTATTTTAATTTGTCTTAAAAACAAGTAAAGCCGGCGGTCCAGGTCCAACTAATTTCGTACAACAGTTGTGGGCAAGCGTTAGATCGAGTGCGGATTCGAACCACGCCCCCTACCGGACTGTTTGGTAATTAGCGATCATTTATCTTTGCACCTCTGTCAAAATGGTGTCGTTGTAACGAAAACATTTTAAAATATGCCATAATTAACCCACGGTTTGATTAATTTGACTGCAGGATTTGGTGTGGCCATGTATAAAATTTTATTTTCCCCTTTTAGTTTGGGCTCGTTAATAATTGGATTTGATCTACCTATATTTAGTTATTTTATCCTGAACTGTGATGTTAAAAGTCTGTATTTGTTTTTGTTATAAATGTAGATATTATGTTTCTGATATATATTTTTATTTGGTAGATATTTAGGTACATATTTGCAGGGTACGCTTTTCAGCTCGTATTGAAATGCATATTAGGATAATTTTATCTCATTCTTATTTTATCCACTTTTTCATGTCATTTTACAAATGAACTACACTATTTTTTATTACATATGTGGAATTACATAGATAGTTAATGTTACTCGCAAAACGACGTGTAGGGTAAGTCAATTTATTTAATACCTGGCAACACCAATAAAAATAAGTTCTCGCATCAAATGTGGGTTCGTAAGGTGTGAATTAGACGATTTTTCTCCTTGATAAAGGTTGACGGATGAACGGAAAATGTGCCTTTGTTACATAATTATTCACGGTTATCTCTTAAAATTTATTTAATAACACGGCCGGCCAGTGCTATGTTTGTTTGATTGATGAGTTTGGATACAGGTCTTTTGTGTACACGTCTTATTAATATTCCTTGTTAGCTAAAATATTATGATGTAAGTGTCGGGCTTTAGTGCCATTTGGCGATGTTAATTAGAGTTAGGTACTGCTATTAACATAATTCGATTTTCAAGGTAGGTAGATAGGCATATGTAGAGTTCAATAATAAAGCTATATCTTAAATCTTTTTTAATAGATTCGTAAGTTATTCGAAAAGAAAAGCTTGAAAAGAAATTACTTTCAAAGTTGTACCTATGCAGAACAGTAATTCAAGAGAGACCAATCGGCGTTAATACTTTTTCAGAAATTCTTGGTTCCGCCGCGTGTATGTTGGTTTTCACGGCAAGAGAGGCCTATATCCCTTTTCAAAAATCAAAGTTTATACAAAGAATAGGACTCTCGAGGCTGACTGTAGGAATAGTGTTTAATAGGAATTTCACATACTCCTGGCTCCTGTGTCCTCGGGGAACTGGAGATCCAAAGAGATTTTTGTCTCTGTCTATAATTGAAAAACAATAGGTAAATAAAAGGTATATTACATCTAAATTACTTGCCTGGTATTTATCGTTACGGATGTTTGTGTACATTTTGAATTTCGTACGATTTTTCTCGATGAACCACTAAAAGTCATGCTTGCTGTACATGTTAACCCTTAGATTTCAAATCTTATCAACAGCAGGGATCTTTTGTTACCCACATATAAAAAATTCACATAAAGAGCATGTGGAAAGGGCTGCCCAAATTATCGTTCACAATACCTCCTTGTGTGTAAGGTGTAATTTTCTTTTTGTGCTCTTGTAGGATGCAGGGCATTGTTCGTTGTGCGGTGAAGAAATGACTTAAGAGACAAATCACAACCTAGTCTTTGGTAGTTTGAAGTCATTAATGCAATACGAATGAAATGTAAGGGAAAACGTACGAAATATAGGTATCGTTATTCGATCTACGCCGGGAGTGCTTTTGTAGCTTGTAGTTTTGAAACCTGGTTAGCATGAGTAACAGTGACAAATATTGAGAAATTCCTACAAATTATCATCATCATCAACCCATAATGTTACACTGCTGGGCTCGAGTCTGGCCATCTGTCCCCACGCTGACCGAGTGTGTAGGTAATCTTACGGTTGGATATTTTTTGACCACCCGAAGGCGTCCAATTAAGCTTCACGACTGTTAACTTATGATAACAACTGGGAATCACTGCTTAATTTGACTTCCGAATTATGGAGACGCTTATGGTATTACGCCAATAACGGTCACCCATTCAGATACTGACTGCGTCGTCGTTGCTTACCATCGGTAATTGTTCTTAATTTTGTAAAAGCTTTTTTGATTTAACATAACATTATGAACCAGAACAAAGATAACAAATTCAGATAACAATTTAATTTCAAAAGGATCATAATTATAATTTGTTTCATAATCATAATTAATTTCTCGTCATAAAACAAAAAATTCGGCACGATCTTTTGAACAGATGCTTCATTGTACTTCGGAAAATACAGAACGTACTAAATACAAAATAAGGTAGGGCGCAAGTACAGCCGAGGGCGAAAGCTTGTACAACAGATATGACGAATGGCGGAGACTGTGGCTGCGTTAATATTTAGACCACCCATGCGCTCCCATGGATGTATGAGGTAAGAAGCGATTTAAATCAACGAGCGACCTTTAAGTTTTCCTTGTAAAACAGTTTCGTATTGTAATAAAAGTATTATGATATTGAAGGTAGTGTGCATCAAACTAAAAAGGGACAATAAAAAAAAACCTAATAAAAGTAGAATCAATCAATATAGAAAATGTAGCAAGGTGACTCACGTGATGGTGGCCTAATAGTAATTTAATTTCTGGCTATAGATACCTGCTGTAGTTAGTCAATTCATCCGGATTTTAACCGGCCTTCATCTTTCCGTTTCTCGTTCTCCACTTTAGACGGCCATCGGTCAATCTCACTTCAGAATGCTTAATGATTGATTTGCACGGTGGGCCTAATCAGTGGGATTGGGATTTTTGTCGATCTCACATCTTTCTAAGTACCATTGTCTATTATAAAATTAGATATTTTCTAAATTAATTTGCCTCGAAAGCTTCGTACCATAAACTAAACATGATTGCGTTCTAAAACCATCAATTCCTCACTTTCTCTTATAAAACATACGCTAAAATTATCAGCCATCAATTCCACTAATTGAAATCATCCATTAATCGTCTGACAACCGCCAATCGACGTTATGACCGTCAAGAACGACACTAAAGTGGACGTTCAAAGACGATCTTGGTATTAAACTGACTTGTCAATTTTATATTGTCTTGTAAGTAATTCCACATTCCCGAGGCCGATTGTGAGGCGTTATAATGACAGCAGGATGACGTATGGATTTGTCGCTTACGGCGTTTGGCGGCGCGCGCCATCGGCCACATCAAAGAGGTGGCCTCCTTTGATGTTGCCGCCGCGCCGGCTTTAGAGATGTGACGGTGAGAGAGTTGATTTGTTGATATCGAAGTTGTATAATTTTATAATAATTAAATTTCTCAATTGCTTGTAGTCCAAGACCTAATAAGAACTATAACTTAATCTAATACCGTGTCCTACTACAATTTCTTAACTTTTAAGACTACAGTTGTATTTTGAGGTAGGCATAATTTTAACGATAGGAAATTAAAAGTCGAGAAATCCGACTGAACTTACACGAAAGTCCTTCATGAGTGTGACAAAACATTACACAATGATTTTTAAAAGGGGTTTAATGAAAGACATGGAAATTAATAACTATGTAGTAAACAGAACATATAGTGGGTAAAAAATGAGATTGTACCAATCATATTTTAGGTGAATATGTATCATTTTAAGTAAATATAAATATTTTTATTAGTACAAAATAGTATAGGACATAGGAAATCGGCTAACAGTAGGCCTTAGAAACATTATTTTTCAGAAAATTTGGTTTAAAGTCATAAAAACGAGAAAATAGTTAGTTAAAAACTATTATTATCTAAAACGAAAAAAATATTAATAAGTATTTCAAAACTATCGATATCGACATTTTCACCACAGGCAACGCCACCGCAAAGTAATAAAACGAATGGAGCACGTATTTTGACGTGGAGCGGCGCTTCTGGTCTTATATCCCCTTCTTACTAATGCGTCCGTCCCATTCTCTCACGCGAAGGTGTCTGAGAAGCTATTATAGCGTATAGCTCGGTTGGGCTTCACTATAAATTATGGTGCAATAGTACCTTCTTTTGGCCATAGCTTCAAAACGCTATGACAGAATATTCTGCTAGCCTCTATTCTACTTGATAGCTTTCAAGTTAGTATATTAACTTTGACGTTTAAGTAATATTAATTTGTTTTTTCATTACCCAGATGACTGTCGCAAGTAATAATATATTTTTATTTTGTTTATTATGGCAACACTTGAGTAATGTTACGGGAAGTTTACTTATCAAAAAATTGACAAAAAACTCTAAGATTTGAAACAATTGTACAAAATTCCGGTTATGGTAAAAGTACTTGTTTTTCATCGTCATCTGATTTTCTTTACAATGTACTCAAGCAGTCGTTTTCTAGTTATCGTTTAAGTTTAGTTTATCTTAAAGCCTTTCAACTCCTGGGATTGTCTGTTTAGAACACAAGAATTAATCATTAAATAATTTAGTTGTTAAAAAGAAACTGTGTTTATAGTAAAATGATCTTTTACTTATTTAAATGTGAAAAAAAAACTGTTTATATTAAAAAAAAAAAAAAAATTTTCATCTCAGCCCAAAACATTTGTCAAAATATTTTCAAAGACAATATTACTTTTAATAAATCGGGAAAACTTAATATCTAGTACATCATTTCCCTAATACTGTAAATATACCTGTGTCATTAAGTCCGATATTGTATAATTGTAATTTATGCATGAGTGATCAAATAAAATAAATAAAAGAATAGAACAAAATGCTTAATAGCGCCTAGGTGCAGTTAGGCTTTTTTTTCTCAATTTTTCATTCTCAATAGATTCTATGAACTAGCTTCAAGGGAATCCACCTTCTGTTGCAAAAGGGCCAAATGTTGTGTGCTGTTATCTTGCGTAGTTAGCTCCGTTAATCGACTATTACAGGTTTTAGGATAACTACACGGGCTGAATAGGATTGGTGACCAAGGGCGGATCCAGCTTTGGCGCCAGGGGGGGGTCACCTAGCTGTGATCAAGTTACTTCGACGGTCAATGCCGTGTTGTGCCTTAGGGCCGTGACCGAAGAGGCAGTGACCTGCAGCGGAGTGGTGTTGGCGGTGTCCTTGGATATCGCCAACGCCTTCAATAGTCTGCCATTCACCTGCATCAGGGAAGCGTTCCGCGATACGCGTTCACGGACTGCCAGAGTACCCTGAGGCGGCTTGTGGCAGACTATTTAAAGGACCGTACCGTCACGTTCGAGGACCGAGATGGTGACTTGAGACACAGAGCCATGTCGTGCGGTGTTCTGCAGGGGTCTGTCCTAGGACCACTTCTGTGGAACATTTGATACGACTGGGCCCTACGAGGGCGTCTCCCCCCGGGCTGGGCGTAATTTGTTAAGCCGATGACACTTTGGTCATGGCCCGGGGGGCTAACTTCCAGAAGGCGGACCGCCTGACCACTACAGGGGTCTCTCTGGTGGTCAGGCGCATTGAGGCGCTGGGTTTACGATCGAGGTCAACTCGGTCCTCGTACCGGTCTGGGCCTAGATGAGGTTTCTGGGCTGGTCCTAGACGGTAGGTGGCTCTTCGACAAGCACTTCGCCCTAAGGTTACTATTGCACATTTGGGCGGGGCCAGTGTACCCACGAGAAAGCTGTACACGGGGTTGTCCGGTCAATAGTACAGTACGGTACAACGGTGTGGGTGGCGGCTCTGACCGCCCAGGATAGGGCGCGCCCGCGCGCCTCTGGCGCCCCCATAGGATATTGGCGGTCAGAGCCATACGTGGATACCGCACGGTGTCCACAGAGGCGGCATGCGACTTGGCCGGAACACCCCCGTAGGATTTGGAGGCGGAAGTGTTCGCCGAAGTTTATCAGCGAGTGGCTGACTTCCGGGCGGAGAGCGGTTTTATCCCACCGCCCGAGGACATACGCGAGTGGTGGAAGCCACTCGCCAAGCCACCATGGTCAGATAGTCCTGGAGACTCCACGCGCTTGCTTCGCTGCCGTGGAGGCTCTCCAGCCGGTCATCGCCGAGTGGGCAGGGCGGCAGCAGGAGACCCTTTCCTTCCGACTGACGCAGGTGCTTTCCAGGCACAGTTGCTTCGGAAAGTACCTGCCCTCGTTCGCTAGGAGGGGATCGAGTCCCGTCTGCCACCACTGCGACTGCAGTGAGACATCGGGGCCGCACACGTTGGTGGTTTGCCCCGCATAGGCAGTGCAGCGTCGGGCCCTCACTGTAGTCATCGGAGAGGATCTCTCGCCACCGGCTGTCTTAAGCTTGATGGCCGGTAGCGACAGTTGTTTCAACGCGGTCGCAACCTTCTGCGACGACGTGATCTCTCCCAGGACTCCTCCTAAAATTGAGGCGCAAAGAGGTCACACCGTGTAGTTTTAGTCGGTACGAGTCCAACACCTAAAAAAAAACAAGGGTTGCCAACCTTACTAAATAGATAGTATTGTACTATATTTCAGGTCGGCGTACTATAAATTATTGAAAAAATATAATATAGTACGCAAAAGTAGGTAGGTAACGTAGAGAAAGATCTTTCCGCTGTCGCTACTAACTAATACTAACAAGTAGTCAGTCATCATTTGGGGTGTACTAGTTTAACCAGTTTACCTGAATCCAGTTTTTCCACGGAGCGACTGGCATCGGACCTCCGAAACCCCGAGGGAGAAGATAAATTCGAAGGTTACAGTACATTTGAGGGCACTGACTTCCCAATAAGATAACCATAGATGTTCATGACAACCGGGACCGATGGCTTAAAGTGCATTCCGACTTATGGGCGTGGATCATCGCCAAACTTCCATACTCGGACTGTTATTAAGAAATTGCTGTGAGAAAACCCAATAACACTTTTGGCCCGTCTTTAGAAATCCCAGGACTTGACCTCATGATTAGCAGTAACAGGTAATGTGGCCATAATACAAGCCACTGTTGCTATCGTATTGGACTTAACAGTCATGCTAAACATTGCCATACCCAATAGAGATGCTGTTTGAATCATCTGACAGGATGTTAAGGCCTAATATAGGATTTTTTTGCTGTATTAGAGCCATAATACCACGTATGGTATTATGGCTCTAATACAGCAAAAAAATCCTGTATTAGGCCTATATTAGACCCGTAGGTCGTACGAGGCTACCGCACGATTTTGTACGAGGCGGCGACGGTCCTGGCTCGATCTCCACCCTTCAACGTTCTGGCCGACATGGACACGATATTCTACGACCAAATTCGTCCTGTCGGTCGGAAAGGCGAAGAGTCAGTGTTGAACCACGAGCCCGGAATGCTACTGCGGAACGCGTATAGGCAAGCTCTGAGGGCTTGGCAGGCACGGCCCGTAACTCAGAGCTGTGCTGTTGCTAACGCGCTGTTGGAGTCGTTCTGCCGTTCTGCAGAGCGTCGAGTAGGAGACAGATCGGACGAAACATATCACCGTCAGCATTGATCGCCGCAATGCTGGTGCGTGACGAGGAATGGGAAGTGTGGGAAGAGTGAGGACGTTATGCTCCAGAATGAGTTCGCTGAGAGGGATCGGGAAAGGGCTGATCCTGCTCGAAGGAGGCGGTGAAAGGGACGCGGTAGAGGTCGCTAGCCCCCCAATCGTCTCTTAAGGGTCGCTGCAGCCACATATTAAGGAGATGTGACCGCTGCAATCGACCCGAGACAAGTGACACCCCTGGCGCGGCCGGAGGGTGTCGTCTAAGGTAGGTTGGTGTTGCGGCTCTTACTGGGTAGAGCGGAGAGAGGCAGGAGGACTCCAAAAGCCCCAGATGCGTTCATAGAGTTCCTCAGAGCCGCCGAGGTAGGCCGCCGTGGGGTTTAGTGGGTAGACCGGTTCCCCCGGGAGTGCTACACACGCCTTTCTTTTACCCCACGAAGGGTATGGTGCAAAAAGCTTTCCGAGCGTAAAACAACAAAAAAGATACAGCTCAATATCGCAATTTAAAATTAGATTAAAAATCGACTGTGGTATGGACAAACACACTTCACTATCCACAGCCGATATTTATTTACAATGACTAGTATCTACAAATTAAAAATGTATAAGGCTGCTAGTTGTTTCACAGTGTCAATGTTTAAATTATATTATGACAAATCTAAAATTATGTTTAACAATTTTAATTAGTTTTACACCTAAATCCCGGACTGTGCCCAGGGGGGGGTCATGACCCCCATGACCACCCCCCTGGATCCGCGCTTGTTGGTGACATTCTGTTTTCTTTATTTATCACAAGACCAACAGTACATTGAAAATTGAAGAAGAAGACTCCCTAGTAGAAACATGTCCCTACAACGTCATAATTCTAGTCGTAGTGGATGGTGCATTTTTAACACGGTACGGTTGTTTAGTGATTCAGGCGTCACCTCACCGCTTGTTATTGCGGTGAATGTTATGGGTTCATCCCCGTATAGAACAACAATTTCTGTTACACAAATTATTGTTCTAAGACTGACTGTTCTTTTGCGACCGTTTGAATCAATTCTTGTAAAGTGATTCAGGATGTTATTGGTAGACCAAGGTTTTAAAAAAAATACACGGAGAATATGTAATGTAAATTGTTCTTCTTATTTTCAAAAACATTCTTTTTATTTCTGTAATCATAGATTATTCCATAAACAAATATTATTTTGACTTTCTCTACATTACGGTCGTTAAGTGGCTTAGAAATAATAACGTCTCTTCGCGTACCTAATATATTTGTATAATACATACGTTAATTACGGAAATCCCCTAACTTTTAAAAAAGGAACGTTCAAATTGACGGATTGAATTCTCAGTTCGGAAACTGTTTACATAAAAACTTAGATCGGGACACAAAAAAGACCAATAAACAGTACGGGAGGCTTTGACGGCGCGTTCGAGTCGTAAAAGAGGCCATTAGGTTGCCTATTAACGCCTATTTCGACATAATTAGGATCAATTCGCTTCTAAAACGGCCAGAGTTATATAATTGTTTATGTTTTATGTGTGTGTTAATATTAATATTGAGGGTGCGGGGTTTTCTATTGAACTATCGATTAGCTTAATTCAATTTGGTCAGGGTGGGTGGTTTTAGCTAATGTTCGGCTATTGATTGATATTGAATTTTTTATATCAGTAAGGTAGCAAACAAATACTGATGTGGATGGTCTTCACAGACCAAGTTTTCACGGGCAGATTGTAAGGAGTTCCCATTCTTAATATTAATTTCATATTAACTAAAGAGTATAAATATATATTTCGGACATCTTACACACAACATCATCTACTCCCAAACTAAGCAGAGCTTATACATGGGTACTAGACAACTGATATAAATATATAAACATACTTTTTTTTTTGTAAATACATACATATTATAGGTAGGAAACACCCAACCCCCGAAACAAATATTGGCGGACCAAACAAACATTTAGTCCGACCCGAGAATCGAACGCGAGACCTCAAGCTCAGCAATCGCGTACGCTACCATTGCGCCACCGAGGCAGCCAGTGTGTAATGTCTATTTATAACCTGCCCCTCTAGCCAAGTTGCAACACGTTTATCAATGAAAGAAGAGAATAGAGAAATAGAATGGAATATAGAATAGAAAACGACAAACGTGTTGCAATTTGGCTAGGGGGCTGTTACTAGGCCGATGACTGAGTGTGGCTTAGAAAGTAGCCTCTTGCTGTTTCTTTCTAATAGGCAGATCTACCTAATAATAACAATTTACAATTCCATTCAGACTGATTTCTTGCAATCTTCATTGTTTTAATTGCTTCCGCGATGCAAAAGCAGAGGTGACCGGAAGAGGTCTTAGGTTCAAATTCTGGGTGGACCTAATGTCTGTATGATTTATAGATTACTAGCTTTCGCCCGCGGCTCCGCCCACGTGTATGTCGGTTATCGCGGTAAAAAGTAGCCTATGTCCTTTCCCAAGTTCAGTTCTATCTTCATACCAAATTTCATCAAAATCGGTTCAGTGATTTAAGCGTGAAAGCGTAACAGACAGAGTTACTTTCGCATTTATAATATTACTAGCTTTCCACCCGCGGCTTCGCCCGCGGGGAATTCGTATATATCGCGCGACACGGTAAGGGTAGATTAAACAATCTTACATGATTTTATGTTTGATAATAAGGAACTTAGACACAAACTTTCGTCCCCTATTTCAAACCCTTCTTTCTACCTTTATTTTCAATCGGTTCAGTGGTTTAGGCGTGAAAGCGTAACAGACAGACAGACAGACAGAGTTACTTTCGCATTTATAATATTAGTATGGATAATAATATATAATAAATAATAATATTAGTCGGGATTGTTTTGGCGTTTGGGTGTTTACCATAAATGATATCACCTATGTATGTATTTATTAAACAATTGTATAAATAATCTATCAGTCAATCTAGCTTTCATAATCCAAGTTTTGCTTAGTTTTAAACTAGTTGACGTGGTGTGTAAAATGTCGGTTATTAATTTCCTTACTAATATTGTAAATGCGTAAGTATCTATGTCTGTCTGTCGGCATTATTGTTGTTCTGTAGGGTTGGAAGTCTCTCTTAGACGGGATGAACAAGGTGAAACTCCATATTTTGTATCCATCATTACACGTACAGGCAGATGATAAATAAATAAATATTTCGGACATCTTACACACAACGCCATCTAGTCCCAAACTAAGCAGAGCTTGTATTATGGGTACTAGACAACTGATATAAATACATAAACATACTTTTTGTTGTAAGTATACATAGAAAACGTCCAAATTCCGAAACAAATATTTGCAGATCTTACAAACATTTGGTTCAAGCCAATAATCGAACCCGAGACCTCTTGAACTGCAGCCGCATACGTTAACCACCAGACAAATAAGGTAGTAAGTAAGGATAATATGAATAGGATAAATAAAAATGTAGTGTCTGTAATGTACACTATCAAAATAACAGTTTTTTAATGCGTATATTAAGTTACTTACATCAAAAATTTTGAAATTATTGTCTTTCTCTCTTCCTGTCTGTTTGTTTGTAATCTCTGGAACGGCTGAACTGATTTTGACAGGACATTCACTACCAGAAAGCGGATATTGGGATGACCTAAGAAGTAACTTAGGAAAATTTTATTTTGTACTTTCTTCGCTCCACTGTGTTACTCCCGTTACAATAACCGCAAGTAACGCTGCGGGACCCAGCTAGTTTGGAATAAAGCTTTTGTTTTAAAACTAAACTCAGACCAACCTAAAGATGAGATATATTTTTTGCTCACGATACGATTTTATAAATTCCCTTTACATTAACAGAATGGATGCAAATATTGCGTAGATAATTTTAATAAAAACAGGTTGCGCTGATCACATAGCAATAGTCAGCCATGATCAATTACCAGTGACAAAGGAGATAAAAACTATATAGAGAGCAACCGGTACAATGGACTATTAAATTGTTGTTGGACAATTTATTACAGCTATTACAGCCATTATTGGGCAATACTTTCTGCCGTTCTTAAAATAAAATAGCCAATCAATCAACCTATCACTGCTGATTGAACCTGCCAAGAAGTGCATACCATCCCAGTCTTGGGCAGTCCGCATTCATCCACCGGCAGCCAGTTTCTTTAGGTCGCCAGTCCCTCGTGTCGCAGGGAAGTGAAGTGGGTTCCAGGGACTTCCTTCCGAGGGTACACCTGGCTCTTCGGCTTATAGTACCCTAGGCGGCGTGCGGTTTTGGTCGGTTCGAGTCCGACATAACCATCAACTGGTGGTATCCGGGGGGATTTCCGCACAGAAAAAAAGAAAAAGAAAAGGGAAGTGAAGTGGAAATTGGCTGGTCATGTCTCTGTGTCATGTCAGTGTGCAATGAGGAGGAGTCTGTGGACTGTGTCTGTGTGAGGAAAATTGTTCAGGTTAGGGGGGTGCAAAATTAAATGAAGTTTTTGTAGGTAAAATATGATAGAGATAGAGAGACGAGAGACAAGAATAATTTTAAATAAGATGTCACTCCAGTATTTAATAATGCAAACGATTCGCAGAAACCATTACGAAATCGCTCAGTACCAGAGTTTCATAAAAGTGAAGATTTATATCTTATTTACGAAACCAAAGGAACGGAGCATGATTTCAAAGGAATATCATAATCTCATTTATATCTACTTTGATGGTAGTGTTTGTTACCATTGATAAACACATAATTACGTCAAAAATAGTCGTGATATAACACAGGTACGTTATAATGGTGGTTTTATGAGTAATGTCGGGACTTTGAATGTAGTTTAAACATCCTTTCGTGAGTTAAATGTGGTAATAACATTAATAAATTAACGTCGGATGGCGTGAAGATGGTTCGATGTCATCGATTATGTAGATTAGGTCGTATGTCGTATGATTGGGCATTTAGACTTTTGATATATTTTTTACGAAGAAGAAAAATGATGAACGAAGAAGAACGAACGAACGAAGAAGAAACAATGAAGGTTTTTTTTTGCAAAATAACTGCCGAAATGACTTTACTCTGCCTGATGGAAAGCATGAGTGGTGATCGCCATCCTCATTTCGAAGGTGAACAATGCAGCAAGGTGACCCCGGATTTGATAGCGTTTTGTGTTAGATGTCCGGAATATTTATGAATTATTATTTATTTAAATAAATGGTAAGCGAGCACCAACACTCATGGATACACATAATACAAGAGCCACAAGTGTGTTAATTCATCATCATCATCATCAACAGCCTTTAACAGTCCACTGCTGGATATAGGCCTCTCCTTGAAAAGGAGGTATTGGCCTACTATACCACGCTGGCCAGACGGGTTGGTATAGGGTTGGTTTCAAGTTTTCCTTCTCTTTGCATTGATGTTGTCTTGCGTAGTTTGTCCCTTAGTCGCCTTTTACGACACCCGCGGGATGAATAGGGGTGGTGACACTCTGTATTCTTAATCCGTCACCACACGTGTGTTAATTGGTTTGGGATAAAACTTCAAGAACAGAGCGTATGCTCCAATCCATCCAATCATCAGAGGTTTTCAAGTTTATGTCGATATGTATTTAAATATCGAACATGGACATTCTGTACTGTATTTACAATGGGTACAGTCCCCAAGCAAAATTGACATTAAACAACGTTGACGATATTTAAAAACTAACAAATGTATGGTAGTGACGTCATCTCAACGCTGTCACGTGATCAAAACAAACTACCAATAATACAAGAGAAAAAAGGTGTTAGTGATTGTAGTAAGAGAATCACAACAAAAACACTTACTCGTCTAGTCTTGACTAAGAGGACAGAACAAAATAGTTGTGAGAGGAAATAGCTTCAGAATAGACGCTGAATGTCAAGTTGTCATCTTTATCTATACAAATAAGAATTAAAGTGTTTGCAAATGAACAGTTTTTGTCTGAATGTCGTTATATTTTTTCTAAGAGTCTTGCTCTTCGGCGTTACACTGCGGGACTCAGCATGTTATCATTAATTACCTATGTGCGAGTCAGATCAAGAGTCGGTTTAATTTGTATCCACCGTATAATACCGATTACAAGCTTTTTTTGACTTAGTAAACTAGTAAAGATCAAGAAAATGATCAAGAAATACTAATTTAATAATTGTGTACAGACATATTTGTAACATGGCAACACACGTATTTTATTCGGGGTTGCCATCAAACTATACACGAGCCGACGTTATTAAACCTTTTTTAATCCTCGTATCAAAGGCGACGTTAAATAGATCCGAATAATATTATTATCGGCTTATAACACTATAGCCTTCGTTGTACCGGAAGACAGTAGAAAATTGAACCATATTGCTTTTAGGATAAGGGTGTTTTTTCTTCAGCTTGGACAGTGGGTTGTTTAATTTAAATGTGTCGTTGGAACATGGTCGTATCGAAGGAACTATGGCTCATTAGAACTTAAATCACAAATCAATTGATATCGATACTATTTATGATAGTGTTGATCAATCCTAAAAGTGTGGTGCCACTTACAGCGGAAAGTTTGTAAGAGATATTGCTATTTAAATGATGCTGTGTAGCTTAATACATAGTTTATGAGACCATCATTAAAAAGTATCCAATCTTTACAGAACTAATTTTAAAATATGATGTAGTTTAATTATTACAAGATATCGAAATACCTACTGGACACAGTTGAACGACAGTTTTATTGCAAGGGATATTTTAAAACTATTCTATTTAGTCAGGAGAACTTTATAAATAACTAGCTGAGTCCCGCGGTGTTATTCGCGGTTATTATTGTAAATCGCAACGCCGCGGAGCGAAGCTAATCTATAAAAATTAGCCTAAGTTACACCTTGGGCCATCAGCTTTCTACCAGTGAAATCAGCCTAAATATTATAAAATAGCTTTTTTTGTTTAATTAATAAAAAAGTGATAAATTGATATTGCATATAGATACTTAAATTTTATTTATTTTTATACATAATATAATATATTTTATGATAATTAAACATTTATGCATAATTCCTAATAAAATTATTAGGTAAATATTATTAATAAAAGTGCCAAATTATTTACCCATTAGTATTTTTATTTTGTTTATGATGATGATATACAGCAGAAGAAGTCTTTTGGCTGAAATAATGTTGATTTTTTCAAACATTTAATATTAAACAATCCAAACATTTGCCATTTCTTGTTTTTTAAGAACATGCCAACCTTAAACCTCAACCTTATCTAATCTCCTCCGTTCCGTGAAAACAATATTCACTGTGCAACCACTTTTATAATATTTGTTACATTTGGTTTCATTTCAAAACGCTTCTTCTGTAAAACTTAAAATTTTCGAAACCCGCTTACACTAGCACCCCACCCTAACCCCAGCCGCCTTTGTCCCTCACACGAGAGATTAAGCACATATAACAACAATACGGCGCGTCGGTGTCTTTGATCTGTACGCCTTGTTAGACATGTCTCACACTTGACGTTCTGACCAATGTTAACAGATTATTATTGGACAGCTCGAGACGAGGAAGTGACAGCCTCTCGGTACTAACACTTGATGTTAAATGTATTCTAACAATGGAGAAACGTAAGATATTTTAAGTCTTTTCTAACTATTACCACGGGGAGTGTTCTGATGAGCTCTGAGGAAAACACGTGCTGGCCTTGGAAGTCACCGCTTTAGAGTGGTAGAAATACGCACTAGAACTAAGCGGTTTAGCTCTTCTTTCCTGTGCCGAGCGGTTAAAACCCGAGTGGTTCTTTCCCATTCCGATCCCGGGTCCATTAAGAGGGGTGTGAAAAAGCATCTCACAAAGCCGCCATAGTTTGGGTCGGCATCGCCATACTTCCTGCATCGCAGGCAGTCTGGTGGCCCCCACTCTTGGATTCTATTAGTGCTTTCCATCAGGCAGAGTGGAGTAGGCATCAAATAAAAAAAAAACTGTGCTTAACTTGTTAATGGAAGATTTTAGGTCTGAGTCAGATATCTAAGCTGGTTTTTCTGCTTAAGACTTTGTCGCAAAGTCTAGAGTAGAGTGTAGAGGTCTAGGTGTAGAGTTAGCAAATCGGGAGGTTCAATATCCACCCAAGACAAATCATCATGTGATCAACACGATCAGTAGTTTAGTATCGGAATGTAATTTATCTATAGAAATAGGTAAATTAAATTGAAGTCTCTGCTCGTAATTTAAATATAATGGCTTTCCCGAAATAAATAAATATTCCCTAAATGTATCAAAGTGATACTACTTATTTTGACTGCCTTGTTGGTCTAGTGGTGAGCGTATGCGGCTGCCGATCAAGAGGCCTCGGGTTCGATTCCCGGGTCGGACCAAATATTTGTATGATCCAAATTTATTTGTTTCGAAGTCTGGGTGTTTTTCTATCTATAATGTGTATGTATTCACAAAAAAAAGTATGTTAATGTATTTATCGCATTTGTTTAGGACCCATAACACAAGCTTTGCTTAATTTGGGACTAGATAATGTTGTGTGTAAGATGTCCGAAATATTTTTAATTATTTATTAATATTATAATATGAGCTGGATGCGAGTGGCCGAGGATCGAACTAAGTGGCGTGCAGTTGGAGAGGGCTATGTCCAGCAGTGGACTGCGATAGGCTGATGATGATGATGATATATGTATAGTAGGTGATTAATAAATTACCTATTTTAAAAATATTTGATTGTCTGTCTGTAATCTATTAACCGAATTTGACGGGTCTTTACCGCGTCTGTTGTTATACAGATAACATCATGAGGCGCAGTTAAATCAAAGTGATGTATTTTACAAAAATAAATCTATTAAAAAACATGTACACTCGTCTCAACATCATTATCTAGGTTCACAAACGGCCAACAGTTATTCATCATTGTCCCATAATCATAGTATCTCTAAACACATACAAACCGTCATCTTCACCTCATAATTAAAAAAAATCCTTAGTCGTAAACAATCCCTATAATACACGATACATGAGTTTTTTAAAGATGCCATCTTTAACTATTTGTACATAATAACACACAATTCTAATTACCACTGTTTATAATGACACTAATGACAGCTGTCATCTTTTCAAAGAGTCAACTTGACATTTACCTGTATCTAATTACACGTGACTTGGTGACGATAAGCTCCGGTGCTTAAGACTGTTGTTGGACGAATCAGCTCTAATTAATTTAAAGAGATTCGAGCTTTATGAAGTAGAAATTAAGATTCATTTTTAATCGTCATTAGCAATTTTGATATAGCTGCAACCAGTGCAAAACTTAGTAGGTATTCTTAGAAAGTATTTATTTTTACTCTTTATTCTACTAATAACAGAACACACATCGGTATATAATTAAGCTCATTGTAAATGACATCTATCGGATTGACTTTTCCGACATCTTATATATTTATATATTTCCTTGTAATTCACCGTTCTACATTACCAAAAGTACACCATGCGAAGGTAATCATGACATCTATATACATAAATATGTTCCATCCCGTTTGGCTAACATAGTAGTATATCTACAGATTTTATGTACAGAGACATACATACATAGGTTTCTCCTTAGAAAGGGTTTTCTACGCTGTCATCACGGGCTACCAATTAATATAGTATTTATTTCAAATTTTCCTTCTCTATGCACTTTGCAGTGATGTTGGCCTGCAAAGTTTGCTCCTCTAGTCGCCTCTTACTACACCCATGAGATGAATAGGCCTAGTGGTTTAAGCGGTCACTTTGTGTGATCCACAAATTTTAATTCTGAGTCTGGGTGTTCTTTGTGTCCGTTTCTTGTGTGTTTGTAAAAGACGGAGTAAATGTGGGAGTTGTCTTTTTAAATAAAAAAAATGTAGTATACAAAACCTCCTTCCTGAGGAAAGACCTATTGTAGGACAGTGGCCTATTTATTGAAGACGGTTAATAGAATGTTCAGGAAGTGTTTATTGTACATATTTATTAGACGTGTCCTTTGAACATTTCGCAATAACGTTTAATTATGGAGAAGACTGCAAAGAAGAAGTAATGTCTGTCGGCGAACTAAACACATCGATAAAATGTTCGTATCCGTGTTTAAAAAGTGCTTCAGGCTAAACAATGAAGCTTTCAAAAACCATTGTCTTTACCTTACTATTAACGTAAAGTTTTATAGTAGTGGAAGTTATTAAAGTAAAATACTCTTGGATCTTTACTTCCGCGATGGCGCAGTGGTAGCGTGTGCGACTGCTGAACTCGAACTCTTGGGTTCAGGGTCGGACCAAATGTTTGTGTGATCCACAAGGAGTTTGGGTGTTTTCTATATATAATATGTATGTATTTACAAAAAAAGTATGTTTATACTACACCTGATCGGAACAGTAGTCAATATTCCCTGAAAATGAATAGAGAAACTTAGTCTTTTCCTTGACCTAAATAAGCGGGAGGAAAAAATGTATGAAAATCCATTTCTAACGTGTTTTAGCGGGAGAGAAAGTTGTATGAATTTTCATTTCTCATGTGTTATCTTATCTATGGCGCGCGCCTGCCCAAAGAGTTTTCAAATAATTTAAATATGGAATCTCCGTGCCACTGACATCCTTTTGTGAAGAATAAAAAAAACAAAAGAAGCGCGAAATATTTATAAATATTATGTCAAATTCTAAGCTAAATTGGCTAAATTGTGTCTTACGTTTTGATTTTATTTTATAAATACTTTAAATGTTCCTCACAGGTGTAGTATAAAGCACTGTGTAGCACTCGGGTGAAAGTCCCATTCCTACCTCGGGAGTATTGTGGACCTAGGCTGCGCCTTCGGGCCACAAACTGCTCCCTCGCTAGTAATCGGTTCCTTTCCACCCTCGGTGAACAATGTACTATTATGTATTTATTAAATATCAGTTGTCTAGTACCCATAATACAAGCTCTGCTTATTTTTGGACTAAATGTGATTTCTAAATTGCTTATTTAAGACGTCCAAAAATAATCTTAGATAATGTAAAAGTATGTCTAATATGTATTTCTATATAAATAACTAGCTTTTGCCCGCAGCTCCGCCCGCATGTGTGTCGGTTATCGCGGTAAAAAGTAGCCTATATCCTTTCCCAAGTTCAGTTCTATCTTCACACCGAATTTCATCAAAATCGATTCAGCGGTTTAGGTGTGAAAACGCAACAGACAGACAGAGTTACTTTCGCATTTATAATATTAGTAGGGATTAGGGATCATATACATTATCATTGTTATATATCATCGAGGCGCTGTGTTCTTCGCTCTCCCGGGATAGGGACTGGCTGGATAGGACCTGAGGGAGTTTTACATAACCGAATACGGGCTTATAAAGAGTAACGCGCCTAGGATCGGTCCTCAGAATGTTTATATAATTATATACATGAAATTATTTGTCTTAATTTAATTTACTAAAAAGCATCGGAAATTGTCGGACTTTTGAGTCATTACACAAAACATGTATTTTTAATCCGTCACTTGTTACATCTAAATTAGTTTATATTTTATTTTATCATAACAGAAAAGCCTATAATTAAGAAAATTTAAATAAAGCCAAAGAAATAAGAAAAAAATTTAAATTAACTAGCCACTAGCTAAGACTAGAAAACTCAAGTTACCTTTATAATATCTATCTTGCATTTTTAAAATTAATAAAAAATAAGGAAAAGTTTGTATATCCGACAGTAGGTATTATTTATGTATGTTCTACTCTATATTCTCCACAAACTCTTGCTATATGTCAAATTATATGTCAAATCATACCTAATATAAAAACACCTCATAGTTAATATTAAAATTTTCATATAAATACCAACAAAGCAAGTTCATTCGCAAACTATGGATTCATCCAACTATATACAGGAAGTCAAATGTTTTTTCTGAGATGAATGTTCAACAACCAGATAACATTAGGAATTCGCATAGAACCAAATCGGAACAGATCAATGTGTGCTTCTACCAGTTATGCCTACCGACAAACTAAAAATAAAAGATTCACAGAGCATTCCAAGGTAATAATTAACTAAAATTAATAAAACGAATGTTTATTTCATCGTGAATTACATTCATATTTACATAAAGTTTGTGTAAGGATACGTGTCTCCATCCCTATTTATCCCATAGGTCGACTAAGGGAACAATCTTCACAGAAATACATCACTGTAAAGAGAAAGAAAAAATTATAACAAACTCTATGCCAACCCAAGTCGTGTTGGCGTGAACAGGCCAACACTTCCTTTCTTAGACGAGACCAATGTCCAGCAGTGAACTGTTAACAGTTGAAGCTGTTGATGATGTGATGAAATCTTTTAGATATGCAAGCAATTTGTGTTCGGTACATAATAGTATCCATAAGCCGTTAGATGCAGTTAGGACATTACCGGTTATCATGGAAAGTCTTGAAGAAGGCTTATAGCCAGCGGTGGATTTAGCTGAGATGATAATGAAAATCGGTGTCCTATATCTCGGCTAACAGTGCCTCCACTTCAATACCTGAACACACTTTCTATGTATAATGTTATCATTGTCTTTAACTAATATTTTAAGAATCTCTGTCTCCCAGTGTGCGTTTACAATGAAGAGTGAATATAGAAATCAATTTGAGGATTCAATTAGTAGTCAGTATATTTGAGGATACTGACTTCCCAATGAAATGTACATGATAACCGGGACCGACGGCTTAGCGTGCTGTCTGAATGATGTAGTTTATAAGAGTAGAATGATACCATTAGTTACTACAAAGTCTTAGGTTTAAAACTATTACAATTTACTTTTCTTCAGGGCAACAACAGGCAATAATTTAAAGCGTACCTACTGCAGTCTTGACAAGAGTGGAAAAGGGAAGCACTGTAAAGTCTTGAGAAAATGTATACGTTATTTACTTTGCGTTCCAATATGGGTCTGGTGCTGCAGCTGCTGTGCTTCATGTTGTACCAAGTGTAAAATATCCTGCGAAAATAAATTTCCTGAATAATACCTAGTTATGGTTACAAATATTTCAGGTACATTATATCTCAAAATCTTTAAATACACCGTGTATTTCAAGTATTTAGGGTCTTTGTAACAGTTCGCGACCAGTTAGTTGCATTGCCCGCTTGCAATATAGTTTGTGTCAGTGAATATTGGTCCTAAGTATATTCTATTTAATATACAATTATTATAAAATGCTGAAAAATTAGAAATATAGCCAAAAGTCACTTTATACTTATTCATTTTCGGCCGTTAATAACCACCAACCAATAATAAATGAACCTATAAAATAATGATATTGATTTAAAATATTTTTTATATTATCTTAGTAAAGTATATTAATATGGAAAGAAACAGTATTGTTAACAAAAATAATACTTTGTGTTTTTCGAATCTCTACATAGGTAGTATAAAATTAAATAGATTTTATTTTTGTATCATTAGATCCTTTTATGCACAGATTTTAGTACGTTTTTAATCAATAGGAATAGTAAATTAAGAGAAATGTAATATCACCATCAGCCTATAGAAGTCTACTGCTGGTCATAGGCCTCACCATACATGTTAACTATTTAAAAAATCTGAGATTTACAGAGATTTATAATGTGATGTAGTAAAAATCTCTTTTTGAGGAAATACGTAGAATACTTTTGTTATAATACTTTTGTTTACATAGAAAGTTTCTAACTATAGAGTATAACGAGAACGAATATTTTAATTTGAGTAAAATAGTATGTGACTATAGGACTTACTAGCTTTTGCCCACATGGTAGAAAATAGCGTATGTCCTTCGTCGAAGATTAAAAGATTTCCATAATATTTTATTAAAACTAATTCAATTGTATAGTGGTAAGAGCGTAACAAGCAGAGTGAGTTTCACCTTTATAATATTTAAGAACTATACAGGATAATTCCGGAGATAAAAGTAAATAGATTAGTCTGTGCCTATTCAAACAACTTAAACAATTTTATCACCAGATTTCTCTAAATCTGTTTAGTGGCTTTTGATTCTTCATATAAACCTCACCCCTTTTCATCCCTTTAAAGAAGAATTTCAATGGGAAAACTGATTTTGTATCCTTTCTGGGGACTCTAACTTTATTCTTATTTATCTTTTTACCAAATTTTATCTCAATTGGTTTAGCGTTTCTGCGTCAAGAGGTAACAAGATGAGGTAGCCAGAAGATATAGACATACTTTTTTAATGTACTATCTTTTAATAAGATCAACACCCTAAAAGTGTGCACCACTAGACAGGTATCAGGGTATCTAGGTACAGGAATTAATGAATGAAAAACATATCTCTAGTAAATGATTTTAAACTTTCACGACTTTTACACATACTCATGTTTTCTACTGTATACGGGACTTAGTAGAAGGTCGCGTAAACTTTTTAATTATATCGCGAATTAGTCCCGGAAAACAGTAAAAAACATGAGTATATCTATAGTATAAAATGTAAAAACTGATATCATTGTAAAACCGATTGAACTAGTAGCCGACTCCAAATAATCTTGGGAATAAAGTGCAAAAAGAAAAAGTGATAATTTATTCCAAACTATGTAAATAATTATTTGATAATTGTTCAAAAACGAAGAATAAATTGTTCGTTGATCTAACTTCTAGAAATTCTGTTATCCTGATTTAAAGGAACTTAGTCAATTACGGTCTTGCCTGAAGGTAGTTGCGAAATCGGCACAATGACACTACCCATTTATATACAAAAGTGTTAAAAAGTGTTTGTAAACCAACAGTTAAACTGTAAAGTAATAAACAGTATTTCACAATGTATCTTTAACTTACCTATCTACCTATACATCCATCATCCTATTACGTTGGTGACGTAGGAGGGGAATATGGGAGCCCAGGACACAGAAGATCATTGCTGCAAAGATTGCATAGCTAGCTAACGTGGTATAGGTAGTAGACCATAACCTCCTTTCCAAGGGGCCCACGTTCAGCAGTAGACTATCAAAGTCTGTTGATGCTGATGATGATGACTTACACATTTTGATGATGATTAGTTACACATTTTGAAGAAAGATAAGTCTGGTACTAGGAGCTTATACTATATCGCGGGACTTTACAAACATACATAAAACGTAAACAAAGAATATTCAGACTCGGAACGACAATTCGTGAATTACACAGTAGTGTCCCATGTGGGTATCGAACCTAACAAAGACAGTGGTTACCATTAAATAATTTGTATTGTATTGTTTTTTTTTTGATAAAATAGTGTCTGTTAGTGGTATCATTTGAACAGTTTTTACAGTATCAAAATAGCAATTAAAAAAAAAAATATGCTGCCTGTCGGCTAATCTCTGGAACGGCTGCACAATTTTGATGGCACTTTCACTGGAAGATAGCTGATGACTTAAGGAGTAGCTTAGGCTATTTGTAGACTAGTTGCGGTCCGCGGCCTTACGCGTCGGTAACACAGCGGGCCTAAGCTAGTTACGCAATAACATTGTTTGCATGTCATTCCCGACCGTAACTAAATACCATCCATCTATCTAGGTAAATGTGATTGAGTGTGAACATTCCATTTTAATCCAAGGACAATGATATATTTTATTCCATTCCGTGGAATACGTTTTATAGAAGGTGTATTGTTGTATTGTTGTATTATATTTCTAACGTTCTGGGCATCACTTTCAATTTTCAGCCGAAGTACCACACAAAATTTTAACGATGAAGATGGTGTTTAATGGGAGAGTGATGATGATGATGTTGTAGTATGATGGGCACGGAAGATTTCTACTTGAATTAGTTTTGTCCGACTTGGAACCAAAATCTTTTCTTTTAAATATCTTTTAGTGTAGAATAGTCTACATGTGACCACGAGCGGTATAACCCGTTCGAAACATCGAGAAGTAGAAGGAATCGTAACATCTTATAACATTAGTATGTATAAAAGTCGCGAAAATCTAAAAACAGTGAAAGAAATACTTTTTATACAGTTACGCTAACTACGGAAGTGATATGAATGAAATTTTGCAATGTCTTCTTCCTTGCAATCCTTTGATTCGTCAAAAAGAACATAGGCTACCGTAAACCTCGATAAGCGTTTGCAAAGGCCTAGTTATTGTGTTACAAAGATCTTAATATACTAAGTTGCAAATAGCGTTCCATAAATCAAATTAAATGTCTCTAAAATCATTTTCTATCACGAATATCATCCAGGTGTTACCATTGCCATAAAAGAAGAAACAACTGTTATACTGTCCTTTTCTAAATTTAAATACAAGCCCTACATCAACTCGGTTTCAAAACTTTAGTTTCACAACAGCGTACGCCGCTTGGATCTGTCGACGCTAATCGTCCAATAAACGCCCATTTATAACATAATTGTACTTTAATATACCCACACGCGGCGAAACGCCTAAAAACATGACAAAACCTCTTCATTATCGGCCATTGTCGCGATTTCACTCCACTTCAAATCACCATTGTGTACTACGTACAACTTCTGCCGACTGTGTTTATTTTTTCACAACATGATAAAGCTTCGAATCGCATGTTCTAGTTTTGAATAAACACATGCTATCACAAAATTATCGAATACTGTTTTATACTGTATGCGGTCTACGTAGATGTGAAAATAGAATGTTAATTTTTGGCAGTTGTTAGAGGATACTGGCAGTCAGTAAGCAGTTTTGAAAGTTAATAGGGAAGCGAATGTGCGAAACAATTTATCATTCAACCGAATTCTCTAGTTGATTCGATACACTGAAGGCTGGATTTTTGGGTCAATTCTTTTGCCTCAGGGAGTGTGATGTGAAAAAAAACTTTATGATAGTCTTATAGGGGTATTAAGCTGATGAATTATTGAACATTATTTATTAGGCACTTCTGCAACATGCTGTTGCTAATATATTTGAAATTTATCTGTTGTTTCCATTAGCTATCTAAATTACATTAATTTAGTATAAATATAAAAGAAAAGGTAACTGGAAATATGGGTTAAATATAAAACACAAAACGCACTACGATAAAATATCAAAATAAGAACTCGTACTATTATTCTTCAAACCAAGTGATGAAACAAAAACTACTCATATCGCAATTGAATGAACTAAGAATGAAATAATGAACCGAACATTGCTGTCATCTGTCAGCTGTCATCTGATAAATACTCAACATTGTTCATTCCCTTTAAAACAGTCCACACTACACCTAAAGCCAATAACCAAAAGTCAGTCAGTCACTACACCTAGTAAAACCTTTTTTCCTGTTATGTATTGTGTTATATCAAAGAGCATCACAAGCTGTGGGTGGGAAGTCGTTGTGTTAAAAACTCACAACTGTCAACGCCTAAGGCGGCGCGTGCCGTTCAAATTAATTATAATGACGCTTTAATTATAATTAAGGTGACGTATTCATTATAGAAACTATTATTCTTAAATTACGTACTACGTGAAACAAACGGCTAAATGTTTGTGTTGAAAAATTATCGTAAAATGGTTGTCGTTAAGAACTGCAGTTACAAAAAGCGGCTACAGTAAAAGAAATATAGTTTAAGAAATACCCTTTCTAAAACAAAACATTAAATAATATGACCACTTAATAAATATGAATGTTGGCCATATTTGAAAACAAATGAGAACACTCATTACTTTTTAAAAACAAATACAGATTAATAACAGCCTATGATTGTGGACTGTAATTATTTTGAATTTCAAATTGTTCAATTTTAATTCAACAACTGTTATAATACGCCCAGGGTAAGGAGAGCCCTATTGCATTTGTTGCGGTCTTTGAAAAGATGACTCAGTAGGAGGAGCGACGACGCCTGAGGATGTATTTAAATTGGTCACATTTTACAAAGCAACATCACACCCTGTGATCACGCACGTTGACCTCAAAAATTACAGTATTAAATTTCGAACAAAGAGGCCGAAAGCCACAGGTTTTAAGTTTTTAAGTGTGGCTTGCAAAATCAATAAAAAGTCAGGCCAGTATTAATTACCTTACAATAGGCAACATGCATTAACAGCTCACGGCCATGTTAATAATTTGGTTTCTTTACAAAAGTATATTTTTGTAATTATTGTTTGGTTTGTTTTTCATTTTGTAATGCTTTATTAAGCTTCGTGATGATTTGTATCGACCGCAATGTGGTTAAAAACAGGCAAAATTCTACATAAAGAATATCTTTCGCAAACGGAACCTTTACGGCGAAGGAAATTGTCTGTAGTTATAAAACGTTTGGTGTGGGTCTTAGATGGTATTTAAGCAATTATTTATTGTTTACGGTTCATCATATCACGCTTGTGCAAGAATAGTGACCATAGTTAACGTATTAACAACCACAAATTAATATTTAAAATGTGACCGAAACCTTCGTGCGTGCTAACATGTAAACCAGCTTAAAAAGGTCTAAGGACCTTCAAATGTGTTAAATATAGACAGGTCTGGTTATGCCGGTGATTACGGCTAGTGGGCGACCAATTAACGTTTAACAAACTTTTGTCCGTAACAAATTCTCGTACAGTTTTAACAATTTGAGTTTGGAACGTCGGTGTAATTTGACAACGGTTGTGTTAAGCATGGTGTACATACAGGATGTCAATTTTGGAATTAATTCTTAAAGAAAATAAAACATGCCATAGACAAGTATGAAGTTACAAAAATTGGGACCTATTCAGAATGTTTGCGTACCTACAAGATTCAAAACTACCTACCCATTAAAAATGTGTGTATGCCACCTTTCTTTAAACGTTTAACACATGTTTTTTTAACATGAAACTGAATAACTCACCTTGTTCAGAAATTGGGCTCTGCATCACTCACATGAATTTTCAGATGTTACACGGGAGAGCAGTGCCTGTGCAGTCTGAGTACTGCAGCCTTCCTATAGCCCGAGTCCCATTTTCCATGCACAGATGAATAAAAATCGGCCAATTGCGTGTCAGGCTACGCACAGGAAAGGGTTCCTCAGTCAACCATAATGGTACGTGAATTTTAAATCGTATCCAATAGACAATTGTTATGTTTACGTAATAATGTGTTAATTTCGTATGACGTTTTCCAAGTAAGCGCATTTTACAAGTTAAGCCTCTATTACTCCTGAACTAACATAGTCATCTAATCGTTATAGTTTCCCTTTAAAGTTCATTATATGGACCACCATAAATTTTTCCAGCTTTTTTGAGCCAGCCAACAAAAATGTGCCCTTTAAAGTGTAATTTCTCGCAAACGGATACCTAAATTAAAAAAATCGTCTTAAAAACCCTTCATTGTTTTTAAAAAACCTATCTAATGATACCCCACATGATGGGGTAACCGCCAGAAAAAAACCATCCCCACTTTATGTGTAGGGGAAGTACCCCAAATAAAATCATGTTTTCACAATTTTATTGCAGCACTTTGTCGACGTAGTTGCAACACATATTCATGCAAAGTTTCATCTTTCTAGCACTTACCGTTTGGACGGTAAGTCAAGGACGGACGCACAGACATGACGAAACTATAAGGGTTCAGAGTCATAAGCTTCGGAACCCTAAAAAAGGTAGTAGGTAGGCCTTTGTCACCAGTGAAGCCACAAAACTCAGCTCGTTCAAGTAAACACACGCACTCACGCACACGCATGTATTAAAACTAAGTGGTCGTTAAGTAACTGCCAAAAAAATGCCGTCCTGCATTTTTATATGGTGTGAAAATAAGAAAAGTGAAAAAATAGTCTGAAGGAATTACTTTTCATTCTTAAGTAACTTAAAGGGAGATTTTTAAAATGTGGCAACACCAGTGATTCACACATATTTAAAAAAGTGACATCGCTTTCATGTTCTAAGTGCGATAACTGCCTTAATATTCATCTGAGTTTCCATGCTAGACAGTAGAAATCTCTCACCTTGGTTTCCTAGGTCATATAGTTGTGTACTTCAATTTTTCCTCTGGCTTTCAACAAACGAAAACACTCAAAAATGTTAATCATACGTAATTGAAATTATTTTGATAGCTAAGGAAACTGAAAGCTAAATTGCTTTTTTCAAATCTCGATAGAGGGCGCTGTTTTCATTGTTTAAATCGCGATCTAGCTCCGCCCAACACTGAATGATGTAGTACGTATCATCTACAAAATGAAGAACAATACAATATCCTATGGCAGTTGACAGGATTTAGTTTTATCTATTCGACGTTGTTACCCCGACTAGTAAAATGTGTGGTGTTTCTAATGATTATACAAAAGGCATCGTTTGGTACTTAAGCTATGGAAGTTAAGTACTAGTAAATTACTGCAAACAATGAAATATCATGACTTTATATTTTATTGTTTTCCATCATACTTTATGTATCTTCAGTGTTTTACTCCGCTACAATACTTGTAAGACATGACTATTTTTACAAGTAATAGAAATAACTAATAAGAATTTCACAGGAAAAGTCGCTATGACAACTCATTCAATGTTGCGGCTGTGCGGCTATGGAATGCCTTGCCGTTTGCAATACGGAAAAGCCCTTCGTTGAATTTGTTCGAGAAGAAAACCGGGGATTATTATCTCTCCCTTTAATAATTCTTAGGCCCTTCGTATATTGTGTGTAGATGACTGTTGTGATTGTTTAACTGTATGTTTTATTGTATGCATATCTATATATGTATATATGTAGGTATATACATTCCTACATACACTCTCATCTTATGTATGTATGTAAGTATGTCTATACAAATAGATAAATAAAATTGGAGTGTCTGTTTATAATATTAAAATAACCGCTTTTTACTAAATGCATATGTATACATACACGGTACATGTGCCAAAATTATTTTTCTACAGTTTTTGTCTGTCTGTCTGTATGTTCCGGGTAATCTCTGGACTTCGACGGGACTTTCACGGGCAGATAGCTGATGATACAAAACAAACGCGGGTAGCACCGCGGGGCTCAGCTAGTATAAAATATATACATTTCTATAAAAATGAATATCCGTAACATTCGGATTAGGTAGGTATTTCGTTTTTTTTTTTTTACCTATTTAAAACAAACAAAATACCAATACAAAGTTTTGCCTTTACGCTCTAAACTGGATAGTTTTTGGATACTGGATTCTATTCACTCTAAGGGTTAAAGAAAACTCAGGTTTGGGTTAAGCGCGCCTTTGTACATCTAATTTCTTTATAGCTTAGATAAGAAAATGTGTGCACAATAAAGAAGAATTAATATAGAAGAATTTGTCAGACAAACTTTAATCTCGGGTTTTTCATTAATTCATTAACTCATTTTCGGGCTTAGTTGAGTGAACAACTCTGGTTTTCGGTTTTAGGAAACAGTGTTGTGGAAACTTATATCTAGATAGGCGATTAACACACGGCACCGCGCACCGACGCGGTAAGGTCGGCAAGAGTCGGTGAGAACACCGCTCGACCGCGCGGACGGTCGGTGTACGTGTATTAGGCATCAACGAATTCAGTAGATCCCAATATGACATGAGATCCGCTTCACCGCTTACCGCGGCGGTGCGCGGTGCCGTGTGTTAATCGCCATAGAGTACCTTTAAAATAAGTTTTCTTTAATGTTTCCAAACTCATAATATACTAGTAAAACATAAACCATAAGTCGCGTTGTTGCGAAATCAATGTCGTTTAATTTGTCACATATATTATTAAATACTAGTTGACCCAGCGAACTTCGTACCGCACAACTTTAAAATTCCAGAACTTGATCGCAGCGCCACCTACCGGGTCCAATTGCGAATCTAAACCATTCCCATATCCCCTTTAACACACACAAAAAAATTCATCAAAATCGGTCCAGTCGTTTGAGAGAAGTTCAGTGACATACACACTCACACAAGAATTATATATATAAAGACTAGATGACCCAGCGAACTTCGTACCGCCCAACTTTGAAATCCCAGAACTTGTTCGCAGCGCCACCTACCGGGTCCAATTGTGAATCTAAACCATTCCCAGATCCCCTTGAACACACACAAAAAAATTCATCAAAATCGGTCCAGTCGTTTGAGAGAAGTTCAGTGACATACACACTCACAGAAGAATTATATATATAAAGATATACTTACTTAAAGTATTATTTGTTTGAAAGTTTTAAACGTTACGTCGACTCAGGTATGACGTGTAAGCTTAACTTTATGTTACAAGTCTAACTAGTACTAAGAAAAGCATTAATCCGACATTTACAGCGTTCGGCACGTGACGCCTACATCAAACACTCACAACCACAAACAAAGCTAAATATTTTAGACTTGTTTCCACTCAATGTACTTATTAAAGTGCGCTCAATAAAAGTTTCTTATAGATAATCTAAGTTAATTATGAAATAGATTATACTTTCACCCGAAGACAGTTATTAATTTCACCCGTAAGCAGAATATGAAACAGGTAGTAGAGCCACGCTGATTTTAGCACGAATGGACCGAATCGACCGAGGCAGTATTACCCTCACACAGAAGACCACCCTAAAATTGACAGCATTTGTGCTGTCTTATTTCGTCGTTGAGTGTGAGACCAGAGGCCCAACCATTCTGCATCATTCTCCCGACTTCTGCAGGCCGGGAGAATGATGCAGAAATATCTGACCAAGCCGCCATGGTATGGGTCACCCTCACAATGAGGATGGATTCTACTCATGATTTCGATCAGGCAGAGTAGAGTCACTTTGGTAGGATTAAATATAAAAAAATTATCAAATTTTGACTAAAATTCTTCTGACATTATATCTTTACTATACTACTATAACTATTATAAACAGACTAGTTGACCCAGCGAACTTCGTACCGCTACCGACCAACTTTAAAATTCCAGAACTTGATCGCAGCGCCACCTACCGGGTCCAATTGCGAATCTAAACTATTTCCAGATCCCCTTGAACACACACAAAGAATTTCATCAAAATCGGTCCAGTCGTTTGAGAGAAGTTCAGTGACATACACACTCACACAAGAATTATATATATAAAGATTTAGACACATAAAAGCTTACAGAATCCATAGATTTGTAAATCTTTTTACCATACCGTGAACTACTCACTCAAAATAGGACAAGTAAAAAGCGTATCTCTAAGTGAGGTACGTGCACATTAGACAAAGCCCGATGTGTGCCGAATTGATTACATCGAAACTTGAGAATATGTTTGTGTTGGAAACGATGTCTTGCACGGCACATTTCTGATTAGGTAATAGTACTAATAGTTTGTTTTACGCCCAGTTCCGGTATTACAAAATATTCTTTTTAGTTACACAGAGATTAAAAACGCCAAATTACAAGAAATTGATGAGCAATTGGGATTTCCTGTTTTGATTCCTAGAAAATGTTTCAAAGTTAACGGTATAACGGTTTTGGTTTTAGTGGATTGTCTATGGATCAGTAACTAGTGTCGTCACACTATTTACGATTTAGACATCGATTATCGTTAGTATTTTAACAAGTTATCGAGTAACATTTGTACTCGGCTTTTAGCAATTCGTATTTATAAGCGAACCTTGTCGATTTTAGTTAACCTCGAATTTCCATAGTCACTTAGCATTCCTATAATTTAGATAGTGCAACGGAGATTAAATTGTTTTTTTTTCTCTTTTTTGTTGTATTAGATCGATTACTGATTTTTTTTATATGCAAGCCGGGCCTTGCCTTAGTTTCTGAAGGTTAGTCTATCGTTAACCAGTTAGCTCATTTCAATCGCGTCTTCAACAGGAGATACTGCTGGCATTTGAATTTTATTGTTTAATTTAGTATTATTGTATATTATTTGTAAACATTACTTACCTTCTTGAAAATTCGTAATAAATGGTTTTTGAAATTAGTAATGGATTAGGACTCATTTGATGGAGATACAACTTAAGACACATCGACGGAAGGTCAGTTGACTTCTAATGCCAAAAAATAATGACTAAGCAAGTTAAGTATTAAATGACATTTTTGACATTTGTGACACGCTTTCAAGATTTTCTTGAAAGTGATATTTAAAGACAAGAAAAGTTCAAAAAATATAAAAGTTCTTGGTATCCTAATTAAAAACAGAAAAGCAAATTCATGCAACGTATAAGTAATAATCTTTTGTTTTACCTAAATTGTTATGTTTTATGTTCAAAACATTACTCGAGTCTGTCCAATTGCTTTTTACATTTTTTTTAACCGACTTCAAAAAAAGGAGGAGGTTCTCAATTCGTCGGAATCTTTTTTTTTTTTTTATGTATGTTCAGCGATAATTTCGTCGTTTATGAACCGATTTCAAAAATTCTTTTTGCATTGGAATGGGCGTAGCTTACAGGTGGTCCCATCGGCACCATATCGGGATCTGATGATGGGATCCCAAGGAAATCGAGGGAACTCCTCAAATATAATAGGCACAATGTCGAGATTTGGGTACTCGGAATAGTTTTTCATTGAAGTCGGTTCCTTTTTGTTAAAATTATTTATTTTTGTTAACATAAATTTTTGACTCCAAAGATGCAAGATAATGAAGTCCTATAAGGTCTAAAATAATTTTAAAAAAAAGTAAACTAGTAAGTAAGGCTACTTACCTTCATCATCATTATCATCCCGTTGCAGTCCACTGCTGCATTTAGGCCCCTCCAATGGCACCACAAAGCCCTGTCTGATGCTTTTTGCGTCCAGTCGCCGCCATCACTCTTATGTAAGTCATCCAGCCACCTGGCTAGAGGGCGCCCCACACTACCTCATATGCCTTATAAATACTACTTATTGGAAAAGTAGCTTTAAAACTGTTCATGTGTGCTTATATTCCTAAGCATATGAACTCTAAACAGATTTTTGTTCCTTTGAAATAATAATTTTATTAACGAACTGATGATAAGTAATTTATTACTGTTGAAAGTTGTATCAGTCCTAATCTATGCCAAAATATATAAATACTTGAGGGCAAATAAGTATCCTAAAATATTGTAGAAAATCATTTATTTTAAATTTAAGTCTACCAAAGTGACTACTCTACCTGATTAAAGCATGAGTAGAATCCAAGAGTAGGGATCACCATCCTCATTTTGAGTACTTACAGACAAAGCAGTATGACGACCTACACTATGGCAGCTTAGAGAGATGCTTCTGCGTCATTGGGTCTCTAGTCACCCACTCATTAACAAAAAACGTCTGCACGAATACTGTCATTTCATCATCATCAGTATTTATCATGTAATGAACTTTATGTATGTAATGAACTTTAAAGGAAAACTATGACATATTAGATGACTTTGTTACTTCAGGTGATAAGAGGCCTAACTTGTAAAATACGCTAACTTGAAAAACTTCGCACAAAAATAATAAGCAATCATAACAATTACTTATTGGACTCGGTTTTCTAATCACGTGGCATTATAAGTAACTACGGAACTCTATTATATGCGTGTTCTGACACGCACTTGGCCGATTTTTTTACATTTATCGACATGTCATCATCAGTCTTTTAAAGTACGAAAGCCACAGAGAGCGTCAACTTATTGAACGATCATCACTATTATCAACAGCCTTTCAGCCCCGGATCTAAGGAGGGGCAAACTGGTACACTATCCCCGGCGTTAGTTTCATGGGGGCGCCAAAGCCTCCGAAATATCTAACAAATGAAGCCTCTTTTCCTACAATCTCATAGGTTTTTATCAAGTAATGGAATCTTAATATAATATTTTTCAAAAACAAACTTTTCTGTTTCTATACGCCCAGTTAGGTTTTGAACACAAACTAAGTGATTTATGAAAGCAAAACGTAGTAGTATCACAAAAATGCTACTCATTGTCAGATTTAACATTTTTCTTAAACGTATCGTAGAACTGGGGCTGCAGCCTTTAACACTATACCAATCCGGCTGGTCAGCGTAGTGTAGTAGACCAAAATATCCTTGCTAAGTAGAGGTCTACTATTTAAAAGTTGTGACACTGTCTCGTTGGTCTGTGAATGTCGAGTAAATAGTCTTGATTTCGATATATGTATATGTATGTCTAGCATAGCAATAGTTTATATTTGAATCAGTGACATTCGTATGTGTCATATGTACCTGAGGTTAGGTATTGTTTAAATATGAAATTCTAATGTAAATTCAGGCAGGTAAATAAAAATTAAAGATACAAATATATTTGGAACACATAATGTTTATTTACACTAAGTAATATTCACATAGTTTTGAAGCACATTTTAAGTGCTGCTATTGTAAAAATGTTACATTAAGTATTTGTAAGTAATCATAGTAGGAACGAGAAGTCATAATCTGTGAACGCTTTCACTACTCTCAAGTAAAGACAGTTTTATTTAAAATATGTAAGCAATAATCCATAAATATTTGTCTAAAATTATAATGTCATAACCCAATTTAGTCGATTCTTGTCTAAAAAAGTTAACGGTCAGAAATTTAAGTTTACATGAAAACGAACCTGATCACAGTATTAATTAGTCGATTATATAGTCGATTCTTGTATAAAAAAGTTAACGGTTTGTAATTTAAGTTTACTTGAAATCATAAACCTGATCACAGTTTTAAGTAATTAATTTCAACTATACAAAATGTTGTAGTTATATTTAAAACTGTACAAATTCGGTACACAATTAGAAACATAAAATTCATGAAGCTTTTTAATGACTACGGACATAGAAATTGTTAGATGTTTTCAAGAAAGACATTGAATTCTACTGATAGACACATTTTATAAAGTTTTTATATTTAATACTTGCAAGTCCTCCTATAATTTACATTAGGTATGTAATATAACTATAATTGGTAGGCAAGTTATTTTGACCAATAGGAATACTAATTTTATCAAATAAATTTTAGTACATAGAAATAACGATTGGTATAACGAAGTTTAATGAGTTCTTTACATAAAGCATATAAAATTGTAAAAATCGAAAATAATTTGTGTGGTTTCGCTTTAAAATCATTACAAAGTTTACGACGTACTTCATTATTATGCAGGTAACGGTTTTAAAATCATATGAAATTACTTAGTCATTACCATTAATATACGTTCTCTATATTGCTGGTAGTTAATTAGTAGATATCCACATATTGCACTAATTTCAAATTAGTAATAACTTTACTAATTAAAAATTAGATAAGATACTATACACTTCTTTTCTCTCAGTAAGATTATAAAACTACAATTTAAATGATTACTCTAAACAAACTAACTTTACATTTATATTTACAATCGTAACATACCTATTTAGGTATTGTCACTGGCTGTAGCTGTGTAATTTTATCTTAAGTATTGCACATTCAAATGGAAAAGTATACAGTATCTACATGTTCAAAAAGTGTTACAATGTTTTGACAAACTTACATCTACTAAATAAAATTATTGATGCCTAACCAGCCAGTTAACAACCCAATTAAATAAATAATTTAAAGATATATCTATAAAATATTAAGTACTTAAATAATAAAATCAACTATCACATTTATTTCGAACGAAGCTTTATAAGTTTTGTACAACAATACACTACCATCTAATAGTATTTACAGATGTATTAAAAGTGATGTACTTTACGAAATACTAGTAATATTGAAGAAACATCTAACGTCACTAAAACGTTCATATTGAAATCTAAAACGTGTAACACAACAGTCACTTTAGTCGAATCGAACATTCGATTAATAGTCGAGTACGCGCCGATCGTAGCTGACATCAGTTGAGATCGAGCGCGAGGCCTCGTTTCATTTAGACGCGTTTACAACAAGATTTGTCGCCGCTTCCTCACTTGCGCCTATACTCATAGCTTTCTTCTTCAAAATGCCCAGATCGGTCACATTTTCTAAGAAACTTTTATGAGCTGATAACACTTTCGCGCTTTCCACATCTTTCTTCAACTCTTCCATGTCACGCTTTAGCTTTGCCCGCCTGTTCTGGAACCAGGTAATCACCTGTGCATTGGAGAGACCTAACGAACTCGCAATTTCGTCTCTATCCGCCGGTGATAAGTACTTTTGGTAAAGAAATCGTTTTTCCAGTTCGAAAATTTGGTGGTTTGTAAACGCTGTCCTGGATTTTCTTTTCTTTTTTGGCTGCGGTCTGTTGTTGAAGAGATTCAGGTGATTTGACTGACCATCTAGAACAAAAAATCATCGGATTAGATACGGCTCTTAAGTTATTAACTATGTGTAAAGAAGAATTTAGTAAGTGGCCAATTGACAAGGTATTAAAGGAAAAATGTTGCGTTAAAAGATTGAAACAAACTCGTTTATTAATTTAACAAATTTGGTTATTTTTTTTGTTACTAACGAAGTTTGCCTTTCTCTGAGGTCAACGTTGTAAGTGACGAACATCTAAAATCGATTAGCAAATCATAAATATCAGAGAACATGTTTCTGATCTCACTAAAACATTAAATAACCATGTAAATGTAATTGATAAAGTTGAACTATCATGTGTAGGTTCAGTTCTAACTTTATAAAACTAAGCAATAAAGTAATTAAAACCCAATTACGATTAAGTAGGAATCAATAAAATAAAAATAAACAAATTTGAAACAGGCCGCAATGATATCAAGCCTATATCAACGCGCTGGGCGCAGAGGTGTTACAGCAATAAGGTTTTAAGTAAAAAGTCGAGTTATTGTGGCAGAGATAGACCCCATCGTTATCAGGCACTAAAACATTAGAGTCTATGACACTGCAATAAAGAGCCCGCAGCGCTAAAATGTTACTCTCTCGTAAAAAATACTATAAAACACACCCAGGTATCGTTACTTTTTAACGAGCAGACAATCATATATACGGGCCATGCATAAAACTGTTCATTTTATAATGATGAAAAAACAATCAAACCTACAAAGTTACAAATTAAATGTGGATATTATCGTTACAGTTACAGTGGTGGCTAGTCAATGTGATGAAAATCTATTTAGTAAACCAAATAGATTCTCATAGAGATTTTAATAATTTACTACTCAACCAAGGTTTAAGGGGTAAGTGTGATATCACGTACTAGATGAGGTAATCAAGGATTAGAAGCTACTAGGACAGTTTTATGTTTATCAGAAGCTACAAATATGCTGATTAATGTGTACTACCATTTGTGTGTGCAAACCATAAGCAACGTTGTTGCGGAATCAATGTCATTGAATTTGTTGCATATATTAATAAATGAATATTTGCAATAAAATTATCTAATATTAAATAAAAAAGTAAATCAGTTACCTATTTATTTAATGTTGCCTATTATTTTTAAACCTCAATTTTATTTACTGCTGTCGCGATAACTTAAAGGAAATGACAACAATAGCGCTATACGTGCATCCGGCACATTTGTATTATCTACTTTCAGATTGCACACACATGTAATTATTTTTTTAAATTAACTTGTTAATATTTATGGTTTGACTCGCTCCGTAATCATCTTTAGTGTTTTGCACTAGTTTATTAGTTCTAGGCGTAAGTTAAAATAAAATACAATGTTGTTCAACTAACGACAAATTATAATTATAAGAATAAGTCTATTGAAACCTCATTTATTTTTAATCAATATTTTTGGCCAATAACAGATACATTATGGTCAAAAAAAGTATGAATACAAGATGACGACCTCCATACCGATATTTTACGCGGGAATTTACGTGGTTCACCACAGATATTTAATAAAAATTGCCAGTCTCTTTAACGTCCTGTCGTTAAGCAAAACTGCCTATGTGTTGTCAGATTATTGGAATTCATAACATTGAAGTTAATGTACAATATTATATTAACCACATGTAAAAAGAAAAGGTCTTGGTTTTCTCGTAACATTTTAACATTATTAATGTTGGTTTGCACAAAAGAATTCGTCATTGTCGGACGATCATAACTTTTGGAAGTTCAAATGACTCATATTAGCTCATAGACACAAAACTATTTTCATGAACTATTTTCTACCAGCTTTCAATACTAGATAATAAAAGAACTGGCAAAACAGTTCCACTTAGTTTTTTCCCAAAAATTAATTCTTTTACATTTCTATACTCGCCAAAAACCTTTGATTTTAAGTAAAATTAATACATTTTGCAATTTTTTTGTTGAATTGGCAACATTATCTTATAATCGGATTCTGTGTGACTGAGTTTCCGTTCAAAAATATTGTTTTATATGACAACCTGATTTAAAATTAGAATCCTCGTGGAGATCAAAAGAATCAATTAGTACAAATTCAGACTTGGAGTATTTAATTTGACAAATACCTTCGAATTTATAACTGGCAAGACTTTCGGTCACCGTCACTTCAAATTATGAATCGTGAAATTATTAATGTGATAAGTTTCATTTTATTTTTTATTGCGGGAAGTGACATTGCTTATTTTCAAATATAAAGTAGGTATTTGATATATTTTTGAGAATTGATCTATAATACTCTCAATGCTTTTTTGATAAAAGGTCTTGTCTGGTCAAGTCGATATTGTATATCGAGAGTTAAATAGTTAAACTTACCTAAATTAATTTTACAGGTATCGAAAATTTTATAAATTTCAATGACATGTAAAATAATGTATGTATTCAGCAATTTTGAGATTAACTAGTTGTTTTAAAGCAATAAAAATCTTTTCAATTTTTATTTCTGTCTTCAAATGACCTTAACTATCCTATCGATTTCAAAGTCCCTTAGGACTTTGAAGATGGTTGCGCCATCAACGGTGGACTACTGTATCACTATTAACTAATTGATATAAAGGTGCTCGAGCTAAAAATGAGTCTAACAGCCAGTTTAAGGCGCCCTACTCTGATAATTACAACCTACCGATTAAAGACCTTTTTATTATAAAATCTACTCTTATATTTTTGAATTAAAGTTCAGATACATGGCCGCTTATATTCCACTTGAACCGACTTTATACCGGCTGTATTAATCATTGCCTAATCGCATCCTTAGCGAATTCGGACCTCAATTAGGTTTGTATAAAACAGGCCAAATGCTAAAAAAGCGCCGACTCAAAAGACATCATTACTGTTTTTATAAAAAATATGAAATCAGTCACGGCGCAGTATTCACAATTTGAATCATGTGTTCAAGCTTTCTGTGTGTCTGTCATGTTGCATAATGTTGTCTGCATTTCTATTTTTTATGTGATAACATTTTACAGGGGCTGTCAAGGATTTTTCTCGTAGTTACACCGTTGTACTTTTTTTGGCAGGAGAAAGAATTATTTAGGTTGTAGAGATGAACATATCTCAACAATCATTTTTTATTAAAATAATACCTACTTATGGTTATAATCATGACATTCATCTCATAGTTGTGATTTTGTAATAAGGTATACCTAAACATTCGTATAATGATTGTAACGTTATTGAAAATGTTTTGTCTACATCTACTGCATAATATCATCCACCTCTCATACAAATTGTACCTCAATATAATTAAGTTTTTAAACGACATCAATAAAAACTTAAACAGCCGGTATTCATCAAAATCGCAAAGGTCGAAACGCAATAATACTGAACGCACCATTTATCAGACTTAAGCCCAATTTTAATTCTGATACTGCATCAAAAGCTGTAGAGAATCGAGACTTCCTTCATCGTTTTATTTTGTCATGCCTGTTTCTTTAGGTACTTAATTAATTCTTCAATAACATCACGTACAGGCTTGTGTGTGAGGGGCATCGGACTGTCCGTTTATTTTTTATCTAAAACATGCGTATTGTTTCGAAATCCATCGATCTTTCAAAACGAATGAGACAACAAAAGTTATTGGGTGAGCGCGCAATCGATACCGTTTAATCGGTCGCATCGTTAGGTGTCGCTATGTATATTGGGATTGTAATCAATGGAGTTGCGAGTGGTGACTGGATCGATACGCACGTAATGGTGCATTTAAAGGTCGGTTTTGTTTTGTAGCGAACTAGGGTTAAGTATGATACGGTGGAAGGGGTAACGAGCCGGCAAACCGGAGGCATCCAGTCGTATCGTACAAAATCAAAGATTTTTATGCCATTTATTCCTTCGGTTCAGGTTACCGTGAACCTTTGATTATGCTTAGCACTAGCTTTCTTATTTTAAATGTTATTGTATTTGAGATTAATATACATTATAGAACTATTCGTCTCTAGAAGTTTAGTTGTCAGACTTCTAGAGACGAATGTCGACGACTACAGACCTATGTAAGACTTCACACTCATTGTGAATATTCTAGGACTTTCCTTTATTAGTGGCAACATTGGTGGTAAATGTTTTTTTTTCTAAATATATGTTTTTAAATAATTATTATTAAATTTGTAAACAAACTAAAGTGAACATAAATTACTGATAAAATGCCTAAATATATTTAAATAAAAATTCGTTTGTTAGCTCATCATCGAATCTCATTAGTAACACGTTAAGAAAATAAGATTCTTGTTCCAAGTTCGATACCTTGCTCGCACAAAACAAGCTGGTCTACAATTCTTCAATCGTGATGTTTGAACAATAGTCTCGGACAGGTCTTAAACGATCACAAATTGAATGTCCTGTGTTACCTTTTTTATTGGACAGCTTGTTATGCGGAACCCGTAGTACAAAGGGATACCTTCCTTTTCTTAGATTGCATGCTCGTTTGTACTTGTGTGCGAAAAAAAGCGTATCTAAGTAGGATTGTACGTGGTATCCATTGATTTTGATACCCTGATTGATTAGGGTACAGGTGGTGGCAGGGTACTGATTGATTTGAACATTTGGGAGATCAAGATCGAGAATCAAATGGAGCTAAGAAAAATGCATTTTTATTTTGTAAAATTATGATTGTGTATACCTGTGAGTGCTCTGGTTTCAAACATTTATATGTATATGAGAGTCATATTTAACAATCCTACTAATATTATATCCTACTAATATTATAAACGTGAAAGTTTGTGAGTATGTGTGTATGTTTGTTGCTCTTTCACGCAAAAACTACTGAACGGATTTGGATGAAACTTTACAGTAATATAGCTTATATATCAGAATAACACATAGGCTACTTTTTACTGCAATAATCGAGATAAACGGGCGAAAGCTAGGTTATTATAAAAATATATTAAATCGTAGATGTCAAAATGTATCACTGTTTATCTCCTGTCAAAACTTCACAGGTTGATAGGGATAACACACTTGCTTAGCAACCATAATGGTATACGCGGGTAATACCGCGGGGCGCAGCTAGTTAGAAATAATTTGACAAAATTATAAATCCAACGAAATAAAACTTTGAAGTTCTAAGAACGTGTGGCACTTTTCTTTTTAAATTCTAATGGAGTATGTTACATGTATTAAGCACATTTGCTGGCTAGTCGTTTTTTGAATAAACTAGTTTTTTCTCGCGGATCTTCTCGTTATTTTATCGGCAAGCGATAGTTTATGTATTATTCTGATGTTTGAGAGGAAGTTTCATAAAATTTAAAAATCTCTTTATTAGTTTTTGCATGAAAGAGTAACAAACATCCTCAAAAACTTATATATTTATGATATTAGTAAGAAGTAGGATTGTAGTTACACGTGCTGTTAGCAGTGTTGACATAATGTAATCGAAATGCAAATTAGATATTTTTATAGCAAAAGCAACTATTCCATCCGTTTCTTCTACTAGTGTACAACATCTGCTTTTAAAGTGTTCATAAAAAATGTGTTACATTTTAACGTTTCTTGTCCTTATAATATTCAGTTTAAACAGATGTATCTAATAATTATGATTGCTTTGAGTTGTGAACTTTTTTTAATAAAACACAAAATAACATTTCCCAACACTATTCTTTTAACGTGATTAGTATGCTAAACGCATTGATAAACGCAATTACGGCTAGTATGCATAATAACTGGGTATCAAACAAAGACATAAATAAGAAAGGAAAATAAAAATAATACAATCGACGTTGTTTGATTATATGAATACGAATGAGCTCGATTTAATGACTGTTATTTCGTATTGTTTTATAAAAACCGTTCATATACCCAGTTTTAGTTGTGAACAGTCAGGTTAATTTGAAATTTCTGTGACTTGTGTACGATTACTGTTTAGAGAAATGTAATTACTCTTTCTACAGATGTTTTACATATCATTTAACTCACAACAAAGCTATATTTTTTTTTAATAGGTACGTATCACATTCGATTAAAAATATAATAGGTAGCATTGTCAAGTTAAAAAACTCAAAATATTATTACTTTTAGAAAAAAAGCGGCCAAGTGCGAGTCGGACTCGCCCATGAAGGGTTCCGTTTCAGCAAGTACATCATATAAAAGTTATTCTAGTTCGTTGTAACTTTCATCAATGTTTTTATACTAGTGTATCGATTGGATGAAAGGTAAATTGCGTGTTACGATTTATGATGTATTAAAAAAAAACTACTTACTAGATCTTGTTCAAACCAATTTTCGTTGGTAGTTTGCATGGTAATGTACAACATATTTTTTTTTAGTTTTTTTTTTTTTTTTTTTTTTTTTAATATTTAGCCTACCAAAGTGACTCTACCCTGCCTGATGGAAAGCATGAGCAGAATCCAAGAGTGGGGGAAACCACACATCACTGCCGCACATGCAGACAGCAAAGTATGGCGACCCTCACTATGGCGGCTTAGTAAGATGCTTTTTCACGCCTCGCTTAAAGGACCCGGGATCATAGTGGGAAGGAAACACGTGGGCTGGCAGTGAGTTCCAGCTTTTGACTGCTCGGCATAAGAAGGAAGAGCCGAACCGCTTCGTTCTGGTGCGTATTTCCTCTACCCTGAAGCGGTGACTTCCAAGTCCAGCACGTGTTGTCCTGTAAAGGAAGGGAGAAGGTGGGACCAGTTGGAAGAGCTCTTCAGAACACTCACCATGGTAAAGGCGATAGAGGACCGCCATAGAAGCGATGTCTCTTCGCAACTGCAGAGGCTCCAGGAATTCGGTAGTATCGGGATTGTTAATAATGCGGATTGCTCGCCGCTGCAACCGGTCGAGAGCGTCGAGTAAATATTGTGCGGATCCATCGCATAGGTGAGAGCAGTACTCCACGCAGGAACGAACCTGGGTCTTGTAGAGAAGACACAGATGTCCCGGCGAGAAAAACCGTCTCACCTTGTTAAGCACACCAAGCTTTCGCGAGGCCGCCTTGGTGACGCTCTCTATGTATTCCCGTCGGTTGAGATCCCGGCAAATATCCATACCCAGGATACCGAGCTTGTCCTGCATTGGCAGTTGAGTGTTCTGGAAGGTGGGGAGGGGAAGGAACGGAGATTTTTTTGTAGTCAGCGCGCACACCTGTGTTTTCTTGGCGTTGAACTCGACCAAATTCTCATCACCCCATTGAGAAATATGACTCAGTTTTATCACTCGCTTATTTTAGAAGTTAGAGGGGGGGGGGACACACATTTTTCCACTTTGGAAGTGTCTCTCGCGCAAACTATTCAGTTTAGAAAAAAATGATATGAGAAACCTTAATATCATTTTTGAACACCTATCTATAGATACCCCACACGTATAGGTTTGATGAAAAAAATTTTTTTGAGTTTCAGTTCCAAGTATGGGGACCCCCAAAATGTATTGTTTTTTTTCTATTTTTATGTAAAAATCTTAATGCGGTTCACAGAATACATCAACTGACCAAATTTCAACAGAACAGCTCTTATAGTTTCGGAAATAATTGGCTGTGACATACGGACGGACAGACAGACAGACAGACAGACAGACTTGACGAATCTATAAGGGTTCCGTTTTTTGCCATTTGGCTACGGAACCCTAATAAGTGACTTTAGTAGGTACAGAAGATTACTTGATATGTAATAATAAATATACTAATAGGTACAATTAAACTATACATATGTATTTAAAACACGAAACAAAACAAAAAATGATGAAAAAACTTGTACTCAATGGCCTACGAAAAAAAATATTGAGCCATTTTCCATTTCTTGAAGAAAACTGCAAAAAAACATAGATTAAGTGTTGTATAGATCCTGAAACATTAATATTCGGGCATAACAGCCTCATAATTTTAATGTTTCCTGACTTTATAATAAACCATTTAAATACAACTGACACGTCTTAGATACAAGATCAAAAACGTCAAAATATGCCCGCCATTATCAAAACAAGGTACAAAGGCGTTCCGTATGAACGGTCGGATTCTTACCACGGCCTATTTCTGCTGGCTCTCTGACATGCCGCCCGTGCCTTGTGTATACACTACACCGATGTACTGACAGACACTCTATGGTGCCGCGGTATAATGGTGCGTGACATACAACGATGTTTTTGTTTCTTAATTAAGGATAAGTATCCGGTTAAGTCATTTTTGTTAAACTGAGATTAGGGCAGGACTTGTTTATAAAAATAACTATACAAGTCAAGTGGTTTTAATATACACTAAACTTTTTGTAAGGTTTTGAAAATGGAAAATTTTCATGAATGAGAACGATCAATGACTCTTGTATTGATTTATTACTGTGTAATTTTTTAATTAACATGTGTACCAATGTGCCAGTGACATCGTATAAATTCTTGTACATGACATGTATCTTCTGACAGTTCTGATAGTAAACGGATAAAAACTTGAAAACAATATGTATGTTTTATAATGATATCGATTTAAATATATCGATCTTAATTAAATTCGATTTTTATTTAGTAACTCATATGAGTAGACGACAACCGTTGAAAAGTTTAAATTGTTCGTTGAATAGCAATAAATACGAGTATAAACTTTTTATGAAAAAAATATTCAGTGGTCTGAGTAATTTACATTACATTGAAAATGTTAAGTGATGAAAATTGCATAGTGAAAAAAGCGGTAGCAACCAATTTGACAAACGAGTGAGTTGCGGTCGAATCGAATCAGAACAATTTGGTTGGGCGCCTTCTTGGAATTCGTACCAAAATATTATTCCTAATTTATTTTATAAAACTTAGTAATTTGAATTAAATTAAAAAAGAACACCATTCTAACGATTTAAATGTTTTTAATTGACCATAGAGTAAATGACACAGATGCGTAATACGCATTTGGCACGATTTCAATATTCATGCATTATGTTATCGATAGGTATGTGAATTGATGTAATAAACTCTACGTACCTATATTGAAAGATCCATCATTCTAACGAGTTTATGTGCAACTATTAAGATTTAAACTATTATGAGTTATATGCATTAGTTTACCACCAGTATCTATTCCCACCTGCGTAATGTAGGTACTGGTGAAATATTGTACCATTTATCCATGTATATTATAAAAATTTAAAATTATTGAATCTATACCTATGCTAAGTAGTCTACTGAAAATTCTGGAAATATATTAAACTATTTACTTTTGTTGTGGTTTATGTTTAACTTTTTGTCTTTTTTATAACCGATCTAATGACTCAGAACACAGAGCATAGCGAGGTTTAATCTAATAAAACAATCTTAGTTTTCAACCACATTCTCACGGCTCCCGTTCGTCGTTCATTTGTTCACACGAATGGACATTTGGGTGGTGCACGTAGGACCTTTTGGTTTCACGGCCCGTTGGCCACCAGATTGAGAAAAAAATCAAATCATTCACAGTTCGAAATTCGAATTACATCTCTATTTGCAGTCGTTTATTTTGTAAGATATCGGTTAGTTGGTAAACCGCTGAGAAAAGCTCAACAAAGCTCATTGGTCTGTCACCTTTAAATAAGTACTGTTCTTTTTTGTCATAACGGGGTTTTTGAAATTGGAAATTGGTTGACGATTTATTTGAATGTATTCCAATCACAAATGGTTACTGGTTCGGAATGATGTAACTATGTTTTAAAATGACATGAGTTTTATTTGTAAGAACCGTTGTTAGATATTTTGTAATTATCAGTAGGTACAATAAAAGTTTGAGACCAAATCAGTTGCATCTTTATAACTACAACAATTTGTATTCGCAACAAATAGACAAATTAATGTTGTACAATATTTTGTGGTCCTTCGAGCGGGATTTGATGTTGTATTGCATGAAAGACATTCATATTCTCCGTTTCCTTGACAAATAAATTTCATGACAGTTAGATGCCCGATAGAACATGAACAGACTTATTATTAACATTTATTTTCATATTTTTCATTTATGGCGAATATCCAAACTCCAGTCGGTAGTTATAAAGAAGACATCAAATTAAATTGTTAATTAATATATATTAGTGCATGACAAACCATAACGCACAAAGGCTGTTTGGGCCCACGCCAGAATGCCAACGTCTCATTAGTGGCAATTAGTATGGCATAAATTATACGACATTGTCTTTGGCGTGTTGGCGTTCTATTATTGTCTATGATTCAAGATAATACGTAATGATTTATGTTAGGTAATATGATATTATATTTAGGTACGTAATAAAATTGTCCTAGTTACAAGATGAAATCAAATTGTTTTTAAAGAGATAATCAAAAAATACTAAGATTTTGTGAAAATGGTAGTACCTAGGTAATGTAAATAGTTATCTATTTCATTTCCATAAACCTAAATACTTAACTTATGTACAATAATACCATTTAAAAGTCATATACATACCGTTACCTAACATTCATAGATACCTGTGCAAAGTCATTGAAATTTTTGAGGCTGATAATTATTGCAATAATATTTATCAAAACCTAGTGATAAATGAAGTAGGACTTACATCATATCTAAAAAATAAAAATCCTTCTACAATAACCTAAATAATAAATACAATATAAATATTTCGGACATCGGACATATCTACTAATTTAGTTTAGATCACGCTTTTCAAATGTACAATATCATAATGAAAAGAAGCGGTACGATAATTGAACGCATTATCCTTTAAAATGTTCATATACATAAATCATAGGCGCTTACTAATTGTGCATATTACGTGTATTCACATTTAGAATTTTGAAAGCCCAGTGGTACAAAAAGAAGGCACATTGGACAAAAAACGTTGCACGCGTGGTGTACTCCGGCAGTTAGTGCATCGCCCGTGACTGCATAACGACCGATCTTTATCGTAACATCAGCGTCTTTAGACGAGATATTCGACTTGCTTAAATATAGCTGTAACTCTCCTCTTTCTCAGTTTTTACTAACAAACAAAGAAATAACGAAGTTGTGCAAAAATAATGAATAATCTCGTGATGAAAGTGCATTTATGAGATACATTGTGTGTGTTGTGTTAATTTACACCACATCAAATTGTTAGAAGTATATAGCAGTGTACTATTTTTGCACAAACGTGAAACGTATGATGATAAATTACATTGAATAGGCTAATATGACTATTAAACCACGGTGATGCAAAAGAACACTTACCAACTCATGTCATCATACCGATAACAATCTGACCTCGATTTTATTAATAGATAGGTATTGATTGACAGTAAAATCTAAATAGTTCTCCATTAGACATGAGTTAATGTGTTCGAAATTAGGCAGGTCTCACGACATCGATATTTATGTAAATACATACATACTAAATATATACATTAAGGTTTATGTACACCATAAAGATGAATATCTCCACGCTCTTGGGTTAACAATACTTCAGACAATTTTAGTGTATTTAAATGAGTATTTAAATTGTACCATATTTTCTTAGTAAATTATGGTAACACTTTGTGTATGAATAAAAAATGAACAAGTGCGGTAATTGCATGATAAAGGGTTTATTCTACATGAACCATAAAATAATGACGATCGCAAAATGCAATCTAGTTAAGTGATTCACCAGAAACTCACTTTGAAGATTCAAGGAGCTGATATGATTATGTTTTTTAAACCTCTTCAACGTCGGATAGTCAAAACAAACCATTTGGAGATCATTCAAGACACCACTTGAGTTTATTACCTCCCCTCGCTTTTATTTTCTATCTGTAACTTTTTGTCCCTCTTGACAATCGTTTCTATCCACTGTGCGGTTATTAAGTGTTTGGTGCACGTGACATTATTTTTCTTTATATTTGTAAGTATTAATTTTATACAAACTTAATATTGCATTTTGTTAGTCAAGCAAAATATAGTATTATTAATTTAAAAGAAAGCCTTTTGTTCTCTTTTAAATCAATAAAGATTAAATTATTGTTGCTCCATAGAATTATTAAAATGTATAACATGTGGGTAGTTATGGATATTATATTTATTTATTTATTTTTGTATGTAAAATTCAGCCAATATTTGTAGGCCTTGACAAAAGTGGCATTTTAAGCCGTACTGTTTAAAATGTATTTGTATTAGGTATTTCAAAATTAAAAGGTGTTTTAGAAATATCATTTAAGAAAACTACACATTTATTTAAAAAAACGTTCATGTTAACAGCTTAACTGTGCAAGCCGATTAAATATGAAATAAAGCAATTACTTCCATCAAATGCTTATTTCAAAATCGAATATGAAAAAGCAAGAATTGGGAACCGGTAGCGCTCCGTATAAATCACAGCGAGGCAATAAATGTGGGCTTGGTGCCCCAGGGAGCTTCGCCCTGCGAGAGAAATGCGCCGACGAAAACACTTCCCTTTGTCACATAATTGCCTAAATTGTTATTAGACGGAATAAAGACATATTGGTGTGGGATAAGGGGCCGTTCTACACCGATATTTATAGACTGCGAGGCTGACTGCTGTGAGAGATGATCTTTTAATAGTGTCATTCGGTACTGTTCCGTAATAATTCCAAGGATGAGGGTGAGCTTGGGTGATAAATGGTGGATTTGGGATCATCAAGTCATCAATTTGTCACGTTCTTCTGAAATAGAAATCATTGTGATAGGAACATATTTATATTTTAAGTATTTTCAACACAATTTAAAGAACAGTAAAGGTAGATTTTGAACATATTTTTGCATTTTCATTCTTAGGCATGGTCTCAAATAAATCAGAAATAGAATTGCGGTTAAAAAATGACTAATGAATATTTCGAATCTCATTTTTGATTTTATTAAAGAAGGTAAATTAACAATCTTATTTGAACCTGTAGATATTCTGTATAATAAAATAAGACTATAAATAGGAAAGCATTTAAAACACAGGGCTAATCGTTATACTAAAGGCGATGACTATAAAGACCATAGATCGAGTCCATTCAAATGATATATTAACTTTGATATGTTCATAAAGTCAATGTTAATGCAAAATATAAATCATGAAATATTCATTCATATTAATAATCGCTAAATCATTTTCTTGTTGAGCTTAGAGATGAATATCAAAATGTTCGTACAATTTCTGGCAAGTGAGATACAATGTATTTATTACTAACGATGCAATTGTCAATGAAATCTCCTCTTAATAGTTTTACGACATCCAAATGAAGTGATACTTTAAAAATATATTACAAACATTTCGACGGCCAATAACAATAATGGGATGTATATGTGTGCGGTCCAAACAAATCACTGCCATGTGTGCGACACCAAAACTACACACAAAACGTCATACTGACAGATATATTAGCAGCTCTGCATTCACACACAAACCACATAACAACTTCACTTTTAAAACAAACTGTCAAATGATATTGAGCTTTATTACTCAATAATAAAATGCAGAATTAGTTTTGCAGACTTTATAGAGCCTTACAGTAATTCAGCCATACGTTTCAATGTGGGTAGTTAAAAACTGAATAAATTGATGATTAGTGCTTCATACTCTGATTGACAAATTTATGGAAATACAATTTTTCTTTCAAAAAGGGTCTTATGAGTAAAATGTGTAAAAAATGTTGAAATAATCTGTTTGTAAACATATGTCTCTCGAGGAACTCTTGTGAGAGATGGATGGCTAGGTTCGAGTGTTAAATATGAACTGTTATTGATTTTTCTCTGAATCGCAAATGGGTGGTCTGCAAAACGTTTATTAAAAAATGTTAGAATTTGAGTAAAAAAAAGAAATTTTGAATAATTTTTTTGCATTTATCAATAAGTTCTTTTAGATAGTGTTTTGATTGTTTATAAACACTTGACACAAGTTTAGTAAGAACTCCTTCTATTCTGTGGCCATTGATTATGTTTTTCCCATGAACTAACTTGGATTATTCATATGATGAATAATAATCTGCTCTACACATGTTATTTTTGCAGATTTACACTTCAAATAATCCATACTTTATATTTTTTCATTACTTTATGTTCAGCTAATAACAAGTATAAAAGTTTGGCCGTGTGTATTTCATTAAGCCATTTTGTCCCCTCGCAAGCACATTTGTCGCACTGTGCGTATCTAATTGAGACACATTGCAACGTGTGGCATTGCCCGCCACATTAAACAACGCCGGGTCACTTTGTAAACATTATAGACTAACATACGTTTTGTTTTTTGTGAGCCAGTAGATAAATTACAGGAAATAGACAAAGAAATGAATGGAGCTTATTTAATTCATAATATTTGTTGACTTTAATTCAAAAATAAATCCATAGAGAAATGTGCATAATACTTTTTAGTTAGTATAAAATCAATATGTGAAGCGAAACTGATGAGTGATTCATGATCTTCTTTTATTCATTTATAGTGAAAGCGTTTGTTAAAACATAGATACATAAATAAAAGTAAGGTAATGATTCTTCCAATGAATATGAATTTTAAATAATCCAAGTAAGGAAGCTAATATTATAATACATTTATAACCATGGACTATGTACTTAATACAGCATACAGCTTTTATTCAATTCCGAATTTCGATTTTCACAAATTCCATTTTAAATAATCTCGTAAATAAATCGAGTTCTCACTCGCTTTATTTAAATGGAGACTGTTTGGAGGCCACAAACGGTGACAATTTAAACGTCGGCGCCGAATTAGATTTATTCCTTTCCGCGATTTATTGCTTCGGGACACCTCGGGATTTGTCGGGTGGCTTCGGTTTTCTGGAAAGCTTTTATTTTAAATAGAAAAATATTACATGTTTAGGTTTACAATTACTTGAATCTTGACAAACGTAACTGTTACAAGTAACATAAAAGTACAGAGAAATTTTATTTCAGCGAAATGCGTGAATTGTGTGAAGTTCATCAAAATTTTCATTATAAAACCATAAGCCTGAATTGGTTAATCGAGTAATACTAAATCGCCCGAAATAGGATCGAATTCATAATTCGTGTTATTGTTTTTATATAGAAAAGAACATTGAACAAAATTTGGTCCTACACCAAAACATAACTATTATTGATTACCGTAAAAATAAATACCACTCTAAAGTACAGTCAGCGATTGTCGCTCTATCATTTGTCAAGTGTGCAATTTCAACAATTCGACATCACTAGGGATGTCCAGTAACTAGGTTTGATTGTTCGAATCGATTTATCACTGGTTGTTGACAAATTGACTGTCTATTGTTTCTTAGCAACGGGTCATATTAAGCTCAACGGGTTGAAAACAGCAATGTTATAAATAAAATAGTAAACTAAGAACTCAGAATTCAAACAACTGAATTTTGAAAATTTTTGTGTGCGTTTATAATTAACGAGCAAGATGATTTATCATTATTTTTTCCTAAAGAGTAATATATAAAATAAAGTGTAAAACATGTAACTTCTTATTGTACTTGTATAGAAAACCATGATTAATATAATAGGGTAAGTAAAATAAACAGCGACGGTAAACCTATAGTGTAATTAATTTTAAATTGGTTTTTACTTTTTTATCGTGTTAAAATCCATTCGAAACCACACAAGCTAATGATGAAGGGTTGGATAAAATCTAATCAAAACAAAACTGGTTTTTGTTTAAATAAAACGGTTGCTCACAGATATTTGACAAACAGTTATTTTAACACATGATTACATGTAACTCACGTACCCTCGCGACCCCTTTAGCAAACAAATAGTGCCGATCCCTAGATTAGGGTGACAATTTGAGCGGATAACGTGGACTACGACTTGAGAGCTGTCTCGCTATTTGTAACAATTACTTCTCTACAAACACGATGGTTTAACCGAATTCTTTTGTTTATTTGTACTGTAGCTTTAATTAAATTATTTAAATATATACTTAATAGCTGTCTCGAAGCAGTCATCGTATGCTTGAAAGCATATGCTAGACTGGGGTTAATCGAATTATTAATGTATCACGAAATACTCGATTAGTTATTCGAATTAAAACGTTGTTTTCAAAAGAAAAATAGTATAAATTTATGTAGTTATTTTATGTTATATTTGTGTTTACCTACATTTACTTAAAGAACTAGTGCCAAGTATAGTGTAGATTTAGCAGAGCTCTCCTAAAGTATTTAGACGAAATAATAATATTATATTATTATTTGGAATTAAAAAAAAACAATAAACTTTTATTGTATAATATTCTACATTGAGCTTATATCTACTTTTAGAATGTTAAACATACATTTTTGTAGACTTATAGATTTTTGTTTCAATTTCATCTGTTTTTAGTTTTAATTTCACCGTTTGCCACTTTTTTACTATTTTTCCATTATTTTCATCTAAGAAAACGATAAATTATAGTACATTAGAATTAATTAGAAGATTTAGGGTGATAAGTCCACATAACTTAACAATATCTTTTTATAAAGGTTGCTTTAATCGTAATATACAAGTGATAAAACTATAATGGCATTTGCAGTACTAAAATAAACTAATGTCTGAATGCTTAGGAGTAGTGGGTAGTAGTAAGTACGAATGTTTAACGTTTGTTATGGAAACTGAAACCGTACAATATATGTATTACCGTGTGTGTACTAACGTCTGACAAAACCGTTACATAAACGTTACATAAAAATATTGACAACAAGTGTGTAAGACAAACGGAAAAGAGTAATAATTTAGAGAAGAAATTTAACCCTTATACATATTATTAAAAGAGTTAACACTTCAACAGGTTTGGCAGAATTGTGTTTTATATTTACTAATACAACATCACATTTAAGCTTCGAATGTTCACTCAACAGAGTGAAATTTCGTTAGCGCGCGTTAGCGATAGAGGGGGTAGTAGGGAGGTTGTCACTACAGGGGCGTTTTCCATTTCACGCTCCGTTCGTTGCTGATGACACCGCATTCCGGCGAACAAATGGCTCGACAAATGAAGAGAGGGCACAATCGCGGACACGCCCGCCACTGTCATAAATGTCACTTCTACTAAAGGGATAAGTTTCCTCCCGTTGCCCAAGGTTTGCTAACAAATTGATTCAATTTAGACCCTTGCCCTTTATGTACTACTTGTCGTGTTAGTAAGAATCCCCTTTAATTAACTCTGATGAGATTCATTTTGAAATGACTTGAAAAGAGGGCTCTCATTTTGGTTATTTTTCTTTTTATATTTGTAACTTAGAGCTCTGTTGCAAATAACAATGAGAATAAACCTAAAACTTACAGCAAAATATGACACGTACCAACTAGTTTCAAACTAAGCAGAGCTAGTAATGTGAAAACTACATTACCTGAAGACATACCTACTTATTATACATTTTCTTTGTACATGAACATCATCATCAACATCTTTTAGCAGTCTACTGGTGCACATAGAACCTCGCGTTACACATAATAAACAATATTAAACAACAATAAATGCACTTGTTCAATTTACGTTGAAAATATTAAAAAATGAATAGTATGATAATTATTTTTCTCTTTAAAATATGTACGAAATTCTAAAAAATATATTTTGATTGTTAGCATAATCTTTGTTGAAATAAAACGGCGTGGAGTTATTCGTAGTTTCACCAACTTATTAATATTATTATTTGTTAAGGCTAAATCATTTCTAAAAGACTTCCATATCTCGAAAAGTTTTATACTAAACACAACAATTGTTGAACATTTAGATTATAATATAATTTCGGTTTTCTTAAACCCGATATCAAATGAATAAGTTATCATTAAATGTTTAGGGTAAAAGCCGGATAGTTGCCTCGGACGGATACATGCCCCGGTTTTGAATACAGTATGTTATGAATATAAGTTAGTGTTAGCTCCTTACTAAAATGAGTAGTGACCCCCAGCAGACCATAATGACGCATAAGCCATCGGAATAGGCGCACGCGTTTTGTCCGTGAAAGCAAATATCTTCCGCGGCGGAACTTTGATGGGCGTTATATTTATTTTGGTAGGTAATTTTTATTGAATATTTTTCTTGTCGATCGTCGTTTCAGTTAACTTTTTGTTTTTTTGCATGCATTAGAGCATATATAACATTGTTTATTAAGTTTTACTGCAAAATAATAATTATTTATTTAATAAATAAAAAGGGCAAGTATCCACGTCAAAAAGGATAGTCGCCTTACTTTCTTTCGCGGATAGTTGCCCCTACAGAGACATAACATTTTCAAACAAGTAAAGACGAATTTTATTTTTTTGTTGTTTTTTCGAATGTATTGCGACTCTAACTTGTTGTAATTAAAATAAATATCTACTTAACTGTTTTATTTATTTATTCTAGATAAGCAAAATGCCTCGTAAATATAAGCGAAAACCAGGCGTGGTTCATTATATGGACCACCATCACGAATATTTCCAGATTTTTTGAGCCAGCCGGCAGCTAAAACCAGAGTGTCCCCCCCCCCTCTCAAAGTTAAACAACTTTTAGAGGGGGAGACGCCCTATTTTGAAAAAAAGTGCCCTTTAAAGTAGAATATCTCGCAAACGAATACCTAAATCATAAAATCGCCTTAGAAACCCTTTTTTTATTAAAAAAAAGACCTATATAATGATACCCCACACTATTGGGTAGCCGCGAGAAAAAAATATCATCCTCACTTTGCGCGTAGGGTGGTACCCCAAATAAAAATATTTTTCATATTTTTATTGTAGCACTTTGTCGAGGTACTTACAACACATATTAATGCAAAGTTTCATCTTTCTAGCACTTACCGTTTGGACGGTAATTCGAGGACGGACGGACGGACGGACAGACGGACATGACGAATCTATAAGGGTTCCGAGTCATAAACTTTGGAACCCTAAAAAAAGGTATTAATGAAATTTCTCGAACCTACGGAATATCCTCTCGAACCTTAGGAAAACGTTACGAAACAAGTAATCAGCAACTACTAACTCAAATTATATTTTAGGTATACCCATCCCCGCACGGGGCAAGTATCCCCCGAAGCATTTTTTACGCTAGGCTACTATCCGCCATAGTAGGCAACTATCCCTTTTCTAGGAGGTGAAATAAAACGATATTTATTCAAAACCAGTGTTACTTATGAATACAAAAATAGGCTATTATAGTAGATAAAGGGTCTATGTTTTGAGATACATGCTAAATAATTTTCAGCAAGTTCATATTTTTCAAAAATTAAGCTTTTTCGAAAAGTGGGGCAACTATCCGGCTTTTACCCTACATGTTACACAGCCAGCGTGGATTTATTTCCCCAACACAATTATTCATTCCGCATTTAATTGTTACTCGTAACCATTTTTTATAACATAAAAAAAAACTATCTAATCGTGTGCGATTATTTAAAGGAAAGAGATATTAATTTTTATTTAGAAGTCGTGCGATTCGGTGCATTAACGGGCGTTTTATTACGAGTGTCGTTTATAAATATAATATTAATTTGTTTGACAGCAACTAATAATTAAACGCGAGGCAATTATAAATGTGGGTGAAATAGGATGGTTTGACTTTTCTGATAAACATGTGTCATTTGCAAAAGTCATGAGTCGGGACCGAGTACGAGTAGGTATAAGTATAGGTGCAAATCGTATATATGTACCCTCTCCTGAGAGGAGATCCGAACCCAGATGTGGGACATTATGGGTTGTTGATATATACGTGTGTCTTCATGTGGTGACGGATTAAGAAAAAAAAGTGTCACCACACCTATTTAATCCTTGGGTGTCGACAACGGACGCAAACTATATTACCCAGGTCAACATCGCTGCAACGAGAAAGTAAAACTTAAAACAAAAAAACTACAAGTTCTAACCCGTCTAGCAAGCGTGCTATAGCAAGATAAAATTCATAAGGCTTCCATTTTTAGAAATGTCATTTATTGATATTCAAATCAGTTCTTTTAACTTAATAATTTCATTATGTTTTTAAAGTCAAATTAACCATATAAGTAGCTTAAATGATAAACTTTATTAACATAGAATGCCATGTCTTTCTGTAACGAGCCAAGCATTTCCAACAAAACATTCCTTCCACGTACTCGAGGTATTTCTTACAATTACCTACTCGTGGTATTGTGACAGTTTCTTGTGTCTTCAATAATTGTTAGTCATTCGTGACAAGTGGCAGACACCTTGCGATGCCATCACTTCGTATAAAAAACTTAGTTTTTGTTCACTTCAGTTAGATACTGACTGTACGCTTGCTTTTACTTAACTAGCGTTCTTGGGCGTCGGTAACCACTTTGGATCAGATTATTTATTTATTTGTAATTTTATGCACTTTAATACATCGGCGGACTTAATACTAATGGTTATCCTCTACCGATAAACCCCGGTGATTTGTAATTACAGGTTTTCTAAACCTACTTCAGGCACCAGTCTCTCACAAAGTGACTTAATCACTGAGGCTGTAATATTTGTAAGCGTCAACAAATTCATTTAATATAAACCTTAGGGTAGTGCTGAAAAGTTCTGTCTGTTTTTTTTTAAAGATACGTACTATAAATGCCTACAAGGCTTGAATTTTACGATATTTTGAAAACCAAACCAGAAAGTATATTGTCCCATTGTCTCTGTGCTCAATATATATTACATTATTGTAAAGAATTGCCTGAAGCGGTGGCGGCCACTTATGTTGAAAGCAAGTACATACTTAAAGTTTTAAACATATTATTTATGAACGCCATCGTTTATATATCTACTGCTCTATGGTAAAGTTCAGTAAAGCAACGGGAAAAAAAGTGTGAGTGAACAAAGCTTCGATGTATGATATTACGTCAGTAGAACAGAATGCATCCCCTTCATAGAAATTCAAATTGATATTTTGAGATGTGTGTGTATACCATACACATGTACATACGTATACATATTTGATATGAAATGAAAATATTAGATTATGAATGCAAAGATCGGACATAAGTTTAAAAAAAATACTCATTTCCGTAACAGATTGTTAGTTAGGTAGGATTTAATAATATCTATGACCGTTTGTATTGAAAAAAGTTATTTCTAAAATAGTTTCTTAAGATTTATAAAAAAGCAACCGATTTGAAATTGTGCCCAACCAATCACGTTTACCTATATATAGGCTTCTTTTATAGGATCTATAGGATCTTTTCATTGGATAACTACAAATTTCTTCGTCATTCTAACAACTGACGGTGCTTACCTCAAAAATAAGTTCAATCAAACAGGTGCCTCCCTCGCTTTATGTAAAACCGCATTCCATAAACAATCGTATCGTCCCATGACATGCGTCATTGTGAGTGCTGATGGAAGCCGCGGGTGTGCCGCTCCCGTGACACAGGTGCGTCAAAATGACGTTGCGACAATATCATTTGTCATTTGACTCCGATTCGTGACGCACTGTTTTATTCGTATCTTCGAACTCAAGATTCATGTAAAAAATATCTAGCGTCCTAAACTCGTGCTGCTATATTTAACGACATAAAGTTGATCGGGGTTAAGTAGATATAGAATCACAATACGGTTGATAAGTTGCTTACATATTTTACATGTTAAAAGATTTAAATAAGTAAGCCATATTTTTACTGGTATAATTTTCTAATGAACAAATCCGAAAATGTAATAAAATGAGTTGTTGTTTTCCTTCAGGAGAAAAACAATATCTTGATCCTACATACTTTAGACCTAATGCACGCTTGTAATTTGTTTTCAATAAAGATGGCATGTTTGCCTATCTCAAAATTTTGTTTAACTGAGGCTATGGAGTTAGGACTATACTACGCCATGCCATGCCATGCAAATTAGTCTCTAATCAAAGCCAGTTCGGATTAAACTTCAACCAGTTCAAAGATACACACACGATGCTTATCATCGCATTCCGTTTCACCCAGCCATTAATAACTCAAAACAAACATTTCAAAGTTTAAATTAACGTCAACTTATTTAATTCCCAACTCGTTTTTTTACATTTATTTCAGTATATTTCAGTTCATCGTTGAAAAATGTCGGTCGTCTTCGACATACGTTACAAGTGGAGCAAGTGACAGCCAGTTAAATGTCGTTTAAATACGCGTCATTGATTTGACGTATGGCGCGAATGTGAAAAAAAATATAATATGTGTATATCAAAAGAGTTAGTGGAAAAATTGTTCTTTCATGTTAATATACAATTAATTGTATTCAATGTTAATAGCAGGATGTATTTGTATCATTTACTTTTGTTTGAAACTATTGTGGTAGATTTTACGTACGTAGGCGGCCATTGCTGAATCCCTACAACCGTTCTATAATGTTTAGACAGATACAGAATGTAGATACAGATTATGTAGATACAGAATCAGTTATCTCTTGTATACAGTGACAAAGACTAATACTACCATGCATAAAAATATACTTGTAATTATAACACATAAGTCACTGAATTGATTGTGTATCGATTACACAGTCGACTTTACAAACAAACAAGAAATGGATATAAATAAAGAACAACCAGACTCAGAATAACAAATTGTGGATCACACGGTTTTCCCGTGTGGGATTGAACACTTAGTGGCGACCGCTATAACCACTGGCTAACACTGCAGTCGCGTCTGTTTTATTTCTTTGCGGAAAAACTTAGAGAAAATGTCTGATAAAAATCAGAATATAGTCGGGTACACCCTAATCAGTTGCAATAATGTAAAAGAGCACAAATGAGTGCTAATTAAATGGCCCAGCTTGTAACAGTTGCGAGGATATGTGCCAGAATGCCGCGGATCGTAGGGTTGCCACTTAATCAAAGTAAAAATATATTTAGAGTCTTTTAGAGTCTGCATACAATCCTCTATAAATCCTATATAAATCCTCTATTATATACCTAGACTCTAAAGTAAGTAGTTAGCACACAACAGTATCAATTTTATAAAATAATGCTAAAAGATGTATAGTAGTATTGAAGTACTAGATTCGTAGACATTACTAGACTAGACTAGAGCTAGATTTTGAAATAATTTGTTAAAATATGTTACATTGTTATAGGTATTTAACGTTTTCTTTAATCGATTCGAAAGAGTTTATAAGTTTTCGTTTTTAAAGCAAATATTTGCGTGAAATTATTACCTATACAAATGAAAATAAATAGGCCGACTAATTTCAACAAAAACCAAAAAACATAAAATTCTGTTATTTTCGTGTTTGGTGCTGGAAAATAATAAGATTGAATTCAATTTAATAGACTTTTTACACCAAAACCTGCAATTGGATTATATTTAAGTGACTGAATTAATGACGTACTCGCAATACTAACATATTATTTAGTTACTTGTGACAACCCTAATCAACAGTTAAACCTGTCGAGATCATTTCACCGAGATAGCACGGATAGCCAGATTCAGACATGAGATTTGTTTCGTACAATCTGTTAACTCGTGTATTTTAGGATGTTAGTCGAACATCTCATGAGAATACGAGAAACAAAACGTACATTATAAGATGTCAATGCGATTACAAGATATTCATGAAACTTACTTAAGAATTTTATCTAAACAATGAACTCCATGTAGAATGGAACGTTAAAAGAATGGAGTTACATAGATACAGATTTTAAATTTAATTTTTTTGAGAACTTGGTCTATCTATTCAGAAATTTCTTTGAATTCTAAATTCATTTCAAATTTTCCAAAGGAGTTTTTAATTAAATTTTAAGTAAAAAATATATAATTTTGTATCTATGTATTTTGCAATTTAAATTTTGACCATAAAGGCACTTTCAATTCTTGTTGACTGCAATGTATACCATACCAACTTGTAGGACTAGTGATTAGTGCTACAGACTATTAAGCCAGATAGTTCAATTTCCACTGTGTGCTGAAGACTATCATTTCATCTGTATCGGGGTGTAATGTATTTAGGTATACATTTTCTAATAGCATTTGGTAATGTAAAGTATGTTTGTCAATAGTCTGGTTAACATAGCCCAGGCTTAACCTTGTTTATGATCAGATGACAGTCTATGAGATATGTCAAGCTATTAAACGGCACTTGTACTAGTGTGTTAACTTATTAAAAATCATATCGAATTGTCCTAAAGCATATTTCCTTAATGGTTCAATAAAACACTAAGAAGGGATTGTGCGCCCTCGTAAAGGGCCCCTTTTGCACGTGAGTGTGGCCAATATAATATTTTACGAGACACTGACTCGTATGCTTGCTGAGTAAATCAGATGAAAACTGATTTTTATCGTCGGTCATCGACATGCTAACAACCTTGATGAGAATATATGACGCGAATAATCAAGAATGTTATTTATATGGGGGCTTGATAAAAATGTCTGACAGTCTGCTTACAACTGCGTTCACAACTTTTTGGAACTAAAAACAATGATATACCTAAATGTATAAACACGCAGATATTTATCTAAAAACGTTATCTACGCTTTATGATAAAAAAACTTATTGACAGATGTGAAAAATTACAACTTGAATTTCGAATATTGTGTTCATAATTCCACAAAATGTGTGTGGTTTTTTTTATAAATAAAGGTGTTTTAAGTTAATTTTAGGTGATTATAATACCTAATGTATTTATTTAATATGTAATAAGATGAAGTGACGTTATCAGATGACTTCGGATTGAGCAGAATACAACGCACCATATTACTTGTTTGCTCCAATAAATACACTACTAACATTGCTTTGTTTAGTAACATTTATCTATTAGTAGATAAATAAAGTGTTCACATAACATCAAACAACAAATGAAAAGCCAGCGCTATTCAGTAAATATTATCAAAAAAGATTATCGCCAATAATTTATATCGCCACCGTACCTACGCGAATCGAACCAAAAAATCCAGCAGCGAAATGATCATCTAACCAATTTATGGTGTAAATAAATTTCCCATTGACAAATTTCCTTCAGCGTTGAATTCCTGACTGAACGTAAAACGTACAACACAGAGCGTATTAAGCCGCCCGACCGCGCGCGAACAACCGCGCCATTGTGGCCAACTTGTGTTATTCCGTCATTTTCCGAACCACTACGCAATATTGACGGATTTATCGGCATCACTGGCTATTCTATTTTCATCTTTACCCCCACTATTATAGTGTTGATTTTTATTTTTCCCGCCCGTTGATGATCTCTTTGTCCCGAGTCGGTTTCGTCTTTTGTTAGAAGGTAATAGTTTTATATTTGTTTTAGTAGTTGCGGTGTGTTTTCTGTTCTTTTAATAAAACGATTACGTTGTTGCTGCTGTGTGGTTTAGGGCAGCTTACAAAGGCGTTAGGGAGGATTTAAGCCTGATTGTGACGTGTAAGTTTACCACTGGTGGGATATATTTTGACTGGAACTTCAGGTGAAATGCTATTGAGTTAATACTCTGTTCACATGTTATTTATTTTTCATTTTGAGTTTGTTTTGAAATGCAAACATAGTTTGATTGTGTCAGATTGTAACTTAGATTATTGATCTGTGAATAATTGTAGAAAAATAGGTAGTGAATATATAATTTATTCACCACAAGTGTTTTATAGTTTTAAAATGCTAATAGTTAGAGTAATTGAAATAAGTAAAAAGGGACGCAATTGTTTTTTTTATTAGTGTTGGGCAAGAGACAGACAAACAGACAGGTGACTTCCAGTAGGTACTCATGGTCACCTGCGATTCAAAAAATAAGTGCTTGGCCATATTTCAACCTCCCCCTTGACTCCATTGCCTAGTATGAATATTGAGTACCTATCGATTCTTTCGCAAAACTTCAGGGGTCCTCAGTAGGGACCCTGAAGGGATCCAAGAAGTATCCCTCCTTTGGTAAAAAAGCAATGCGAGAATTGCTTGACATCATTTTCATCTGCATTAGGAGGAGCCAAACTCGAGCACAGTGGTGTTGAGGTAGAGGTCCATGTCCAGCAGTTGACTGCGAAATGCTATTAATGTTGATTTTCATCTGAAGTAACTACAACTACAGATAGAATGTATGGAAAAATGACCGATGGACCGATTTCCAACAAACGTAGTTAAGAACACTCCTTAGTCCCGACTAATTCACTTTTCAAACAAAATAAAACAGAATTAAAATCTATTCATCCGTTATCTACTCGGGAGTTACGATGTGATAGACATACTTAACATACATACACACACCACAGGCACATCAAACTTATAACACCCTATCGTTTTTCGTCAGGGATCAAATATTTATCAACCAATAGATTGCATGCTTGTATAACTTTTTAATAGACCAATAGATTTTTAGGCGATTGCTGCTAATTGCTAACTATGGCCCATCAACAAGAGTTGGTGCACATGCTTGTTGATAGCCATCAACACACGCGAACTGAATACATGCCACATTCAGATGTAATAACTGATAACTTCATAGAACGATTATCTTCCCCACAATGTATAATAATTGATAACTACACAACTATCGTCATTTTTGATATTATTATTTTGATACTAACTTTAGTCCGCGGCTCTGACCGCGTCTATATCGGTTCATCATCCTCCTAGCCATTATTTCCAAGTGTATTTGGGGTCGGCTACTAGTTCAACCGGTTTTAAATGAATTTCAGTTTTTCCACGGAGTGACTGGCATCGGACCTCCGCAACCCTAATGGAGAACTGAAATTCGAAGATTGAACTAGTTGTCAGTATATTTGAGGGCACTGACTTCCCAATAACGATTGCCATAGATGTTCATGACAACCGGGACCCACGGCTTTACGTGCTCTCCGAGGCACGGGCGTGAAACACCGCCAAACTTCCAAACTCCGGGCAGCTACTTATTAGGAATTTCCTAAGAAAATCCCAAAAACTTTTTGGCCCGACCCGGGATTTGAACCCAAAACCTCTTGATTAGCAGTCGTATACGCTAACTACTAGACCGACGAGGCAGTTATATCGGTTATTAGGGTAAAAAGTATCCAATGTCGTTTCTCAGACTCTAGACTACTTGAGTACCCATTTCATTTAAATCGGTGCAGTACTTTTGGTTTGCAAGCGCGACGGACAGACAGATAGAATTACTTTCGGATTTATAATATTTAGGTAACGATTACTAGTGCAAATAAAACGTGGGTAGGTGTAATTTTAATAAATCATTAAGGTATTTAGGTATTGAAACTGTGGATGGGTATTTCCGGTTGGCTTTTTATTGATGTTTAATGTCAACAAAGTTATTATTAAGGCTGGATATTAATATGAGTATCTCATTATGTATAATATAGATATATAATATAGGTATTAAGATTGCACGGTTGGCCTAGTGACTTAAACGGTCGCCAGGTCGCTGTCTATTGTACCAAGAGTTGTGGCATCAAATCCCGCATGGGATAATACTTTAGGTGATCTACAAATTGTTGTCCTGAGTCTGGGTATTCATTGTGTCAGTGTATGTTTGTAAAGTTCCTAGCGAGACATGATGTATACTCATAATGCGGGAGTTGTCTTTATTAATGGATTTTGTGTATTAGCCTCCATATTTTTATATAAATACCACAAGTTACAACTAAAGCATTATCTTTACAAAACATCTGTAATTAAAAGCATTAGCACACAAAAATCACTGAACAACTGGTCTCCGTTACAAATGGAATCGCAAAATGCGCAATCGCGCTGAAGCGAAACAAATCACCCCTTACAAACATTACCAACAGATTAGGGGTGCAATATTATCTTTAATTTAACTAAACGCAGAATTTCAACACCCTTTTTATTGCAATTCCTCGTCTGGATGTTGACACAAGCTTTAGTGCGAAACCCATAAACCTTTTGTCAATTTATAAACGAGATTTGTAATTGAACCTTTATCAATAAAAGACTGCGTCGAGGAGATTGCTTTTAGCAATAAGGCCGTCCATTGCACATTAAATATCATTCGTTTTTGTTCTCTCTTATAAATCTGTAATTTAATGGATAAATAAAAAGATTTCTATCTATCATAAAGAGTACATTTCTAAATTTAAAAAGAAACAGTCTGACATTTTTTCTTTTTTCTGAAAATCTTTATACATTTACATTTTAGACTCTTAAACAAAACACCACATTATAATAAAATAAAAGTTTCGGACATCTTACACACAACGCTATCTAGTCCCAAACTAAGCAGAGCTTGTATTATGGGCACTAGGCTTATTTTATACTTTTTTTTGTAAATAAATATATCTTATATAAAGAAAACTCCCCAAACTCCGAAACAAATATTTGCAGATCATACAAACATTTATTCCGACTAGGGAATCGAACCCGAGACCAGATTGAGACACAGTAGTCGAATTCACTACCACCCACTGCGCCACCGAGGCAGTCAATTGATATAAAACATTCGAAATTTCATACACACACATAAACGCATTAATCTTAGCAGTGTAGTACAGAGGCCCAATTCGGCTTACACTTTGACTGAGGGGAACGCTTGCATACCTATTGCTACTTTCTACCGTGTTACTCTATGGTTCAATCTTAATGAATTTTAGGAGTTACCAGCTATACAATCCTGTTGTACTTCCACGAGATGCAAAATACAATAAGGATAGTGAAGCAATGTATAATGAAAGTGTAAGATCTTTGAACAACTTGTAATAAATAAAGCAATCTTTATTACAAGAGGCAGTCTCTTTATAGCCAGCCCGTCTAAATAAGACCCACATTAAAGCTACCGTTAATCCCCTTGGTAACTGCAGAAATAAGACTAGGTTAGGTAGGAGAGCCACGCTGATTTCAGTACAAATGGGCCGGTTCGATCGGGGCAGTACTACCCTCACACAGGAGACCATCCTATTATAATAATGACAGCATTCTTGATGTCGTATTTCGATGGTGAGTGTGAAATCGGAGGCCCAATCATTGACCAGGCGGCCATGGTACCATGCTGCATTCTTTACCCCCACAATGAGGATGTTGACCCCTACTCCTGGATTCTACTCATGCTTTCCATCAGGCAGAGTAGAGTCACTATGGTAGGCTAAAATGTAAAAAACAAACTTACATTCCCAAAAGTATCTATTCACTATGTCCTAAATTATGTAATTCTTACATAAACAAAAAACATATTTACGTTGAAAATCAAATAAGAATTAGTTAGTAGAAAAAGTCCGCTGCACAATTAGTGGACATGTTCGGGCGAGTCGCGTGCCGTGTTATCGCGCAGTGATCGGGACTTAGCACGACACCGCGCGACAAATCACTGGTATTACGAACTAGCACCCATTAGCGATGTATATTTCAGCCATTGAGTGGTCAAATGAAATGGCCATGGATCTTTATAGCATATTATCATCAACTATACCTAAAATAATACCTACCTAGGCAGAGGCAATAGGAATGATAACTGACAAGTTAAATCCGTCACTCCTTACTAGGTAATCGTGAACGAAGGTATTAATTATGAATTTGTTTTAACATTTAGCTAGGTATCTTTGTTAGTTAGAAACCAAAAAGGAGTACAATAGTTTTTGACTATGTAGGTATATAGTCTATATGTGATAGATAGAGCTAACATATAATAGTAGATACTGAAAATTTTACCAAATATGAAAAAAATAATTATATTTTTTTAATAAAACAAAAATCAATATGTTGTGCCTTTGTAACTACAATCATACATAGAAATGTATCTATGTATCTAAATGATAAGATATAATAAACAGTTAATTAAAATTGGTAATATAGGTATAAAAACTTTTGCCAATTTCTTCATTACGTTTTATACTAAGTCAAATGTTTAATAAGCTTTAATGTTTAGATTAAATATTCTCTCAAGCAACTGTAAATAAGAAACTAAATATATGGAGAGATTATATTCAGTTTCAGAAACCCTTAGGCAATAAGCTTTTTACTTCAGTTGTATTTAATAAAGTAGGAAGGTCGAGCAGTAAAGTTTTATTCGTCAAATAAAAGGTGAGAGCCGGCGGCCCAACCGTTGCATATATTGTCTGATTAACGCACTGTAGAGCGGTATAGCCTGCAATAAACGGACCAACAACACATTGTACACCTCCCACTGTACACAAACGACTTTTTCAACGTCCTACACAAATATTAGGCTGGACACACACCGCCCGATGAAAAAACAGATAACGAGTTGCACCGCTACCGGTCAAAGATGCCGCCCGTGCCGCCGGCCGAGTGGGGGCGGGGCGCGTCACGCGTAAAACAAACTGACGCGACTCGAGCGACCGAAACACAAATATCAGGCGCCCGCGCACCAGAGCGAGACACCACTAGCCCGGTGTACTCACGGCTAATTTAAAACTCCAAAATAAATTGATGGTGAACTCAAAACAAACAGATATGGCTGACAAAAAAGGACGGCCGCATACGAAATCTTCATTAGTGAGCGAGCTAGAACAAGGGCGCCGGCAATTTATAAATATCAAAAGCAATCGCGAACGTGATTCGACATTAATACTTTTCAAAAAATCTCATTTCTAACTCATTCGCCGGCAATGATTTTCATAAAACAAAACAAAACAGCATGACTGGGCGAATCGTTCTCAGCTGTGGTGGTTATGAGCAAATTGAGGCCGTTAAAATGAAATTATCTCACAGTTAGTCTTAGTAGGTTCATTTCAAAGATTAATTAATAGCGTAATAAATCTGTAGAAATCTAGTGAAGAGTTAAATAAGCTTCAATAGTGTAGGTGAATCGATGAACTTCTGTCTTTACGACAGTAATAACGGCAGGCGTAGGATTATGTAGGTACTAACCCAGGTGGTAACGGTAAAATCTAACATAAAATTTAGATTGAACACTGAATATAATCAGACAACCTCACTATTCGTAATTATTTCATTTACGACGCTGGTTTTTTAGTCACCATGAAGTTTCTGCGTCAATTCCGCGACCATGTAGTTCAATCTTTTATTTAAATTTAATTGAATCCAAAGCCATGGAAATAAATCTAAAATTATCTGGTCTCAATGTTAATCTTTCCACTACAAAGTCAACTTGTCATGGTCATGGAGTTATAAGATCTTTCAAGTTGATAGAATAGGTACCTATTTTTTTTTTCATTTAATTCTACACTCATATACACACTCCTGTCATATTTTCAAAATACAAGATGAAACTAAATAGGTAGGTACGCACACGAACTTTTTTGACGTTATCGAACCGTACAAAATTGCTGATAATTTTTTCGTTCCGTTTTTTGCTCGAGTATGGCGCCAATATTTTGACAGACGAGCAATGAGGTAACACTAAACAGACATCAATGTTACCATGTTATGAAACATTGCTAAGTGGTAGATAAGAGGCCTTTTGCCTACCCGCCTGTGTGATCCTCTCTTGATCTTTATGTAATGGCCAATAATTGATTTATTTGAGTATTATTGTGTAATGTAATTTGATTTATGAGTTTTAAGTTAAGAGGCTATCTTATTCCAATAACATATAAAACCTATGTGAATGCTGGTACTTAAAATGTATTTACGGATTGAAATGAAAGTGTTTCTTTGAAACCAAAACACATTAGGTACAAGAAGCAAATTAGTCCAAACATGAAAAAATCTGTTATGTATTTACGATTATGTAACTCTAATGACTTTGTTATCAAGTACCTACTTACACATTAATTTTTAAAACTCTAAGAATGTTTCTTAGAATATTTAAACACAATTTATTCTGTCTTCACGTAAAAAAAACTTCCTAACATAACAATTTGTTTCAAAATTCTATTTGACCTATTCAACTGGGAGCCGCCACCCACTGCAGTGGGACAAAAAATCCGGAAACAATATGTCCGAATGTCACGACAATTGCATAACTATGTTTACTTTGCAATAAACTAAACCCAAGTGTCACGACCACACGTAAGCGGCCCAACAGGCTTCGAAGTTCAAATGTTGTACAACAAGTTTTTGCCGCCTAAACACAATTGGTCACAGATATTTTTTTGCGAAATTTTTGTCATTTTTGTAATACGCTGTAACTAATAAACGCATGGTGGATTAGTAAAATTGATAATTTGCATGACGTTCCTCTTTTAACCATTGAGAATATTTTTAAATATTTGTTTGGATGTTTGTATTAAATTATTTTCATGTTATTAATTATCAATTTTTATTGCGTGATTTAAATGACATAGTAGTAGACACCTATTTGTAGTTATAGATAACAATGGAGTAGGTACCTAGTTATACTAATTTGAATTCTTCTAAGTGGATTCAAACTTCACCAAAGTATAATTGTATAATTTAACTCTCATGATCACCCCACATGGGCAGCTGAATACCCAAGTAGTACTGTGTAATATAGAGGTTCTTGCGTTTAATGATGGAACATCTTGTACTGCCGGCAAATTGGTAACCCGACCCAGAGACCCACCCGATGTGTGAGCGCTTAGAAGAGGGCGTTATGAGTGAATTCACTTGTAGTTTGGCGTTTTCATAACATTTTATTTGTTTAAATTTTGTGCATTGTGATTTTTTGGCTAGTTAGTTATTTTGTTGCATTTTGTACAGTCTGTTTTAAAATGAAACACGCTGTTGGTATTGAATATTAATTTAGTGACAAAATATGCAGTACCTTTAATCAAAGTGGATATCATTTATAACGAGCAGATAGTGATTTTATAATTCATAACTTTTTAATCAAAGTTTGGAGTAGGGGGTTATAATATGTTAAGTACGCTAAGTAATTGTAATAGCTATTTTGAATTGTGCAAACTAGACTCAGTCTAGCTCATTTGATTATAATAATTTATTAAAATACAATAAATATCAAAAATATCAAACACACATATATTATGCCAAAAAGGAAACGTAACAAACGTATCAGATGTAATTATTTTCCTCGGTTTTTCCCTAACAATACAAAATATCCCTTATCAAGCTCACATTAATATCACATATTACGTAGAGGAAACAAAACGTCGCGTAAGAAAACTCTGGGGATCAATTAGAGCATGTGTATTACCGGTAATGAAGGTAGAACAACTTGTAGTAATGAGATACAACTTGATACTCCGAGTATGAAACCCCTCCGAGTTGGCCTAAGGCATGGGTAGTAAGCGTTTTTTTTCCTATGCTTTAAATGTGTTTCCTTCCTACTATGATCCCGGGTCCTTCAAGCGGGGCGTGAAGAAGCATCTGACTAGGCCGCCATAGTGCGGGTCACCGTGTTGCATTGTCCACATTGGTAATGAGGACGGTGACCACCACTCGTGGATTCTGCTTGAGCTTTCCATCAGACTGAGCAGAGTCATTTTGGCAGCATTAGATAAAAAAAAAAACGAAAAGATGCAAAGCACTAGGACTAGGATGCCATGGTTTTAGTGACTATATATGCTGGATTTTAGATCAGGCAGATTAGATAGATACTTGTAGGTGGATAAAAACTCTTTGTTTACACATCTTATTATAGATTTACAATAGAGAATATTTTGACAGGCCTAAATATAAAAAAACTGAATAAATACAAGCGAGTTTGTTTTAGTATTATATTTTTAGGAATGATACGTTTTATTTAAGTATAATTTGTCTGCAGAAATCATTATTAAGTTTAAGGATTTTTTTTGTTATTAACATATTCCGCACGTGTACAAAAATCATATTGCTAAGATTTATTCATTGTCATTTGCCACTTACCTACTATTAATAAAATTAATAGATAGTTAAGTAAGTACTATTTTTATTCATTATGGTGTGAAATCATTAATACATTATAGATTTAATTCCTTGATAAATTGATATTGTGTATAAAAAAGTGTGTCAAGTATAAAAATCTCTTCTAAACTTGCATTCATTCGTTTAATATCGCCTTTATTCTACATGTACAACCTGAACAGTGTCTTGCTTAATTAAATCGCTTTGCTCTTATTAATAACGTACTACGCAATAATTTATTTCAAACTAGGATAACCTTTGCAAGCGAAGGGCTCTGTAACCCGTATCCACCTAACGATTATCATATTGGGAAGAATAATTGGGTTTGTTAACTATTCTCTACGACCGTTATAATATTCAAGTAAGACTCGTCATCATCTCGTAGGGCTGATATAATGCCCTTACGTATATTCAATTCTACTAAATATTATTACAATAAAATTATTGTGTTTATTTTTAAATATTAATATTGCCTGCACGGATGGTGTTATGAGGTTTCAGAGTTATAATGGAACTGAGTGTCTTGAGCTATTGTTCTCTATGGCCTATGGGTAGCGGTAAGTACTCACTATTAGTAAACCATCTCTGCATTTGCCCCGTTTTTCTATATGATTTGATATAGGTATGATGATACTTACTTGTGCATTTATTTTAACTTTATGAAACAAATTTACATAACCACTGTATTTTATTACACATAAAAATGAAATATTACTCACAGTTTGAGATTTTTTTTGGTATGGCAACAAAAATCCTCAATCATTAAACTAATTAAAAAATCTTGAAGTTTTTCATACCCTGTCGCTGACTTCGTTAGCAGGTTGCAATAAAAACCACGTTGTAAAAACGTCATTATTTCATTGTTTTTGTAAAAAATTAAAGGTATTATAGATATCGTAGCTTACATCGAACGTTCAAGGCTTAATAATGCGTCCTGTGGACGCCATCTTTAGTGTCAAGTTATGTGACGTAGGCACGCGATTTCATGCTTGTGGCTATAGTTTCCTTTTTAGGGTTCCGAAGTTCATAACTCGGAACCCTTATAGATTCGTCATGTCCGTCTGTCCGTCCGTCCGTCCGTCCGTCCGTCCGTCCGTCCGTCCGTCCGTCCTCGACTTACCGTCCAAACGGTAAGTGCTAGAAAGATGAAATTTTGCATGAATACGTGTTGTAATTACGTCGACAAAGTGCTACAATAAAATTATGAAAAATAATTTTATTTGGGGTACCTCCCCTACACGTAAAGTGGGGATGATTTTTTTTTCTCGAGGCTACCCCATCGTGTGGGGTATCATTAGATAGGTCTTTTAAAAACAAAGGGTTTCCTAGACGATTTTTTGATTTAGGTATCCGTTTGCGAGATATTTCACTTTAAAGGGCACTTTTTTGTAAAAACAGGGCGTCCCCCCCCCTCTAAAAGCTAAACGGCTGGCTCAAAAAATCTGAAAAAAATCGTGATGGTGGTCCATATAATGAACTTTGAAGGAAAACTATAACCGATTAGATGACTTTCTTAGTTCAGGAGTTATAAAGGCTTATATGGTAAAATGCGCTCACTTGGAAAACGTCATACAAAATTAACGTAATAATACGTAAACATAACAATTATCTATTGGATACGATTTTAAATCCACATACCATTATAGGTGACTGAGGAACCCTTTCCTGTGCGTGGCCTGACACGCACTTGGCCGATTTTTTAGTTTAGGGCATAGATAACGCAATATCTAAGGCTTGTTATAGACGTCTAGCAAAATGAGTTATAAAATTAACGGGACTTCACACCAGGATTTCAATAGACAATAAATAGAATAAAAGTTTTTATTTCGTTTCAATTTTGCCAACTTCATTAATATTATTCAATTATTTTTATTTTTTATTTTTTTTATTTATGACTTTATGCACAAATGTGACAAAGGCGGACTTAATGCCATGGGCATTTTCTACCAGTCGACCTTATGACTTATGATTAAAGTAAAGTAACGGAAAAGGTACTACAACATTTATAATCTGTAATGTATTTGTTTAAAACTGAATTAAAAAAATATATATTTAATTCTTGTCACTATAACTGGCGGTAATTTTCCGGATTTCCGTTTCTGGAATTTGTATAGATACAGTTATTCATTTAAGTAGTTGTAATTTAAACAATAATCCATTAATTTAAATACATAGTAACAATTTATCATCATCTGTTTTTACATGTATACAAGCGTCTAAAAACAAGTTTTATGCATGAAATCCTGATTAATCAAGTTTCTTTTATAGTTTATTAATATTTTATGATTCCATTGAGCTAAATAGCCGTAATTTTCCCAAACCATGTTTTAATATAAGTGGCTTTGATATATGGCTGCGATATACGAGGTTAATATTTCAATATCTTACTAATCGACGCAAAACAATGTTATTAGCGGTAATGTTAAGACTGAGAAGGCAAAGGCTTGCTGCCAATGTTGCCACTTTACAAAATTAAACAGCACTTTATTAATATTTTTATAGGCCGTCTTAAGTTTCCTTTTGAGTAGGTAATTTATGTTCTCAAAAAAGTTTTTCATCCGATCGACGTTTAATATTTAAGACTCGTTCAAATGCTTTTTTTTCCAGTTTTTAATCCTAACAAACTACTATGCTCTATACTCTATCCTACATAGATTTGAGAGACTGAGTTTTCAAAATTATAGGTATTCAGATCAATATTACTAATCTATGGCTAAGAAACATCAAAACCTTTTTTTAGTTATACATTAAAACTGTGTCATAAGCATAAAAACCAACGTATCCTAAATAAGACCATCCAAGTTTATCGTAATGTCGCCGTAGAGATGTCACAATGTATGTTACTTTGGTCATTATTATTGGAAACTATTAACCAATAATGTCTGGTAACCAATGCAGATACTTTAAAACGAAATTACCCTGTCTTAACATACCGCCTAGCTTTTACAGAAGGTATCAATTAGCTTAATACCTTCTTTATAGGCTAGTATATTCCAATTCCAGAAACCAACCTTTTAAATATAACATAAAACAATCAAAATTGTACTTTATTGCACAGGTAATACAGTTATAATTAACTGTAAATATAAAGTTGTATAGAGTTAAAGCCCTTACTCACGTGTCCGTTTTAAATGGGATCCGGGATAAAATTACGGATACCAGTTGAGGAATTTATTTAGCCAATTCACCTTAATTTAATGTTAATAGTGTAACTTTTAAATAAAATAGTTCTTATTGGGATATGAGTAAAACCTTATTGCCGCCAATAGTATCTAAATTAGAACTGGTAGGTACACTTAGTATTTTTATGGAAAGGTACTTTTAAGAATAAACACAAATTTTATTTTCATTGAACATTGACCGTTGTCTTTTTATAGGATTTTTTATTTTTGAGACTTCACTTAATGATAAATGATGATATACATTTCGGTGTCTTTAAATTTTATTAAAATCCTAAATGATATCAGTAAAGTACCCAGTGGAGTTTTGTCATTTATTGTTTCCGTCGCGGATTTCGTCGCCAACTTGCCGCTACTGCGGATTTGTCCGTGAGTATGGGCATTAAGTGATCTAGTGGCGAGGAGATCATGATCGAACCCTGAGGCTACTCATTAAAGTGAACTAACGATGTAATAGCCGCACTTGTTGCCGCGGCTAAAGTACGATATTGGATAATTGTGGAAATGTCCAACCGTTTGCCTTTTGAATCAGACGGCAATTTTGTTGCTCTAACGCGATTTTAAATGTTACCATTTGTTTCGTAACTATTGAGGAGTGATTTTAAGTACATTAATAGATCAATGACTTTATAGTAGAGAGGTGCTAGTAATAATTTTGCTTTCAATAGTTTTTTCTTTATGTATTAGTTAGGTATTTGTCTGAAGATTTTGAATCTGCTGATACTTATACCTCCATTTCAAGGAGAGGCCTATGTCCAGCAGTGGACTGTTAAGGGCTGTTGATGATGATGATGATATTTATATACCTATAACAAGTAGCTAATATTTCTAGTATAGTTTAACTGATTTTACCTGAATATCAGTCTTTTCCCGGAGCGCCTGGCATCGGACCCTCGCAACCTTGAGGGGAACTGAATTTGATAGTTAGCTAATGAGCTAGCAGTTTGTGTTTTTAGGTACAGACTACTTATTAACGATTGCCCTAGATGTTCATGACCACTTAATAAAAATCTAGATAACTATATAGTATAGTCGTATAATATAAAATGGAATAACGAATAACCGCGATATAGCAATGCAATAGATATTAAAATTAGTCTTAGTTAATGATAAATTTATACGATGAATCATGTATTAATTTGATATTTTTATTTATTTTTGTTTTGTACCAAGTGCCCAAAATCGATCAGAGTGGTGCATTTGGGCAATGAGAGAGGCCTATGTCTATCAGTGGACTGCGATGAGGTGATGATGTTGATGTACCAAGTTGTATTTTACTTCAAAACTTACGGAACTGGACCTTCCTACATACCTATACGTTTGCAAAATTTTATAACTTACCCTATTTTATATGAAAACAGCTACATAATACATAGACAATACGAAGAATCACGCGAGACTCATTCCTAATAGGTATGTGGTACACCATGTAAGATAATAAGCGCTTGTTGGACTCAATTGACTTGAAACGAATTGAAAACAAAAAGTTAGTTGTAGAATTTAGTAACAGGTTCTTATTTCTTTAGTGATTTTCGTTACCGACTCTTACGTTACAAATTTCCTTTACCTATTTACTATTTGACAATTAATAATTTGCTGAAGTTTTGGTTTCAAATTATAGATATTTTAGAATTTGGAATAATATACCTATTGCGTGATTTGTTAATTTTAAAGTTATTAGCCACTTATTTACTCTCATAAAAAATAAGTTTAAATTTAACTAGCTTTTTAAAATTAGATACCTACATAGTAATGAAATGAACTTTTCAATGTTAAGTTAACAAACAGACACTGCAATCATTCTAAAACTGCTATAAAACCTACTGCTATAAAAACTGCTATTTCTCTGCTCTAAATTATTACCTAATTGAGATTTTGCACTTTACCTGCGACAGTAAGTTCGTCGAAGCCACGCACTTCGGTACAATGTCGCTCCACAGTCGAATCGCCGATGGCCGGACGCGATCGAACTGACACCGACTAAATTACAGATATCCGGCTAAATTACAGGTATGTTATATACAGAATGAGAGGGAAAATACCCAAAAAATTGTTCGAAACTGACATTTGAATTTTGTTTTATTGTTATAAATTAGGTAACTTAAGCGTTAACTCGCATTTCATTAATTGCCTCGGTGGCGCAGTGGGAGGTGGAAGTGCTTGAGGTATCGAACAAACATACGTACAATACGAACAAACATACGAACAAAACATAACAAGTGATTGAAGTGTGAATCCAAAAAATTCAAATTAATAAATAATATCAGAGAGAAATTTAAAAAAAGACTGGTATTTAGTGAAATCTGTAAGTACCACTGCCACCGAATATTATAAATACTTACATATTAGAATTCCACAGTCATACGTAGATACTATATTTAGTGTCCATTAAATCATAATTAATTTTGGAAAGCAATAATTATGTAAATCATGTCCGTACATTCCACCGGAAATTAAACCTGCTTTAAAAAGTAAGCGTCTATTTATGAAAAAAAAACAAAACAAATTAAGACCACACACATTATTCCAGAAAAGAAAAAAAAAGAATACACTCTATGATCATAAAAGTGTGAAAATGAAAGATATAATTACATAATGCATTAAATGCGATCGCAGATCTTGGGTTATTAATTGCCAATTATGTTAACACTAAACAAGCCATCAACCAATCACTATAATCACCGTGTCAATGGTGAAACCGACACCATAGCATGTCTGCTTTCTAATAACCGAGATGTTAAACTGTGTAATTATTGATAATTAAAAAAAACTAGCTTAATACGAGTATGTCGCCGCGTTCATTTCATCCGAATGAATTGTAATTTATGAACGGGTTAAAAATTATTGATTAAATGACGTGGTTAGCCAATAAGATTGGTCAGGTGTATCTATATAATGATCCATATTAATTATAAAATTTGAAAGTAGCTCAGCTTATATGTTTACTATGCTTTCACGGCTAAAGCGTTACACCGATTTCCATAACATTTGGTTTGGTAATACATTCTTTCATGAAGGAGGACATGTGTTACTCTTTAATGCGATAATCGATATACACGCGGGTGGAGCCACGGGCTAAAGTTAGTAGCTAATATCTTAGTAATAATTTAATATATTTTAGTAAAACTTTAATATATTTCAAGCGTAGATTAAATAGATAGATAAGCTGATGTCTGTTATAGATTTTAAGAATTAAATGTTTTCTACTCGTTATATTATTCTTGGGTTTAATTAAGAAAAAACTTTAAAAGTATTCAATCGTCAATATTGCTCAAGCAGTATCAAGAGCTTTCCAAGTCACAAGTGATATTGGTGTTGCGATTGCAAGTGAATAAAAAAATGAAAAAGAGAATGCATGTTGTAACACGAAATAAAAAGAATCTAGCTTTCGAAAACACACTACAATCATAAGTTCAAAGACCAGCAATGAATTTACAACCGTAAAATTAAGTAATTAAACATAAAATGTAACTAAGCTATTAGAGCGAATATCAAACAAGTGTTGAACTCAGATGTTACATTGTAAACCACTATTTTATACACTAATTGGGCAAATTCTTATCTGCAAACATCTCTTCGAAAGAGAACGTCTAACAAACGTTTAAATCGTTTTGAAGAATTCATAAGTGTACCTAATGCATAAAAGCAGAAACATTTTAATTTTTGAGTTTTTCTTATTATTTTCATAAACATACCTAAGTGGCAGTGATAAAAAATAAAAACGAATAAAGTTTTAAATCAAAAATAAATTCTTCAATTTAAAAAAAAAGAAGATATATGATACAAAAATAATACCACAAATCGTAGTTAAGGTTAAGGAAAGAGTCTCGTTTTTAGGGTTTCCTTGCCAAATGGCAAAAAACGGAACCCTTATAAATTCGTCATGTCTGTCTGTCTGTCCGTCCGTATGTCACAGCCACTTTTCTCCGAAACTATAAGAGCTATACTGTTGAAACTTAGTCAGTAGATGTATTCCGTAAACCGCATTAATATTTTTACACCAAAATAGAAAAAAAGCAATAGATATTGGGGTCCCCATACTTAGAACTGAAACTAAAAAATTTTTTTTTCATCAAAACCATACGTGTGGGCTATTTATGGATAGGTCTTCAAAAATGATATTGAGGTTTCTAAAATCATTTTTTACTAAACTGAATAGTTTGCGCGAGAGACACTTCCAAAGTGGTAAAATGTGTGTGTGTGAGTGGTAAAAAAAACTTCTAAAATAAGAGAATGATAAAACTAAAAAAATATATGATGTACATTACCATGCAAACTTTCAACGAAAATTTGTTTGAACGAGATCTAGTAAGTAGTTTTTTTTAATACGTCATAAATCCTAATTTACATTTCTTTCAATCAGAACACTATTATTAAAACATCGATGAAAAAAGTTTCTTTTTAAAAATATTAAACGCAGCTTAATCCACTCTGGCCGTGGCCGGCTCTCGCTCTCTATAGTCTATGGTATACCAATGTTATGAACACCGATTTACATGAAATAACCCGTACAGTATTTAGCAAGCTTTATTGATTCATAAATAATATAGTTTTCTCCGAAACTGTGTCAAGATAATTAACATGTAAGACATCCTCAGGGCTAACAACCATATTATCGTTTTTAAATTAGGCCCCTTCGTTTCGTAATGTGTTTTAAATATGTTAAAAAATTACTAACTATATGTTATACTGAATTCGTATTCAGTATAACAACAGATGCTGGAAGCGCTCATGAAGAAGTGGCCTTAGGTCATTGGCAACGATCACCGAGGGTAAGCAGCGACAGCGTGGTCAGTACCGAGATGGGTGTCCGTTTGTCGCATGTTATGTTATGAGCGTGTGCAAGTTTCGGAGGTCGCGGTAAGCAGTCGGTCTGGGTTTTTATCATAAGATCAGTCTTGAAGCTTAGCTGGAGGCCTTCGGGCGGCTTAAAAACATCCAATGGCGTGGTGGGTGGGGGCGTATGGCCTTACCCCTTTCCTGATAGGAGAACCGAGCCCAGAATTGGGACGTTATGAGTTGTTGGTAATGATGTTGATAACAATTTTGTTTTTTTTATTTTTAATGGGTTTTCCCTAAAAGAGGAACAATGTTATTTTAATAATACATTTTTTCTTTTGTGGTTCGGTTCCTTGACTTTAAAATCCGAAGGTTGAATTTTTTGCTTAGTTAGCATTCTTTATTATTAATAACGCTTTATACAACAAAAAACCGGATTTCCCTTTATTTATAGCATAAACAAAATAATAAATTACACATTTTTATTTCAATAAAAACTCAGACCATAGATTACTCGTGTATAGTTCCAATTTCAAAAACCAATACAGCACACATTCATATGAATTTATGCAGTTAACAATTAGCAACTGTTTATGAGATTTTTTATTTAAGAACCCTGGCTATAAATCGTTTTTAATTTTTATGAACTGGCTGAAACGACGAGTTATTATATTAGAAGTTGTTACATAATTATTCGAATTTAGAATTACCAGTTTACTAAAGCTGATTGCCAACAGTAATTCCAAATTTAATTTTAATGAAAGGAGCACCTATTCTTTTTTTATATTTATTTCTTTTTATTATGAAAACGTTACTCTCATCCTGTTTTTATTCCATTTACATAACCTTAGGATATTTTTTATTAAATACTTCTTAGCCTTTTCATCTAAGCTAAAATGGTTTTATTAGAAAGGTTTACGGTAGTACTAGGAGGTTTTAGTGTCAATATAATCATAAAAGATAATCTAGTCTGGAGCTATAACTAGTTTCCAAATTTCCAAAATAGGACCAGACAGTCATATTATGCACCCACACACCTTAAATAATTTATCTTTTAGTCATAAGTATAAACCTGTAATAATATAACTGCTACAAAACTGGTAGGTAGGTATACAAACGTTTTAAGTAAAAAACAAGTAGATTTTTTCTTTAAAAAAATACCTTAATTGTTGCTGTCAAGTTAATATTCGCTCAGTTAACCTCAGAGAAGACATAATTAAAAGGAATAAAGTTGCCACGGTGAAAACAGCTGGTAATTACGCATAATAATAACCATAAAAACGAGTAAAGCATCAAAAATTAAATTATAAATAGCATAGTTATCTTAACATCGCGGTATCGCCATTGCTAATAAGATTTTTAATAAAAAATCTCCGTGAGCATGTAGTAGGGTCATCACTTGATTCGGTTTATTTTGACAAGTGACAACCCTAACTGTCATTTTCAACCGGGATTATCCGTGGTATACATAACATAACCGATTAAAGCCACACACTGTTCTATTACATAGTCTTATTGTTGAGTTCTCAAGTTGTAACCTTGAAAGGAAATGGTGGCGGGTACGGTATGGGCATGTCTTATTTTATTTAAACAACATAAACGGAACCTAATCTTGCGTTTTTCCTTAAAAATCTTATCGTTAAGTAACTTAAAGGGAATTTATTATATATATACGTCTTGAATTAATGGTTTTCCATGTAAAAAGAAGAAAATAAAAAGAACAAGCCTTCACGCCGTTACAATTGACTTTGAATCACTTTTCTGAGACAGCAACTAAGCATGTACCTGTACCTGTACTAATATATATCTATAATCAGATCCACTTTAATTTATAATCTTAAATTTTAAAAATCTAAATTTAAAAAAAGCCGTAAAAAATTAATTTAAGTTCATCTCAATAATCCTTTAAATACAAAACGCGACGTGCCAGCCCTACAGGGCTCTAGTTAATATTATAATTTGAGTAAGTAGCAATAAGCTATAAAATGTCCGGAATATGACATAAATAGTCGTATTAAAGTAATACCTAATGACGCCGGCTCTTTTGAAGAGAACTTGCAAAATCCTCCCGTGGTTCTTTAGTTTAAAGAATGCTAATTTCATTAATTTTATAGCCAGATCGTATTTGACACGGCAACACTATTGACAGGCCGTTTTGAAACTGATGTTAATGATATACTCACTTACTACTTGTATCGTAATTTGAAACTGTTTAAAGTAATAACAAGTTTTGGTTTCTGAACGTCCTACTCGACAACTTTAAAAAAAGAATATTCGGAAAGGAATGAGTATGAGCAGTTATCGTCTTTAAAAAAGATCTCGATTGATGCTATTGGTTTTGTTTTTAAGAGTAAAATTCTTAAGGATTATTAGACCTCCATTGAAGGAGGGGTGTGGGGATTAAGGTTTATCATACTGCGATTAGTCCAGCAGTGGACTGCGATAGGCTGATGATGATGATGATGATGATGATACTGCGATTTTTTAAATCCTTAAACAATCGCTGCTTACCATAGTTCAAAGTTACGAAGTAATAATGTTTTATTTCTTTTTGACATAAACATCGTTTCAACCTTTACACGGTTGATTTATTTTTTACCATTTTCTTACTAAAAATATTATAAGGTTACTTAACTGTCAATAATATAATATCATAACCAATAAGATAGAGTTAAATTCTGCTAATGTTTAACACCTAATCAAATTGACAATGACAAGTCACGAGATTTATCATCTCAAACCGCACCTTGGGCATGCATTCTACACGTGTGACGTCACAAAGCCGTGTCAATGATTGAGGTCTTTCATCATAATCTTGAGTGCATTAGTTACAATAACTGTTTGACTTCTTCGAAACACTTTTTCAGGTAAATATATACTTAATCATAATCATAGTCACAGATTATTTTAATCACAATACTTTTTTTTTAAAAGAGACGGTTCGGAAATTACAATTTCATAAATAGATCAAACCAACTATCAGGTGGTTATTTAATTATTTTTTTAAGTTTGATCGTTGCAACATAAGGCTTAAATTATTGTATCTAATAGTGTCAAATTATAGATACAATAAATAAAATCACAAAAATAATAATTATTTGCACTTATAAAATAATTTAAACATATACATAGACAAAGTTTGGAACTATGTATTAGAAATGTACCTAAGAAAGCGGCCTGAAGCGTATCCAAATCAAAGAATCATAATAAACGGTCAACTCACACTTAACTGATATAATGTAATATAAAACATTCACATAGGTACATACCTACATGTACCTAGTGAATTGTTGATGTAGATAATTAAAATCAGATAAAATATTATGTACCTAATACATTATTAACCAGCTGACATTTCAATATTCAATTAAGTACTGTAATTACTTAAAGTCAATAATTAAAGCTCGTAGATATCATGATAAGTAGGTGTGTCTGTAGTGTATAATACATACATTACACATATTATACATCCATAGGTACCTACATATAAAATTATTTGCCCTGACTGACGAGTGAATATTCATTATCATAGAGCTTAAGCCACTAAAGTTACAACTATTGATGTTTGTATCAAGAAAGGATTTTGTGATGATGACAAGGGATGAACGGTTATGGAAAATGATCATTTTCATGGTGAGAATTATGAAGTAAACAAGCGAGTAAAGCGAGCATTGCATGCAGCTTTTTTGTATGAGAATGCCAAAGTTACTCTACCTACTCTGCTTGATAGAAAGCATGAATGGAGTCGAAAAGAAGTGATCACCATCCTCATTGCAAATAAAAAAAAATTGGTAAACCCACACTAGTGCGGCGGCGGTGATAAGAAATAAAATAGCTTGTTAAAAGTTACTTCGTCGGTTTTATAGCCATCTGACACAGAGAAAAACCTACCTATATGTTAATAACTAAGTAAATTAGTAAATATCCTTTCTAAGTGGAGGCCTCTGTAAAGCAGTGGACTGTTAAACACCTTTGACGATATCGATGAAGTATTAACAAGCTTCAATCGAATAGTTCCTTCGCCTTACATAACCTGAACACAATAAAACACCAATATTACACTACTAACATTAAGTTAATGTTCGACTCACTTAACACCGAAGCACGAACACTTTAATACATAACATTTCCTTATCCACGTTGATTACGAATCAAGTGTCAGGTTCGATTTTAGACAGTTGTAAAATCGAAAGTGGGAGCCACGTAGTCTCTCGGCCCTGGTTAATCGCACTTTAATAGCTGCGGCGTTTTACAAAGAGCGGGCGCTTCGCCACTGTTTCCCCGTGTCGGACGGCCGGACGACCCGCGGAAGAATACATCACTCTTCTAATTGCTTAATATACTGGCTTTGTTCTTTTTTTTGAAATTTTTCAAGTGTTCGTCATATTTTTTGGTGCTGGATGTCCGGATTTACAGTTTTATTAATGAGGAATTTGAAAACTCAAATTTTCAGACTTTCAGTACAACAATGTAACTGTGACGACTTTTATCTTACTTTTAAAAATCAAAAATAGTTTTAGTAATTTTTTTTGTTTACATTTTATTTATTAATAAGATGGGTAAATTTATTTTTGATTCTAAACATAATTTACACATATGGATATATGAATATAGTGTTCAAAACAATCTTTTCTATGAATGAAGGTTGTGTCGTCATCAATGGAGAACACCTCGGCGAGTGGGCGGGTGCTTGAATAGCCGACACAAAAATGTTATGGAGCCACCGCGTACGATCGAATAGTGGACATTAACTACAATATGACTCTTTCAAAGAAACACGTCGTATAACACTGCTAATAAATAATAACGTTTCGTTCTCTAGATTAGAAGCAGTTTTAAAATAGATCAGATTTTATTTTTATTGATATTAAAATGGGTTAACGTTTAATACTTTTAGATTATCAGTATACGTGTAATCTATACTCGTAGGTACTTTACTCTGATTCAAATGCTCTTTAGTACAGTTTATTTTGGTATATGGATATATTTAAACTTCATGGTCAACCTCCGCAGATTTGTAATGTTGCAAAAGACTGCTTAATTTAATTACCTCTGAATACAGAACGACGTGTCGACGCCATTGGAAAACTGGTATTCAATGAATTAGTGCCGTGAATGGTTTTATAATAGAAGCGACGCAAGCTTCTATGACCGTAAGAACCCATCACACACTGACATATGGCCGATGGTTTGACACCTCTCAATAAAAACGAAAGTTACATCTCTCCTATAGAAAAAGAAATCTACAGTTATCCTAAACTTAGAATGTAGTGAAGTCGTAAATTATACTTATAACTATTTAAGCTTATATCAGAAGAACCATTAACGATGTTCAATCATAGCCCGCACAAGTCCAGTAGCTATGAATTGTAGGACATTTATTACATTGTTCATAACTTTTTATTGTTAATAGGTTAATAGGACACGCAACCCATAAATTACTTAACGCAATAAGGATTAATGGAGTTCAGATGTGCCGCCAGTCCACGTCAGGCGAAGATTAGCGAATTCGTTATACTTTTTCATCGAATTTATATCTTGTAAATCTATTCGATTTCATTCGAATAATAATCGAGACTTTTTTAATTTCTCGCCAGACAGAGGTACTAACACCCGCTGTTCGTCATAACGTGGCTCTACGTGACCGCGGCTTTGCTTTGATATACATCCTTTTTTCTCTTAACGTTAACACTTTTTTCTTATTTTTATTTTTGTTATTGGTTACAATATTATCTGGCGGCTACTGGTCGGTGCAAAGGGTTGTTATAATTTGATTTTATTTATGCAAAATAAAAGTGATAGCCGGGAGATTTATAAGCCGCGGGGTGGGCCGTTCGCCAGTTATTTTAATATTATGTCGGAATGTCATTTCTTTGTTGCGTTTAACTCACCTGAATACATTCTACTTTTGAAATATGTTGCCATAAACAATATTGGCAAGAATTGGATGTAGGTATTATTGCTCATACTTATCTAGTTTTGTATCAGTACAATACAACATAGGTAAATGGATCGGGAATAATACTTTAACTTGACGGATTCATAAATGACCGTCTCAAAAAACCATAGGAACCCATTAAATTCTTCACGCAATTTTCCTACATCCGACGCGACCACTGCAGTGTCGCCGCCGACGGCAAATATTATCCAATCGCATAGATCAATTATTAGTAAAAACTCTGATATAATACATTATTTCTTTTCCAAAAATTTATCAGTTTAGTTGGTACTATAATTTTAGATAGATCTATATTAATAAAAAGTTGTTTCGTATACAAATAAATTAAGGAAAGTACATAATAACATTGTGTTATTACTGTTAAGAAATATTTCCTTGTGAGCCAAACATGCAAGTCAACAATTCCCTATAGGTACATGTACCTAGGTCTCAAATGCCAGAGTTTCAACTATTTCCATAGAGTATAGCCATTTACTTCAGTTTGCATTACGAAACGATTCGCGTGCTCTATGCTTTGACATGGAATCTATTTGAATTTATTACGGGAACATGGTTTTCTTGAGAATTTTGAGGTTTCATAGTGTTTCTCTGGAAATAATGTGATCTTTAGCGTTTAAAGAGCAGTTACGATATAAGGAAGGCAGGGGATAGAGACTAAATGCCTGCATAATAAAGTCGAGATTGAATGAATGACTTTCAAAACGTTTTCCTAACTGTTATTTTGTATGTAAAATGTAATGAGTTGGGAGTCGCTGGTAATCTGTAATACAGGTCATCCTAGTACAGATACCAGTCTCCCACACAGATTATATCTTGTGAGCTGTTTTTTATTTTTTTGAGAATTTTTTGTATACTTATATTGTAAACTGTGTGTGAGAAAAAATAAAGTTATTATTATTATTATTATAATGATTTCTTAGTACAGCATTTTAACAGTAGACCGTTGGCAAAAACTTCTCCTTAGAAAACTTTTGGCTTACTATACTACGTTTGCCAGACAGGTTGGTAGGTATAGGGTTTGCTTCAAGTTTTCCTTTTCTTTGCAGTGATGTTGTTCTGCGTAGTTTGTCCTTTAGTCACCTCGGAAAGAATAGGGGGTTGTGATACACGACACGGATGAAGCAAAATTATGTGGCTATAGATAGTCAAATATAGGTTGGAAAATTGAGAAAACTGTACACGTTACCTATCGTATTAAAATTGAAGCCCAAATGGGTGTAGAACCATTAGATTAAATAGTAACCGAAAACTAACTTAACACTTAGGTATTTACATAGGTATACCTACAGAGAAAATAAACACAAACAAACTTTACAAACTTTATATTATAAATTCGGTAGTCACTCTGTCTGTCAGTTACGCATTCACAGCTAACCAGCTCCACTTGTTTTCAATTAAATGTGCAATGGCATGGAGATACTTTGATTCTTGAGGAAAGAAATAGGCTACATGTCACCGCGAGAATCGTCAAAGGTACACTCGCGCAGAGCAGTGGGTAAAATATAGATATAGCAGTGGGTAAAGTATAGATACCTACTTTACAAGGAAATATAAATATCTACAGGGGTGGTCCATACGAGTTAAACAGTTCACAATAAACCAAAGAACAAATGAGTTTTTAAAGATTGCTCTAACAGCTATTCAGGATCAGGTATTAGGGCTCCGAGACTAATTCCCACACGTTACAGATTCGTTTTGGTCTCGCGTAAAACAACGAGACCTTGTAAAGGGCACCGCGGCCATCCTCCCCCTCTCATTTCATTCATTACTTTTTATACAACTTTTTTATTTTTATTTAACCAAGGTGTTGTTACTGTTGTGGATTTTATTTAATATCTAGAAATAGGTATCATTACATATTAGATACGTAAAGTCCTCCGCTGCGTCTGTCTGTCTGTCTGTCCGTGACTCAGAAACCACTGCACCGATTTAAATGAAATTTTGTACCCAGATAGTCTAGAGACTGAGAAAGGACATAAGCTACTTTTACTCAGCAGTAGATTACCACAGTATGGAAATCTTAAAGTAATTAAACGATGTCTTTTATTAGGTGCTTAAATAGGTAGGTAACTTTTATATACCTAGGTAATGCAGTCGAAAATAGTAGAAATCTTATTAAGATTAATGAAAAAACATAGATTTAGCTAGCTTAGATAAGCTCATTAAGGCATCATTACCGACTATATTACCTCCAAGTAAAACAAAAAATATAAATCTAACCTAATCTATCCGAAACCAACACAGAAAGCGTAAAAAAGTTTTAAAACCTGTAGCAAATCCAAAGCCTTCATAAAACAAGTAAAACGAAGCAAATGGCATCGAGTGACGGGAGGGGTGTGCGAGGGAGATGCGCGCGGTGCGAGTGAGAGACGAGAGAGCGGCCGGCACAAAGCAGGCGGCAAGCGCCAAAGGCGGCGGCGATCGCTAATTGGAGAGCGCACGAGTTCAAAGCGCGCCGCCCGCGACGTTTATATTAGGCAGGTACACACCCGCGCGATTGATTAATTTCACCGCTACACCGCGAGATCGCGCGGCAATTAGTGGACCTTTGTTCGACTCGCGATACGCTTTTTTAGATGAAGCCTGTAATCTTTTCTGGGATTCTTATAGGAATGTTTGAAGGTGTGGGCTCTGCGTGACTCCCATATCTAGAAGTCTAATGCCTAAGCTAGTCTCTCATCAATATCAACCCTTGGACAAACCTAATCGCCTTTTTAGTAGATAGATAGACACTTACATAAAAAGTTGTCTATTAGCGTAGCGTGAGGTTGGTTAATTTTAGCCGCATTACCTATGAAGTGAGTAGAATAGGAGATGCCTATGTCCAGCTGTGGACTATTATTAGAAGGATTCCTTTGTATCCAAGAGATGTGAGCATTACCATCCTTTAAGAAAACCTCCCTTTCCCCCCAAGATAAGGTGAGACATGGGCACAAAACATACTTCTAAATTAATAAAATTTCCTCTACGCAATTTTGAATGTACCTAACTACTTTAATCCTATTGAAACAAGATAAAGACAGAAGCCAAGTTAACTGATGCTTTAAACAAACAATTTCCTTGTCTATGATGCCCAAAAACTGTCAAACATCACAAAGAAAGTTAGATATTGTCGATGGAAATGCGTGTAACTTCATTCTAAAGAACAAAGGATACCGCGAGGATACCTCTCTGTTCGCCTTCACCACAATCACCGTAAACTGTTGACACTAAGTCCGATTTCCTACTCATTCGTCACAGCTTCTCTCATCTACTTCACATATTTAATCTTACATTCAACGGGCACTTTAATACAATAGCAGTTAGGTTTAAATTTGCGTGTTTAGTTACTGATAAAGTTGGTGTAAGAGCGGTTTCTTACCGAGCTTTTTGGTAAGCTAAGGGTTTCTCCGGACATTCGATTGAAGGTATTACGAATCAAGATTATAGCTATAGGTACTTTGGTTAATCACGTATACATTGAAGGGCTGTTCGTTAAATTGTTGGTGATCTTGACTACTGTAACGATAGTCGTGGGTTCGATTCCCAGGCAGGGCAAATATTTTATGATGAGTATGATCATTTGTTCTGTCTGGGTGTATTTTTTCTAAAATAGTCATCGATTACAAATTCTATATTAAAACTACAAATTATACCTATGCCTACTAGGTACCTATTAATGTACCTACCCAAGTAAAAAAATTACACCAAAAGCTATTGAGAGAAATCACACACCAAAATGCTTGAATTACTTACATCGGAATTTATGTTCGTACGGTTCTAATCTATAATGAGAGGTTTCGTTTATAATAAGTGAGGAAACAAGAGGGATCTGATAAGATCGGACCTCGGGCATCGATGAAATGGCTCAATCGGGATCATGTGGGACCTTGGGATTGATCGAAGGAACGAATGTAATAGCTTCATTCTAATAATGATTTTCTTTATGTGTTTCATGAAACTTATATGATTATTAGAACAAAGAGGTAGCAATTTCGTTGTTGCTAGCTTCATAATTTTCCAAAGAATTTTTTGTATGTGAATGTTTTATAATTATTTTGGTAGTAGGTAATACTGTTGAATTCAAATTTCAAATTCGTGTCTTTGATGTAAATCGATCGGTCAAGACAATCAGTAAATAATCACTTCTGGAACATGAGATGTTTTAACAGTTTGTCTTACCGGGTTTACTTTGTTAACAACCAGGGCCGAAGACTATCTCAATTCTGCTCAAAGCTCTCTATTCTTAACAAACATAGGCCTTTCATTTTTTCATGTATTAGTGCACAAAATGACCATATTATGTCTGATACCTAACCCATAATAAATATTAACAAAGAAAACAAGAATACGTCAACGACCATGTACATGTACAATCGTGAGTGACAAGTATAAAACACGGATGCACGATTTTAACACTTTTAACCACTTTCAAACTAAATATTAAATTTAAACAGCTAGTTTATAGGGAACATAAACATTTGTTCAATAATTTAATTTGTCCTTATTTGTAAACATGTTTAAGAGGAAACGTCAAGAAACTTATTAATTTCTAAGTTATGTCTATTCGTTGATGATAAATCTAAAGATATACTATACCTATAATTTTTTAAATATACTGAAGTTTCAAGATAATTGTGCCTGTTAATTAAATGATTATTTAAGTATTAAGTTGTAATTAATTTGTAGTTTTGATGAAATGATGACACACATAACCTTTGGGTCAGTATTCGTCTGCTGTGTCAAATGTTTATAATGTTATATAATGTTAAATACCACGATATTTGTTTCGGTGTGTATAATTTATAATGTGTTACAAAAAGAAAGTATATTGATGTATTTTCATCAGTTATCTAGAACCCATAATACAAGCTCCATGCTTAGTTTGGGATTAGATAGCGTGGAGTGATTTGTACTGCAATCACATATATGAGTACCTCCTATAAAGCTGAACTGTTTGATTGCTTGTTTAATGCGTCAATCTCTGATAATTGAGATTTGATAAATTATTTAACAGATTACAGTATACAATTAATTTATTGATATATATACTAAATAAATAACAATACAACTCTTAAGAGCGCAGCAGTGATCGTGTTCAGAGATAATTATTTGGTGGTGGTGGTGGTGATGTTCAAAATATAGATATAAATTATACCTATTATAAGGCTCAAAAAGGCATTTAATATTCTGAAATGTAAGATGAGTTGTAATGATGTGTATCATCATAACCATGTCAATCAAAAGACGTCTAAAACTCTCCACAACAACTGGTAATGCTGTGCAGGTATTACAATGCAATACCTATGCACCAAATATAATAGTAATACCCACATCACGTCATCCTTAATCCATATCCTCATTTTTTTTTTCAACAAAGGGCTTATAATCGTATGTCGCGATAAAAAGTTGTCCATGTCCTTTCCCAAGGTTCCATCTATCTATATACCTAAATTCGTCAATATCGGTTCAGCGGTTTAGACGTGAAAACGTAACATACAGACAGAGTTACTATCACATTTATAATATTAGTAGGAATATGAAAGTTTCTGAGGATGTTTGTTACTTTTTCACGCAAAAAATACTGAACAGATTTGGATAAAACTTTATATTATTATAGAATATATTTCAGAATAACACATAGGCTACTATTTACTGCAATAACCGAGATACAAGTGATAGGAACCGGGAGCAATAGCTAGTCAATTATATTTCCATATCAGTGCGTTGTATCGATTCTATTTCCGTCACTAATGCGGTTTGGCAACTTACCGATCTTGATTTGCAAACGGTAGCTGTAATTATGGATCTAGGGGAGATACGGACGTAGTCTCTGTTTAAATTGAACTAAAAACAAGATTAGTTGTGTTGTCACTGAACATTTTGATTAATATTAAACGATCTGTTCTCTACCTAGCTCATACGATACTCGTCCTCTTTACCTATTGCCATGTCTAAATATATGTGGGTAGGTAAGTATATATTTTAACAATTACTTAGTATGTGACCTCTATGCAAAAATGTCCAGGCATTAAGTCCGACGACGGACAAAAGTGCATAAAGGTTAAACCAAATCAGTTATTAAAAGTAATAAATTTCATACTGAAAATACTAGCCTTTCAACGTTTTGGTTTACACCAATTTTGAGGTAGGTATTAATTAATTATTAATGATGAATTTTATTATTAATGAAAAAGAAGAATTCTCTACATGATATCAATAGAGATCTCTCCGTATCGTTCTCTTCTTAAACATTTTGAAATCGTCAGTTACATTTCGAGAGTATCTATTTATTGTTTTTTTTATAGACGTGCTAAAGTGAATCTACTCTGTCTGATGAAAAGTTAGAGCCGAATCTAAAAGTGGTGGTCTCCACCCTCATTATAAGTTACACAATGCGCATGGTGACCCACACTATGGCGGTGGTGGTGTGATGCTTCTGTATCATCGCGCCTTCGGTCTCGCACTCAACAACGAAATACTTTTTTTTATATATTTAAGCTGACCAAAGTGACTCTACTCGGCCTGATGGAAAGCAAGTATACCTACTTAAAGAATTTAAAAAAAAATGCAATACGTAATGCAATATAATATAATGCAAATATACTTAAGATTTCTTACAATAAAACAATAGAAATACCTATAAATTTATACAATAAACTTTATAAATACTCCATAATGAACAAAACGCTAATCAGTGCTAGACATATTTAGACGACCTAAATAGCAAACAAGGGCGGGGTAAAACCGTAAAACAGTCGCTTTGCAACCGTCACTTTGCAAACGAACCGAATACACTTATAACTATGTAAGCACGCCTGTTTAAACAAGCTCACGCTTAACTAAGTTACCATTTACTTAACTGCAGGTTTCAATACTAATAACACAGTCATGAGTGGCATAGTACGTGTCTATAATATAGAATTGTCAAGCATTTCTACGTAACACACTGATTATGAAACCGCGATCACTAAGGAATACATGATCTAATGTCTGGTGTGATTTCCATTTAAAGCTGTGTATAGTAATTGGACTTCACACCTTAATATTGGAAACTGTAATATTTGTGTCTTGTAGGTATGTCTCATGTATCTCATAAATGAAAGTAAAAAAAAAACTTGGTCCTTCGATCCACCAAAGGAGTGTAAACATAGCTTTCATGATATGAAATTTCCTGTTGTACATTTTTAAAAGCCCGCATGTTAGCAGAGCTCCATACGTAGAAATCCTTTTAGCTGTCTGAACCGGTCGCCGCACAAGTGGCGCTGCCGGTGGTCAAAATCGGAACTAATTATCCGCCATTATACTCATTATCTGCTTTACTTATAGCAACGTATTTAGTTTTTATATTTAGCCTACCAAAGTGACTCTACCCTGTATGATTAATGCACGAGCAGAATCCAAAATTGCGGGAAACCACACACCAATGCCGCGAATGCAGACAATAAAGTATGGCGGCTCACACTATGGAGGTATCAACTTACATAAACCTATTTAATAAAATATCGAAATATTTGATATGAAAAATACTTAGGCAAAAGTATAAAAAGATAGGTATTTCTACATGATATTGATATAAACACTGATACATCACTAATAATCAAAAGCGCAGAAAATAGGGATTTGTGTATTCGATCTCTTTCTAAACCAGTGTAAGTTAAAGAGTGACATATTTAGGTAGATGGACATAGCTACGCTAGCTATGCAGGAGATATTATTGTGCACAAATATAGGTACACTCTCTGTTCCCTGACTCTCATAACCCAATGGGACTAACCAATACGACCGAAAAGAGGTCAGGCGGCTTTATGTGCTCTCCGAGGCACAGGGGTCATGATCCCAACTTCCATACTACGGATAGGTAGTTAATTATTCAGCATTTTTATAATCAACAGGACTCAATATTACTTTTGATGCGATCCGGGAATCGAACCAAAGACCACTTAATCGCAGTCGCAAGTCGCTGACTCAATGCAGTCAACTTATAGCTAACGATAATGTTATAGTAGAAACAGAAACGGAAATAAATAAACAATAATTTATGGCTGTATAAAAAGGAAACGGATGTGAAAGAGCAAATGCCTATTTAGAAAAAAGATTTTCGGTTAGGTATTTATTTTTAATAATAAATTATATAAAAAAGTAGTTGTGAGTTATAATTAACTGAGTACCTGTTGTGAGTGCCTGAAGTAATTGTTGTCAATCGCGAGTAAAGACGTGGAGCGAAGCTAGTCCTAAATAATTTATCCTCAGTTACTCCTTATGTCATCACTTATCTGTCAATGAAACTCCTGTCAAAATCGTTCCAGCCGTAAAAATACATTTAAAAAACTGTTCGTTTGATATTACAAACAGACAGATTTGTTTGTATAGACACTCCAATTTTATTTAGGTATTTGTTCTATATACCTAAACGGATAAATCCAAATTTATACACATTAATTAACATCAGCTTGCTAATCCCGATAAGCAAGCTGAAGTGGCAGTGGGCTGGCCATATTAGCCGCAGAACTGATGGCCGTTGGGGCAGAAGAGTTTGTCTCCACTCCACGTTTACCGAAACGTAGTGTAGGACGCCCACAGGCGAGGTGGAGTGACGACCTGCGTAAGATGGCTGGCAGGAGCTGGATGCGAGAAGCCCAAAATCGATCACAGTGGTATGCAATGGGAGAGGCCTATGTCCAGCAGTGGACTGCGATAGGCTGATGATGATGATGATGATGAATTAACATCATCCGCGGTCGTTTTCTCTGATGATAACGACAAATTGACGACTTTTGGACGCAAAGTTTACAAAACAATCTCACAGATTTAGCTTCGGGTCACTTATTGGTACCAACAAATTCCATGTTTATACAATATGCTTACTTACGAACACCGGGGCAGGAACTCGACATCATAAATGTGCTCTATAATTGAACCAATAAAGTTTATATTACGTCGATGTCTAAATGAATGCATGCTTTGGCCTGTTGATCACTTGAAAATGGGTGATTGCCGCCGCCCATGGACACCCGAAACACCAGAGGAGTCACAGGTACGTTGCCGGCCTTTAAGAAGTACGCTCTTGTTTTGAAGGTTTGAAGGTCGTATCGATCCGGATACACCGCAGGCGACAGTTCATTCCACAGTGACAGAGGTTATTGGCTATGGCTGCTAAGCTGGCAGTCGTGGGTTCCATTTCCACCCAGGACAAATAGTTGTAAACTGCTTTGTTGGTCTAGTGGTTAGCGTATGCGCCTGCTGAAAAAGGTTTCGGCCTCGATTCTGCTGCACTTACTTTGAGACTAGATGATGTTTCAGACTAGACTGAAATAGACGTAGAAGTATTCTTAGATGTCCTAATGTCTATGTATGACAGATGTAGAACTGTGGTAATCTTCATATCTTTAAACTTTTAGGAGGTTCGAATTAACACGGGCCGGGTCCTCCTCAGGGCAGGGCCTGAGAACGGCCGACAAGGTGGTATTTAGTAGACACACTACGTACTCTTGGCTCTTGAATCAACGAGGATCCAAAGATCCCAAGGGATTTCCCACCCGGCAACAATAAAAGAGGTACATAAACCTACAAAATGTTAGTAGATGGGAATAGATAAGTAAATTGTACATACATGTTTCAAACATATACTTAGTAAGTACCTATTATTAGTATTAGGTAGAACACCATTAGAAAGCTCGTTCATACAGCCCTATTCATGGTTCGTGGTACACAATACGCACTAGTTAGTTACCGAGTCCTGCCTATTAATACCATCACAAAACAAACGGGACGAAGCGGCCGGTAGCACCATGTTTAATTAAAGTTTAAAACGCTGGCTATTATTAATGCTGATTACCCGTAAGTTCTGAGTGCGGCCATTCGATTAGTCAACTCGAGATTAGAACAACAATAGCGTATTAATAGCTGGAATGTTGCGGCCTTATTGTATCGAGCAAATCGACTGTTTATTGTGATTTGTGCGACTGTTTACTTCATATTTGTGTGTGTGTATGTTTTATTATGAACTTTATTTTGTGTGTGTGTGTATACATTTGTGAGTGTGTGTGTGTGTTCGTTATACTTTGTTTTTTTTTTAAAGAATAATGGACTGAGATGTTGAGAATTTTTTCAGACAGAAACACACGTCATCTAGCTTCAAACTAATCAGAGCTTGTACATATTTTGAAAGCTAGATCGACTGATAGAATATTTATATTGTTAATATTTGTTTTGTAAATACATACATATTATAAATAGAAAACACCCAAACACCGAAACAAATATCAGTAGATCATACAAACATTTGGTCCGACACAAAATTTTAACCCGAGACCTCACAGTCGCACAAACTACAACTGAGCTACCGAGGGAGCCAAATTGCATTCCTATAGGTACGCACACACGATAATGAAAACATTTACAAGAGTCCTCTAAAAAGAAATAAATTGTACATAAGTGTTAATTGAACAGGAATTGCCTGCTAACTGAAGCAACAAAGTCTTTAAAAGAAATTGTCCACAAACGAAATCCCTAATAACATCTTACCAAATTGAGATCTTCAACTAATTCACAAACTAATAGCCTGTCAAATATTTAAATTGCCCGCGGCTTCCTACTTTAAGATTGAATGCGGTTTACGTTACGAAACGAAATAGCCCTACAATATTGCTTTCCAACAAGATATAATTACCCGACACGGTGTTCGAGATTACTTAGTTCGTGAGCAACACAGTAAAACACGGTGTTTGATTTAGAAATGAAAAAGGAGCTTGGATTTCGCAAAACCGTTTTGTTGCGATTTGAAATCCCATGGCATAAGAAATAAGTTGTAACTTAAATGTAATTTTATCTTTAAGTTTTAAGTAAGTTATTTTTAATTTCTCTTTTTTAGGCTAGACTTTCGAAAAGAACTTCTAACAAGAATACAGGTAAAATAAATATTAAAAAAGTAGTCAATTCTGTTAAAAATCTTTCATCAACTACCCATAACGTCCCGAAGCTGGGCTCGGGTCTTTAAACGTTGCAAAGAAATCCAAATACAAAAATTAGTCTACAATATATCCGACAATTCCATTAGTAATATGTATCAGAACTTATCAGCACACATGTTCTAATTAACAACTTTGTTATACTTAACCGTCACATGTCCGCCATTGTTCTAAATACGAACGAGCCAATCACAGCGTCGGATCCCCGTTGCACTGTGACGTCACACAACTCATGTAAACATAATTCAATTAAGTGGATTGCGCACGCGCGCTTATCGCCTGTTATCGTGTGTGAAAAATTGTTGCTAATAGATTGCCTTTATCAGTACCGTGACGGTGGCATAGTGTAAACATATAAAGCAATGTATGGAAATTAATAGCCATTTTCATGTTTTTAATTAATATTAAACCTAGTTTCATTAGCGTGGTAGGAAGTAGGTACCTACTTCATGTCAGTATTGTATAAGCATTAATAATCCATTATAAATGTGCAATATACGCTTTTTTAGCTACCTTATGACATAAGAAGTAACTATTATTTTAGATTAACTTTGTCCATTTAAGTTAGGGTTGCCATCCCCAAATTAAAAAAAAACTAGGATTAGAAGTTGGAAAAACCAGGACAAAAACAGAACGCAACAATAGAGTTTGCAATAGTTAAATTAATATGTAGTGAATATATGTAAAATGAAACTTAAATAATTCATCAACTTCATCTTCCTAGCCTTTATTCCCAAGTTAATTGGGGTCGGCTACTAGTTCAACCGGTTTTACCTGAATTTCAGTTTTTCCACGGCACGGCAGCGCGATAACTTGCGACTGCGAGCGATAACGTCGTAACGTAACAATAACATTTTAAGAGAGGAGCGCGCATTATTTTAAATTTAAAAGCCCAGGACGCTCCTTAAAATCTATTCAGGACATCCCAGGACACTTCAAAAACTAGGACATGTCCTGGGAAAACAGGACGGTTGGCAACTCTAAGTTAAGTATATGTTGTTTTTGCGCTCCTGTTGTTATTTGTTGTTGGACCTTGAAAACAACAACCATGGGTAATATTAAGCGGCATAGCTAGTAAGATCATTAAAAAGTAATTTCTATTTTAGCATTTGCTTCTATATTTCAATTTTCAAGTATGCTCGACTAGTCAGGATTTAATGGGAATGTTCATCAAGGGGCGAGGACACCTCCCTCTTCGGTGTCAGGCGTTATAGGGTTCGATATGTAGTATCGGGCTGTGTCCGTTAGATACTTAGTATTTAGGTACCTATATATTTTGCTTTTTATCCCCGAGCAGAGAAATCCTCTTGGATACCACCAGTTTATGGCTATGTCGGATATAAATATATACCTAACCGAAAAACAATCACAGAAACATCAGCAAAAGCAACTACAAAAATGATTAACTATACATTTTCATAAATATGTGCCCAGGAACTACGTTGTATTGACTGGATCTAGTTAGATCACTAACTACTACCCTCTCACTGAAGACCAACCTAAAATTATAGCATCCATGCTGTCGTGTTTCGTTGGTGAGTGTGAGACTGGTGGCCATAGAGTTGGTGGCCCAGAGGCATCTCAATAGGCCGCCATCGTGTAGGTCACCATACCACATTGAAGGTAATGTAGTTACCTTCATGCAATGAGGATGGTGTCTACTACTCTTAGATTCTACTCATGCTTTCCATCAGGCAGAGTAGTCATTTCAATTGCAGGCTCATTTAAAAACATTATGATTTTTTTCTTAAATTATTAGATTCAACTCAAACTGAGGCTACGACAGCAATTTTTTATACTTTAGGATTAGGATATTCTAATTTAATGAATATAAGAGAGTTTATTATTATTTTGTATTCTTTGAGTGGGTAGGTACCTCATTAAAGAATATCGGTGATGTACCTAGACCAGATACTTATATCAAAATATCTCATATATATCTATTTACATTAGTATTCGCAAGTTATAATTTGTTTAGATAATTGAAAATAATGTAAATGTAATGTAAAGAGTAGACATCAATATTTTCGTACTAAGTTTTCTATCTATTTCTATATGATATCTAAATTAAACCCCATATTATCAACACTAACAATTCGCGATGAGATCTTGGGTGGGCAAAACGTGAAAGTACTCCCATAAAACCTTATTGCCAACATTACAGGTACAATGAAATTGACACAATAAAATTAAATTTAAGTAAGCACGCCTCACGCACTGAGCTCAATTCAACTATGATGCAATAATTATTTCCGTTGCATTATGTACCTCACAATAGACCTTTCCTCACTCAAAAAATTGAAAATGTAAATAAATAAAAATCGTGACTTAAAAATTATAATTACGTGAGGATATACACACAATCGATTCATCTTTTGTTCGATAAAAGCTTTTATCGATAATTTTTGCTCAACGTTTGAAATGTTGAATTTTACATTGTATTTCATGTATGAAAAGTGCGGTTGAAGTGTTTATTAATGGCAGTGAGTCGTGACCGCATTGTGGAAGATGTGCAGCAGAACTTTTGGAAAGCAAAAACTTCGATTATAATCGTCTTTTGATTGAACCGAGGGTTTCCCAAGCTACTGTTAATAAAAGGATATTACTTATTGTGATCGAAAATTGTTTCCAAATTATTACCTAAACATATGCAATTAAAAATTGAATTTCTTTTTGTACGGTTTTTAAACATCAGGTATATGAAAATAATATCTACTGTAGTGTTAAGAAAACCCTGGTGTAGTTAGTACGAAATAACGCATATAGGTATGCAGTATTTATTTATGTATATACCTATATAAATTTCTCTAACTCTAACGATTTCGCTGAAATTTAAAATTTTAAGGTTTTCAGTGAAAAATCGATCTAGATTAGTCTTATGTTTGTGAAAACGCGAGTTTTCGAGTTCTCATGCGTTTTTTTTCGCATAACAATGCTTGCAGTTGGTTGGTACTCCAACACAACAGCACTACAGATACTTCAGATAATAGGCGTTATTAAACAATAAATAACAATAACTGAGCAACGTTCGGTCATCCAGGTACTGTATCTATTTTTGACATGTTTGACACATGTACCTATCCAAGACTTGTGAAACCAACATATGTAGTTATTTGACAGGTAAGTTAACTTAGTCTACTGGAAACTTTTATTACAAAGTGGAAAAAATAACCCTGAGCAAGTATTAGTTACGTACAATAAACTAAATGAAAAACATAAAATCTTAATATACATCAACACATTTTTAACATTACAATTATGTTACAGACGAAATAAATACAAGACTTCACTCTTCGGAACAATGAACGAATGAATGCTTTACTAATTACCTAAATACAGTTCATACCCACGTTCATTCTTCATGTAAGTATATTATAAAATATCTCCCACTTAATCTGAAAAGCAACGACTTGGAACGGAACTCTGTATAGTATAAATCTTGGAAACTACATAGGTATTTCCATATAAAATATACATACATAATATACACTTGAGGTATTTGAAAGGCCTTGGCCAATCTTGTTACCTATAAATAAGTTAATAGGTGCTTAAGGGTTAGTCCGTGTGATGATTAAGAATTAATGATAAAAAATATCTACAGAGTGTCAACCAAATTATCATTAACTGGATGTCGTAAGATACGACTAAAGGTGTCAAATACGTTAAAGAAAGTAACGGCGAGCTTGAAACAATCCTCTTGGCGAGAGTTCCGAGCGTGGTATATCAATTCTCTATCTCAATAAATTCTCCTTTTTAAGACGAGGCCTACTCGTATCTCTACTTCGGCATCGCAGTGGTAGGTACCTACTATATACGACTGCTGTGCTTGAGGTCTCGACTTCAAATCCTGAGTCGGACCTAAGGGGTGTGTGATCTACAGATATTTGTTTCGGAGTTTGTGTGTTTTCTATGTCTAATATATACCTACATATTATTTATAAAAGTAGACATGTATTCTGTTAGTAAATCTTGCTCTCATAGTCCAAGCTCTGCTTAGTTTGAAGTTAGATAGTGTTGTATGTTACATATCCGAAATATTTATTTAGTAGTAGACTGTTAAAGAAGACTGACCTCTATGTATTATAACAATTGTATTTTATAGTATCAATCAATAAATAAACAACACATAATGACCCACTACTGGGCTCATATGTCCTCATGCTGGCCGGGTGCGTGTTGGGGACTGGAAAGACATGTTGTGGCTACGTAATCTTGCTGTTGGATGTTTCCAAGTCGCCTGAAGGCCTCCGACTAAGCTTCACGACAACAACCGGGACCGACTGCTTAACTTGACCTCCAAATCGCGGAAATGCTCATATATCATACCACAAACGGTCACCTATCTAGGTCTGACCGCACCAGCGTTACTTACCCTCGGTAACTTTTTCCAATTACCTAAGGCTAAGAGCTTAGCAATAAAATTTATAAGTTATTTGCCTATTAGCGTCTATAGAACTATGAATATATGTGAAATAACTGCCAAGTATCTATAAATAAGTATTAATATTCAATAATTCACTTTGAAATGAAAATTGATTGGCAATTAACCTGTGGATATTCATTGTTCTTAGTAGGTCTTTTGTATTTGCGTATACTTTACCCAGAAAGGTATAACAGTAATAAGTTATGTCTGTGTGACGCTAGAGAAATAAATTTTCCACTAAATGGATGTCATTATAGTCGATGGGTTTATGTAAGAAAACTAAACTTAAACTGACTTGTTGTAGTGTATGCGACTAAGTATTCTATCATTAAATTTAGTTTTCACAATACAAGTTCTACTTAGTTTAAAACTAGTTGGCGTAGTGTATTAGATGTTTGAAATATCTATTATAAGAAAAATAGAGATTTTGTAATTTGAAGGAAGGTTATAACTGATGCGTCTTGTGACATGTTCTTTCCGACTGCCCACTTAAATAGATAGGTAGTAATATTAACCTCTTTCCTAGGAAGAGGCCTATGTATAACAGTGGACTGTCAAGGGTCGACAAACATGGCCTAAGCAGCGGTCGAAAGCTAGTATTAATATAAATTTAATATGTAATGCCGTTGAAAAATAATTTTTGCTCTGCCTTTATACTACTAATTTAACGATAGTTTGTTTTAATCAATCATCTTTTTAATTAATACATTTATTACAATACATAATTTAGATCAATTGTATTGTGAATTGTATTGCCATAAGTGTTCAACAAATAACTATAAATCATAAATATGCGAACCCTTATAAGTGTAACAGAAAGCCTTGTCCTGTAAAAAGAATATTCACATTCCCTTGTGAATTATTCAGGCCCATACATACAGATTATATACTATTATCTACCACTAACACATATGTATATAATATAAAGGGCTCCACCCTTCCAAGGTCTATAATAGCAAAAAACTGAACACCTTTTATATAAACAGAACCAATTAAAATCGGGCACCTGACCCTAAAACATACAGAAATGGGCCCTTTTTTAAACATATAATTATTCAAGTCCGTTAAAAGGCGGCAAAAAAACTAATTCAATTGATTTTTGAATCGATTAGCTTATCTAAATCGATTTAAAAAAGTGAAATAGATATGGGGGCATGATGAGTGACGATGATTAGGGAACTTAGAGGCAGTGATGTGAAACGTAGTAGGTATCTATAGAATTAATTATTTTTATTTCATTTTCAGTTCGATGGACGTACGCCTTAAAGAAAATGGATGATTGCGGACTACCCAAGACGGGGATGGTTGACACTCTTTGGGGGAGACCTTCGTTGAACGACAGTAGGTTGAGAGAGAGAGAGAGAGTTAAACACCTCTTTATTAATATTATAAATTCAAATGTTACTGTGCCTGTCTGTTACGCATTCACGGCTAAACAGCTGCACGGATTTCAATAAAATGTATCATGTAGATACTTTGATTCTTGAAGAATTACATAGACTACTTATCAGGATAATTGACATAAACTCGGGTGGATCCGCAGACAAAAACCTGTTTTATACATAAATAAACAAATCGATATTAGTATGGGTAATAATACCTGTATACCTAATTAATTCAGATGTAACTTTTCAATAGAAATAAAGTCAATTTCAAAATGAAACTCGTGTATAAGTCAATTATAAGTGTGTAGGTATTGTTTGAAACAAAAGGCGACTTGCTGCTTCTTTGAAAAATACCTTATTCTAAAAGTCGCTACTTCTTTTTCTTCCTATCCTTTATTGTCAATAATATTTGGGGTCGCCTACTAGTTCAACCTGTTTTACCTGAATATCAGTTTTTCCACGGAGCGACTGGCATCGGATCTCCGCAACCCTAAACGAGAATTAAAATTCGAAGGTTGAAAATACCTTATTCTAGAAGTAAACCTTAAAAATATTATATTTATTCTTTTGTTACCTAAAGAGAGTCACTAAGTCTGTATTAAATATTATAACAACGAAATATACCAGATATTAAATATTAGATATTAAAAGCTGATAAATTAAATTGTTACAATTTGATTGGATGAATCTTAAAATCAGACATAAAAGGTTCCTAAAAATTGGCACCCAATCAAAAATTGCTCCTTTAAACATACTCTTCTATGACATTTCACACCTTACTAATGGACTTTACAATAAAACGAAGTCATTGCAATCAACGGCATAATAGCAACCCTATATTATACAATTCTGCCATGATGTAAAAATGCGATAGTTCGGTCGCTAAGACCGCCAATTTAATTTAAAATAACATCGCCTTCAGCCGGCGGTTTATTTACAAAAAGAGGCCTATAATTCGGTATTCGGGGTGTCCGGGACCCCATCAAATATAGGGTTATTACATAATGACCCGCTGCCGATGATGGAAGGGGGTCGCTTTGGGAAATAAAAAAATGTTTGTACAAACGAATCGTGGTTTTGTGTGCATTAGTAATAATAACTGATATTGGTTAATCAATGAAATGGTAGCTTTTCTAAGTAATTTTAAGTAAAACTCTCTGTATTCTGATCTGGACTTTATCTTTCTAGCTTTTAGCAAGCAGTCTAAATATGCACTTAGTAAAAAAAAACATTTGATATTACATACATACATACACTTCAATTTTATATACTTATTTGCATAGATTACCCGTTAATAACTAAGACGACTACAACGCTTAGTAAAAAAAAATCTCAACCGTGAAGCGAGTTTGTAACTCTGCCATTTGTAACTCTTATTATTACCACTTCCAACGGAGTTAAATGTTTATACCAGAACATAATTTTGTACAGCTAGTATTGGTGATTAAAATAACTTCTCGGTAACCAGCCCCCCTGCCTACCATAACGCTATCATTTCAAGTGTAACCATGGAAATATAATAACGTTAAACCATGGCAACGAGATATCAAGCCATATAAAAGTAGTTGTCGGGTTAAAAAACTTTTATGAGAATTGCTGGAAGCTTTCTTATTGTTTTTTTTTTTATATGAACCTGCCAAAGTGAGCCTGCTTTGCTTGATGGAAAGTTTAATCGGAATCTAGGAGAAGTGGTCACCATACGTATAACGAATACCAATAATGCAACATGAATACTTAAATGGGCGGCTTCTTGAGATGCTTCGTTGGGCATCTTACTGTTGACTGTTAGATACCTATCTATAAATATAAAAGTGTTATGTTAGTTTGTGTAGGAGTCAAAAACTTTAATAGATCTTCACAGATTTTTGTGTGAAGGTGAAGATGTATTATAGTTACTACTATAGGTACCTGTGTGTTTATTGTGTCAAAACATTTAGGTCAGAGAAGAAACAAACTATTTCGAAAATATATTTTTATTTTTCGCTTCAGTTTTTTCACTGGTAAACTATTGTACATAGTTTTCTTCCCATCAGAACGAAAACAGATGTGCAAAAGTCCTAGAAAGATTACGATTCTAATGATAGATGATGATATACTTACACAACCTACTTATTAAGTTTCCTCATATTTCAGTGCCTAAAATCCTATAAAATGTAGGAACATTTTATGAACCTTCCATCACAGATGGATGAAAGATGCATCTCTGCTAATATAATTAACTCCGCAATCAAACTGTCCTTTTCTGTCGTCGTATGTGCGACAAAGACGAAAATACACACCTTGCAAGAAGTTAGACGGTTAATTTCGGGGATAAAATTATTACTTATGTGGTATTTTAAACGTTTTCACGTAATTATGTCGGGATATGTAGGTTTTGTTTTTGATAGAACAGTCAAATGACGGATTGAACATCTGTTCTTGATACTATTTTTAATTGTTCGTATGTGGTGTCGGAAAGGGTTAATATCTTTGGAAATAAAGTGTTTACAATTTGTATATGTTTAAACTTCATTAGTTGTATATTTACATGTTTATGTTTTGTACAAAATGTTCTAGTTTTTGAAATTGTAAAAATATATTTTAACAGATTCGTGTGGTTTTAAAAGATGTTGAAAAAAGAGAGGTCATACATATTTAACTTCAATTTAGAGAAAAACTAAATTCATAAGAAATATTATGATATTAAATGGTCATTAACATTATAAATTAAAAAAACATAAAAATATAAGCATGTAAAGAAATAGTAGTAACTTATCTAGTGAAAATTAATGAAATTAAATTTCATTTGTGCCTGTTTCGACATCTGGTATCATTTTATATAACTATATTGATCATCGTCATCATCAGAATATCGAAGTCCACTGCTGGACATAGGCCCCTCCAATTATATGCCAATTGGTTCGATCCTCGGTTTCTCGAATCCAGCTCCTGCCAGCCGTCTTACGCAAATCATCACTTCAACTGGCCTGTGGACGTCCTACACAAACGTTATTTGTCGAGACGCGGTCTCCACTCAAGAACCCGTTTACCCCAACGGTTATCGGTTCTACGGCATATAGGTATAGTAAGCCCAATGCTACTTTAGCTTGTAAGTACTGTGGGCAATGTCGATGAGTTTGGTTCTCTGTCGGATCACGTCGTTCCTGACACGACCCATAAGAGGAACGTCGAGCATACCATACTACGCTGAACGACCTTGAATATAAGATTACATAATTTCTAGTTACCCACTTACTGTACCTATTTTTAAGTTAGGATACTTATCAACAGTAGTCGATCTAGACAGAATTTCGTTTACCTATTTACGACAAAACAAAGTATTAGGGTTTCCACCTGGACAGAAGAAATTAAGGACTTTATTTTATCGCTTCTGGTATCAGTAAATTGCTGTTATACTTATGTATATAGACTTTAATTTCATTACTTTTCCCCGGCCATTAACTAAAACTAATCAACAATTAATTCCCAATATGGCGAATTAACCATAGACACCCCATCGATTCCAATTTAATAAAGCCAGCCATTCACAATCAATTAGTCAGCGAATTCATTTTGAAACTTGTATTATATTCGTGTAAAAGCTCACTGTGTTCGCCCTCAACGCCGGGTGCCTTTTGAGCTTGTTTTTTTTTGGATTTTTTTTCATAATGGGGGTAATATAAACGTGTCGGGCCTGACACCTTTGCGGACCCCACAGGCCGCCGCATAATTTGTGGGATAATAAAATATAATAATTCTTTTGGAACCGGCTCTAAGTGTCGACGGAGTCAGATTCAATGACTTTTTTTGTTTGTTGTCTATCTAATGATTTCGGAACGAGTTATATTTATGTTTTAATTTGAAGTACGTTGTATCGATGATGATATAAAGATGAGATATGAAAATTTGAAATGTTGTACAAACTAGTTTTTATTTTTGTATATAAATTCTCAAATTGACATTTAGGTATATAGACATATCCATGTAGGTAATAAGATGAAGGTTTTAAAAATAATTTGACTAAAGTATTCTATTAAAAATTCTACACCACCCTACGGTAGTCTGGCAAAGAATACCTGTACCTAAGGCATATAGTCCGCCTTTGTACTTTTGTGCATAAACTTTTTATAAAAAATAAAAATAACTTTCCTTCAAGCAGGTTCTTGCTAATTCGTTAGTAAAGTTTATACACCTCACATTCATTAACTGACAGTACTGTCACTTTTGACATTTAAGTAAATTCTTGTGATTTGAATCTTCAACCGTACTTAAGAAGTTTTATTGCATTTTCTAATAGTTCCTACAATATTCGTGTAAAAACATATGGCAGTCAATAGGTTTAGTCATCTACAGATTAAAATTAATTATTTTTTCTACATAAGTTTATAACTTAACTGTTCAGCAATGAATATGAACTAAGATATAAACAAGACTTTACTGGCTACATCTACAATTACTTCAGTCTCTGTATTTCACATTTATACACTGTTTTACACTAGCTTTTGTTCGTGGCTCCGCCCGCATGCATACTTTTATAAACTGACTGCCTTGTTGGTCTAGTGGTTTGCTAAATATTATTTGTGTAATCCACAAATATTTGTTTCGGAGTCTGGGTGTTTTCTATAGTTATAATATGTAGATATGTATTTACAAAAACATAAGTATTTTTATATATCAGTTGTTTAGTACCCTTAATACAAGCTCTGCTTAGTTTGGGACTGGGTTACGTTGTGTATGATGTCCGAAAAAATAAATTATCTACTTTTAATGGTTTTTTGACCATTTTCTTTAATAATTAGTAAAAAAACTAATATACCTTCTAGTAGCTTGCTTAGTAACTAAGTATACCTGCCTAAAAAGCTACAGCTTTTCAAATCAACCCAACGAAATCTTTTTATATAATATGTATAATCACAGAATACATACTTAGTGTTTAATAAAGGATTATTCTTTGCACAATTCTTTACAAAATATCATGTATGTAAACCATTGTAGAACAAACATTGTATGTAGGTCTTGTATTATTGTAAATATAGCAATCAGCAGTATTTTAGATTTCATCACAATAATAGCTTTAGCGTTATAATGTAAGTATTATAACATTTGTGTTACTTACAAAGTGTGCTTATTTAGTAGATAAATCTATACATAACATCATTGCGAGGCCTTGGGGACAAAATAAGCCTATTAAATCAACGATTATCTATTCTATAATCTATTAGATAGGTATAATATGTAGACATTGTTATTGTAATATAAAATGTTTTTACTCATTTTAAATCCCATTTTATAATCTAAATTGTATACAATGATAAAGACTTGATTTTGTAGAAACGTAATTACCTAATGCTGAATTTTTTTCGTAACTATTAGATTTTATTATATGTACCTATATGATAACGACATTTAATGACCTATTAAAGTTGTTATGGCCTAGGGGGGGAGGGGGGGTTAAGGAGCAGACCCGTCACCTGACAGTACCTACATACATGACCACGACCGGTCATTGATAACTTAAATTCAAAAGTGTATTGACGTCCCTTGAATCCCTATAGAATAAAGAAATTAGGGGAGGGAGAGACTCAGAAGGAGGTCATCTGCAAGCTGTATGCATTTAGCTATATATCTATGTAGTTATAATGACAAAAGATAACGCAACAAAAAGTCCTAATTTCATTCTTACAAATTAAATGACACTTGTTTAATATGTGTCATCATTCATATTACTCTATAATAATGATATGGACATTTTCCAACTCTTCTAATGTCCCGCGGCGCAGGGGAAGTAAAAAATATTATTTCCGTTCATAGACAAGAAATGACTTCCTCAATCAAGCGCACAGTGCTCATATTGACAAATGACCATTTGTAACATGTTAATCTCGTAACATATGGAGCATAAACAATCCCGCCTTTTCTATTTCAAATTTCGAATTCGTTTTTTTTTAAATCATGATGTCTTCTTTTGTACCTTAACAATAAGAGTTTTTTTGCAATAAGTCCGTCTAAATTACTACCATAGTGCAGTTTTTTGTAAAGGTTGGCTTTGAGTGAATGACAGTCCGTTACTTAGGGGCCTTTAGAGAGCTTTCGTTTCTTATGTTACTATATTAAGTGGTTAATTCTTATAAAATGTGATTTATAATAATGAATGAAAATTAGAGACTTAGCAAAAAGAAATTCGTCTGATTCGAACAGTTGTCTTTGTTGTGTAGTAGGTACCTACATGGGTATATAAATTTATGTTATTGTTAAAAAACTTAGTACTTAGTACTCGTACAGTACTACTGTACTAAAACAGTTCAACAGATAGTAGAGCCACGCTGATTTCAACACGAAGAGGCCGGCTCGACCGGAACAGTACTACCCTTACACAGAAGACCATCCTAATAATGGTCTTCCGGAGGCCCAATCATTCTGCATCATGTAATTCAATTCAAAAAATAAATTTCAGAAAAGTATTTAAACAATGATTCATAATACCAATGCCATTACTGAAATCGATTCTTACACTATTATACCATAATCAATAGCATAGGTACTCTTTAAATAATACCTTATAACAATACATTGTTACATTGTTGAAATATTTCATAACCGGCCATTACATCCTTCGCAGATTCATCAATACTAAAGACAAATTAAAAAAAAAACAAAACGCACGCACACACTGACTCTAATGACAGTAATGACAGAGCGCGAGGCGCGTTCGGTTCAGGGATCATTCAATTACAAGACACCGCTCTGTAATCATAACACAATCATCTATTTCGGCATAACACCCGCCGTGTTTACCGATAGCCGACATCTTCATCGATAACCATCGACAAATTGATATTGCATTGTTTATTTCAGGCATACGTAACAATTGTGACACTCTTGCAACATTTTTTTAAACATAACATTCATTTAATTACTTCTTGAATAGCTAATAGAATACGAATTACGTTCAAAGTTGAAAATAAACAATTTGGAATTTTATGTAAATATAAATTAAAAGTTTCAATCTGTATAATATTTCACAATTATTCCCCACAGTAAAAATAGCAACTATTGGTCTAAGATTTAGAACTATAGACAATTTGATTTAAATGGAATTAAAAATTGCAGATCTTGTTATAGACTTAAAATTTGAGAACTGTGTTTAACAATTGTATTTCTTATTTTATTCAATTAAAGTTATTAGGAATCAATAGTACAGGTATATTATAGTATTAAAGGGGCAAATAAATAACCCGGATTTGTGCAGAAACATCCTAAAAAATATTAACAACTATTGTAAATCTATGGCAATCGCTCTTTCTTAAATTAAAAATACATTATTTACCAATGTGAGAAAGCAACCTTTTGTTTATCAAGTTTTTTTATTGCTTATTTAACATTGTAAGATATCTTTATTGAAAACTTCAGATTATAGAGTCGATAGTTACACAAACAATAAAAATTGGAGTTACCCACTAGAAAAAATCGGCCAAGTGCGTGTCAGGCCACGCACAGGAAAGGGTTCCTCAGTCACCTATAATGGTATGTGGATTTAAAATCGTATCCAATAGATAATTGTTATGTTTACGTATTAATACGTTAATTTTGTATGACGTTTTCCAAGTGAGCGCATTTTAGCATATAAGCCTTTATAACTCCTGAACTAAGAAAGTCATCTAATCGGTTATAGTTTTCCTTCAAAGTTCATTAGATGGAGCACCATCACGATTTTTTTCAGATTTTTTGAGCCAGCCGTTTAGCTTTTAGAGGGGGGGGGACGCCCTGTTTTTACAAAAAAGTGCCCTTTAAAGTGAAATATCTCTCAAACGTATACCTAAATCAAAAAATCGTCTAGGAAACCCTTTATTGTTTTTAAAAGACCTATCTAATGATACCCCACACGATGGGGTAGCCTCGAGAAAAAAAAATCATCCCCACTTTACGTGTAGGGGAGGTACCCCAAATAAAATTATTTTTCATAATTTTATTGTAGCACTTTGTCGACGTAATTACAACACGTATTCATGCAAACTTTCATCTTTCTAGCACTTACCGTTTGGACGGTAAGTCGAGGACGGACGGACGGACGGACGGACATGACGAATCTATAAGGGTTCCGAGTTATGAACTTCGGAACCCTAAAAAATGATGTTTACTTAACGGTAAAGTTATTAAAAAGTAAACAAGTTCTATTTTCTTAAAATATGTACTCTTTCTTCTACTTGACTGCACTTGAAGACATAACTATTATCTAAGGCCGTTGCCCCGTCTGATCCTTTTAAGCTTTTTATAAATTTAATTTTATTATATCTTCACTACATTTTATAAAACATAGTCCTCTGCCGCGTTTGTCTTTCTGTCTATCTATTCGTGATAAACTTAAAAAATACTGAACGATTTTCATGCTGTTTTCTCAAGGAAGGTTTTAGTATATAATCTGTCAAATTTAAATTGTTTTTGAATATAAATACTTTGACTGCACGGTTGGCGTAGCGGCTTAAACGGTAACCACACGTTTTGAGTGTTGTCGGTTCGTTCCTTACGGATCGGAACAACAATTTGTTTGATTCACAGTTTAGCCCAAAACTTTGATTCTTCTTGAAGTTGTACAAAACATGGTTAATGATACAGAAGCATCTAAGTCACTGTGACAGGCTGATGCATAAAAATAAATATCTACCTATATTGATTTCTTAGTGGTATTATTTTTACTTTTATTTGATGTTTAAATACTGAGGACATTGCGATTCCATAGTTAGATACTTAGATATTATTCATAGGTAATGGAGCATCTCTGGTAAAAAAAAGTTTAAAAAAACTAAACAAACATGCTTTTAAACCAAAAAGTAGAAAATAATTTTAATGTAAAAAGCGTGGGGCGACGTTATTGAAATATTTTCAGCAAGCACCCCACGCTTTGTTATCTAAATTATTGTCTACTTTTTAGTTTAAAAAAGACTAATTTGTTTAAATATTTTTTTTTATTTTTTTTAGCTTGTAAAAAAGAGTGTTTGCCTATGATCAGTATACCTCTATAATAATATAGCGATAGTAGAAATAGATATAGCGATAATAATATCACGCGTAAGTTTAGTCTCGGCCTATCGGTCAGCAATGGCCGCTAATTAGCGCGATTAATTAAGGTTTTGAACAATAGATCATACTTGCAACGGTACATCTAATTAATTAAAGCGTGAATTACGCGCCTTTGCTAGATGCCATTTTATTCTTTTTAATTAATTATACATTTATAGTGTCTATAACTAAATTTGAAAAAGAAATTTTGGCGACCTAAACTTATGGGTTCCGTGTTATAAGTTAGAGCTTTTGGGTTTGGTTCCCACGAAATAGAATTTTTATTATAGCTACATGAATATGTGAATGTAATTTATACGTATATTATAATTATGATAGTTTGACTTTCATTGTTTATTATATATTTTCATATCCATATTTAAATACAAGAAAAGATTTAAAAAATTAAAACCCGATTACTTAAACACCTTTTTTATTTTTTTATAGCCTATGTCATCCGAGCCTTTTGTTACAAATCTCTTGACTTCTCATTTATTAAAATCGGTTAAGTATTTTAAGTGGTACGACATTAAAATACTGAATTACTACATTCTGGTTTCGCCGTAGTCTGGTAAAAACATTCATCCGTGGTGTAGGTTTATCTAGAAAGTATACCTAGTACATACCTACATACTAGGTACACATAGATAATTTGGGTCTAGAAAACATTCTAATAGGTAAATAAATATAAAATTTCAATAACACTATACATTGAAGCTGATTAGCACCTATACCTATATATTTGTAGATATTTATTTTAATAGTTACTTAACAAAGAATATGTCATAATTTATGTCATCTTCAATTAGAAATACTTATAGGTAAGTAGGTAAATGATGTCTTGTTAAATCATAGACAGATTATTTAGATTTGTATACACGAATTCGTCATATCGTTTTTCTTTTTTATTCATTGTTTCAACGTCATCTAGTCCCAAACTAAGCAGAGCTTGTATTATGGGTACTAAACAACTAGGTAATATAAATACCTAAACATCCTTTTTTTGTAAATATATACATGTTAGGTATACATAGAAAAACACTCAGACTCTAAAACAAATATTTGTGGATCACACAAATATTTGTTTTAGAGTCTGACCTAGTCGTTAGTAACGTAACTACTAGCAATATGTAGGTACCCAAGTAAAACAGCCCTTTGGAAAACTTATATATAATTAACAAAATCATTTATGTATTAGGTAGGTACACAGTCGCCTTTAAAAAGTTAAATCTCAAGTCAATAGGTAAATATTAAAAGAAATTCGATAGTTTTTATTTCGGTAGGTAAATAACTGGCACTGTTAGGCCACTACAATTGGCTCTATCTTTATATAATAAGACAAAATAGATATCTACGCTTATTAATTTTGTGATTCCTTTAGAAAAGATAAATTTAAGAAAAGACAAAAGTTTTTTATTTATGTAGGTACATTAGATACATAAATATTGTGAGTGTACCGATTACTACCTACTACTACTACTACCTACCTATATTTTCATTTCTTTTACCTACTATTTTTTTCTTATTTTAAAACATATTTATGCCTCTGAAAGTTACAACTAGATATTAGACAGGCATGTTAAACTCATTAAATACCAACAATTACTTCGTATTTTACATAAATTTATATTAGGTACCTATATACCTACCTACATAGGTATTTCTCAAGAAACAATTAAAACTAATATTTTATGATGATACAGTTTATCCATAACTATTCGATTTCGATTCGATCGAGAATTTGATATTTGGTATTCCGTTTAAGCATGTACACAAAACACTATCTAGGTGTTATCTATAGGTATTGCATATCTTATTACTTCTAGAATTAATTTATGTAGACAGACATTATAAATATCTTAGTGAAATTAAACCTTTAGTGTAAGGAGTTAGTTGAAAATTCATAGATACTCGTAAATTATCTTTTGTATGTGCGCCCTTGCACAGTTTCTCCGATCTCTAATTTTACATAGGTAGATATTAACTGCATCTATATTATGTAGCTTACTTTAATATTTTTTAAAATAATATAAGTAATTCTGAAGTACAAAAATGTATTTTTAGTACGCACCTAAACTATAATCAGAGCGAAAAAAACAAACTTCGAACTCGTTAAATGCCAGTTCAACTTAGAATTACAATACAAAATGTAAAGCTTGATAAAAGAGAGTGTGACGTACCTCCATTGTCAGCATTATTGGCTTCGAAGGTCTTGCTAGTCATGTGGAAAAGAGCATCGAGCGGCGTGTGAGGAGCCGTCGAGCCTTGCTGCGGCGCTCGCCGAGGCTCCGAGCAGCAGTCGGACGCAGACGACGACCGTTCACTCGCCGAGTCGCAGCATTCCGCCGACCCTAGGTCCCGAGGCCGCAGTAACCCTAGGGCTGCCAATCGCCACCGCTCCCCATCTAACAACGCCGCACCGGCAAGTCTCTGAAGCCGCTGCAATCGTTCCAACCCTGACGCATCCCACGGGCGCACAATACGCGGCGGAGTACGAGGGCTGTGACTCAAAATGTCCAAAATCGAAAAACTCTTCACCCCTTCGCCTCTACGCTCCTCTCCAGGCTCCGAAGCCATCTTCAACCGTTTCAATGGCCTGAAGTAATCGTGTGGTGAAGGTGAACGCGAAGGAGCCGGCGACGGGCGCCCCACACTGATATCGTCTTCCGAACAGCTGTGTCCTGACATCGACTCCTCCTCCATCTTTCACAGATCCATCACACAACAGTCACAAAATATCGAAATATTGATTGTTTGTCTCACAGATACGGGCAACGCGAGATACGGCTGACGGGTCGACGCGCCTCGGTCAACTGACGTGGCGGGTGACAGCCCATGCCCGGGCGGTGAAGGTAGGCGGGGCTGCTCACCTCGCAGCCAATCGGAGGGAAGGATTTTATTGCGGGAGGGCTGTGATTGGAGAGCGGTGAGGAGAGAGGCGCGCCAGAGTGTCACACTTGGCTCTCCAATAAAACTTTTTAATCCGGACCTGGATTGGGGGCGAGATTCGTGGTGTGATTAATTTGGGTGCGCGCGGGTGGTTGGCGGGGCGTGGGGCGTGGGGTGCTGGGGTAGTGGGGGAGGGGGGAGGACGCCGGTTAATTACCGGGATGAAGACGCAAGTCTAACTACTCGCTCCATTATTTAGCGTCGATAAGGCCGACGTTTGTCACTGGAGAAATTGCCACTTTGCTACATTTGTTTGATCGTTGGTTAATTTCTGTTAGTCGATAAAACTATCTAGCAATTTCATATCTGGTGATTAGCTACCGAGGGAACGGCACACATGGCCAGCACTTGTATAAATTATTTATTACCTTTTTGTTTTTTTAAGCAACTAGTGTGGCAAACAAATATATAGAAGTAGAGATGTGTTCTAGAATTTTTTATAATTTGTTTTAGTGTTCCTCAACCGCAAGAAATTATCTATCTTTAATATTTTTTTGAGGACCATACCCAATTTATTTTATTATAAAAAATAGTTTTAAGAAACCAAACAAACACACTTTTAAACTAAAGAATAGAAAATAATTTTAATGTAGCAAAGCGTGGGGCGACGGTATTGAATTTTTTTCAGAAAGCACTCCACGCTTTGTTACTTACCTACATTAAAATTATTTTCTACTTAAGATGATGTACGATGATGGTAAGCACGCTGCATTGGCAACTAGCTATAAATACATAATTATTTCGGACATCTTACACACAACATCGTCTAGTCCCAAACTAAGCAGAGCTTGCTTTTGGGTACTAAACAACTGATATAAATAAATAAACATACTTTTTTTGTAGATACATATATGTATATTATACCTACATAGAAAACACCCAGACTCAGAAACAAATATTTGTGGATCACACAAATACTTGGTCCTACCCGGGAATCGAACCCGAGTTGAGAGTTGTTAATGGAAATAAATTATGGCAACTGGTGTAGGAACCTTGTGTGGCCATGGCCACACAAGGTTCCTACACCAATGGCCACTAATCGATTAACTTATGTGCTGGCTGCTGGCACAGGAAACAAATTTCGTTTCGTTTTTGTATTTGAAATTGGATATCATATTTTTTTATTTGAAAGTGTGATGTTTGGCGCCAAAATTGGTCGGTAATTATGAATGTATGTCACAAATTTCGTTAAATTACATTATGATTGCGTATGTTCATATAATTACCATTAATCTACAATCCCTGCTAATATTATAAATGCGAAAGTAACTCTGTCTGTCTGTCTGTTACGCTTTCACGCCTAAACCACTGAACCGATTTTGATGAAATTTGGTATGAAGATAGAACTGAACTTGGGAACTTTTTACTGCGATAACTGACATATACGCAGGCGGAGCCGCGGGCAAAAACTAGTACTAAATAAATACTTAGTAAGATAGATTTCTATACCTAATATGATTACTAGAAATTCAAACGTACAGACTTGAAGCAAAATGCCTACAATGATAGGTAGTCATTAGTCACTTATAAATTCTATCCTAATTGAGTTTGCCCGACTGCCTATCTAATTGCCATTGTTTAGTATTAATGGGGTTCAGTGCCAACCTGTACATTAAATAGGTACCTACGTATGTTAGTACTTAGCTTCGCTTTTTAGTTCACCCTTAATTAGACACTAGGGATGTTTTTCAATCATAGTGAATATATCTATATATAATGAGTAGGTACAAGGAAGGCGGTGGTTCGATTCCGATATGTGACTATTACGGTCTACATTTACCTATGTATTTTTTATGATTCATAGATTGATTAATTCTAACTATGGGTTTATTTATAAACTATCTTTTGTCCATGGTTTCTCTCGTAAATCGCTAATATACAATACATAACTTTTTATTTGTCAACCGACTGAAATTAAACATGCTTTAAATGTTAGTTAAGTGCAAATACCCACATACTCGTAAAAGAAAACTGCACTACACTAAATAAATAATAAATATTTAGGACCTTGGAGAGGTATCGTGGGGACTTTTGAATAAGTATTTAGATCAAATAAACAATCAAATAAATAAATAAACAATAAAATATGATCCTTGATTATATGATCTAAAGTTGAATGCAATTGTATTCCGTACTTCATGAAACTGTTAGTACCTAATCATTTATCATTTTGTACTAACCCACTGCAGAAGCATAGGATCCTAAGCAGGTAATTACAAGTTATACTCTTTAAAAATATAAGGTAAAGCCCTATGAACATAACTCTTTTATTCGTGTTACACCTCTAATTCCATAGATTATAATAATACATTTTCCTGATTTTTTAATGCCCAAGTAGATTTTACAAAATAGATGATTCATTTGTTTCTCTAGTGGTTAGTGTTAGCTGCTCCCGATCAAGAGGTCTCGGGTTCAATTATCTACCGGGTCCGGACCAAATATTTGTATGCTCTGCAAAAATTTCTTACGAATTTTGTGTATTTTCTATGTAGGTACCTAATATGTATTTTCAAAAAAAGTATATACCTGCCTATGTAATTATATCAGTTGTCTAGAACGAATTGTACAAGGTCTACTTAGTTATGTACTAGAGATTATTGTGTCAAAAGTCTAAGTATATTATTTATTTATTATTATGATCTAATTAATATTTTTATAATATTTCTTCCAAATAGGTTGGTAGGTTAGTAGGTATACCTACATACTTTTGAATTAAGGTAAAACCTTAATTCAAAAATATCCCGCCGCACCGTTACGTCGGCCATCTTGTATGACGTTTAGTTTCCGCACAACTTCACGCACCGTGGGCTTGGGGGGACCCGCGTGAAAAAGTAATCTAATTTGACATTGAGTTTAGTTTTTATGAGGGCACTGACTGACACTCGTTCGGCCTGTCAAGTGGGGTGGGCAATGTTTGTTGTTGGGGTATGTAATTAAATACCGTCATTGTTATTTTGAGACGTAAATTACGTTGGAGTAAAAGTCATACTCGTAAATTACTGTTCATATCAGTACATTAGGGTATTTTAATTATCACCTTTCAGTTTTAAATTATGTACTTAATTACCTAGGTTGGTATATATAGATATTATAAACTGTACGGTACGGTGCATATTCTAAATTTGTACCTAGTCCAAATTTAGTGGTGAGAATTTTGACTAAGCTTACTAAAGACGTAGTAGACATCAACTAAAATTGTGGTTGCATTGTTAGCCAATAGGTACCTACATGCCTTATGATTAACAAATTAAGTGGGTAGGTATAGGTAGTTACTCATATCCACAAATTAACTTTAATTTATATTACAAGGAAACATGAACCAATTTTAAAATTATCGAAATGGATTGATCAAATTAGTACCTAAATAAAAAACATTTACGTAGATACGAGTAGGTATAGTACCTATACCTAGTTGTAAACGTATTATAGGTATTTTATTATCTGTGAAATAAAACAAATAATCACATCTGCTTTATCATATTGTAACTTCATAGATTGCCTTATTTATCTTTTTCTAAAAAAATAAATGAACATTTCAATTGCTTAATCCCTGTCATTAGTTCCAACACTATTTCCCATAAATCGGTACCGGAACCGACGCCATGTTGTTCGCTTTCCCGCTCGCGCCAACGACCATTTGCGCCCAATTTCCGCCGGTATAGACAACGAATAATTATTGATAATATTTTTTCTATTATTTCGTTTATTTCGTACCGTGACATTACTTCGTCCATTATTTATGGTTTCGATTGAATTAGATGTTCGAAATAGATAGTTAGTCTATAAAGTTATTATAATAAATGCGTTGTACCGATTAACCTAATCGAAAATATGGCGTGACAATTTAGTTGCCTACCCATAGACAAGGGTGGTAATTCTGTTGTCTATGTTACTAAAACAAACACAAAGGACAAAGAGATTACAAAGTAATATCTAAAACATGCTACCACATCGTAGAAAACTAAAACGGCAAGACAAGTTGGTATAGGGTTCGTTTCAAGATGTCCTTCCTTCGTAGTTATGTGGATCTGCATAGTTTGCATAGATGAAATGCATAGAGATTAAGTCATGCAGCCGGTCATAAAAGAAACGATCCAAGACCGTTACCCAATTTCCTTAGCATTTAATATAAATAGATAGGTATAATATATTTAGGCCTAGCAAAGTGACTCTACTTTGCCTGATGGAAAGCATGAGTAGAATCCAGGAGCACGGTGAACCATCCTCATAATAAACGCAGAAAACTACATAATGCTTCCACATCATTAGGCCTCCGGTCTCACACTCACCAACGAAATACGAATTTTGTAATTATTAGGTTTATCTGAAAAATCCATTCGTGCTGAAATCAGCATAGCTCTACTGCCTTAAATATGCCTCTGTCTACCCTTTTGAGGATAAAAGTCGTGAATATATAGGCATATGTACCTACTTTAGCGATTTCACAATATTATAGAATTTATAGAACAGATATAAAACATTAAATGATTTGATCACTCTAAAACTTTAGTATTACGATCCATCGACAAAATAAGCTTGAACTTCATAATCGTCTCCGTGTATTATTAGCTATTAAAATATTTATGTTCAATTAGGCCTCTAGCTGCTAATAACAGGCCATACCTCAGTAATATTACATAGAACTGTACTAAAAGGCTAATTATCTAAGCCGTGTAATGTCTACTGTTAATAACGTTTATGGATTTAGCTTTATTTTTTATTGGCTCTATGGTAACTGTGGCAAGGACGACAAAGCGAAGACGGCCTTGTTGTTCATGTTAAATTTAAATGCTGGCAATGTTAGGATTATTTGTTTTGCTGATTTGTTTATATACATGTTTGACAAGGAAGCAATACTTTTTTGATCAATTATATAAAATGATTTTTTTTTACCAAGAGATACAAAGAGCAACATAAGTTTAATGATAGTAACTTACGAGTTACTATCATTAAACTTATATTGCTCATTATAAACTTATACCATACAGCCTTTAACAGTCCACTGCTGGACATAGGCCTCTCCTTGAAAAGGAGGTATTGGCCTACTATACCACGCTGGCCAGGCGGGTTGGTATAGGGTTGGTTTCAAGTTTTCCTTCTCTTTGCATTGATGTAGTCTTGCGTAGTTTATCCCTTAGTCGTCTTTTACGACACCCGCATGGGATGAATAGGAGTAGTGACACTCTGTATTCTTAATCCGTCACCACACGGACATAATAACTAAGTACTACATTACTAAATACGGAAATAATTTACCTAATCAAAAAAAAACTACATATTTTAATGCAAGTTTTGATGATCTCACATAAAAGAAGACTCCTGGATTCTACTCGTACTTTCCATCAGGCAGGGTAGAGTCACTTTGGTAGCCTTAATATACAAAAAAAATACAATGATTAATAAATAAATGTTTACCAACAACAAATACTACTATGATTTAGGAAATAGCAGGACATCCTGCGCGCCATAAGGTGTTAGGAAACCATTCCACAACGCTTCCAATAACCGCCCACTTCCTTGCATATTACGGTAATGTTCCAAAGACAATATGCATAGACTATAATATATAATACCATAGAGAAAAGTAATTGCATCCGTTTGTATTTCTGATTATTTCCTCCATCTCCGGCTGTCATTAAGAATATCATTCTTGGGTGGTAAAGGAGTTAGGACTTACAGAATTTAAGCTCTTAGCTTCTAACTCACTTCTTAAGCTTTTTAATAGGTACATATTAGGTATAGGTGAGCAAATAAACTGCCTCGTTAGTCTAGGGATTGCTAATCAAGATGCCTCGGGTTCAAATCCCCGGTCGAGCTAAAAAGTGTTTTTGGGTTTTTCTTAGGAAATTCCTAATAGCCGTCTGGAGTTTGGAAGTTTGGCGGTGATTCACGCCCGTGTCTCGGTAAGCACGTAATAAAGCCGTCGGTCCCGGTTGGCATGAACATCTATGGCAATCGTTATTGGGAAGTCAGTGCCGTCAAATTTACTGACAATTAGTTCAACCTTCGAATGTCAGTTCTCTCTTAGGGTTGCGGAGGTCCGATGCCAGTCGCTCCGTGAAAAAACTGATTTAAAGGTAAAATTTGTTGAACTAGTAGCCGACCCCAAATAATATTGGGCATAAGGCTAGGACGAAGAAGGTGAGTAAATAAATAGAGAATTATTGTAACACAACTTTTATTTTATGCCAAATTTTATAGCGTCACTGCGGTGACGACATGAAATTTGGCTCTATAGGAAATTCTTCCGGATCTTTGGAATCACAGTCGCTGTATCGTTGTTGTACCTTTGTAATAACTACCTACGTGTAACCAGTCGATACTAGTTTAATAATAGGTACTCTTTATGTCATCAAGTCCTCAGCTGTCTGCCAGTGAAAATCCCGTCGAAATTGATAAAGCCATTCCAGAGATTAATCAGAACAAACAAAAAACAGCACCACTTCCGCATTACAAAAAGAAACTGTCAAGAAAAAAACAGCATAATTTTCTGCAACATTAATATTTTAATAACCATCAATTATATAGCCCAATTTTAATGAATGATATCTCCATTGGTTTGCACCGTACCCTGTGGTTAGAGGTGGCGAACTATTTGGTATAAATTGATAACGGAAGCTACCCCCGTGGCATTATAGTCGCTGTCATTAGGGGCTCTAGTACCCATAGACACGGAATAGAGAATCGCGTTACGGTTAGTGGCATAGGTACTTTAGTGATGGTTTGAGTTTGGAAAAATATATCGAGAAAGTTTCTAAATGTAAAGTAGGTAACATTTTCAGATTATTTGCTGTCAGTTAAGACTATCGAGTTAGTAAGATTCGATTCTAACAGCGATTTCTATTTTAACCTTACCAATAATTTGTTAAATGTCTGCGTGTAATTCATAATTCAGGTAAATATTTACAAACTAGCTAAGTTCCATGGTGTTACCTGCGATTGTTCTTGTACCTTTACAATAACGGAAGCGGGAAAAAAAGTTCTGAAGTTACTCTTTATATCATCAATTATCTGCCAGTAAAAGTCCCGTTCAAATCAGTCTAGCTGTTCTAAACATTAGCTGGAAAATGAGGCAGACAGACATTTTTTTTATAAATTTTTTTTTTGATGTGATTAACGTATTTTCTTTCATTTACATTTAGTGATACATTGTTGAATTGAAATTATAAATAGACTTATTTTCGTTTCTTTATGTACCTATCAAAGCGACTTTACTCTGCTTAATGGAATTCTACTCATGCTTTCCATCAGACAGAGTAGAGTCACTTTGTAGGCCTTAATATTAACAAATATAACTGAAGGTTGTAGTAGAGCCACGCTGATTACAGCACGACAGGGCCGTAGCTAGAGTCGAATTTGAGGTAGGGCAGCATTGCTTAATGGTAGGGCGGAAGTAAAAAAATTATCATAATTGACGTACAGTCAATCTGGGTAACTTTGACAGATAATTGCGATATTTTACACAATATTATAAAATTCAAGCATACAACACGACTGTATTTAGCTTTGTTAGTGCTCTCATAACACTTTTCACCCGTAAAGATTAATTAAATTCTCTAAAAAATTATCAGTCCTTAGGAAAACCTGATTTTCTAGTCTGTCAAAGTTACCGTCATTACATGGGTAACTTTGACACACATAGAACCATTCATAGAAAAGTAGTAATTATTAGGTATATTTTGTATTAATCTGGGTAGCATTGGTTTATGTTTTTCTTCTAAATGGGTATAACCGACGTAATAAAACCATTAATTTCCAGTTTTGTCTTATATTTTATGAAATAATCAATATTTTAATTCATATTTTTAATTAGTATCAAAAAACCTTAAAAAACACGTTTAAGGCAACATTTTTTGTGTAACTAAATAGAAAAGAAGCTAATATAATTAGAAAAAAAATATAATTTATGAACACTTGACCATAAAATGTTTATTCACCCCACTCCATATAGAGCAAATCGTCGTCAATTATGTAGGTCAAATTATGTAAAAAAATACTTCAAAACACTGTCAAAGTTAGCCTGTATAAAAATTAGTAGTTATAGTAATTAGATAAAGAGACGTAATTATAGGCAAATACTATATTAAAATACGATAATTCCATTACAAATGATTCTACAAAATCTCTCACAAAATATTCCAAAAGTTTTACACTGTTTGAATAGCATAAACTCGGGCGCAAATTTCAGAAATAAGTTTTGACATTACCCCTGTATGAAAGCCTATTCATTTTTAAGGTGCGCTTACGGAGTTAGTTTAAAAATGTAAAACTGTAAGAAGTATTTGTAAATTGTATTGGTATCATATGAAAAATAAATTGAAACTAGTTCATGGTCACACTGTCAATGTTACCCGAATGAATCAGAGTTAGCCAGATTGTACGAAGTCAAGTGTTGAGGATATGTTGACCAAGTCCAATGTTCATTTTCTCAATGGCATATGACATATCATATGCCAAACCAAATGCTAAGTAGGTCGGATATGGCAGTCATTCCTCCAGTTGTCTACAACAACCAGAAGATAGCTCTGAGTGCAGTAGTAAATAACTTGCGGCTATATATGGACTCTACACTTGATTGGCGAGCACAAGTGACACATGTCAGCCAGAAAGTTACTTCGTGTCTTCGCGCTTTATACCGTCTTAAAAACTTCCTTCCCGCTAAAACCAAGGCTACGCTTAAGCAGTCCCTAATAAATCCCCTGATCGATTATGGTGATGTGTTATTTTGACCTGCCTACCTCCATAATAAACCCCTTCTCAATAACTGCATTCAATTCGTTTTGGTTTCAATTCTCAAATATGTGTCTGCTTTACGTTCCCAGCTGCAATGGTTCCCAATTCGACAGCGCCGCAGTTTGCGTGCACTCACTTCTCTTTTTTCTTTCCTCTTCTCCCCATCGTTACCTGAGTACCTCGTACATCACTTTTGTCTCTTATTCTAAAACTATGACCGAAACCTTCGGTCAAGGAACAATATGCTTCTCCTTTACCCCCCTCGCACCTCTAATTTCCCTTCCCTTCCTTCTTCGTGCAGTCAGAATGCGCTACCTACTGAAATCAGGATGTCCACAAACCGCCTCACATTCAAAATGAAAGTACGTGATTTACTCCGGAATGAATTGGCAGAACGATCACAAAGATAATACCCGACTGAGTATTTAGATAAGCAATATATATAATTACATTTATTTATATAATGTATGTCTATGTATGCCTGTGTATATGTGGATTTATGTGTGTATGTATATATACGTATGTTTATATACATGTCTGGTATCTTCATCCACTGTTATAAACCCTAATGTAATAATAACAGTAAATTTGTGTATATTACTTACAACTATTAAATTTGAATGAATGAAAATGGTTTACAATAAAGGTGATTCCTACATTTACAACTACCTTGTCAGGTTTTATATCCTAAGCCTGAACCTACCACATCATATTCCTACATCACCTGAAAGTTGACTGGCAGAGAATGCCACATCGCATTAAGTCCGCCTTTGTGCTACATGCGCATTAAGTTTAAAATAAAATAAATGTGCTCCGAAGCTCGGGCTGCTAAATCAAGCACCACGTATATCACTGACCTCTAGGTCAGTGATGTACATTCAATAGCTCCTCGTAGACAAATAATTTGTCTAGCAGAACATGAGCATTGATCAATAGGTCTGTTAGTGCCACGGATAGGGCGCCGCCGGAAAACTGCGCGCAGGAGCTTCGCCCGACTCCTGTGTCAAGTAGAAGAGGGTTACCGGGTCCAGGGCGGGTTAAAGAAGTTACGCCCAACATTTGTAACACGTAAGGTCCGCTTTGCCACCTGGAACATTGGCACCTTAACCGGTCGAGCGAGGGAGTTAGCCGATTTACTCTCCAGGCGGAGGGTAGCCGTAGCGTTCCTGCAGACTCGGTGGAAGGGCAGTAGATCCCGGTTCATTGTGGAGGCACCTGGTGGAGAGAACGGAGTGGCCGTGGTGCTTGCCGGGTGGCTTCAGACTGGCATTTTAGAGTTGATGTAGCGACCGTCTTATGGTCGTAAGGGTGCTTATCGATGGAATTATTACCCATCTGATAAGAGCTTACGCGCCACAGGCAGGTTGTAGCGAAACCGTAAAGATGTCGTTCTGGAGCCAACTCAGGGAGGTTCTTCGCGGCATTCCTTTGTAGCAGGGAATCGTTCCGGGTGGTGATCTAAATGGGCATGTGGGTGAGGGTTGTGTGGAGTTTAAGCGGGTTCATGGTGGTTTCGGTTATGGCATTCGCAACAAAGAGGGTGAAGACATTTTACGAACATGTGCGGCTATCGATCTTGCCTTGGAGACACGTTCTTTAAAAAGAAACCGGAACACCTTATCACCTACAAAAGTGGGAGGCACTCAAATCGATTTCCTCCGAGAAGACACACTATTAGCAAAGTGGCCAACTGCAAAGTCATACCCGGAGAGAGTCTCACTGCACAACACCGTTTCGTTGTCATGGACCTCTGTGTGAAGCCCAAAGACAAACATGTAGAACGCTGCCAACGCCGGATCAGATGCCAACGTTTGATGAAGTCACGTCTCAAAAGTTCGCCTCGCCCTTCATTGACAAGTGCGCTGGAGCTGAGAGCAACTTGGTTCAAGACAGTTGGGACAAGATTCAGGCAGCTATTCTTGATTCGGCGACAGCGGTACTGGTCGTGTCTAAGGACGGACGCAAATTTAACAGGGATACTTTTTAGGGTTCCGTAGCCAAATGGCGAAAAACGGAACCCTTATAGATTCGTCAAGTCTGTCTGTCTGTCTGTCCGTCCGTATGTCACAGCCAATTATTTCCGAAACTATAAGAGCTATACTGTTGAAATTTGGTCAGTCGATGTATTCTGTGAACCGCATTAAGATTTCTACATAAAAATAGAAAAAAAACAATACATTTTGGGGGTCCCCATACTTGGAACTAAAACTTAAAAAAAATTTTTTCTTCAAACCTATACGTGTGGCGTATCTATGGATAGGTGTTCAAAAATGATGTTGAGGTTTCTAATATCATTTTTTTCTAAATTGAATAGTTTGCGCGAGAGACACTTCCAAAGTGGAAAAATGTGTGTCCCCCCCCCCCCCCTCTAACTTCTAAATTAAGAGAGTGATAAAACTAAAAAAAATATATGTTGTACATTACCATGAAAACTACCAACGAAAATTGGTTTGAACGAGATCTAGTGAGTAGTTTTTTTTTAATACATCATAAATCGTAACACGCAATTTACGTTTCATCCAATCAATACACTAGTATAAAAACATCGATGAAAGTTAATACGAACTACAAGAACTTTTATATGATCTTACTTGCTGATACGGAACCCTTCATGGGCGAGTCCGACTCGCACTTGGCCGCTTTTTTTTTTCGTAACGTCGGTCCTAAGTGAAAAAATGTATGCAAGCGACACAAAAATATTCATTGAAATAAATATATGAAAAATGACACGCGTGCACTTGCACGCAAAACATGTACGCTAGTTTTATTTTAAAAAAGGATTCCCCTTCCCATAGACTGTAATGTAGCCCATATTGCAATCTATGGGACGGGGAGTACCGTCTGCTACACAGATATTGTAATTAAATAGACCCATTACTTCATGTGATGCCGCTTCAAATGCTTTCAGCCGTATACAGAGCAAAGAATTATTATAATATGAAATGAATATACAAACTGTTGTATGTTCAGAAAAGTTTTGAGTCCTATCCCTTCATTTTTTTTATCTCAAACTACAAATAATTCAATTATAAAAAAATATCTTAGTTTTTGATATTTTTAAGGTAGGGCATTCTGATTTCAAGGTAGGGCATTGCCCTGCAATGCCCTCCCCTAGCTACGGCCCTGCAGCACGAATGGGCCGGCTCGACCCGGCCAGTACTACCCTCACACAGAAGACCATCCTAATAATGACAGCATTCTTGATGTCGTATTTTGTTGGTCAGTGTGAGACTGGAGACCCAATCATTCTACACGATTCTCCCGGCCGGAATGATGCAGAATTATCTTACCAGGCCGCCATGGTATGGTTCACCATGCTACATTGTCTACCCTCACAATGAGGATGGTTAAATCTACTCCTGGATACTACTCATGCTTTCCATCACCCAGAGTAGAGTCACTTTGTAGGCCTAAATATAAAAAAAAATACTTATATATTTAATCTATGTTTACATTATACTCTTATACATTAAGTGAGAGTCGAATACACCGACCGCAACGGGACTACATCTAACTTAAAGTTGGTAATTTCGGGTGCGGTCATTATGACACATCTTAATTTAGTTTCAACACATAAATAGTAATAAGTAGACGGACGAATGCGGGTGGGCCAAGAGCCAAATTAACGCGACTACACAATGGATAAGTTGATTGACTTCTTGGCTTCGTTTCGAAGACATTTCACTGAATATCTTGGTAACGACTCCAGTCTTAGTGAAACTATATATAAATAAATATTTCGAACACCTGCCATCTAGTTCCAAATTAAACAGAGCTTATATTATGTATATCTACTTACTAGACAATTGATATAAATACATATAATACTCTTATTTTGAAAATACATACACATTAATATTAGAAAACACCGAAAAAAATGCAGATCAAACAAACATTTGGTCCGGCACGGGCATCGAACTCGATACCTTAAGCACAGCAGTCGTATACGCTACCACTACGCCAACGAGGCAATAAAACTATAGTTTTAAACCTACTAAATATTTACGTTTAATAATGATGAAAAGTTTGTTTGGTTCACTAACCAAACAAACACTGAACGTGCTAATATCTGGAAGTACTGTTTCGGAATGAAAGATTCTTTGCGTGTTCGAAATAAATGTACAATCACGCTATGGCCAGCCAGGATTTTTTAAGAATGAGGACATTCATGTTTTATCTTTAATAGTTATGGTCAGTTGTTTCATTACCGTTACACAGACTAAATTATTAGGGTTTCAAAGTAAAAATTAGAATAACGGCTCCTTTCCAAAGTCTACCAAACAATTGAAAACTGTAAGTTTTAATAATTGCAACATGAATTCCCCTAATTTTTCATTGTAATAAATAATAGATTTACAATAATAATTAATGTATGGCTCACATGAAACCACTATAGACGCAAAAAACATCACTACTTCTTTTATCTTAATAGGTATTATCTAAATAGGTATTAGATAGGTACCTATTTAAAGTCAAAGAATAGAAAGTCAATGTAACTTATCACAATGAGAATATCGTTTAGTTTACAAATTACTAAATTACTTAGTTCGGTACATCTCTACTTCACTGTTTTTTTTTTTTGTAAAAGCAAAGGAAACCCAGTTTCGTGGGCGTAAAGCCAGCTATAACCGTGGGTGTAATACCAAATCGCTCCAATTTCATCATTACATCTCTATTTGTGTTCTACACATAACGCGATGTGTGGCCACTAATCGATTAACATAAGTGCTGGCTGCTGGCACAGGAAACAAATTTCGTTTCGTTTTTGTATTTGAAATTGGATATCATATTTTTTTATTTGAAAGTGTGATGTTTGGCGCCAAAAGTGGTCGGTAATTATGAATAGTATGTCACAAATTTCGTTAAATTACAATATGATTGCGTATGTTCATTTAATTACCATTAATCTACAATCCCTACTTAATATTATAAATGCGAAAGTAACTCTGTCTGTCTGTTACGCTTTCACACCTAAACCACTGAACCGATTTTGATGAAATTTGTTATGAAGATAGAACTAAACTTAGGAAAGGAAATATGCTACTTTTTACTGCGATAACCGACATACACGCAGGCGGAGCCGCGGGCGAAAGCTAGTACTGAATAAAAAAAAAATTACATGATACGGTTTCTAACTCTATCGCCAGATCAGCTTATATCTAAGCTAATAATAATCTAAGCTTGTCACATAGAGAAGGAAAAAGGCTTTGTAGATATTATTTTTATGATAATGATGGAAGACAACAATGTGGCGGCAAAATGGTGCAAAAAATTATCTCGTAACTCTTTACCGAGGACCTACCTAAATGAAATCGTTGCACCTTCCCCGTCCTCACTCTAAGAAGGAAGAGATTCACTCATACAGACATCTTAATTGCGGTTTATACATGTAATATCCTCAAACATACCGCGTACGGCCGTTTGATCCTATCCTGGGCAAAGTCGGAACTATGGTCACCAGACTGCTGATAAACACACATAAATACTTTTAAATACATGGTATGGCCATTTTGTCTACTAGCAATGTGCACCTTGCACAGCCACTTAGATTTTTAATTTTTCTGGGAAATATTTTCAGCATTACCCATTTTTTTGTGAATTACACACAGACACATATTATAGTAAATGTCCTGGAATCGAACTCAGGACCTCTGGCTTAACAGTCATAATCAAATCAAACCATTTTATTTCAAATAAACCATACAACGACACTTTTGAAACGTCAAGTAGTCAGTCAGTAGTCAGTCGTGAAGCTAATCGTCTGTTCCAATTCGTAGATCCTATGGAGAAGAACAGACAAGAAACTCCATGGACACTCTTTTCCAACATTGTTTTTACAATTTTTGGTTATATTGTTTAAGCCATTTTATTAAATGTGAGGACAATGTCACCAACCACTTAAATAAAATAAATTTTTCGGATATCTTACAAACAACGCCATCTAGTCCCAAACTAAGCAGAGCTTGTATTATGGATACTACACAACTGATATAAATACATGAACATTTTTTTTTGTAAATACACACATATTATATATAGAAAACACCAGGGCCGGATTTACCATAGAAGCTGAAAAAGCTGAAGCTTGGGGCGGCAGAATTAGGGGGGCGGCAAAATGGACCATTAAAAAAAATGGTAAAAAAAAGTAAGGTTGCGGACACACAAATGTTATAAAAGTCAATACTCGCATTTGGAGTATAAATTCCATGTCGCGGGGGGCTTTACAAACATACATAAAACGAACACAGAGAACACCCAGACTTAGGACAACAATTTGTGAATCGTACAAAGTGTTTTCCCATGTATGAACCCACGACACAGTAGAATGCAGCGTGGCGACCACTTAAAACACTTTTTTTGACGTGTGGAAACCCCCTCGGGCCGAAGCGGACCCACCTATGGACGACCGACAAGTTCTGCTTGGTTTGGGACTAGATGGTATTGTGTGTAAGATGTCCAAAATATTTATTTATTAAATTTGTGTTAAATTGAGTTTAATTAAAATCAGTTAATGACGTTTATCGAATGTGCAATATTTTAATTTTGGAAGTTTTGAGACTATAACTTGACATTGGTAACTGTGAACGTGGAGCTGTCTAGGTCGTGTACGTTGGCAGAAGTTGAATTTTGTTCACTCGCTCGCGTACCTCCTCCACACTCCACCGCCGCCGACCAAGTACTGCCAACTGCTGGATTTATTGACGTTGACAGATGCACGGTTAGATCATAGAGGCCTATCTGCGCGACAAGCCGGTGAAGTTTGTGAAATGAGGTGGAGAATCAGAGGGAAGTGTGTTGCGGGGTGCCTCATGGCTCTGTATTGGGCCCATTATTATGGAACCTTGCATACGATGCGGTCCTTCGCACCAGTCTGCCCTCTGGCTTAAGTGTCGTCTGCTATGAGGACTATATCCTAATACTGGCCCGAGGGTCACGCTTCGAGGAAGTGCTTCTGCTCGCCGAGCAGGGAGTGGCTTGTGTTGTGGAAAAGATTCGTGAGCTGGGCCTAAGGGTGGCGCCTCAGAAAACTGAGACGATTTGGTTCCATAGCCTACGTAAGCGCCAGGAACCACCCAGATCGCGCCTCCATTGGGTGACACTGAAGTCCGGGTGGGCCAGTACATGAAGTTCCTAGGCCTCATCCTGGACAGTCGGTGGAGCTTCGAAGAGCATTTCGGGTGATTAGTTCCCCGGGTTCGAGTGGTAGCAGGGGCGTTACATCGTCTGCTACCCAATCTCGGGGGACCAAGAGAAGAAGTTCGCTGCCTTTACATGGGCGTCGTGCGATCCATGGTCCTCAATGGGGTCCCGGCTGGTCTAAGGACCTGGCGGGTTCCTCCCACTGTAAGGCTCAACTTAGGAGTCTGCAGCGACTGATGGCCATTCGGGTCGTACGGGGCTACCGTGCGATCTCGTATGAGGCAGCGACGATCCAGGCGCTATCTCCACCCTTCGACATTCTGGCCGACAGGGATACGATGGTCTACGACCAAAATTCGTTCTGTCGGTCGGAATGGCGAAGGGACAGCGCCGGACCATGAGCCTGAAATGCTACGGCAAAACGCACACACGCAAGCCCTACGGGTTTAGAGGGCACGGCTCGAAACACACGCGCTGTTGTAGCCGTTCTGCCAAGCGTTGAAGTTTGGAGGGCCGACTGTGTCACCTACCGATTGACTCAGATACTCACATGGTTCTTTCAGTGAGTATCTGAATAGAATCGGACGTAAGGTTACGGCCACCACTGCGGGCCCGACCGGGACTCAGCCCAGTACACGCTAGAGGACTGCCCTGCGTGGGAGACCGAGCGTCGAGACCTGGTTTCCTTCTGTGAGAACGTAATGCTCCTGAAGGAGTCCGCAGAGCAGGATCAGGAAAGGGCCGATCCCACTCGAAGGAGGCGGCGAAGGGGATGCAGTTGAAGCAGCTAGTCCCCAATCGTTGTCTAATTGTTGTTTCGGCCACATCTTGGGGAAATGTGACCATTACAAGCGACGCGAGCAGGCGATACCCTGGTGCGGCTGGGGGATGTCGTCTGGGGTGGGTCTGTGTCCCGTCTTTTACTATGTTAAAAAGCGAGAGGCACGATATCGTCCTGTCCCAAGGGTAATTTATTGATTACCCTGAGATGTACCCAGTCATGGGGTAAAGCAGGGGGGGGACTCCCGAAGTCGCTGATCGCTCCCGACTGCCAAGGTAGGCCGCCGCGGGGCTTAGTGGGTAGACCGGTTTGCCGGGAGTCCCACACATGGCCTCCGTCTCCCCTACGGAGGGTATGGTGCGAAAAGCATTGCCCGCGAAAACACAAAAAAAAGGTGCATGGTTAGCAGTATCGGGCCTTACTTACCTATCTTCCTTAGCCTACGAAACCTTATAAGTAGTGCAGTAAAAACCAAGCTTTGCTTTACCTAAAAAAAAAGTTGTAAAGGAATCTAGTAACTATATTATTTCCTAAAGAAAGGCATTAACTTTATTGTAAACAGTGTATCTAATTTTAGGAGTCAGTAGGGGCGGCAAATATTTTAAAGCTTTGGGGCGGCAAATATGTAAATCCAGTACTGGAAAACACCCAAACTTCGAAACAAATATTTGGGGATCACACAAACATTTGGTCCGACGCAGGAATTGAATACGAGACCTCTTGATCAGCAGTGGCATACGCTAACTGATGGTTAGCGTATGCTAACCTGACCTAAAATGACCAACGAGGCAGTACTTTACCAACAGGTCCGTTTTATGCTCTAAAACCAATAGAAATGGTAATGATTTTTTATACTAGCATATTAAACAACATTATTTCAATACGACAATTTCAATACAACAAATCCAGCCCAAGACATTAAACCTCGCCAATATTGACTTTGCGTAGACACGGTAGCGGATCAAAGGACGAATTACTAGAAATTGCATTCAATTCAGTAGTTGCGCTACTCTGATTGCGTTTACTGTTGCAATATGATCGCAGGGTGCACGCACCGATTGTAGCCACGTAGGTAAATAGCACGTATTTCGATATTAATCGATTTTAGACTTTAATGTTATTGTTTAGAAGTTTATTTTGTTTATATTGTTAGATTTATGGGTTTGAACATGAAATTCAGTGCAAATCTAGATAAAAGCTTTTGTATGTCTATCATTAGTAAAATAAATTGCTACGTAAATATTACCTATAAGTGAAAGAAATTCTTGTATGGTAAATTAATTTATGTAATAATAATATTAATGAAGAGAAAAATAATGCAGATATATTAATTCTGGTTATTTTCTTGTTGCTAACGGCGAATATTTACACAGACACAACCAAGTAGCCAGTGTAATTTTATTATAAGAATCAGCCAACCATTTGGAAGTTCTAAGAATTGTATATTAAAAGCGTTAATAGATGTAAATATGAAATTTTTATCGAACCATATTTTTTACATTGACTCATAAATACTGGAATTAAATGAAAGTACTAGAAAACTATTCCAAATAATACTGACACTACTAAATACAGCAGTAACATCGCAGTCAAAACAATGTAGGTGGAATAATAAATGCAAATACAAAATTATTTCTCAGAATTGAATGTAAGAGTACCTATTTCGCATGTCTACCAGCAATGAACGTAACTGGTACATTTACCTGAATTTGTAGTTATCCAAACTCATAAACCATTTACAGATTGCATTTTGAACTCCGAGCATGCAGATTAAAGTTTCATAATTTTGCTTAATGTAGTACACTTTGTACGATTTAAATCAGTTACTCTCTTAGAATATGAAATCGTTTAATATTGTTACATATTATTTAAACGATTTTTATTTATGAGCATTTATAGAACAATTTTGAAAACCCGAGTCATTTTAAAAGTACATGAAAAGGTTAAAATTATCTTGATACTAATAATTGAGCATGAACTTCAAAAGCCTATTTAGCATTCTAAATTTTCACTGAAGTTTTCAGTTGTAGATAATTATATTCTCTCTCTGTCTCTCTAAGCGCCGTAATAGCCTATACTTTGTCCATTCGTTTATTGTCTTTTTGACAGGTCACGCCTATAAATTACCGGTATTTTTTTCGTAAATATGTACTAGAGTAATTTCGTACTTTATAGACGGGTAGGGAGGTGGCTTGTGCATAGCTAAAAACATCAAACTATAAAACAGTTCTTGAAATAAGATAAATCGATTAAACTATTAATATAATCTATCACATTATTTTGATCTATCATATTATTCTGATCAAAATAATTTGACTTCATGTAAGTATTGTTTCTGTAAACTTATTAAACTAAAAAGGAAATTATAACAGTATGACTTCCAGATTGATTATTTAACTGCCTCGTTGGTCTAGTGGTTGGCGTATGCGACTGCTAATCAAGAGGTCTCGGGTTCAAATCCCGGGTCGGGCCAAAAAGTGTTTTTGGGATTTTCTTAGGAAATTCCTAATAGCAGCCCGGAGTTTGGAAGTTTGGCTGTGATTCACGCCCGTGCCTCGGAGAGCACGTAAAGCCGTCGGTCTCGGTTGTCATGAACATCTATGGCAATCGTTATTGGGAAGTCAGTGCCCTCAAATATACTGACAACTAGATCAATCTTCGAATTTCAGTTCTCCCTTAGGGTTGCGGAGGTCCGATGCCAGTGGCTCCGTGGAAAAACTGAAATTCAGGTAAATCCGGTTGAACTATATATATATATATATATATATATATAGGTAGTTCAACTATATATAGTTCAACTATATATATATGTCTTTTGCATTTAGGAATATTGTCTGGACTTTAAAAGAGACTGTGATCCCTGAGTTTTTTTCGTCCTTTCTTCTCAGGGCTAGTCCAGTTAGGAAAGGCCGAACTCATCTGCTCAAAAAAGCAGTTCGGCCTTTCCTTACATATATACATATATATACACAGAATAAGTATACCTTACATATATATACAGAATAAATGATTTGTTTGATTTGATTTGACTAGTAGCCGACCCCAAACAATCTTGGGAATGAAGGCTCGGAAGATGATGACTTCCAGATTGATTATTTGTAAGGAATTAAGTCAAAATTTTGAAATTTAAGTACAAACTTAGAATAAAGCACAATAACTCTGTGGATTAATTTATTTATTTTTGGACCACTGACTTAAAATGTAACTTAAAATATATAAATAAGAATAGGGTTCTTTTCTCCCGAAAAAAGTACCCACCTAATGGTACTTTCATAAGTAATATTATGTAAAAGAATATTAGTCCTGTCCGTGTGGTGACGAAATTAAGAATACAGAGTGTCACCACCCCTATTCATCCCACGTGGGTGTCGTAAAAGGCGACTAAGGGATAAACTACGCAAGACAACATCAATGCAAAGAGAAGGAAAACTTGAAACCAACCCTATACCAACCCGTCTGGCCAGCGTTGGTATAGTAGGCCAATACCTCCTTTTCAAGGAGAGGCCTATGTCCAGCAGTGGACTGTTAAAGGCTGTTGATGATGATGAATAATTAGTATCTAAAAATACCTACCTGTATAACAACACTATTTAAATATTTAAAATCAAACATCCATACATAAATCTAAGGGATTCAAGCATTGAACCATATCGGTCAGGTTTGAATGACACCGGGTGACGTCGGGTGTTGTCGGGTGACTTCGGCGTTGACGCGACACGTCGACACACTGAGAGTACCGGAGATAGAGTCGTCGCGATATGGCTAATCACTTGTATTGTTGTACGCAGATGTTGGGAAGAATAGGGTGACATTTATTCCCAATGACAGTACGAGAATGTACTTGGATACAATTATAATTTATATAAGTAAAGTACGTACGTAAGTACTCCTTCTCAACAAATGGCGCAGTAGTTTAAGCGATCACTTCACTACCTACTGCACTGAGCTTTCTGGGTTCAATTCCCACATGGGATCGTAAATTTATTATTCTAAGTAATATACACAGACACAAGATTTAATATTAGTGCGCAAGTAGTCTTTATAATATCATACCTTAAGGCTTTTTTAACTAACTGAACTTGGCCTGGAACTTTACTTGTACAGTACATTTTCATTTTCTTCTTACTGCATTCTTAATAGAAATGTTAAATAACTGAACTTGCTTTATCCCTAAATCTCATGATGACATTGCGTATACTAAACTGATTTCGACCTCTTCTCACTTAACGAAAATAAATTAATCGGAAAATTTACGATTACTAAACATCAAAATTTGTTATCAATACAATAATTACTAACAATTAATTAGTAATAGTAATGACTTTATTGTACACCAGAAAAATATTTACAGTTAGGACTTAAAACTAGCTATATGTATGTAGGTAGAAGTGGCGTCCTTATCGATCGTAGGCAATCTCTTACATGCAACCATGGGATGGAGAATAAGCATAGGGAAAAGTATAGGGTAGTGTCTGGTGTGTTAAAAGTACTAAAGTGTTCTAAAGTACGACGTCTAAAACATGTAAAAAAATCCGACTTACACGAAAAACATGGTCCCACTAAACACAACAATATGTGCCGTTTAATTATCTGTGACGGATGTACTCGAGTTACTCGCTGTCACCATTCAACTTGTGACACACACAATGTCCAACACCCATACAAATTGGCTCTCAATAGCTAATGTACTCTAAGCTTTATGATGTTACAATCTATGTGTAATGGGGTTTATGAATTGATCATTTAAGTTGTTATGTTCGGGTGTATTAAAGTCATGTAATATGGGACTTAACATTATTATTTAAAATGTCATAAAATTGAGAAGGGAAAGCTTGGTATGTAAGTTTCTCAATGTCTCAATTTTAATAAAATGTTGTAATTTCAAATGAACAGTTTTTTACTAACTGTATATCAAAGTATGAATGACTACAGACTACAGACTCTAAGTGAGTAGTGCCATGCTGAATTCAGCACGAATACGCTAGTTAATAATAGACCGGGGCAGTACTATCCCCACATAGGAAACCAACCTAAAATGACCTGAATGAATGAAATAGCAGTCTTGCTGTCGTATTTCGTTGGTGAGTGAGAGACCGGAGGCACATAGCATGGATCAACATGCTGCAATGTCTTCTATAGGATAGTGCCTGGATTTTGCTCAAGCTTCCACACGCCAGACAAAGGCTGCTTTAAAGATAAAATGCTTCGACCATGACGTGTCATCAGCCATTAAACCTCGTTTACAATCCGTCTCAATGCCATATTGAACGTCTATGCTAAATTTCGCATCAGAACATGAAAACGAGCTCAGAGTATCCAAACATATTTATCATAAAGTCAACATTAAACACGAAAGCATTAATAAGGACCACCTTTTAGCGCCTCTGTATTTGAATACAATCCTTTTTGCACGTAAACCACTATCAATCAACTATAATCGACTTTAAGCTATTAGAATAAGGTGCATTATTGTAAGAGAAGGTAGATAATAATGTCGTTTTAGTCATCTGTCATCAACGGATGTCACATTAAGGCCTTTTGGGACCACAAAAGATTCGGGCTTCTTTCTAATCAGTTGCATTATGTTTTCTTTCAATACGTTTTTGGTGCAATGTATCCATTGCTGGTTTTCGTTTAATATTGTTGACTTATTGTAAAGAAAACTCGTGATGTATGTGTAAGCTTAACAGAGTTGTCACTTTGGAAGGGTCATTTGTTATCTGTTCTCAAATAGATGATCAATAACGTTTTTTGATTGAAGGTGTAAATTGACATTAAAATGGAGTTTAATCGATGTTCGGATTATGAGAAAGAGTTTTTTTGGTACATATTTGGGTTGATTTTAGTAGCATATTGACGTTCAGTTGGTTAAGGTATTCATTTCAAAACCAAAGACGGGGCAGGGTATCGTATACATGGGTGGTCATATTTAACTGTAGATAATAACTTTTTATCTATCTAATACTATAAGGATGTCAAGTATTTAGGAGGTAGTAGAACCACGCTGACTTCAATACGAATGAGATGGTTCGACCGGGGCAGTACTACCCTCACACAGAAGACCATCCTAATAATAACAACGTTGGTAAGTGTGAGACCGGAGGCCCAATCATTCCCGGCCTCCGAAGAGCGGGATAATGATGCAGAAAAATCTGTCCAGGCCGCCATGGTATGGGTCACCATGCTGCATTGCCTACCCTTACAATTAGGATGGTGACCCCTACTCCTGGATCCTACTCATGCTTTCCATCAGGCAGAGTACAGTCATTTTGGTAGGCCTAAATAAAAAAAAAGTAACCAGTTTAGAAAAACCTTTGACAAAAATAAAGTCATTATTTGTGAGTGTCATAGGGTAAATAATACTAGTCGGGTTTGCTTAAAAATGTTTTTAAAATGCACTGGGCCGCTAGTAAAATATAAAAAGCGATAGGTTTATAAATATACTTATTGATTTACGTGATTATTAAGAGAGGAAAGTTAATGTCATTACCTGAATGACTCAATCTGTTCCCTTTTTGTACCCTTTTTTTTTCTGTGATGAAATCCCCTCGGATACCACCAGTTGCTGGTTATGTCGGACTCGAACCGACCAAAACCGCATGCCGTCACAGGTACCAGAAGAAAATATTTGGGGTACCTATCCTCCATGTAAAGCGGGGATATGTTTTTTTGCGGTAGGGTATCATTAGATAGGTTTTTTAAAAACATTGTGACTAATTTGTGAGGTTGCTAAGATCATTTTTCGATTTCCGTTTGCGAGTTATTCAACTTTATAGCGCATTTTTTGGAAAAACAGGGCATCAAAAAGCTAATCGGCTAGCTCAAAAAATTTGAAAAAATTCATGATAGTAGTCTATATATTTAACTTTAAAGGTAAACTATGGCGGCTTAGAAAACTTTTGTATTTCAGGAGTTGTAGGGGCTTAACTTATAAAATGCAGTTACTTGGAAAACTTTGTACAAAAATAAAGAAATAATAATAAACATAACATAACATTAATCTATTGGACACGATTTTAAATCCATCTGCTACTATGGTTCTATCTTTACGCCTAACAAACGAACAAAATAGTAACTATATACAATAGTGACTACAAGAATGACGCAGTGGTCACCTTGCTGCTTATCATTGCGCTATGTGTTGTGGGTTCAGTTTCAATCGCCACATGAGATAATACTTTGTGTGATCGTTAATTTTTTGTAATGAATCTAAGTCTTAAAGTAGCAGAGACACCCCGATTTTAACACGAACTAGTCGGTCGAACGGGGCGATACTACCCCGTGGTGGGTAAAAACAAAAATATTTCTACAAGTTACTCAATACGTAAATAAATCTATTTCTCTTTAAACTTCCATCTTAACATACAAAACTTAAGCCCTTAGTACTTACTCTGTGTGAGTTAGTAATTACATAATATTATTAAATGAGTTTTGACTTCCAACTTTTAATTACACAGGATACGAAATGAATAGGCTGTAAATGTACGGGCACTTCGGCCCCATACCTTAACACAATCATCGTTATATAAAGACCCAACGGTACTAAAATGTTGCCAGACATTTTGTAATAGCAATTTAAATATATTTATTTAGTTTAGTATGTTTTTTTAATTATGTGTATTTTGGAAAAACCCGACTTCATACTTTCCGGCTAGATGGAGTTCTTTTTTTTTTCAAAGATGTAGAGTCATGACAGACATACACATGACAAATAAGTTGACATGACAGCATGTCATGGTATTGGATCGTATGTCGATAACGACATAGGAGTAATAAAATATGCTTATCTTAACATTTAGGAATATTTTTATTTTATAATTAGCTTCTGTCCACGGTTAAGCCCGCGTGAATCGACATATCTACGATTTTCGTGGTTAAAAATATCCATGGTGTAAATCAAGAATTAAAGGATCTTCATTGTAAATTGTAGACGTGAAAGCGATGATGATATTAGTATGGATGTATACCATAAAATTTAGGAATGTTTTGATTTTATTAAAGTCTCATTTCACAGTAGATACATAAAATTTCAAAGAATATTTAGTTAATCCCAACTCAGTTCTTAAAACACAACGTAGAAGAAAGTAATAAAAATATCTAGAGGCAAGAGGGAAAAAAATTGGAGACTGTAGTAGGTGTACTTTACACACCGTCTAAGAAGTACCTCTTAGTACTCGTAGTACTCCTAGATGTAACTCCTTTAAACTAGTCCTGTATCGTTTGCTTCTTTAGTCGGCTCTTGCTACGAGATGATGAGACGAGATTTCACGAGACCAATAATAGGTATCCATTATTATTTAGAAAATAATTGAAAAGGAAGGTACTCATAAGTAAATGAAATTTTCAGATGGATAAAAGGCGGGTTTGTGGCATTATATATTGGGAGCGTTTCCGTAATTCGGAGGTCACGTTAAACAGTCGGTCCCGATTGTTATTAGAAGATTATAGTCGTAAAGCTTAGTTGAAGCTTTCGGGCGGTTTAAAAACATCCAACGGCAAGATTACGTAGCCACAACATGTCTTGCCGGTTTCCAAACGGCACTCCAACGCGAAGACGCTGGCGAAAGTCCTGTGCGTAAGTGCTTTAGATCTCAACATAATTGTACAATAACCTCCTTCTATTCCTCAGTGATTAAACAAATTCCTAAACATAAATAAAAAAAGATTAAAAACATATAATTGCATAGCATAAACTCGAACCTAACCGCCAAATAATAATGTAGGTATTTGATAGTTAATAAAAAAAACTCCTAACATTCCTACATATGAAATATCTATTTTCGTCTATTCAGCATCACACCAGCATCCTAATCAATGGCTATAAAGTGATCCGCTTCTGATGCTCGATTCGGAGGTGGCGTTTTAAAGCGCAGGCCGATTAGTGGCTGTGTCGCTCCTCTCATTACCGAAGGCCCTAATTGCGCCGCTGTGCAAGCCTCAAACGTGCCGACCGCTTTCATCTCGCCGACCGCGGCCGCTGTTAAGGTAAAGGAGTTAGCGGTTATATGTGCGAGATTAAATGCCACCTTTTAAATGTAAATTGTTTGGTAATGAAATCTAGTTTTTTTTTTGCATAAATCAACCTATGTAAATCGGAATGTTTGGCATCGTACCTCCCGAACGGAAAAACCAATTTTGCTTTAGATATTTTTTTGTTAAAGTGTTTTTAGAAGCTATGTATTACAGAAATAGGTCCATTGGAAATACTCTTGAATTTTTTATAGCCAATAAATTTCTATAGATATAATTCTAAATTAAGGATACTTTAAAAATACATGGAAAAGTCATACTTGGACATTAATGCGCTATGTTGACTGGAGTGATACAATATTTATTTATTAAATTTGATTAGCCAAACCAACAGCTACAAAAAGAATGTGATCACTTTGATATGCAGGCTGATGATGAAATAGTATTCCAAGTGTTCCAATAATATTTCATTTTTTAAATACTTGCTTGTCACTGTCATAATATAACTTGAAAATAATTTTGAACTAGAAAATATTAAGTTGATTTGAATCAATATTTCTGACCCTTAGTAAGTAATTCAATTCTCTTGGGATTTAAATCATCAAAACTATCTAACTGTACTAATGAATAGCAAAGATAAATTTGCGAATGTTCTCGATCGAAATATTAAAACATTAAATCTCTATCGCTTCCGCTTGTGACATGTCAACGGCCTTTTCACACAAGCATCACTGCCCAAAATTATTATGCATTTAGTTAAAGGAAGTATTAATGAGATGAAACAATTTCAACCTTATTTCATTGAATTAAGACTCATAACAATGATTGTGAGTCAACTTAAATGCATAGACAATATGGTAATAGTGTAATTGTTTTTATTCATTTATTGCTCCCCATAGAGTGTCTGTGAGGTGGGCTTTATATCTATCTATTAGCAGTGGAAGAGTTATCATCAACTTATAGTGGATTTGTACTAATTTTATTATATTCTTAACTTTATTGGTATCTACAATGTTTTTAATAAAAACGGATGCAATGTAGAATTAATTAAAGTTTAAAAAGGCGAATGAAAATTAACTAGCTATAAAATGTGTCTACGATACCTATGCGTTAGTAATCAAAATGGCGGTGATAAAAAATGACAGCGAATTGATGGCTTGATTGATTGATTAGCGATAGACCGTTTTTAAATAAAACATTGGATCGTAAATGTGGTAGCGACTGTTAATTTTGTGATGTTGGTAACTTTAAAGAACTTATTTGAATTTGGAATTGATTTTACCTTATTTATTGAGTTTTAATATGTTTTATTGACATTAGTTTAATTGTTATCACTAAAGTTTCGTTAGCAATTAATAAGATGGCGGTGCATTAAGCGAACAATTGAATTAGTTTTAAATTTATGTAGATTTCATTTTAAAATTCGAACTATTAAAAAAAGATTGAGTTACAAACAAAACGCCTTCCTTCCTTTTTTGAAAATTGAATTTTAATGTAATTTTTATTTTTTAGAAAACTACAAAGAGTATGGTATTAGATAGACCACCGAGGCTCTCATATAAAATCGTGATACGATATAAGTGTTGAATAATGGTTGGATACTCGGGTCTCCATTTATGGTATTTACCCTTTGAGCGTAGGCGTAAGAGAAAGTCTATTTGTTTGTCGTATTAATAATCTGGTGGCGGGAAATAATATGTTCATATATTTCGATAAATAAATGTCCGTTGTGGGTGTAAATAATGATAGGTATATACACTTTTGCATATAGAAGTGAATTGAATCAGAGAAATATAATTCGTAATTATTTAAGAATTAAGAAATTTATAGTTGTAAATCCATTAAAGAGCTGTAGTTCGTTTTATTATATTGTTAATCAATATTTTAACAATTACTGCACGGTTGGTCTCGCTAGTGGTCGCCACGGCGCTTTCTACTGTGTCAAGTATTGCGGGTTCAAATACAACATTCGGCCCTTTTTTTTAAAGACAAAGTCCGCAATAAGAATATAAATTCCTGTGTCGTGGAGGACTTTATAAACGTAAATAAAACGGACACAAAAAACATCCAGACTCAGAACAATAATTTGTGAATCACACAAAGTGTATCTCACGTAGGATTTGAACCCACGACACTTTGCGCAGTAGGAAGCGGCGTGACTAGGCCAACCGTGCAGTTACACCTTTGTTTTATCCACAAATTGTTATACTAAGTCTGGGTATTCTTTGTTTCCGTTTCATAGGTATATGTTTGTAAAGTTCCACAGAATGTAGGTATATTCCTAACGTGAAAGTTGTCATTAAAACAATATACTGTCACTACTAAAAAGTCATCGGTCCTACGACTGATCTCTCCCCGATTAAGTCGGATAGCCCTCCGACCGGACTGTGAAGTTGAGGGAACAGAGATTGCACCTTGTGCACTATAACTTCTCCTTTGTTCTGACTGAACTCTGTTAAAACTGGCCGTCGCGTCGGGGCCAAAATCGTTAAGCCGTAACTCGACACGTAATTATAAAAGAAAAACATATTTTATATCTCACGCCGACTCTAAAAAAACCATAGATATTCCACTTTAAATAGCCGTGAACCTCTTAAAATAGAATTACGGATTAATCGAAGGTACCTACATAATGTTGTAATGAACGTTTTAAATTAAATAAATAATCAAATGGGTACGTGCCTATTAATATGGACCAATGTTATTACTATGTCTTGATAAAAATCACGAAAAACAAGTATGCTTCGACAGTAAATCATAGAGAAAGCCGAGAATTAGAGGTTTTACAAACACAGTTCCCATAGAGTAGACTACGGACTACGGTGTACAATGGAGAACCTCTAATTGTACCATAGACCACACACCTTACCATAGATGATAGATGTATGTACGTAACCGTTGGTATTTTGTAAATGAGAGAACATATTTTATTATTAGTTATCCAGCTTTATACGTTGTTGGCATTTATAGATTGGAGTATAAAGCGCTTTTATTAAATAATTATGTTTCAAATGTTGACTTTTGGTAGTTAGGTGTGGTTTAAAATCTTTTATATAGATAAAAGATTTATTGGTTTAAATGGTGAGGTCAAGAATGCAGACATGAAATAGAGAGGTGCCGTTTTGAAAAGTGTATCTATTGTTTTTCTAAATATTTTTTTATTTATGTACGACATTTGAAAAACGAAGACAATAGACGACGATATACGATACGACAATAGAAGTAGGAATATCTTGGCAGACTTCTGCTGGAATTGGATTGCTAAAGATTTGTCTTCACTCAGTCGCGTTCTGAGGAAAATAGGTCTGTGTGGCGACTTCCACCTACAGCGCAAGCGAAGAAAATACTACAGCGCCATCTATCGAAAGAGTCACTGAATCCTAATCCTGAATCGCGATACAGAAATTCTCGCATCGATTAGCATACTTATATACAACACCCCAACATTAATCGCTGGGCCATGGCCCAGGCATGATCACCACGCCTAGTCGGAGGATTCTCCCTTTGTGTTGGAGGGACACCAAACCTTTCCCTCCACAATCTTTACTAAGTAAATAACAGTTATCAGTGCCTGTGTTCATCCGAGCTCATATGATCGTACTTTGTTAACCCCTTGCATATCTTTATTAACTTAGTTTAGTAAAATATAGTTGTAATGGCTGCAGAAAGCTATAGTCAGCCATTTTTTAAGGAGGTCCATATGTTTTGTAAAGAAACTATACAAATATAGTTCTTGTGTTTCTGGTATTAGATATCTACAAAACAAACAACTAAAACGCGTTGAATTTAAATTATTAATTTACCATCAAACAAACTTGAGTCGGAACTTTTCTAATAACAAAACCCTCAAATCACATTAAAATTCGTTTCATTTCACACTGTAACTACTTAAATGATTAGATAGAAAATATATAGAAATCAATTTGTAGATTACACTAATTGGGACATTGTGGGGATCTAATCCACAGCGGTCAGCTTAACAGGAAGGTTCGGTACGAGGTCAGTAAACTACAGCACAGTCAATGTTCTCTCTTTCTTCTGTGTGAAATTTAATAACCCGAGTAGAACCGGGAGGAAAAGTCAGTTTATAATTTTAACAAAAGAACCGTCTTCAAAGAAAAACTATTCTGAGTACCCAAATAGCGACAGGTGTGCCTATGATATTTGAGGAGTTCCCTCGATTTCTCCGATATCCTATCATCAGATCCTAGTTTCCTTATCATGGGTCAACATGGGAGGTACCATCTTTTAAATAAAAAAATAACTATTAAAATCGGTTCACCCAATCGAAAGTTCTGAGGTAGCAAACATCATGAAAAAAATAAAGTTGATTTGTACACCTCCTCCTTTTTTTAAGTCGGTTAAAAATACTATTATTTCGACTAAGATATAACGTTACGTAGGTATCGTTAAAATTGGTCTGTAAATTGTGTTACATTTCTTGTTAATTTTCATAAATATTTTAATTTTCATAGATTTTTGTGAGTGATTAGCTCGTTTCTGTTATCAGTTAATTAAACTTTCTGTGTTTACGAAAGTTTATAGAATTTTTTAAATTGACCTAAACGTTTAAAATTAATTTCGTATTATTAAAATAACTGATTAAGAAGTTTCAAACATTCAGATAAAAAACGGTAGGCACATATAAATTGTTTTTTGCATTTAATAATTTAAACTGGTAACACTCTTGATTGAATAACATGTTAGTGATGTAATGAAGATTGGAATTTTACATTAGCGAATGAGTATGTTAATTTTAATATTGATTTTACAAATAAAGAACGATCAGAATGCATGAATGGGTTGCAACTTCTTAAAAGTTTTTATTGATCTTTAATACAAACTATTTTCTTCGATATCAAAAAGATGTCATAAAAGACACACGGTGTGCCATTCTGCTCATTATTTAATTAGATATAAGAGATCTTCGAATTCCTGTTATTAAAAATTCAGACCCCTTCAAGCGCCTGTCAGCAAAAAGTATCGTTGATACTACCTTCGGGTGGGTACTAACTCCAGGCGAGATGGCGCCCGCGTCAGTGCGGGCAAACGCTAGGAGGGGTCCAGATGGCGAAATAACAGCTGTTCCTGGACCCCTCCTCCTAATTCCAACCGCTGAGTGGTACACCGTGTGGTTTTAGTCAGTCCGATTCCGGCACACCGCTCCTCTGCAAAACCCGTGGATTTACACGTATTTTTTTTTTATCTAACTCCAAAATTCGATGCCACAACCATAGTTATTAAAAAAAATGGGTGCTCTTTGAACATATATAGCTAGGTAAGTATATATTTACTATACCTACAGATGGTAACAAGTGAGGCCATATACCACCTACATAGACCACATATTGACCAGTGTCAAATAAAAAAACAAACAATTGTAACACGATACGAAAAATTGATTTCAAAACGATCTAATAGTTAATAGCAAAATTACAAGAGCGTAGAGTACGTAGAGCTAAATAACTTAATGTGTTAGACCACCAGAATTTGAAGAACTCTCCAAATGTATTAATACTCCCCCTTTATTACGAAAACCGCACCAACATCTACACTCGACAATCGGAAATCAACTTTATTGAAATGAAAATAAGATTTATACAAAGGACTGTTAATGTATTTGTAGTTCTGTGCAGTGCGGGGTATGCGAGGTCAATATATAATGGTGTTAAATACCAAAGCGTTCCCATTAAGGTTGTCTATTACCGCAATGATATTACCCACAATTTGGTATCGTATCAGTAATAATACATTTATGACTTACTCTGCTATTATATGATGAACATTTACTATTTTGGTACATATAGAAACGGGTGGAATGTTTGAATTGATATATTTTAGGGTTCTGTATAAAGCGTAAAGTACAATCCCCAACCCGCACTCGGCCAGTGTACGGTCACATATGGCCATAACGGTTAACCCTTAGAGGAGATTCGAGTCCAGAAGTGGGACGTTATGAGTTCTTGATTCTGATAAAGCCTATCTTAGCGAAGACGATTCTCTTTCTACAAACTCTAACCCCTATATTTTATTAGCTATTATTTTACTTTGACCAGTACCACGTTCCTTAGCGTTGTGAGACGTCATGCCCATTTATTTGTTAGTTTTTTATTAAGGTTCAAGTTTGCAAAATGTTAACTTAGCTAGGATGGCCGGAGGTTTTTTTTCTGATGGTAATACCTACGGGTTCTTAACTTATCGGGGTTCATTGTAAAAGTTTCATGGATGAACCGAATGATGATGAAATAAATATGTTAGGAAAACACACCCTAATTATAATAATATATTAACATTGATAATTTTTAAACATTTGCTACCAAATTCAGGTAGAACTGGTGAGAACCTGAACTTAGAAGCCTGGAAATAAACCCCTGGCTGCAAAACAAGCCACTTAGAGATGGCACCTTCCATTATCACTTATTCACACGGGAAACAAGATTCATTCATCATAATTCTTCGTCATCATGTTTGTATCTTCGCATAGACATCGTAGAATGTCCATTAGGAGCTAACATAAATCACCCTCTGTCTCTGTCACGTATACGGCTGCTGATCAAGAGGTCTCGGGTTTGATTCCCGGGTCCGACTAAATGTTTATATGATCTACAAATTTTTGTTTTGAAGTTTGAGTGTTTTCTATCTATGATATATATGTATGTATTTACAGAACAAAAATATATAATATGTATTTATATCAGTTGTCTAGTACCTATGGTAAAAAGTGCTTAGTTTTGGACTAGATGATGTTGCGTGTCAGATGTTCAAAATAATTATATTTATTTATTTATTTAAGACCTCAATCAATAGTCCACCACCACCACATCACCAACCGCAGTTGTTTGCCTATTCCATAATCTAGTCAAAATATCTACCTACTGTATAGGTACCACCTATTTTCAAATAAACGCTCACGCAATTAACGATTTTCGCGGTAAAAAGTAGCCTTCCTTAATAATCGAAATATCTTCATACCAGTGCCGCATCTCCGTAGTGGCCGTTTAGTCGTGAAAACGTAACAGACAGACAAAGTTACTTTCGAAGTTTTAACATTGTAATATAGCTTAACAAAAACAACTATTGTAATACACTTACGGAATCCTAAAAGCGGTTACAACACAAAGTACGAATGCTCACATAAGTATTCGGTTCTAATTCAATTAGATAGGTTGGTGCATGTTTTATGCCGACAGGGTGGGTGGCATTAAAAACTGAATAACAGAACAGGCACCATTATATAATCGATACTTAATCCCTACTAAATGCGAAAGTAACTCTGTCTGTCTGTTACGTTTTCACGCCTAAACCGCTGAACTGATTTTGATGAATTTTAAGGCTACTTTTTACCGCGGTAACCGATATACACGCGGGCGGAACCGTGGAACAAAGCTATAGTAAGATATATTTAGATCTAAGTAAGGCTTGAAAGTTGATAAACTTAGGAATGACCGCTACACAATTTTCGACAAATTGTTCCAACATATCTGTGCAGACCGATCTATGTCAAATTGCAAACGTCTTCCGTTTGACTCGTGCTAAAATCAGTGCGGCTACACTGAACGGACCGGCTCAACAGGAGCATATCGCATTAAAAAACAGCCTAAAATAACAGCATTCCTGCTGTTGTGTTTCCCTGGTGAGAGCGGGAACGGAGGTCAAATGATGCAGACGCATCTCACTACGCCGTCATGGTGTGGGTCCCAATAGTGCTTTGTTTACATTCGCAAAGGCGATATTGACCACTACTCCTGGATTTTGCTCATGCTATTCATTAGACAGAGTGGAGCCAATTTAGCAAGTTTAATATAAAAATGCATGTTATGAGTAAATTATAACTTATAATTGGTAAAGTACACCTACCTATCTAGCTAGCGATCCGACTCCGCTTCATTAATCTACTACAATATGCATGTATGTATTATACATATATGCCTTCCTCTAACTATTACTGAAAACCAGATACATTAAAAAAAAAAAAACGAAAAAACGTGGAAGTGGAGGATGCCGTGGCGGAGCCAAATATCATCGGACAAATCAAAGCACATAGGCTCCGGTGGCTTGGCCACGTTGAAAGAATGGGAGAAGATCGAGGAGTGAAAAGAGCCTATCTGGGTCGTCCAATCGGACGACGTCCGGTTGGGCGACCCAGATATCGCTGGAGCGATACAGTACAGGCGGACCTTGGGGAGCTTCAAGCTGACAACTGGCGACAAACGGCCCAGGATCGAATGGAGTGGCGTTCTCTTGTGTCGGAGGCCAAGACTCACTTTGGGTCGCTGAGCCAACGGAGTAAGTAAGATACATTAAAATCTGTCCTCTGAGGAATGAAGGCCTCTCCCAATGAGGGCAACCTCTCCTGGTCTTGAGCAGTCCACATTCAACCGCGGTCAGCTACTTTTTTAAGGTGATTGTGCCGTACACTATGTTTTGCGGTCCCCAATTCGCCATCAATACACCTGATGCCATGACTAGCACGCTTCCACTTTAGCGTACTTTTTAACCATATACCTATATAGTTTTTAAATTACCAAATTACAATAAATGGACAGATAAAGTGGCTACCATCATAACTCGGCGTCGTAAACACAATAATGAATAAGCTCCCTTATTAAATGGCCATTAGCGTTGATCGTTCAATGATCTTATTTATATCTATTGCTAAACTAGTATCTTAGAAGAGTACTATTACAAGAGGAATAAAGTACCTTTAAGTGTGTCTCCCACATTTTGTTGTGATAAATCGCTTTAGAGCACTTGATATTTTAACTCGATTTTTTAAATACCCTCACACTCATCTTGACATAGCTATTATAAGATATTAAACTGTCGATTTTTAGTTAGAAATTTTAAAGAAAAAACAATGCTTTCTAATACTGTTTCGTAGCATTTTAACCGTTTGCGTAGCGCACACTGGTAGCTCTGAAAAGGAATGATCATCCCCGGTTTTAGCAACATTTTTATTTGTATCTAATTGTTGAAATCGGACTAGTAATGCCTGAGATGCCTGAGAACAGACAAACAAACTCTTAGACTTTATGATATTAATATATGTAGATTTCTAAATACATACGTATTAAACTGAATTTCACCCAGACAAAGAACAACATCGTTTTAATCACACAAAGATTTGTCCTGTGTGGAACTACCTCTGACTTCAGACTATGAGGGAAAGCCAGAGGTTATTTTTAACTGTATAGTCGGCTTAGATATCAACTCATTAAACAGGCCATTATATAATAAATACATTAATAAACATAAAATAAATGGTACTTACTAGGATTACATGGAGACTTTTCCTCTAGGTATAGCCTTTAAGCTTATCCCCTGCCTATCTTACATCAAATTGAAAACACTTCCGAAACCTGTCTTCATTATTTACTAGGTCGGTTTATACATGATTCGCATGGTATGCAATGATAACCTTGCCTAACACAAAAATAGATACAGTATTTTATGCAGAAAAACAGTGCTGTTTCCAAGAATCTACCTAAATTGACATTCATTGGAAATGGCATTGGCTGTAAGCTTAGCATTGACGCAATCAAAATAATTTATTTTATTATGAACTAACTTTTGGTCACGTGTTTATCTAATTTAAAAGCTTTATTCATACAAATTTTGATTGCCTTTTTCACCCCTTCGGGTGGAATTTTCAAAAATTCTCTCTTAGTGCAAAAATGCATAGGTACATGCCAAATTTCAGCTTCCTGCGCCCAGTAGTTTCGGTTGTGCGTTTTCTGTCTGTCAGTCAGTCGGTAACGGAACTGTTTTATTTATTTTATTTTATTATGGATTACCAACCAACACACTTTATAAAGATTTTTTTGATAACGATTTGACTCTTCCTTCTTGTGTTCAGCAGTCAAACCTAAAACTACTAGCGGGCGTGTTTACCCTGCACTGTGATCCCGGGTCCTTTAAGCGCTATCTCACTAGGCCGGCATATTGTTCCGGGTGATCCTCAGAGCAGGGTACCTGAGACCGGCCGTCGGGGTGTTTTAGTGGAATCACCATATACTCCTGGTTCCTCAGTCCCTGAGGAGCCGGAGATCCGAAAGGATTTTTCCACCCCGACAACAAAAAAATAATTGGTTGCCATATTGTGTCACCATGCTGCATTGACAATGAGTATGGTTGTATCCACTTTCAGATTTTATTCATGCTTTTGAGAGTAAAGTCACTTTGGCTTTTAAATAATAAAAACACATAAAAAACTATATCTACCTATCCAAATCCATAATCCAAAAACTTAACTACCATAGTTTTTCTCAAAACCAAGGCAATTGAGGCAACTATTCGGTTTTTACCCTACATGTGCCTATTGCTACTGCAAATATTTGTTTCGGAGAATTAATGTTTATAATATAAGTTTTTCAATTATATTGATAAATACTACATTTTCCTTGTCGTCCACTCTTCATTCTAATATTGCTTCAATTACCCAAATCACCATTCCTATATACCATTCCTATACTACGTTAAAATTACTTCCCAAACACATCTAAAATAATCAACTGCACAGGTGGCCTAGTGGTTTAAGTGGTAGGTGCAGATGGAGTAATACAGGTATCCCTGGACCCTACCTATTTCAGGCGTAGCGTCTCGTGTGATTTTCCCGAGAAAATCCCCCGCGAAAGTGGATTTATATTCCTAATGCGACTTATCTTTTTAACGAATCTAACATCTTGAGCAAACCATTTGTGATCAAGAAGATGTTGAACGGTCTATAAACTGATCTCATTAGTTGAAAGTCTCGCAATTAATTAGAGTGCGAGTGTTGCGGGCGCGCCGTGACCGGCATGGGACAGGCCTCTAATAACTGTGGTGACTACCATTTATATAATAGTGGGATAATGTATAATAATTATGTACTTATGGTAATGTTCATCAAACAATAACAACAGAATCACGGCGCATGAATTATATTTAGAGATACGTACAAACTAAAATTTGAAGACCATTAAATTTGTTTTCATGTCAAAAAAGTGACGGGATAATTCACGGTCGGCGTCTATTTGCCCCCTAGCCAAATTGCAAACGTTTTTAGTTTCCTATTCTATTTCTGTATTCTTTTGCTTCATTGGATAATATTTTGTTTTGACCACGTGACTAAGTGACATTAGCCAATCAAACAAGAGAATAGAGAAATAGCATATGATAGAAATCGAAAAATTAGGCTTGGCTAGGGAGGCTGATGTGTTTATGCTTTGGAATCTTCTGGATATAATTATTAAACTGCAGTCGTAAATATGTATTTATTTGTACTCTATCAATATGAAGTTGAAGCTTAAAATGAGATGAGCTTCAACTTCATATAAATAGAGTGAACTAGAATAATAATACATAAGATTGCACAAAGTATTTAAAAGAGTTCACTAATAAAACTAACTTGCGTAAAGTATTAAAAAAATACCTGTCGATATAACTTTAAGGACGTATTCACGGGTATTGTTATCGTAAAAGCCGACTGAGGGAGCAAAATACATATGAATATAATGTAGAGTTTTATATTATAACGTGTGTATACGAAACAAGAACGATTGTGTGTCATGATGCCCCTGAAACAGTACGGATCCGAGAGCAACTGTTATTAAGACACCCATAACTATGTAGCGCTTGGTGAATTGTCTATTTACGGGACATACGGCACAGATCTACGTCACCTTTTGGTGGCTATCCCCTATTGCCGATAGAGAGAAAAATCCGTCCAGTTATCCTGATTCATGGTGCCCCTACTAATAACGTGAGCTCGTTTGTTGTTTTAATTTAGCTCTAAATACACACATGTGTTACTGTCATTCATAAATAGATATAAATTGGGTGGGGAACGTTTTTCGTTAGTATTTTGCTTAATTAGACTTAGCCCGCTTTGCCGTCAGGCTCCGATACGCGTCACGAGATTTAATTGGTGTAAAGTCATTTGCAGTTACTTTAGAAATAACATAAATGAACGAAAAACAACATTAAACAAAAAAAAGGTTTGTTCAATTTTTCAAAATTTTAGTGTCCTTTTAGTGCGATTTTCATTATCACTGCTATGAGTACTATTTTCATCCTTCTTTAGAACACGATAATATCTGTGGATATTTATACAATGACTAGTTTTTCCCCTGGCTCTTTCCACGTGCACGCTGGTTATTGCCGTAAATAGTATTCTTATTTATAGATAATTATTATGTAAAAGTTTTATTTCTGTAAAGTTACATCTAAATTCGTTCAGTAATATTTGTGTGAAATACATAAAAATATTTAATATATATCTATAAAGAGGGAAGTTTATGAGTTTGTGACGTAAGGGGTAATCTCTGGATCTACTGAACTGATTTTGAAAAATTATTTTACCAATAGAAGGTTACGTTATTAGTGAGTGATATAAAAAGTGATTGGGCTATAGGTACCTATAAACCGACAAATCAATACTATGTGTCCTGGTACAAAGCCGGGACGGGTGGATTTAATATATCTAATAGATAGTAGGATTATAGCTGCAGCTGAAAATATAACTTGGGTATTAATTTAAGTATGGATAAAGTAAGGATATCAAACCCAATTATAGGAAATTTCAAAGCTTTAACAGTAATACAACATCATCCAGCCCCAAACTAAACAAATCTTGTTTCTGGTTACTAGACAACTGATATAAATACCTACATTTATTATTTTTTGTATATCTAAACATACACATTACTACCGCCCAAACGGATGGTGCTGGAAGATGAAACTTTGCATGAATATGTGTTGTGATTACGTCGACAAAGTGCTATAATAAAATTATAAAATTAAATATATGTATAGGTATTTTATTTGGGGTACCTCCCCCACACGTAAAGTTGGGATGGTTTTTTTTTCTCGAGTCTACCCCATCGTTCTGGGTATCATTAGATAGGTCTTTTAAAAAACACTACGAGGTTACTAAAACTATTTTTTCGATTAAGGTATTGGTTGCAAGTTCTTCAACTTTAAAGCGCATTTTTTTGTAAAAACAGGGCGCCCCCCCTCTATAAGCTAAACGGCCTTTTTAAAAAAAACTGAAATAAAATCCTGTTAATAGAACATAATATTGAACTTTAAAGGAAAACTTTAACTTAGATAGCTTTTTTAGATCAGGAGATAGAGAGGCCCAACTTGTTAACTTGTTAACTTCGTACAAAGAAACGAAATAATAAGTGAATATAACAATTATTTATTGGACATCGCTTGGCATTGTATATATCTAAGGAATCCCATTCTATGCGTGTCCTGATACGCACTTGCATGATTTTTCGTATTTGAAATTGCGTCTATTCACTATTAATTCATAGTGGGGTTTAAAATTTGTAATAAGCCGCCATCTATTACAATGTAGCAAAACTATTTAGAACCTACTTTTTCTCGATTCCTGACATCTGGCGTTGAATAGCTAAACTTCCAAACCACCTCGGCCTCTATTCTAGTTTAATATCTTGCAGTTTCGACAACTGTGCATGAAGTGGGAACATCTATGAACATCTTTCGATTCTTTTGACAGCTATGCAGGAGAACTTTTGATTCATAAGCTATAAAATTAAAAAGTTTATAGTTGCCTGCTTCCTATTTTTCACTCATAGTTTTCACGTCATGTAGTGACACTTCCAGCCAATGAACCGCTCATTATTGAATGGTCGGATAGTATCAGTACAAACGATTGACAGTTGACGTCAAAATTCATTGAAACTGGTATCGGAGCGGGAATGTGGAAATCTCGTTTGTTGATATCAAGTGATTGTAATTGAGTGCTACGCGGCCTTATAAATAAATTTCGCCGAACAGAATGCCGCCAAGTAGTTTACGGGTCGTGTACGCGTTCGCCAGAGAAATGCATCCAAAGACGAGTGATGTTTTTATAGAATACGGCACAGCCGGATTTCGCACAAAGTGAGTAATTATATACCTGTAACTACTAGAATTTCTTCCGTAACATTTATTAATATTAGAGCAAAACAGAGCCTATTTATTTTTATAGCACCTTTCTCTCATACGATTCTAAAAATGTCACGTAAGCAGACATTATAATGTACTTAGATATTGAATTCCGTATGCAGTAAGGGCAATTTTGTGAGTCATCTGCACTGTCGTATATAGTGAATTCATAACGGGAAGTCGCCGATACAACCGACTGTGATTATGGTCAATGACTTCACGTAATATATAGACTAAACATAGGATAGGTTAATAGTTCTTCAGTGTTATATTGCCCTAAATATTACGGCCATGTAATTATTTTACATCAAGTAGGGAACGTTCGATGGAAAAGACCTTGTTTGTAATTAAAATGTCAACACTTACGACCTTTAATGAGTAATAAACTTTGATAGTTTGTTTTTATTTTTTTTTGTCTGTTATTCTCTGTGGGGGGTTCAATTCACATTGAACATTGTTGTTTTAAATGGAATCAAATAAAATTTATATGAGATGCTCTCTGTTTCCAGTAATTAATTACAGTGATATTATGTGAAAGTTTCAAGGCTCTTCAAGACAGTTGTGTGTCGCTCCAGTTGTTTCATTACACAACAACTATAATATATCACAAAATATGAAATTAATTTCACTTAGGTACAGTAGGTATGTTTCTAACATATTGAAAATAATTATTTCATATGTTATATACCTATGTGTGAAATAATTAGTTACTCTCAATTTAAATGTTATAGACTTTCACTTCTCAACTTTATGAATCTCAAACATGACCTTTAAATTTTTTCAATCTGTCTGTAAATTATAAATTTTCAACAATGAAATACCACCAAATACTTCCTAAATAAGTGATTATTATTATCATAAATTTGTATTTGGAGAGATATAAATAATTTAAAAAGTTGAAATTTTTCTTTATATGCTTCTGCTATAACATACATGTATATATTACACATATAAACCTCCCTCTTGAACCACTCTATGTCAAAAAAAACTAAACATACCTTATAGTATATTATAAAGGAAGTCATATTGAGAGAACTACAATATTCTCTGATTGTTCATTGTGTTCATTGTTTCACGGTTTTGTAACTCTACAAAATAATGAAACAATGTCTACAAGGGACTTCTGCAATGTACAAATAATTTTTACTAAGCTAGTTTAAATGTTAAAATATGATAAAGCATTGCCTTCTTTATACACTTGTCTCGTGGGATTTTTAAGTTTTTTGATAACCCAGAGAGATAGATGTATTTTGATGCCCACAAAAAAGAATAAAACAAAGAATTGTACAGTCAAAGAGTAGGGAAAGAAATGATAAATTATGTGGTTCTATGGCAGTCTATGAACTCTATTATACAAGAAGACTCCTAACCATTAAGAAGTTGTATCTATCTGTGAGAGATAATGACTCTTATGAGACAACTTATGTATGAGATGATGACTACCAGAAGCAAATATTTTAGTAATTTTAGAAAACATACAAAACTATTAGATTGCTTTGTTTGTCTAGCTAGTGGTTAGGGTATGCGGCTGCTGATTAAGAGGTCTCGAGTTTGATTCCTGGGTCGGACCAAATGTTTGTGCGATCTGGAAATATTTGTGATTGTGTTAATTGATGTGCCTCAGATGTCCTAAATATTTAAAACACATAGGTACATGCCTATGTATATGTCTTCCAATTCTTCAACGCCGCAGTTTGCGACCTCTGAGTACTCTTTATTCTTTTCTAATCTTCGTCGCCATCGTTACCCAAAACTTTATACATCACTTAGGGCCTGTCCACATCTCCACGTTTACGACGTCGTGACGTGGAGATGTGGACAGTCCCATAAGTTTCCGAGACCAACAACAACAACAACTAATTCAACAAACAACTAAGTCAACAAATAATTTGCTTCTTTGATGTCCCCTCACTCCTTTAGCTTCCTCCATTCTTCCTTCTACATGCGGTCAATTCTGCTCTGGAATGCACTCCCTGCTGAAATCAGAATGTCCACAAATCGCCTTACATTCAAAAAACGTCTATGGCTAGGCATAGGCTTTCTTTTTTATTTAAGCCTACCAAAGTGACCACTCTATCTGGAAATCATGAGCAGAATCCAAGAGTATGGGCCATCATCGACATTGTGAGTGCATACGATGCTGCATGGTCAGCATGGTGACCCACACAATGACGACTTAGTAAGATGTTTCTGTATCATTCGCCCGGCTCCCGGATGCCGGTAGAATGATGCAGATTGATTGGGCCTCCGGTCTCACACTCAGCAACGAAAGACGACATCACGAATGTTGTCATCTGTGTTAGGGCAATACTAATTATGGATTTATCAAAACTCCACACTAATATTATAAATTTGAAAGTAACAACCGCTTCAACCGATTTAAAAGAAATTTCCCATTTCGTCAAGAATCACCCACTGTGATTCTTGACGAACTGAGTGAGTGATACACGTCTTACATGGGAGACTAGAAATCGGCAAATCGGGAGTTTCCCTTCCTAATAAAACAACGACCCGAAGAATTTATATAAATTACCCAAAGTTCTTCTTCAAGTCTTAACTTATCTTCATATATTTATTGGTCCTTGATTACTAGATAAGTAAAATGTATTACTTTTGTAACGCGGTTAGTTATTTTCAGAAATCTGTTAGCACACAGACACAAAGCTTAGTACCTATATCTATCTGAACTAAAACTATTTCTGTCCACGTTAACATTTTCCAGACTACACAAACATATCAGCAATGCAAATGTCTAAAATAATAAAAAAATATAGTACTTTGATCCGTACACCTTGAGTAAAGTATTCGTTTTGGCGGGATGCCAAACACTTAGGAAGGAACCCCTTTATTGTATGTTATCCAAACACAGGTTTATTATATTTAAGTTAATGTTTTTAAAATAAAATGTAAAGCACGAGCACTTCACTACGCATGTATGAAAAAGAAGTTTGAGGATGTTTTATATTATTATACTCGTAATGCTAACTAGCTTTTGCTCGCACCTGCACCCGCGTGTATGTTGGTTAACGCATTAAAAATCCTATAGATTTCCTTTCACTTGTGTCGAGCCTACTTATAAACCTATACGTAGCATGTTTCATAATGTTTGTCTTCACAAATACCTAATCTACAATTTTATAGCCAACTAAAATGTATAGTAATTTTTTAACTGGTATCCCTAGTTTCCATCCTTTCGCCCGCGCTGCGCCCGCGTGTATGTCGGATAACACGGTAAAAGTAGCCTATGTCCTTTCTAAGGCTTTATTAAGATTATCTGTGTACCAAATTTCATTTAAATCGGTTCAGTAAGTTTTGGCGTGAAAGAGCGACAGACAGATAGAGCTATTTTCGCATTATAACATTAGTAATGATTCATTAGTAATGACTCCCTTGTTGGTCTAGTGGTTAGCATATGCGGCTGCTGATCAAGAGGTCTCGGGTTCGATTCCCGAGTCGGACCAAGTATTTGTGTGATCCACAAATATTTGTTTCGGACTCTGGGTGTTTTCTATGTACAATATGTATATATTTACAAAAAAAAGTATGTTTATATTTATATCAGTTGTTTAGTACCCATAACACAAGCTCTGCTTAGTTTGGGACTAGACAATGTTGTGTGTAAGATTTCCGAAATATTTATTTATTTATTTATATACTGTATCTATGTATGTATATGGGAGTGTGATAGAACCTTTAATAACTATTCTTGCTTGGTGAACTGTAAAATTATAATTGTTTATAGTACTTATCATATAGCTTGATCTCTGTGATAGTTATTCCTGACTGACGAGGTACATTTTATGTGTGAGTTTTTGTATTTATGATGTATTGATTCATTTGTGAAAATATTGGCACGTAATGAATGAAAATATAGATGATACATAAACGCATTACGCTTGTGGAAAAGCCATCGTAGGTTTCGTAGCCAGTAGTAGGACTGTAATACCAGTTTGGAGTTTTTCAATAGTATTTGTGAGTAGGTAATTGAGACGGGTCAAAATCTTTTCGCAGGCATGAAAATTGTTTACAGCATTGAGACCGACCATCACACGATTCATATAATCTGAAAGGTTCATTATTATGTACAAAAAAGTCCGTTCGGCCGTCGTTTTCTAAGGTTTCATTTAATTTGAGGCTTCGTCTAAATTAGCCGAAGTGAGAACATGTATCAACGCTATAAAACTAAAGTGAAATTTAATCTAAAATTCCCTTCCCTACGTTTAAAGCAAACAAAGAACGTACCCACATGAAACAAAAGATTGCAGTCATTCTTACTATCTTTAGTTAAATAAAAAGATATTGATTTAACAGCTAGGACTTGATAACACACTGACACAATTTCAATAATGTTGAAACTCAATGCTTTACTTGTAAAAATACAACATAAATATTACACTTTATTAAATTAATTCTTCTATGTAAGTGTTTTGTAAATAGACCTTTTAGACAATGAAAAAGATGGGTGAAATATACAATAATGATTTCTGTTTCGTGGTAGAGGTGAGCTCAGCCTACCTTACTATTGATTGTTTTTTTTTCATTAGACTTTGGAGGGTTTTTCTAATGATTTTGGTCTGGATCTTTTATCAGGATGCTCACAATAATTAATGCAGCATGTTTTGCTGCGGCATTATTTTCTTTCAACGGTGTATGCCACACCAAAAAAATTGATTTCAAATTTAAAAAATAAGGAAAATCTATCAGTATTGTGCTGGCTTTGGAAGTCACCACTTTAGAGTGGTAGACACATGCTCTTGTACTAAACGGATCGACTCTTGACTTCCTGTACCGGGCGTCAAAACCTGTAACTCATTACCAACGCATTTGTTTACCTCCCACTATGGTCCCGGATCCTATAAACGGGGCATGACAATCACTCTTAGATGCTACACCTGTCTTCTATTAGGCAAAGTAGAGTCACTTTGGCAAAGATCAAATTTTAAAAGAAAACAGCACATATTTGCGAAGCGTACATTACATATTTTATGTTAGGTAGATCTCGTAACTATAATACTCGGCGCCGTTCCAGTTCACAAAGCGCCTCTTTAAACCACCTCGCTATTTCTAAGAATGCATTCCGTCTGATATTTTAAATCGATTTCTAAAACATAATTTTTAACACAATGAACAAAATATAATCTACACAAATAAATAAAATTGGAGTGTCTGTTTGTAATATTAAAATAACCGCTTTTTACTAAAATTAAATGCATGTATGTATACACGGTACATATGTCAAAAATTTTTTTTTACAAATTTTGTCTGTCTGTCTATTCCGGGTAATCTCTGGAACGGCTGAAACGGTTTCGACGGGACTTTCACTGGCAGATAGCTGATTATATAAGGAGTAACTAAGGCTACATTTTTAGACTAGCTTCACCCCGCGGCGTTGCCCGCGGTTACAACAACATACCTAACATCAATAAAGTTATTATGATGTAGATTAGATACATACCTATTTCGTAAACGCTAATTTACAGAAGACTAACGAAGTAGTTGTAATCTTAATTTTTGCTACTATCGGGCGTATAGTAAAGGCACGTTGAACCCACTACTTGAAGAGAAAGGCTGGGAGCAGTTATTTATAATAATAATCACTTATTTACAAAAAAAAACATAAAATGTATTCCTAAGAACTAGTACGCAAGAAATGACCAATGCTGATGAGTGTTGAAGCTTTTTGGGAGAAGCCTTCGTTCAGCAGTGTACGGCAAAATGTTAATGTATTACAAAGTTACCTCCTCCTGTTATAATAAGCAATGTATAACTATTTTAGGAAACTTCAAGCCGAAAGTGTGTGTTTAGAAAGTGTTTGACCTTGATTATAAAATAAATATACCATTTGTGTTTGGCACTTCTTTCTTAGTCTACTTACTCTTGTTAGAGTAGTCGTGACTATCGTGATTATGGTTTACTATTATCAAAAGACTAATAGTCCACTGCTGGACATAGGCCTCTTCCTAGAAATGAGGTTTTTTTTTACGCGGGGAATGCTTTTCACACCATACCCTTCGTGTGGGGTAATCGAAGGTTGTGTGTGGGACTCGTCACTCGCCAGCATTGTCGCGACCAATGCAGGCGGTGACAGGTTTTGTCCGATCCGCCCTACTAAGACTCGACGCTCAAACTCCCACGCATGGCAGTCTTCCAGCGATTGCTGGGCGGAGTCCCGGTCGGACCCGCAGTGCCTGGTGAGTACCTGAGCAGGATCTGCCGTGAGCTTACGGCACAATACCACGTGCCGTAACCCCACGTCAGATCCTGCTTAGGTACTGACCGAAACAACCGTGTCCGGTGAGTATCTGACTCAGTCGGTCCTCTATATCCAAGCTAATGAGGTTTTGACCTACTACATGACGGCCAGACAGCTTGATAAAGGGTTCCTCAGAAATTTAGTGGGTGGTGAAGTGGTGATACTTTGTACATGCTTTTGAACGCGGTTCAGTCGTGTATGTCAGTTACCGCAACAATAAGCATCCTAGGTCCTTCTACAAAGTACAACTTATTTCTATACCGAAATTCATCTTAATCCGAATTCCATGAGCTTGAAGTCTGTTACACTATGATAACAACCAGGACCGACTGCTTAACGTGCCCTCCGAATGATGGAAACGCTCATGGTATCATGAAACTAACGCTCAACCATCCAGGTACTGACCACGCTGTCGTTACTTACTCTCAGTATTTGTTTCTAATCGCCTAGGGCAACATGGCTACTTGGCAACTATGGCTAATTAAGGGCCACAGCACACTAGATACTTTTAGCATCGGCGATTTTGCGACTGCATCGATGCTGCATCGCGTTTTAGCATGTTGCATCATTCGCGACTTTCTGCGTCCGAACGCGGTATCGGAAACGCGCGTTTTAGCGACTGCTCAGATGCCTGGATCGCGTCGGCTGTAGTGTTGTCTATAATTTTCCGACGCCAAATCGTTTCTACCGGCATCCGAATGTGTGCGAAGAGTAGCGTTCAGCGCTTCTAAAAAGCGACTCAATCTCCGCGTTTGGCGTTTTTTAGGTAGCTAGTGTGTGTGTAGTTAGCTGTGGCCCTAAATACTATACAAAAATGTGTAAAGTTAGTACCATAAATAAACCCGCAAATAACATTATGTATCTCACACCAATAGTGCTGCCCTGTTTAAATCACCCACAGTAATTCAATACAACAGGGTATTTATGTGCATTGAACGTGTGTAAAAATAGGCTAGGAGACTGCCGTAGTGTGTTTAATTCAGCTTCAAAATTCCCTCACTGTCACTATAAACGGCTAATACGACTTTCACCAAGACTGTAAAAATGTGGTTTGTCTGTCTGTCGGCGGTACTAACTGCTGAGCCAGAGGTGATGAGTACAATCATCATTGATTTTATGTCTAGGTCTACGCATTCAAAAGTTTTTAAAGTTGGTAGCATAATTATAAATATGGTATGGTATCTATCTATCCCTATTAATATTTTAAATGCGAAAGTAACTGTCTGTCTGTCTGTTACGCTTTCACGCCTAAACCACTGAACCGATTTTGATGAAATTTGGTATAAAGATAGAACTGCACTTGGGAAAGGACATAGGCTACTTTTTACCGCGGTAACCAACATACACGAGGGCGGAGCCGCGGGCGAAAGCTAGTCTATTATAAATTGGAAAGTAACTCTGTGTGTATGTTGTCTATCTGTTATGCATTCACGGCCAAATCGTTGAACCGATTTAAATCATTTTTTTACAGAGAGAGTTTTTGTAAATTTGTATACAGAGAGAGTTTGGACTTTAGAGAAGGACATTGGCTACTTTTTGTCCCGATAAATGACATAAACTCGCGTCGAGCCGCAGACAAAAGCTAGTAAATATCCATTTAGATATGTGTAAAAATGTTTACTAGGTAGGTAGGCTGATGCGCGTAACTTTGTCTGCATCTCAGAAAAGGAATAATTTTTCCCGTTTTTACAACATTTCTCATTGCTGCTCGGCTCCTATTGGTCGTAGCGTAATATTGTATAGTCTAAAGTTTTCCTTGATAAATTGGCTCTCTAACTCAAAGAAATTGCGAAATTGGTTCAGTCACTTGTGATGCTATGGCCAAGGGACATAGGGATATTCAATTTTTATATTATAGTTTTGCTGAATAATCGCTAAACTGTAACCTACCAGGTAGAACTGCCGCAGTCGAGCCGACCCATACGTGCTGAAATCAGCATGGCTCTACTACCTACCTAATAATAATAATACCTACCAATATAAAAACAGCTACATAAAACTATAGGGTTATAAAGTCTAAACAGTTCAATAAATACTGGTCATGTAATAATAAATATTTCGGACATCTTAAACACAACGCCATCTAGTCACAAACTAAGCAGAGCTTGTATTACGTGTACTAGACAACTTATGTAAATACATTACCATACCTTTTTTTTGTAAATACATACACATTATACTTAGAAAACACCCAGACTCCGAAACAAATATATGCGGATAATATTTGGTCCGAACCGGGAATCTAACCCGAGACTGCGCCTCCGAGGCAGTCATACAACATTAAAATAAAACAACATTGCCGGCGCCAACAGTTGAAATTTAACCTGGGCGCATGGCCATCTCTAATTCTATTAAAGGGATAAAGGATGTGACGAATGTCTACCGCAAACGATGCACTATTGGCACCCACACTACATAGCCACTTTTGGATGTGTGTTGCACAGAATTCAGTAATTGTATTCAAAGTTAGTGCCGTAATTGTCAGCGTAATGTTCTAAATGTGGATAGAGACTGACGTAAGGGGGTCAGGACTTCACCTTTTGTGACCAGTTAATGTTTCGATGACATTCCAAGATAATTCCGAAGATATTACTAGGGCGGCATTAATCGTACTGCTGAGAGTGGAGCAGATTTGGACTGCCCAGCACAATGTCTATCATATATATTGTACTAGCGGCCCGCCCCGGCTTTGCACGGGTACCTATAAGTATTTAAAAAAAAAATTAACTTGACAAATAATATACTATAACCTTCCTCGAGATGCAATCTATCCATTGCTGAAAACAGCTTGAAAATCGGTGCAGTAGTTTTTAAGTTTATCGCGAACAGACAGACAAACGCGGCAGAGGACCTATTGTATAATATCTAGTGGTGATATCAGATATATCTCAGATAGATCAGTAGGAAACGTTATTTGCACACCATATTACAGCATTAAAAGAGAGTACACATTAAGTGAGATATAGTGTAATTATTATTATTATAATTTTTGTAATATCATTATTGCATAATAAATTACTTTTTATTGACATGATCCAAATATTTATCGCATTCTTAGAGAGCAGCATAATTATAAATGGTTTTTATTATTGTATAACTGCGAACATTTTGAATTGTACATGTGAGCACTTTGTAGTCACTGGTAGCATAAGTTTGTTGACTGGCGGTTGTGAGTATGTCATGCTCGCTCAAAAGTCCTGCTGGCGGTGGCTTGTGTAGCGGGTCGTTCGGCTCCCTACGATATGGTTGAACTGGACGATGGCTGGTGCATGGGTCATGCTCGTGATACGGGCGCCGCCAGTCGGGGCTGGTCATCTCACAACTTCTATTTATTGTTTAATTGTTTTTGGACACTACATATGTAAATATCAGAATCGTTACATTGTCCTCACATTTAATAAAATGCCTTAAACAATGTAACCAAAAATTGTAAAAACAATGTTGGAAAAGAGTGTCCATGGAGTTTCTTGTCTGTTCTTCTCCATAGGATCTACGAATTGGAACAGACGATTAGCTTCACGACTGACTACTGACTGACTACTTGACGTTTCAAAAGTGCCGTTGTATGGTTTATTTGAAATAAAATGGTTTGATTTGATTTGATGTATAAAGAACGGCTTTATTGCTAAAAGCAATCTCTTCGATGCCGCTTTACACACATATATTTTTTGATAGAACTAGACGTATTCGAATGCATTTTTGATGTTTTTATATCTAATCATGTTTTTAGTACATTTATATTTTACCTAAGTAGAACTGATTACAATAAACCTGAGTTATTCATTCCATCTGGAAAATTTCGAGTGAAACTTTTTTTTTTATACATAGCCTACCAAAGTGATTCTACCCTGCCTGATGGAAAGCAAGAGCAAAATCCAAGAGTGGGAGAAACCACACATCATTGCTTTAACAACGAGACGACATGTTCTCCGCTTGTTTTTCCTCTACTCTGATACAAAGGGCAAGAAGCAAAATAGATCGATTCTCTGAGGATGTAAACAGTTAGAAAAACAAATCTAGAAATTCAATTATCATAAAAATTGGTCAAACCTTTCTTGTGTTATAAAATAGTGTAACTAATTCGTCTTTGTTTAATTAATTAAGATTGTGAATCACGGAATTGAAATTGAATGGTTATTTAGTAAACTAATATAGTGAGAGGGCAGTTCTATGCTCAGCAGTGGAACTATAAAAACTGTTGATGAAACAGAGAATGAATAGAAAAATAATGCTTTCTTTTATTTTCATTTGAATCATGAATTCATGACAGTATTTTACACGCTTTTTATTATTAGCTTCACCTGTATGTTTGTTTGTTTATATGTTTGTAACCGACTCCTTTGGGTGCGATTTTGACCCACTTTAAACGGCCAGATTTCGTTCAAACTTTGAGGATTTATAGAGGATGACAAAACACTAAAATGAAAAAAAAAGTTTAAACAAATTAGTCTTTTTTCTACAAACATAGTTTTAATATAACAAAGCGTGGGGTGCTTTCTGAAATTATATCAATAATGTCGCCCTACGCTTTTTACACTAATATAATTTTCTACTTTTTAGTTTAAAAGCGTCTTTGTTTAGTTTTTTAAAACTTTTTTTTTATTTATAAGTTGGTTTTACTAGCAGTTCTATGTATATTTGTTAAAGATTTCTATATTTTGTTTCAGAGCCAATTTGTTGGAGCATGTGGTGTACCGCATGGCCGCATGATTTGATGTATAAAGAACGGCTTTATTGCTAAAAGCAATCTCTTCGATGCCGCTTTACACACATATATTTTTTGATAGAACTAGACGTATTCGAATGCATTTTTGATGTTTTTATATCTAATCATGTTTTTAGTACATTTATATTTTACCTAAGTAGAACTGATTACAATAAACCTGAGTTATTCATTCCATCTGGAAAATTTCGAGTGAAACTTTTTTTTTTATACATAGCCTACCAAAGTGATTCTACCCTGCCTGATGGAAAGCAAGAGCAAAATCCAAGAGTGGGAGAAACCACACATCATTGCTTTAACAACGAGACGACATGTTCTCCGCTTGTTTTTCCTCTACTCTGATACAAAGGGCAAGAAGCAAAATAGATCGATTCTCTGAGGATGTAAACAGTTAGAAAAACAAATCTAGAAATTCAATTATCATAAAAATTGGTCAAACCTTTCTTGTGTTATAAAATAGTGTAACTAATTCGTCTTTGTTTAATTAATTAAGATTGTGAATCACGGAATTGAAATTGAATGGTTATTTAGTAAACTAATATAGTGAGAGGGCAGTTCTATGCTCAGCAGTGGAACTATAAAAACTGTTGATGAAACAGAGAATGAATAGAAAAATAATGCTTTCTTTTATTTTCATTTGAATCATGAATTCATGACAGTATTTTACACGCTTTTTATTATTAGCTTCACCTGTATGTTTGTTTGTTTATATGTTTGTAACCGACTCCTTTGGGTGCGATTTTGACCCACTTTAAACGGCCAGATTTCGTTCAAACTTTGAGGATTTATAGAGGATGACAAAACACTAAAATGAAAAAAAAAGTTTAAACAAATTAGTCTTTTTTCTACAAACATAGTTTTAATATAACAAAGCGTGGGGTGCTTTCTGAAATTATATCAATAATGTCGCCCTACGCTTTTTACACTAATATAATTTTCTACTTTTTAGTTTAAAAGCGTCTTTGTTTAGTTTTTTAAAACTTTTTTTTTATTTATAAGTTGGTTTTACTAGCAGTTCTATGTATATTTGTTAAAGATTTCTATATTTTGTTTCAGAGCCAATTTGTTGGAGCATGTGGTGTACCGCATGGGCCTGTTGGCCGTCATACGCTCCAGAGTGAAGAATGGTAAGATTTATATGACAGTGTAATTGTCAATTAGGTGCTCTAGGCATCCAGCTACTAAGATCATAGCGCGTTATTTCTGTAAACTAGCTCTCATGCACGGTAAGATTAAATGCAGATTCTGTAGGAATTCAAATGTATTGGCCTATTTCATACCTAACTGCTTCATCAAATCTTCCTTATCATAAGGAAGATTTGATGAAGCAGTAAGGTATGAATGATTGATGAAGCAGTATTCTACGAGAATACTGGATTTTCATTGATAAAAAGTAGCTGTTATACTAGTTAATTACACAGATATATTAATCCAAGTTATATCAATACGTTGAATCAACAAAATTTGTCTAGCCGTTTGATCATGAAGAAGTACTAAACATACGTATACATGACATACAAACTTTCGTATAAGTATAATGGAAAATACGAGGAAATTCCGTGCCTCGGAGAGCACCTCAGGCCGTCGGTCCCTTTCTTAAGTGTAATAAAGGCTAAGAAGAGGAGAACATATGAGGAATATAATCACTTCACAATCTGCGAAATTCAATATAATATGCACGTTACAGTGTTCGAGTAGGTATGTCGACAACCATCAAAGCTATGTAATAAAACTGCAACAGAAATGAAATATCGTAATAAAGCTTTGAACTAAATAATATATCTTCACCAAAATAACTCGAAGCAAATAAACTATTAAGTACTTTCTGCATACTACTTCACGGTCTAAATGGATGTTTTTAGGTCGCACAATAGGTATGATGATCACTGCCTCTCACAATCTCGAACCTGACAATGGAGTGAAGCTAGTCGACCCTGATGGAGAAATGCTGGAGCAGAGCTGGGAGGAGATCGCCACAAGACTTGCTAATGTCAGGTAAATATCAAATTATCTCCTAAATATTGCTCGCGACTTGCTCATGTGAGTAAATAAAACAACATGGTTAGGAGTAACCATTCGTGGGCTTACCCTTCTGTCAAAGTGGAAGCCCAAATTGGCATATCAATGATACTTTTATGACACAGACACATACTACTGGTCCCTGCTAAAAATTAAGATGTGTTTGTTCTGATTAAATAAATTTTAATTAAATAACTTTAATTAAAACAGAAACAAAACAAATAGGAAAGTGTGTTTATATGTATGTAAAAAAGTATAATTATAGCAATTTACGGCGACCCTGGCTCACCAGACTGTAACCCTTTGGGTCCGTAATAATTAAGGATGCATCCACATGACTGATTTGACTACATGACTAGATACATCGAGTTTATTATAACGGATTTTTCAACAAAAACTTTGTTTTCTAAAAAAAATAAAACAAAGAATTTATATGAAGATGATTCAAAACTTTATTGTATTTAGTTTGGCAAATAAGAATGAAAAATGATAGCTGACAAATGTCCACCACGAGCACGCTGACAGATGTTGATTCTTTCATTGAAGTTTTTAATCACTTTTTGGCAAAATGGCGGGTCTATTTCTTTAATCACATCACGGATTTTCGAGTTTTAAGGCTGCAATCGATTGGATTGGCTCCGTTCAAACTCTTTCCTTAACATAGCCCCACAAAAAATAATCCAATAGTGTTAAATCACACGATCTGACTGGCCACTTAACCGCTGAATTTCGTGAAATTATGCGATCGGGAAATTACGGGAAATAATAAATTGATCGTTTCATTGGCTGTGTGACATGTGGCACCGACCTGTTGAAACCACATGTCAGTGATATCCAAGTCATCATTAATAGTCCAAAATTGAGTTGTTAACATCTCGCGATAGCGTGATCCATTGACCGTTACCGCATTTCCAGCCACATCTCCGTAAAAAAACACAGTCCCATACGCAACCACTGCGTCACCGATGCAGTCAAATCTGTCGTTCTTTGATGTGTTCTTAATAATACTTTTTCTTACATTTACAGTGACAATGACTTAGAATCAACGACGGAGCAAGTTATAAAGCAAGTGAACGCCGACATGACTCTCAAGGCGAGCGTGTTCATCGGTATGGATACCAGGTACGGACGAGTATTGATACCTAATATCTACTTAATATGATAATTTATTCGATTGGTGTTGGTTCATCTCGGTGTGTCGTTAGTGCATTATTGAAGGAAATACTTTAAGTGTCAAGGACACGTGTAAATCGTGTAACAACATGGATATTATTGTGTGTCAGTTTGTAGGCGCTCATAGTCGAGTGGCCTTAGGTGATTGGAAACAAACAAGCACCTGTAAATATAAGTAAATAAATAATATAGTAATAAGAATTATTTATTTATTTTCGCTACAAAATGAGATATGGCACACATACCATAGATACAAACGAATAGTATACAATACAATTTTGCTGATCATCAATCATCATCGCCTTTAACAGTCCACTGATGGACATAGGCCTCTCCTTAGAAAGGAGGTTTTGGCCTACTATACCACGCTGGCCAGACGGGTTGGTATAGGGTTGGTTTCAAGTTTTCCTTCTCTTTGCAACGATGTTATCTCGCGTAGTTTATCACTTAGTCGTCTTTTATGACACCCGCGGGATGAATAGGAGTGGTGACACTCTTAATTGGTCACCACACGGACTAATCCCACCAACCAACCACCGTCCTTGCTGATACAACCTACTCATGTTATAAATGCGAAAGTTTGTGAGTATGTATGTATGTATGTTTGTTGCTCTTTCACGCAAAAATTACTAAATGGATTTTGATGAAACCTTAGAATAGTATAGCTTACATATCATAATTATCTGGAGTCTATAATTAGGGTTAGCACTGTGTGATGTGTGATAAAACGCCAGGCCCCATCCCGAACATATTAAATTTTATAAAAAAACAGTTAGATAGACAGAAAAAATACATAGTCAAAATCAAACCCACGTTTTTAAAATAAACATCTACTCAAAATGATAAAATTATGCAAATCTGTGCACCAGCTCTTCACATAAGATCATTTGGCCATATAAAACAATCATAATATTAGTTCATGCAATTTCGATCTCTATTCCAGGTATACAAGTCCCAGATTAGCAGCGGCGGCAGCTAACGGAGTCATCGCCCTGAAGGGTACTCCCAAAGAGTTCGGCATCGTCACAACTCCGATGCTGCATTTCTGTGTCAAATGTCGCAATGACAACACTTATGGAATACCCACTGAGGAAGGTGTGTATAGGATATTGGACCTATTTATGCAACAAGAAACCAATCCAGACGTGTCAAAATCGAAATAATTACGACTATTAAGAGTTCATAGTCAAGTTGTTCTAGGTGATTTGAAACAATCACCGAGGGTAAGCAATGACGGTACATCAGAACCTGGATGGGTGACCGTAGTGGCATGATCAGATTAGCGTCTCTCATGTGGATGGGTTTCACGTTCCATAAGTAGATCCAATTTCTAGTAAAAAAAAATAGTTTTAAAAAACTAAACAAACACGCTTTTAAAGTAAAAAGTTGATAATAATTTTAATGTAATAAGTGTGGGGCGACGTTATTGAAATATTTTCAGAAAGCACCCCTTGAAAAAAGTCTAAAAAAGGCTAAGTTTTTTTTTAATTAGTGTATTGTCATCGGTCCTCGATAAATCTACAAAGTTTGAACGAAATCTGGCCGTTAGAAGTGGGTCAAAATCGCACCCGAAGGTGTTGGTTACAAACATACAAACTAACAATCATACAGGTGAAGCTCATAAAAAGCGTGTAAAAATGGTGGTAGTGCTAAGCTAAATAATCATGGATCTGATGCTGTGCTGATGTCTCGGGTTCGATTCCCAGGTTCGATCTTCAATTATTCATTTCGGAGTTTGGATATTAAATACTTTTTTATAAATTTGAGCCAACCAAAGTGACTACTCTGCCTGCTGCTATCCAGCATGAGGAATCCAGAAGTAGGGGTCACCATCCTTATTATGAGGTTAAGCAGTTCAGCATGGTGACCCATAACACGGTGTTCTGCTCAGATGTTTCTGCTACATTCTTCCGGCCTCCGCCTTACTACCAATATTAACCGCTTCATAAACTATTAAAAAATCTAAATAAATTCCAGGTTACTACGAGAAGATCGTTGGCGCTTTCAAGAAGATTCGCCAGAAGCTTACCGTATGTGGTGATTATAACACCACGCTATACATCGACGGGGCTAACGGAGTTGGCGGGAAGAAACTCAACATCATCAGGAAGACTTTGGATGGTGAACTGGATCTACAGTTGTTTAATATTGGAGGGAATGGGGGGAAACTTAATTTGAATGTGAGTACTTTTGCCCGCGGCTGTGCCCATTTTTATGTCGGATATCTTGGTAAAAAGTAGCCTATTCGATTCCTGAACAGTCTCTATGTAAAATTTTCTCTGAAATCGGTGCAACGGTTTAGCCGTGAAAGTGTAACAAACAGATAGGCAGAGTAACTTTCGAAATTATAATGTGATATTAGTATGATTTTTTATTAGAATCAAATATTTTGAAGTATTATAATAATACAAGAAACTAGAATATAAATCACTACTTATAATAAACAAGTAAAATTAAAAATTTAAATAACCCGCAAGTGATTGGACCGATTTCCATCAAACAGAGCTAAGAACACTCCCGGCTAATTCACCTTTCAAACAAATAAAATGAAAACAGTAACTTTTCACAAACATACAAAGCTTTTTGGGTCACAAGAAAAAGATGACTGCACTGTTGGCTTAGAGGACTAAGGCGGTTGCCACGCCGTTTTCTAGTGTGCTAAGTGGTGTGGATACAAATCCTACATAGCTTAACACTTTGTGTGATTCACAAACGGTTGTTATAAGCATGGGTGTTTTTTGTGCCCATATAAAATATAAGACGATGAATATGTATTGCATATCTTTCCAGTGTGGAGCAGACTTCGTGAAAGTGTCCCAGAAGGCGCCGGTGGGAATCGAACACGTACCATTCCAACGCGTGGCATCCCTCGACGGTGACGGCGATAGACTCGTCTATTATTATATCGATGACAAGTGAGTATAAAAGAAATCTATCAAGGCCGCCATTCTGTGGGCCACCATGCTGGAGGATGGTGACCCCTACTCCTAGATTCTACTCATGCTTTCCATAAGGCAGAGTAGAGTCCACTTTGGTAGGCCTAAATATACACGGTGATTTTGAAAGCGTTTTGAAACCGAAAATTTTGAATTAGTAATCAATAACAGAAGCTATATATAACGTTAATTTAATAAAATATATAATATTTTTTTCATCAAAGTGTATATGTAAAAATACTAACCACTTATTGTGGAACACGGTGATTGCTTTAGATAAGGATTTTTTTAATGAAATGAGGCGATGGTCGCGATAAGAAATTTATCATGATGGGAAAATAACAAATCATATTAAACTTGACACACGTCCGTGAAATTCCTACTTCGGCTGTCGACTTTCAGCGTATGCGGCTACTGATTAAGAGGTCTCGGGTTTGATTCCCGGGTCCGACCAAATATTTGTGTGATCCACAAATATTTATTTCGGAGTCTGGGTGTTTTCTATCTATATTAAATGTATTTATTTACAAAAGAAAAGTATGTTTATGTATTTAAATCAGTTGTCTAGTACCAATAATACAAGCTCTGCTTACTTTGGGACTAGATGACGTTGTGTAAGATGTCCGAAATATCCCTACTAATATTATAAATGCAAAAGTAACTCTGTCTGTCTGTTACGTTATCACGCCTAAACTGCTACACTGATTTTGATGAAATTTGGTACACAGATAGTCTAGAGTCTGAAGAAGGACATAGGATACTTTTTACCGAGATATCAGACATATGCGCGGGCGGAGCCGCGGGCGAAAACTAGTTTATTATAAGGTAGACTCAAAAAATATTCTATCTAGAATTTTAACAAGAGATAGGTGATTGAAAATGACCGTTAGCTACTATGGTAACCAGACTAGTATAATTATGTACTTCTAAATAAACCATGATAAAAAAAATACATTTAAAAAAAGCGGCCAAGTGCGAGTCGGACTCGCCCATGAAGGGTTCCGTAGCATCATATAAAAGTTTTTGTAGTTCGTTGTAACTTTCATCAATGTTTTATTAATAGTGTTTTGATTGAAAGAAATGTAAATTGCGGTTTATGATTTATGACGTATTAAAAAAAAACTACTTACTAGATCTCGTTCAAACCAATTTTCGTTGGAAGTTTGCATGGTAATGTACATCATATATTTTTTTTAGTTTTATCACTCTCTTATTTTAGAAGTTACAGGGGGGGGACCAACATTTTACCACTTTGGAAGTGTCTCTCGCGCAAACTATTCAGTTTATAAAAAAATTATAATAGAAACCTCAATATCATTTTTGAAGACCTATCCATAGATACCCCACACGTATGGCTTGGATGAAAAAAAATTTTTTGAGTTTAAGTTCTAAGTATGGGGACCCCCAAAATTTACTGCTTTTTTTCTATTTTTATGTAAAAATCTTAATGCGGTTCACAGAATACATCGACTGACCAAATTTCAACAGTATAGCTCTTATAGTTTCGGAAAAAAGTGGCTGTGACATACGGACGGACAGACAGACAGACAGACATGACGAATCTATAAGGGTTCCGTTTTTTGCCATTTGGCAACGGAACCCTAAAAACGCTCTCACCACGTTTTCTAAACCAGTCGTACTTGACATTAGCGCCATCTATATTTTTGTGTGTCAGATGTCTGAAAATATGATATTAATTATTTACCCCTTTTACCTACGAATAAATAATAAGTCAGGAAGTCTAACTCTGAACAAATTTCACGCAAAAAGTGGCCCTACTTGAAACCATAACGACGTATGAAACCAAAACCAATCACAACCGAGGCTAGAAATTGACATTGTTTGTGATTGGTTTGAATTCAAAACGAAAGCAGGGATTGGTTTATACGCTTGCTGCAATGTCTTCTATGACAGCAAAGTCATATCAGAGTGGACGATGTTATGTAATAAGTAGACCGGACAAAGTTAATAATAAAACAAATTAATTGTATAATGTTTATATATTTGTTTTTTTTTAGTAATAAACTCTATGTCCCTCGAACTATAATTAATTTATTAAGTTTTTGTCTAGAAGAAATTAAAAAAGAATCTTTTTTTGCAATGTAGTGAAGACGGATTCTGAGAAATTCTACTATTACACATTTTATAAAAAAAATGAAGTGGTCATTATTTGTCTGGTGACTATTTTTTAGTAAGCGCAAAATACCGTCATTGTCAATTATTTTAGAAAAACACTGTGTAGATATTACTGACAGATTACTTGCTCGAGTAAGTGATTTTTCGTTATCATGTATTTTTATTATCTGTCTTAATAGTGTTTCTGTGCATGTGCATATTTTATACAACACCACAGATGGATAGGAGAGTCCACCGAAATCTTTCAAACTAATCAGCTTGTGAAAATACAATTTTTCATTAGCTGGTAGCAATGTTAAGCATTCTGGACAGTTGATTTTCGCTTGTAGTTTTCGAGTTACAAAGCCGGCTATGTAGCCTACAATTTGCTCCACTGTTTCTGGCAATCGAACGCTAGCGTCTAGCATGTTTGATAGCACCATGCAATTTTCTTCTTCTGTTTTACTCTCACCTGCTGCAGTAGAGTAACTATCGCTGTCTGTACTATTTCTAAAGCCAGGAGTGGTCTTATTGATTACCGAAGAGCAATTTAGTATTGGAATATTCTCCAATGGTATGCTGTTGCCTGTGAATTTAGAGCTGAGGTTCAAGTTCATTAAAGTATTTTTATATATTCCCATAAATTGACAGGCGTTTGGGTTATTGTTGCAACGACCGTGGTTGCGGATCACTCCAAAAAACAATTCAATATGGTCTTGGCTAAATTTATAAGGTAAAATAAATTTCAATTTTTGTGCCTCCACTAAGCGAGCAAAAAGTAATTTAAAACTTGAAATACAAATAAGAAGACCTAGAAATCGAGTTTTAGACTGAGTTTTGATTACTGGTTTCAAGGAGTTGGTATATTCCTTTACTCTTAGTCCATTTACTGTATGAGTTGTTTTTTTGGACTGCACATTAATTTGAAGATTATTAATATATTTTTCACTTAGATCTAAAATATCGTATAGTTTTTCTTTTTGTTCAACCGAAAAAAGGTGTTTCAATCCGTGTCCAGAAAGTGATCTTGCATTTAATATATCAAAAAGGTTATTAAACGTTTCTAAAAAGATAACAGTTGCATGTGTGTCTTGAAAATCAGGTATCTTTAATTGCTGCGAACAAAACTTAATCGCATCAGCTACACTTTGACTTAAAGTTTGAGTCGCTAGTTTCACGTTCATGATATTATTTCGGAACTCTATATGCCGATTTGATAACTTATTCCCAAAATGCAATCCAATATTATCTTGGACATTTTTGAGTTTTTGCAAATGTGCCCACTCTATTTTATTGTTGTTTTCAACTACCAATGTCTTTTTCGCCTCCAATGTATTACGCACAAGTTTCACCATATGACATGGGTCCAATATCAGAACTACTGGGTCTCCGGTAGATGGATGGTCAAAAAAAGTTTTTAAGTTATTTGTGTCTTCAAAATTGCAACCCATCATCTTAGCCGTAGCGAGGTTAGATGCACAACCATCAAAGGTCAAACTTACTACCTCAGCTCCCACGCCATGACATTTCTCAAGACACATTTTTAGAATATTAGCCCTTTGTTCGGCGGCAAGACCATTTACAAAGAAATAGCCAAGTGGCAATTTAAATGCATCATTTAGAGCTACTAGCATTAACACATATACCTGTGTAGCCATTTCGTCCGGTGGCCCGAATGTAACAAGCCCATCTACAGTTTGTCCATTGAATATCTTTTGTTGTCTTATACCCATTTCGTCAACAATCAGACAGGCAAGCCTTTTGTCACTGTTAGAGTATTTTAACTTTAAAGCTGCGAATGCTTCTTCGGTAAAGCCTGGCTTTCCATCTATGGATTGGTACCATTTAGATAAGGTTGACGGATGAGGAAGAGATGAAAGCAACTGTCGTCTCACATATTTATATCCTGCTGGTGAATAATAGTTTAGCGTTAAAGCGAACTTTTTAATCGCTGGTGTAAACTTTATGATACTTCGTCCATCTGTTGACTTTTTCCTTTGTAGGGCTAAAACGATATCATCAGAAAATTCATTCAATGCAGTATTTTCTGCAGTATTGCTAAATCCATTTTGTTTTGTTTTGTTTGTTTGATGATTTGTAAAAATCATTTTCATCAAAATGAATGGAACATACTCTGCTGGTTTTCGCAGGCATCCAGTCATATTCCTGTCTTTCCAACTTTACTGCAGATATCCACTTTTTTTGCCGAATTGCATCGGCAGGGAAACTAAAAGAAAACAAATTTTGCAAAATACATTAACGTTATAAAATTTTCAAAATAAATATATCTATTTAATATTAAAAAATATTTTGTTGATATACTTTTTTGTTGTTTTCACCAAGAAGAAAAAATACAATCAAAAATTTACTGACTTCATGTTGCATAGTGTTGATTTTCTAGGTTTGATAAAATATTTGCAAATCATTAAATATAATTATAATTTTGCTACTACTTACCAGTGAAAAGTGATCCCTGGGCATTTTATCCTTGTATGGTTCCTGCACCACTTCACAACACACGCTGGCATGGTTATTGACAACACAATAATAAATCGAAATATGACGTCTGCTCGCTTGCAAAAACAATATCCGACTAATGGCGCCGTGGGCTCAACTTTTAAGCACCGCCTACTTGGGCCCGACTTTTGTTGGGTCATTTTTAGAGCGCAGTTAGACTTCCTGACTTATTATTTATTCGTAGCCTTTTACGAATATTAAGCGGACGGAGGAGTATGAAATTATTCACAGTTAAAGTTTGGAACTCTACAATTATATTTAAATGAGTTATTTTAAATCAATTAACTTAAGTAAGATGAATTCGATTATATCCATTATGGTCATTATTTATATAAAAAAAGTTATTTAGAAAATTGTAAAGGAATATTTTAACAGCATTTTTAAAACATAAAAGCTATAAATTTGAAATTACATTAAATTAAAATTTTATTTTTATGTATCGATTGTATTCATGACAATTTATTACTCGCTTAGTCCTACTAACTATCAATTCATCTCAATATTTTTTTTACGTTTTTAAAAACTCGGTTGAATGTAGTACACTATTTCACAATCGTTGTCATATGTCAGGATGGCCGAGCGGTCTAAGGCGCCAGACTCAAGGTATTCCTTGTTCACTGAACGTGAATTGAGTTGTTCTGGTCCTCTCTGAGGGCGTGGGTTCGAATCCCACTTCTGACAAATTCTTTTTGTTTATTTTCATTTTTAATAATTGTATATTTTTCATATATTATTTTTGTAATTATTAATACGGATGATAAAGAAATATCTAAAATTAATTCATTCTCTGAGGGTGTGGGTTCGAATCCCACTTTGACAAAACTCTTTTTTAGATTTTTTTTAACTTTTCAATTTTTTTTATTCAAGACGAAATATGGATAGCTATAAAAAATATAATTTACTAGTTTCAATAGTAATTTAAAAGAATTCCTACAAATTCTCTTTTAACAAAATTATGGAAATAAACTTGTTAAAATATGCAGAAACAGTTCTTTAGCTTGTGTTTTCTTGTGTTGTGCCAGATGGTTTTCAATTGCATAGTTTGTTTAGTGTATATTAAATGGTTTTCGCTCAGAAATAGATTTTAGATACACATATGTACCACAGTTTTCAGAATTATATTTTAATTTTACTTTTACTTTTTAATAAAAATAATTTTACTTTTTAATAAAAAATTGTTCAATAAACACGGTCTAAAATATATACTACTTGTATTGTAAGGCTAGCTTTTTTTTTAGTAAATTAAAAGCCTTAGTAGACCAAAGTAATACGCTGGCCAGACAGGGTGGTGTTAGGGTAACTGTTCAATGGTCAAGTTTTCATTGTCTTTGCAGTACATAGTCCTACATAGTTTACTCTTCCATAATCGCCTCTTAACTACCCTTAAGACACCTACTGGATAAAAAGGAATAGGGACTCTCGGTACTCTTCCAATCCGTCACCATATAAATAACAACAACCCATAACGTCCCACTGCTGGGCACTGGTCTCTTCTCATTAGAGGGTTAAATCTATACGTTCCCACCTTGGCCAAGTGCGGGATGGGGACTAGCAATTAGCAATACCCGTGGTTACGTAATCTTGCCGTTGGGATTTTTTTCAACTAAGCTTCACGTCTATTATCTTATGATAACCTCCGAATCACGACAACGCTCATAACATATCATGCCACGAACGGTCACCCATCTAAGTCTGACCGCGCCGTCGTTGCTTACCCTCGGTGATTGTTTCCAATTAGCCAAGGCCACTTGGCTATGATATGTTGTATTAATAATATGATGCGTAATATTCTACATTGTTTACAGAAACAACATGAATTTGTTAGACGGAGATCGAATTGCGACTTTGCTGGCCTCATACATAGCAGAGCTGTTGAGGGCTTGCGAAGCTTCGGAGGAGTTGCAGATAGGGCTGGTGCAGACCGCGTATGCTAACGGCGCTTCTACCAAGTACATCACTGAAGATCTGGTAAGATCATCATCAACAGTTTTTAACAGTCCACTGCTGGACATAGGCCTCTCCTTGAAAAGGAGGTTTTGGCCTACTATACCACGCTGGCCAAATGGGTTGGTAAAGGGTTTGTTTCAAGTTTTCCTTCTCTTTGCATTGATGTTGTCTTGCGTAGTTTATCAATTAGTCCCGTCTTTTACGACACCCGCGGGATAAATAGGAGTGGTGACACTCTGTATTCTTAATCCGTCACCACACGGACCTGGTAAGATGGAGGAGTTTTATTAGTATCTTGAAATATACTATGATGTATATTAAAATGTCGAATCAATATGTATTTTTAACGTAATCGGTTTTGTAAAAGACTAGCTTTTGCCTGCGGTTCCGCCCACATTTATGTTGGATATCGCCTACATACCCATGTATGTAGCTAAATTATTTGTAAATGTCATAGGCTATGTACCCACATAGCCTATGACATTTACAAATAATTTAGCTATACATTGTTAAAAGAATTTTCAAATTCGGTTCAGTAATTCCAGAGATTACGTCACTAACTTATAACCTTACAAACTTTATCGTACTAATGTTCATGTTCAAATGGCGGCCTTTTCGCTAAAACGCAATTTCTTCCAGGCAACCTTATGATGGAAAAAATTGATTGTGAAAAAATGATATTAATGTATAGTTTTGATACTAATGCCAAATAGAAATGAGATTTTAACCTCTACAATGAGTAAAGATTGGAATTCTTTAAAAAGAAGTGATATGTCCTAACTTTATTTATTTATTTTATTTCGAATTCAGTTCGCACTTACGGCTGCGGAGGTCGGATACCAACTGTTCTGGCGTAAAACTGATATTCAAGTAAAACTAGTTATGTTAGTAGCCGACTCCAAATAATATTCACAATAATAATGGCTATGACGATGATATATGACACATTATTATCTAAATTGTACCCTCATCGAGTCACTTGTCTTTCGTTTTACTAAACTATAATTAATTAAAATTGCTTTCGCCTTAGATAATTAATATAACATTGCATTTCTAGAAAGTTCCAGTGTCGTGTGTGAAGACGGGCGTGAAACATTTACACCACGCGGCTTTGTCGTACGACATCGGCGTTTACTTCGAGGCCAATGGACACGGCACAGTGGTCTATAGCGATAAGGCCAAGAAAATTATCGCTAAAGTTGCACAAGAAGGGTGAGTATCTTCACATACAGAAATGACATAGCTGGTTAGGGTTAATTTTTTTTTTGATTATTGTTTTTTAAGGCGTAACTGTACATGGAAATCTTTAAAATTATAGGATTTCCTATAGATATGATAGTATGTATGTACATATTACGCATGTGAGCGTTCCTTTTGAATCATTCTAATTATTGGTAAAAACCGCATTTTAATCAGTTGAGTATTTTAAAATGTCTAAGTGTAATAGGGGGTTACTCGGAACAAACAGACAAACAAAATTTTAAAAGAATGCTTTTTTGGTGTAAATATTTAAATAAATGTAAAAATAATTAAACGATGTATTTTCGACTTAAATGAATTCTACTTAAACTTTTTATTTATTATATATTGATTACAGAGAACCAGAACAGCGCAAAGCGGCCCAACTTCTACAAAACTTCATAGACATGACGAACGAGACAGTAGGCGACGCCATATCAGACCTGTTCTTGGTAGAGACGGTTCTGTGTGCGAGGGGACATGGCGTCAAGCAATGGATGAGCTCTTACACCGACTTGCCGTGTCGACAACTTAAAGTTACTGTACAGGTAAGTGGCTATAAACGCACGCATAGAATAGGGTACCGTAGTCACCCACAAAGTCATGTGAATTTCAAATCATGCCCAATAGATAAAACTTCTTTTTTTGGTACGAAGTTTTTGGACGCCCTGTTTTTGCAAAAAAATGCGCTTTAAAGTTGAATAACTCGCAAACGGATACCTAAATCGAAAAATGCTTTTAGCAACCTCATAATATTTTCAGGAGACCTATCTAAAGAAACCCCACACAATGGGGTAGAAGCGAGAAAAAAAAATCATCCCCACTTTACATGTAGGGGAGATACCCCAAATAAAAATGTTTTTCATAATTTTATTGTAGCACTTTGTCGACGTAATTACAACACATATTCATGCAAAGTATCATCTTTCTAGCACCAACCGTTTGGGCAGTAGGTCGAGGACGGACGGACGGACATGACGTATCTATAAGGGTTCCGAGTGATGAACTCCGGAACCCTAAAAAGATGGTTGACAGTATCCAACGTGGATAACCAACCATCGAGCTCTGACCTCTCTATTTTCATTTCTCACCGACCCTAACCTCACCTACTTACTTCTTCGTTCAGAAAACAACCCGCTTCTTCTATGTTAAGAAATATATCCTATCCTACAACTCCGACTTCTTGAGATTTTGGTTTATCGTTCAAGTAGTAGTGAAATGCGCTCCCGCTTTAAATCAGGATGATCACATGATCTACTTCTCAATAATGTGACTGAGTCATCAATACGATAATGTGATGAGGTGGTGGTGCTCTTGGAATCTACTTACCATCAGACAGTAGAGACAATTAGGCAGGCTTAAAATAAAATAAAAAACACAATATATCAGTACGAGCACACTATTTTTAATTTCCAGGACCGTAATGCAATATCCACAACGGACGCTGAACGCCAGTGCACGGCTCCTGAAGGTCTACAGACTCGCATCGATGAGCTGGTGCGGACGTACAACAGTGGCAGGGCATTTGTGCGACCTTCCGGCACTGAGGATGTCGTCAGGGTCTATGCTGAAGCAGACACGCAACTGGTAAAATCTTTATACTATTTAGCCGACTTCAAAAAAGGAGGTGGTTCTCAATTCGACTGTATTTTTGTATGTTTGTTACCTCAGAACTGCAAATGCAAATCTTTCAAAGATGCTGCCTGCTGAAAGAATTCTTTCATTGCTTTTCACAAAGAGTTTGATTACCCTGCCCCATTTCCCCAATTATTTTATTATTTATTTATTTATTCTTGAGAAACTTGTGTCACAATGTTAGTTGCCATACTCCTTAGATTCAGTAGTGTGTATAAATAGTAATTTATGTCTTATACAATACAATAGGTATAAAAAAACGTTTGTCTGTAAAGTCGGTTTACTGACGATAGTTGAAAGTGACAACGTCATAAGATTGTGCCTCTTTGTCGCTCGTTCCGCGCTTTCGCTTGACCTTCAAGCCTTAAATGAAACGCCTCAGAGCGAGGTAACGCCGCATGAGTCATGTTTTTTCGTGATAGCAGCCGGCTCCATCGAATTATAAGACTTTGTCACGTCAAAAATATACTTAAGTTGAGGATGAGGAGTGGGAGGAGGAGGTGTATAAAAATAGGACGTAGGCTATTTTAATACCCGTAGGTAATAAAGTATGAAACAGACGCGAACTGAGCCGAGGACATCAGCTAATATAACTAAAGTCATTTTATAAAATTTTACTACAATCAAATCTCATTTTAAGTTTTTCTACGACACAACTTCCTTCTCTATAACATAGAAATATTTTTAGTACTTGTAATATAATAAATAATACATTGTCCACAGTCAGCAGATAAACTAGCGGCTGAAGTAGCTCAAGCGGTGTACGACCTGGCGGGCGGGGTTGGAGCCCGGCCAGAACTACCCGCCTAGACATCATCCCCTAACGTCCTTCACTTCCATCCATGTGAAATTACAATAACATTATTAAAAAAACCAATCAATTAAATCTGCTAATTAATATTTTACAAACCTAAAGGTCTATTAAAACGGATAGCGTAGTAGTGCGCTGAGTGTTGCGGGTTCGAACTCCAAATGGGACAACACTTTGTGTGGCGTTCTTTTTGTCCGTTTCATGTATGTTTGCAAAGTCCGCCGCGAATCAGAATCTGTTCTTACTTGCGGGAGTTGTGTTTTTTTATAGAAATCGAATTTGTAAAATCATTTTAAAAAGAGTATGTCTAGTTATGTATTGTGCAACATGGGCAAAAATGATTTAAAGTTAAATCTACCATATAGATGACCATTATTTAATATAATTCGGACCATTATACCCATTACAAATGAATACTTCACAATGTTTTTTTAATAATAAGAACATAATACGTAATTTTTCCGTTAATATCCGTTTATTAGACCTTTTAATATATTATCTAAAACTATCTAAATCATATTATAATTTTTTTAAAGAAATTACGATCAAAAATTATGAATAAATCGCATAGCGAATTTATGTATGTCTTTAAAATATATAATATACCATTTTTATTACACTAAGTTATTAATCGTGAGTCAAGTACAGTACAACGCCCTACTAGTCTAATTGGTTCTTAATACTTAGGTGCGTCTTGTTGCAGACACTTTTTTACATTATTTTTAAGCCCTATTGCTCATGACAGTGTACCTAGGTGCTACTGATTGAAGATCCCCAAATACACCAAAAAAAGAATAATGAATATTTCTGTTCATTTAGTAAATATATACTAAATCAACTTAATTACTTACTAAACGCATTTAGAAAGACTTAACAATATATTACTGATTTTTTTAACCGAAATTATGATCCCAGTCGTGTTTTATCTCTGTTTAGTACGAAAACGTCATGACTTCAAAAGTGATGGTTTAGAGTTTTACTTCTATGCCTGGTTGGGAAGGTAAAGTCTTTACAGTTTCGACATCTTGTGACAGATTCCTCAATAAAAATAATTTAAATAGTTTTTGTTTCAACACATGAGCCATTCAAAATGGAAATGGCATGATCTTATTCTATCAGTCATATTATTAAACCGAAATTTACAATTGTAGGGAAATATGGTGGCGTTTAAAAGTAAATAAAGTGTGCAGTAAATTGATTAATTATGGCAACAATTATACGTCTATTTAGAATTCAGTTTTGAAAATAACTAAATAATACTACTTTTAGAAACTAAACTAAATAATACTACTTTTAGAAACTAAACTAAATAATAAACTAAAGCCAAGTTAATAAACCTGACTTAATGGTACGAACAGCTAACTAACATATCTCTAAACAGGGATAAAACATATCAAATAAAAATCTACGTAAAAGAAAATATACGACTCATTTAAAGAGATCGGTTTTTTCATTAACCTATACTTACATCAATATATCCATAAGGTTGCAAAGATGAAATTCAACTTTAATGTTGACCAAAATATGGCAACGTACCCATTAAGCGTTGGATCTATGCCGATATATCTATGACCAAAGTTAATGGGCAGGTTGTGAAAAAAAGCATCCACGTAGTATAGGTGCGTTCCCTCAGAAGGTTGTTTTATCTATTTTTAATTTCAAAATCAAGGTACAGTCCCTTAAAATTAATAACACGCATGTAATGTCCCTATTCACTGCCTATATATGTATAGAATAAGTTTAAATTAGATAAATTACACATTTAAAGTAGTGTTTGTCGAATAAAAATGTATTTACTAATAAGTGTAAAGTAACTTCACAATTAATTATTAATACCTGTCTTTACTATATTATTTTCTACAAAGTGGAATAGAATCAGATCATAAATTTCAACTTTTCTAACTCGAGTCATACTTTTGTCCGCGCGCTGTTAGCTTTTCTAATTCGAGGCGTACTTTTGTCCGCGCGTTGTTAGTGAAGTTCGCGAAGACACAGAAACACAAACACATTATTTGTGAAGTTAAATTACAGTGTATAAAATTTTTTTTTTGCAATTTTTGACGGTTATATTTTAGACATTAGCACTTAAATTTTTTGACTTCAGTAGAAAAATAATTAATTAACGTAAGTATTTTATTTAAAAAATGTAGAAAGACGTCATAATTGTATGTATATTATATTTGCCGAATTAAAATCAAAATGTATTTAACTTAAATTCAGTTAAATTATATATAATATCTTAAATGCATGGACCAATAATTAATTTTGTTTGTTTGAATGTCGTCCTGTTAGGATACAAGATTGTGTAGTGATCTATAAAAGGTCTATAATAAATGGATGATGACATATTTTATTACTAGAATAGTATAATATCCCCTTTCCTTGTGGGCCCCCCAAAAGGTGGTCCGATGACTTGCTGAAAGTCGCTAGAAGCCATTAGATACTGCCAGTACAGGGCCTTTTGCTGTGAACAAATTTGGGGAAGGCCTATGTCCAGCAGTGGACGTCTTTTGGCTGAGATGATGAGTATGATATCAACATTAAAGCCCTCGCCTTTCTAATTCTTACAGATGATTTCCACGAAAATAAAAATAAAAGTATTTCGATTGTTTTTACTATATTCAGAATTTATTACATTCTTTTTCAAAAGTGAAATCAAGCTTTAGCTATCAAGCGCCAGAATGCCACACACTAGTCTTAACACTTAAAACCCCGATGGTCTATGTAGTCCCATGTTTTGTCCAGAGCATAGTTCTTTCTAATGCGCTGAGTGGGTTAAAGCCACATGGTACAACACGCAACTTTGTCTGATCCGCAAATTGTTGTTCCGAGTCTGAATGTTTTCTATAACCATTTCATGTACCTATGTAGACACCCGTCTTTACTAAAAAGAAAAATGATACAAAATGTCCTGTGACCTCGAAGATATGTGTCATCCATTTAAATTGACCTTGTGTGACAGTGTAAGCCTCTCGAAACTTGAGCACAGAGATACTAGTGATAATTATTTCTTACGAATACTCGTAAAATATAGAGAGTATTAAATGTACGAGGAAAACTTTTATAAATATATAAGCCTCACTCTCAAACTTTTCAGCTATATACTGTTTTTTCCCATAATTAGAATTTTGTCTGCAGATTTTTACGAAAATCTAACCCCTAAATAGATATTTAAAATTATAAAAACATATCTAATTGTTGGCGGACAAATTTTCGTGAATACAAAAAAAACAATTGTAATATATATTTTGTGCTCACCGTTCGTGATGGCGAGAATACTATGGAGTTGAGAAGTAAATGGAATTGGATATCAAGGACTGAATAGTAGAGTAACGTATCTCAATATTCTCGTAAATTTACTACGCATTGTCAAGAGTAGTACGAAATTAGATTTATTTAATCTCCAGTGTTGGGTGTGTCGTATTAATTTGTCCTTTATGTGTATATGTATAAAGCTTATTTTGAAAGTGCTCAATCGTTATCGTTCAAGTGATATTTTCAACTGTAAAATGATATCGCTGCTATTCTTTTGTAATCGATCAATATTTGTGACCTGTTAAGTTGTTTGTTGTTGTGTACAAGAACGTGGGCGGTATAGATATTTATTATACAAATTATACTTCTAAAAAAAATATGACTACCCTACAACCTGCGATAATTGTAGGAAAAATATTTTTACTAAATTCCCTACATACCTAAATAAATTCTGGGCAGGATAAAAATAGGAATACCCACATTCCTTAAAAAACTGAATATACCCGTTAGGCTTGTCCCATGAAAGTTTAAATGTCCAAGTTGTCCAATCATAGTCCAATGATGCATCGATGATCGGAACAATCTCACTAGGCCGCCATAGTGTTCTCACTTCTCTCTGCCTTGTTGGCCCAGTGGTTAGCTTATGCAGCTGCTGATCAAGAGGTTCCCGGTTCGATTCCCGGGTCGGAACAAAAATGTTAGTATTATCTGCATATATTTGTTTCTATGTATAATATGACTGGATTTACAAAAAAAGTAAATATAAATTTATAAGAGTTGTCTAGTACCCATAGTACAAGCTGTGCTTAGTTTGGGACTAGATGATGTTGTGTGTCAGAAGTCCGAAATATTATTTTATTTATAGTGTGGGTCACCATGCTGCATTATCCGCACTCACCTGAACCTGACCTCTATTCCTGGATTCTACTTGTGTTTTCCATCAGGCAGAGGAGTCACTATGTTGGGCTTGAATAAAAAAAAGATTGGTCATCTTTAACATTTTACACGTTTCGCTAACGGCATATGTCAAATTCTGAAGGTCAAACGTCAAACGTGCAAACCTTGGTTTTAAGATAAAACACTGTTAGATAAATGATACAAACAACATACATAATATATTGATAATAAGTAGATATAGGAACGTAATTTATCTATCGTGTCATAGATATGGATAATAACACAGGACTATATTGGCAAACGGACAGCCTTTGGAACAATTTACCCACTATATCTTGATGTAGATAATAAATATCCAATGACTCCATTCAGTCTGTTATTTTGACAGAACATAACCTAAAATTATGTACCATCTTCGAAACGACTCTAGACAGATTTAATGTTAAATTAGGTTGGACACGTCAGAAATATAAGTTAGATTGGCTATCGTTGGTCTAGAGAAGTCTCTGGTTCGATAAAAATGATAAAATGATATTTATTTCTGTAAGTAAATCTTTTCAGACATTTTTACAAGTCGGTTCGATTCTCAGGTCGGGTCAAAAGTGTTGGGGTTTTCTCATAACAAACTCTTATTCTGGAAGTTGGGCGATGATTCACCCCAAATAATCTTAGCTGGGGAAGATAAGCATACACAATTTGCATTTAGACTTTTTTTGTGGGATTGTTTTTAAATTTAACATTGTATAATGGAAAAATACTGTTGTTTCCTGCTATTGAATATATTTCTTATAGGTATATATTTCACGATCGACGCTTAGTAAGAGATAACTTAAATTACGTGTTTTTTTAAAAGAAAAACGCCAAAAACAACAACTAGATATCATCTATAATGAGAAAAATATCGCTTCCTGTGAGTCACTGGACCAACTTAATTTTTTAAACTACCGCCAATTAATTAAATCTTTATCATTTGATGAATGGTAGCGCTAGTTCTATACTGCCCACGTAGAAACAAATGTATTTTATTATCCATGGTATAGTATATTAGCAGCAATATTAAACAAATCAGGTGCTATATGCCTTATTATAATGAAACCCATACATATGTACAGCTTATAACTTGCACTTATCACTGCCCCACGAGTTGTTCAATAGTTGAGATTTGTGTGCAATTGTTATTAATTTGTGATTATTATTTAGTTTATGCTATCGTTATAATTCAATAAATCATTAATAATTTCCTCGTGTTTTATGTACCTACCCCTACTATAGAGCAATACAGGCCAGAGGGAGCAGGCGAGTAGACATAGTGTATTTTCCCCGATACAAAACCGTCTGGGATTTTTTGCGAGGGGGACACCATCACACATACACATTTTTGGCTGGATCCCCACTATAATGTCGATCACGGTTTGTTCGCGATCTGATCTGGTAAAATATCAGATAAAAAATAATGTGTGCATTCATACTATCCGTAACAGTCAAGTTCCAGCCAGATTTCATTCCAGTCCCGATCAGTCTTGAAGAAATATGAAGAAAGATTGTCTAATGTGATTAGATTTTACCAGACCGAGATCGAACCGTGATCGACATTAAAGTGTGGATCTAGCCTTCGGTTCAAATACTCGTATAAAAACAATCGCTTGTCACTGCGAACTCACACAACACAAAACAGAACTCACAATTTCACACACATAAACACTTTCTCTGTGATAAGTAACTGTTTGAAACATAAATCAAATTGGGCTACCTTGATAGAGCTACTCCCTACTATATTAGTATATGACCCTTTGATTTGTCTGTCTATCACAAAATTTTACATACAAGATCGAAATCACTCATAGAGCGAATAGTTACTACGAAACAAAATTTTACGGTGCTCGCGATAGCGATGTGTTCAAGTACCTAACCACAACTTGCGATTCTCTTTCTAAAATCATGTGAACTAACATTTATTATTAAAATTTACCAATATCATTGATATTTACGTTTATAAAACGTTTGCAACTTGCGTAGGGGGGCTGGTTTTTAATAAGAATAAGTACCTACGTGCCTACTCGTAATGTGATTCACGGAATATCTTTCGCTCTTTATATGTAGCAAATATAAGCCAACTGCGGCGAAGTAATGCCTAATGTTATTATGCCTGCTGTTCACGCATATAAATAACCTAGTAAACACTTCTCGTCACCAATCAGACCAACAGGGGGTGACGTGATACAGCATTGATCCCATTTTTCGAATTATAGTTACCTACCTCCCTACTTTCCTCGAATAATGTAAAATTATTCATTCGCATTACGGACTTCGACTTACCTTTCTACAGTAGGTAGGTAGGTACACTTGTTTTATTTATCACCTAAAAACGCAAAATTTAGTTCATCACACGGGCTACCAAGAACCCAATAAACACTGCATTTTTATGTCTAAGGAAAGCCTCTGGAAGCAAGAAGATACAATTAATAAAAATGCGTTTGTATAATATTTGTATTATTTACTCGTCGATTAAATTATTAGTGACTATTCCCATGTAGAAACATAGTAACGGACGACCGCCGTCAAACTAATAACCTTCCCGTTTTCGAGAGTCGGATAATAAAATAAAATATAACAAATTATACGTTTTATTAACAAATAAAACATCAATACTAGTTCAGGACGAAACCTAATTAGATAAAGCAAGTTCCATCAAATCGTCACAATTTAATTCAATTTTGAACAAGATCCAATTGGCTATATCTAACACCAATAATAAAAAACCTTGTTCCATTCCGAATATAATAATATATAGAATGTATGTATTTACAAGTCACATTTTAGAGATCAGATTTTTTATGATAAAGTGACATTAAAATGAGCTAATGTTTGGAATGTTAATCAATTACTTCACTTTATTCTTATAAAAACAAATAAAAAATATATATTAAAGTCAAATGACAACCTGTAAATCTCACATCAAAATTTTAACCGAAAAAATCCTCTTTTTGTTATTAAATTAATTAAAAAAAACGTTTATAACAGAGCCTCAAAGCCATAAAGTGGTTCTTGAATAATAAAAACAACCCTTTTAAATAGAAATTACGTAATTGTGATGTGATGAACACTGGAAGTCAACCATTAAAGTCGTCAGAACAATACATCCTACAAGTGCAAATATTATGACTGTTATATGCACAATAGTCTATCAGAAGTAAAACATTAAACCATTGTAGGTACTCGCTAAGGATATCATTTAACATTCTTTACAAGAATGAATCACATTAATTTACCTGAAACCCTGTTTGACTATGAAACTATACTTCTTTTATAGAAAAACAATCAATTGTTTTATCTATATGCAGGAGCAAATTAATTATCACAATTTTTATAGTCCAGTCGGCAAAATTAATAGAAATTTTATTTTTAAATACTTTAAACTCAAAACAGGGTAAATGGGAAACAAAAGACTTTACACTAGTAAAAAAATAACATTCAAAATTATCATGAACATTAATATTGAAACATCATAGCTAGAAAAAACAAGACAATTAGCAAGTGAAATGTAGTATGAAGATAGCACTACTATCTAGAAGTGGATTTAGATAGGAAGCCTATCACAGTTAAAAACGATACATTCAATCTTCGACAAGTAAGAAAAAACTCCAAGTACCTATGTTATTTGAACATCTATTCAAGAAATAATAGATAATAAATACATTCGTACTTGTTATATTTGCTATTGAAATGTATTTAAAAATTAGGAATACTGAATTATTTGTAAACTAACAAATGCTGCTAAAATTATTGCTTCTTTATATAAACTACAATTATGTTTAGACAAGCTAACCAAAGAGTGTCTATATTTACAAGATGCTGTTAAGATAAAAAAAAAAAAAAATGTATTTGAAGATTTATAGTACAGATATAAAATAAAATTGACCTGCAATACTTAATGGTAACTTGCAGAATTATTCAATTCAGTTACATTTGACATAATTAGAACAATTGTATAATATAAGACACTGTGAAATATAAAAAGTTAAATACAAAATTAATTAAAACTGACTTTTTTCACAGGTAGATATAAATTTATTTTATATCCACATGTTTTACGATGTATATAAGTTGAAAAATGATACTTTTTAAGATCTTGGCTCGTGCTGAAAGTCTAGTTAGCTGAATTCAAGCTATTAAGCTGAAATTAACTGAGCTATGAACCAAAACTTTAACAAGTATAATTTCTTTTTATTTTTACTCTTTTTTTCACAAGGGCACACACAAGGACTTCATTACGTCACCCACCACTTGAACCGTATGAGGTCACAATAGCCTTTTCAATTAAATAGCTACCTAATATTTAACAATTCACCACTAACCAAGCGTCGGCCCTAAGTATGGTGACTGATCACAATAAAAACATTTTGGCACTTCAGTTTCTTGTAATTCAACTAAATTAGAGCTTATAGTATTAGCTACGTGGTAGTAACGACATCTCCTTGGACCTATCTCCTCTATTAAAGTGTCGTAAGGTGGAGAAAGAATATCGAAAAAAGCTGCTGGCATATCAAGGGCTTCTATTTCGTGGTAATTCGATATTGTCGGCGTTAACATACAGGTTTCAGAATTTTCTCTACAAACACGATTATTTGTTATTTCCGCAAACAGTCTTCGTTTTTTATGGATACCTTGCGCGAGCCGCGCCGCCTCGTGTTTCGCGCGAGTTTGAAAGTCGATAACTTTAACCGCTTCCTTCAAAGGAAACTCAGTATAAGCTCTTATATTGACAGCTCCTGATATGACTTTGAGAAGCCCGTGCATGTGTGGGTGATCGTGAAGAGGCATCTTGAAACCCGGCTGCAGCACGAAAATACTCATATTTATCTGACTATTTTGAAACACTTCTATATACGTACATGGGGCCTTGTTGGGTTTCTTCCAAGTTTCAGGATTCTGCAGAGTTTTGTCGAAACCCAGATCATCTGCTTTTAATAAATCCATCATACGCTTTAACTTATTCAAGTTGGTCGGTAAATCATTTTTATGTTTGTCATCGAAAGTCTGCAGGGCCTGTCGATAGGTAGACACAATTGGAGGGACGTTGACGACTTCCATGGTTAATCTTGCGTCATGTCTTATATCCATATGAAATCTGCCTGGTTTACACAAAAATTTTGTTCGAATAAAGTGTGTAGATGTATAAAATAATCTGGATGATAACAAAGCGCAACTGTCAAGAAACGTCATTTTGTTGTTTTTAATTTTTATATTTACATTCCGTTCAACTCTATCTGCTTTAGAGTCTGACTGATTTATTGGCAAACGTCCAGAATGTTTTTACTTCTAAAATAATATTAAATTTGCAATATGTTAGATTAAAGTGCATTCAGAAATACTATAAAGATACATGTTTGTATGTTTAAAATGATTTACATTCTTTCTCTTTTTAGATAAAAAAATACTTTTAGCATTCAACTTTTAAATTTTTTATCTATCCATGAAAGGATCGAAATTTTAATGTATGTAACTCGTGGTCACTAGATGGCAGTAAAGCCGTAACTTTTGTTTCTAAAGTGTATCTATAGATGGAGTTATTAGTTTCAAACCAGTACTCTATAAAAAAATTTTTTCAGTTCAGACAAAAAACATTCCCAGTTTCATTATTTTTCTGTGAGACAGAGCAGTTTTGAAGTTATGCGCTTACTAATATACAGCATACATTTACATCATCTGTGAATATCTGTCAGTGTATGTTATGTTATATTTTTTGCGATTCTAACGTTTTGTTACCATTCTATGGAACAAAATGTATGGACTTCGTTTGAAGTTGTCAGAAGGAAGTTAGCTAACACATAGCGCTGGGTATTTTGAACAGACTTTAAAAAAAGATAAACTCTCAACTCTGTTACAATACACTAAGCTGTCGTAATACCAACCCGTCAGACCAGCGTGGTGTGGTAGAGAGGGCTAAAACCTTCTTTCTTAGGAGAGGCATATATGAAGCGGTGGTCTGTTAAAGGCTGATGATGTGATAATGAACATTAGATAAACTTTACATACTTTTAATACTTATGTAAGTATTTATTTAAGAGCTATTTTAACTAACTAGTAAGATCAGTCCCGATCCAAATACACGAATGGCGTGGTTAATTAAGACGTCTCCAGGCTTTTTTCTACCGCGCTGACTGTTGATGGTTCGAATCCTACACAGGACAATACTTTTTGAAGTCCACAAATGACTGTTGTGAGTTTAGATGGGTGTTTTTGTGTCCCTTTCATGCATGTTTGTAAAGTACTACGCGATGCCGGGTCTATAATGTGCGAGTTATCTTCAAAAAGCAGAAGAGATTTCAAGGTAGTACATAAATAAATAAATATATAATATAATAAATAAATATTTCTGACATCTTACACACAACACTATCTAGTCCCAAACTAAGCAGAGCTTGTATTATGGGTACTGAACAACTGATATAAATACATAAACATACTTCTTTTGAACCCGAGTAGTCAAGCACAGCATTCCCATACTCTGCCACTGCGCCACCGAGGCAGTTGTTAGAGCCCAGCTGATTTCCTGCTAGAACGGGCCGGCTCGACCGGGGCGATACTACCCACACAGGAGACCAACCTAAAATTACAGCATCCGTGTTGTCGTGCTTCGTTGGTCAGTGCGAGACTGGGGGCCCAATGCTGCAGAAACATCTCAATAGGCCGCAAAAATGTGCTGCATGGATAGTCTACATTCGCAATGAGTATGGCACTATGAAACACTTTGGTAGGCCTAAAGATACTTAATTAAAAAAAAGATTTATTACAATAACAAAAAAAATGTGATACCATGCTCTTTGGCCATTCACACACATCGACGTAACCCACATTTGAACAAGACAATACCGTTTAACGTCAATACAATAAACTGCAATAATTATTTTCTAACACAACACCGGAGCATTGCTATTTACGTTTTGATGAATTTATCTATGTTTATAGACTGCTGGTTAATCGATTTGTTTGTAGCGTTCTCGATAAAACGCAGACAGCATTGGGAACTCAATAAAATGCCCATCGAACATTAACGACAGGCGAGTATTTATTTAAGTGGTGTTGTTCCCGCCACCCGCGGCTTCGACGGCCATTTTGTTGTGGACGGAAAGACCACACATTAAATGTTCTGGTGTAACATACTTTATTGCAACTAAAGTACGGGGTTTTATTTCTATTCTGATGTATAAATAGGTTGATTTCATTGTTGGAGAGCACTCTAACAAACAGAATTTACCTATTTCATTACACGAGTGTTCGGAATGCTGAATGCTTCATAGATATCTATTGTTCGTCTTTACTAGTTTCTTCTACAAATCTTTTATTATTTTATGGTAACATGTGTGTATACCAGCAATCCACTGTAGAAAGACGGGCCCCCCGGCCCTGGGAAATCGTCATCCATTTTCCTCAAATGTGTGTGTCCTACTGTTGTTATTGTGTAGATGGTACCTAATGGGAGTTATAGGACAGGAATACTGGTGTCACTTGTTCCATGGGACTATTGAAACATTCAAATCTCACTAGTCCCATATTTTGCATGTGGGAGGACCTTAGAGCCAATTGTAGTACCAGAACAGTAACTAAGTCATCAACAGCCTTTAACAGTCCACTGCTGGACATAGGCCTCTCCTTAGAAAGGAGGTTTTGGCCTACTATACCACGCTGGCCAGACGGGTTGGTAAAGGGTTTGTTTCAAGTTTTCTTTTTCTTGGCAGTGATGTTAACTGCCTATTTTGTTCCTTTAGTCGCCTCTTACGACACCCATGGAATGAATAGGGGTGGTGACACTTTGTATTCCTAATCCGTCACCACACGGACTGTAACTAAGTATTTCCAATAGAAAACTGCCTCGGTGGCGCAATGGTAGCGTATTATGCGACTGCTGTGTTAGAAGTCTCGGGTTCGATTCCCTGGTCGAACCAAATGTTTGTGTGATCAATCAATAAATAAATATTTGTTTCGGAGTTTGGATTTATTCTATGAATAATATGCACCTATATATTTCCAAAATAAAGTACATATTGTTTATGTATCAGTGTCTAGGGTCCATAATACAAGCTCTGCTTGTGTGGGACTAGTTGTTATTGTATTTATTATTTTAATTCGTGTACAATTTCATTCTCTACTACGACGATAAAAATATTCATCACTCGTTTCAAATCCAGGAACTTACTTACACTGACGATTTTAATACTTTTCAGTGAAATTCAAGTACCTGTAACAAAGTAAGAAGCTACCGTGTTCTGCTGTTTGTCTGTTTGTTTGTCAGGTGTGGCTCTGTGGGTGGCCTTCCAAGAACCCTTTGTTAGGCAGTCATTGCTTCTGGCGATGGTTTACATGAAAGCGATGGGACCTGCTGAAGTGTTTTAATGTTCTTGGTATTTTACGGGCATGTACATTCGGTGGGAGTACACAAGTACAACCTTTGCTATGTTAGTTTGTGTTCGAAGCGTGATGATATGTAGCCTATAGCCTTCCCCCGACCCGATAAATGGACTATGTTCCAGTGAAAGAATTTTTCAAACGGCTGGCAAACTACTCGTATTGCCAGTATTAAAATATAACCTATTTAAGGATTTTTTAATCTTTTTAGACGCAATGCTGTTCTAATTTATCTAGTATCTAGAAGAAAAGTTTTTATGTCTGTACTATAATATTATAAATAAAATAAATAAATTAATATCTCGGACATTTTACACACAACGTCATCTAGTCCCAAACTAAGCAGGGCTTGTATTATGGGTACTAAAAAACTGATATAAATACATAAACATACTTTTTTTGTAAATACATACATATTATACATAGAAATCACACAGACTCCGAAACAAATTCTTGTGGATCACACAAATATTTGGTCCGACCCGGGAATCGAACCCGAGACCTCTTGATCAGCAGCCGCATACGCTAACCACTAGACCAACCAGGTAGTCTTATAAACCTGAAGTGTTTGTTTGATTGCACTAATCTCAGAAACGACAGGTCCGAATTGATAAATTCTTTCATAGTTAGGTAGTCCATTTATCGGGGAAGACTATAAGCTACAAATTAACACACTTCGACCAATAGAAGTGAAGTATCAATGAAATATAATTTCTTTTGAGAGCTTCCATTGCGTGGGCTTCGTAAATGGTTAAAGATTCGTGAAAATAATGTCTGAAGAATTGTTTCCTTTGAAAAGTTATAAAAATACGTCCGTGACATTATATCGTCCCCGTAGTGGGAAAATTAAATAAGTCCTGTTTTGGCGAAATTGACTTTTCCTTATTTTCAAAACACCTAAAACATGCGGCATATTTGAGCCTTACAGGCATTTTCGTATCATATTCCGTTCCAAAAATATAGCCATTTTTGTCGGACAGATGGAATAATAAATACCTTCAGACTAACACTATTTTTTGAAAAAAAAAAACAGTAAATAAATCAATAACTGTGGTCAATGATAAGTTAAATGCCTAATAATGTAGGTAAATAACATGAGTTGTTGAACTTTACCTCAACTTAAAAAAAATCTCCCTTAGGTATATCATCACGCTACGGGCAATAGAAGACGCAGACAGCGCTGCGTGGTTCAGCTAGTCAACTCATAGAGACTAGAAAATAAACGAATGGACAGAGTATAAAAGTAATTTTTTATCAATGGGACTGTGGTTTGTGTTAGGTGTTCTTAATTATAATATTTGGGTAATATACTTATAGGCCGACCGTTTATCTGAGTCCTCGCCTGCGGTAACAGGGGCGCGGGGGTATGACGACAAAGGGCACTGAGACAGATGCGGGCGGACATCTCGTGTGTATCTCACTAAGCGCCCCCGCCGCCCGCACCTATAGTAGGACCCCCAAGTTGCCAAGCCAAGTTGCAACACGTTTATTGTTTTCTATTCTATATTCCATTCTATTTCTATATTCTCTCGTTTGTCGTAATCTAAACAAAATATAAGCCTATGAAACAAGAGAATAGAGAATTAGAATGGAATTCTTTCTTCCTAGCCTTATTCCCAATATTATTTGGGGTCGGCTACTAGTTCAATCGATTTTACCTAAATATCAGCTTTTCCACGGAGTGACTGGCATCGGACGTCTGCAACCTTAAAGAAGAACTTAAATACGAAGGTTTAACTAGTTGTCAGTATATTTGAGGGCACTGACTTCCCAATAACGATTGCCATAAATGACAACCGGGACCGACAGCTTAACGTGCTCTCCAAGGCATGGGCGAGAATCACCGCCTAACTTTTATACTCCGCGCTGCTATTAAAGATTTCCTGTAAGAAAAAACCAATAACACTTTTTTGTCCGACCCGGGATTTGAACCCGAGACCTCTTGAATAGCAGTCGCATACGCTTAAAAGACCAACGGGGCAGTCCATAGAAATAGAATGGAATATAGAATAGAAAACGATAAACGTTTGCAATTTGGCAAGGGGACAGACACAGATCATAGTGTTTCTAAGATCTGTAGGGACAGAGATATAGGCAGCGCATATAACATTAACAATAGGAACATCATCCTCCTAGCCATTATTCCCAAGTTTATTTGGGGTCGGCTACTGGTTCAACCGGTTTTACCTGAATTTCAGTTTTTCCACGGAGCGACTGGCATCGGACCTCCGCAACCCTAAGGGAGAACTGATACATAGGAACATACATACATATGTATAGATATGTATACCTATTGATTTTGGGCTTCTCGCATTATGTTCGTTACTCGTTCACGCATAACTTTTTAGTGGGTAAAAAATTCCCGAGAGGCAGTACAAAATGCCTTTGAAGAGTTTGTTGCCTCCCGTCCAGCTGATTTTTACAAGAAGGGCATCAATAAACTACAAATGCGTTAGCAAAGATGCGTCGATTGCATGGGTGATTACTTCGAATAACAGAAATAAAAAAGTTTGAAAAAATAAGTACTTTCACTTATTGCATACAAAACGGCAATTTCTTAGGTAAAGACCTATTATAACCAAGACCGACTTTTATTCTGACATTTACAATTTGTTAAAGTATAATCATGTTAATAACGCATAATGGCAATAATTACACTTTCAAAAAAATTCTAATACACATTAAATAATTTTAAGCGATGTTATATTCATTTTAATAAATATCCAGTATTGTCAGTTAAATTACAAGATTTTTAAAAGAGCAAAAAGAACTTGCATCGGCCGGGAATCGAACCCGGGCCGCCCGCGTGGCAGGCGAGCATTCTACCACTGAACCACCGATGCTTACTTAACAATGATAAAAATGTGAACCTAAATATAATTTACCAATTCATTTCACTTTTACATAACAGTGCTGCTACTATTACGTTATATAGGTACATCAGTTTTTTTTTCTTATATTTAAGTCTACCAAAGTGATTACTCTGCCTGATGGAGAGCCCGAGCAGAATCCAAGTAGAAGAGAATGGGTAACCATCCTCATTGTGAGTGCAGATTCTGTTCGGCAACCCACAGTACGGTATTTTAGTACTATTATGTATTCTGTGATTTTAGTAAGATGCATGTAGATAAATCCTCCTTTCTAAGGAGAGGTCTAGCAGTGGACTGTCGTTGATGATGTAATGTTATAATTAGTATCGAACCTGATATCGACACTGAAACACTTATATAATGTAGAGAACTTCTTCTTCCTAGCCTTTATCATTCCCAAGATTATTTGGAGTCGGCTAGTAATTCAACCGGTTTTGACTGAATATCAGTTTTTCTACCAAACGACTGCCATCGGGCATACTTTAGGATTTATGTTTGTAGGATATTTACTTTAAGATAATCCTAAAGTCACTCTGTGTTTTTTACGGTTTCACGGCCAAACCGCTGTATGGATGCCAATGATATTTCGCTATATGGAGATATAGAAAGGATATAGGGCAGCATTTAGCATTATAACTGACATAAACACGTGCAGAGCCGCGGGCAAAGCTAGTTTCTCCAAGTAAAAGTAATCAATTAAGTATGTATTGATGTTTATGTTCTAAATTAGCATCTAACTACCCACAAATATTTCCCTAAACACATAAAAAAACTTTCACTGGCCAATAATTTAAAGAAAAACCTATTTTTATAGTTTCAACTTTATAGGTTGTGGAGCTAATGAACCGGAAGTGCCGCTATTAAATTATGATGATCGTACAACGTTCACTTGTCGTAAAATTTTCTTAATTTCAAAACGAGGTTGGTGTAAAAATAGTTTGGTTTACATAGTTAACATTGCCGATGGAAATTAAAACGCTGAGAAGATATGCGGGTTATGACAACATAGGACTTCGGCCAATGAGCTTGGCTCTAGTCATCATTCCCAGAATCTTAAAGATTGGGTACAAAACATGATTGATGCATACCTATTATTGACTTACTTTTGCCCACGGCTCCGTTTGCGTGTGGATCCAAAAGGTCGGTTGTCAGTTATAAATAACGAGTATTGCTATAAAGTTTCATATCTAAATCCGTTTTGTACTTTTTGTGTGAAAGAGTAACAAACATCAATGCAGGCATCCATCCAACTATAGCATATCTAATACTAGCTAAGTCAAGCTGTGCTATCCACGGATATCGCGAGTAATGCCGCGGAACTAAGCCAGTCTAAATATCATTAACTAAGTATGTCATCAGCTTCATCCCTATGTCATCAGCTGTCTCCCAGTAAAAGTTCCGACAAAATTGATTCAGTCGTTCTAGAGATTAGCCGGTACAAACAGACAAACAGACATAACTTAAAAAAAATACTTAATGTTAAGTACCGTATAGTATACAGTTTACTAAATGCATATGAAAGTACATATACTTTCTTAAGCATTTAGTAAATTATATTTTGCAAATTGCCAATGGACCTTAAGTATTGTATAGGTGCAATCCTAAAGTCGCTTGTAAACGGGCTATAAAAATTGCATCTTGTTGGCTATTTTTCTTGACCAATACATCTCAGTATATTTGCAACTTTACCCTTGCTGCAATTTAATTTTGCAATACATTGCCGGGTGTAACCCTTCAAGATTCGGCAACTGGATTGCTCAGGAGTTTTGCTCGTACACGTGGGGCATATTGCGGCTAGATCTCGCAGGACAAAATGGTGAATACCGAAGATGTTGCCGTTGCTGCAGCTTTTATTATTTTATGTCATCGTTTATAGGGATCGAAACCTAGAAGTGTGGCAATATTGCAGTGAAGTCAAAGTGGGATAAATCATTTGCAATATAACCGGCTAGACATCAAATATGTATGTATGTATCAAATATGTGTGTATGTATGTTTGTTGCTCTTTCACGCAATAACTGCTGAACGGATTTGGATGAAACTTTACAGTAATATAGCTTATATATCAGAATACTACATAGGCTACTTTTTTGTGCAATAATCGAGATACAGGGGCGAAAGCTAGGTGATTATAAAAATACATAAATCGTAGATGTGAAAATGTATCACTGTTTATCTCCTGTCAAAACTTCACAGGTTGCTAGGCATAGCGCACTTGCATAGCATAATGATTTCTAAATGGCTAATTTTGAGTGAGTTGAGGTGTGGATAGTCACATAAGTAGACTAATATTTAACATGAAAATCCGCGGGTAACACCGCGGGGAGCAGCTAGTTTATTTATAAAACTAGTCTTTTTTATGCGTGTAAGTATGTCCGGTTATCGTGGTAAAGAGTAGCGTTGAGAACCTATGTTCTTCCTCAAGAATCCAAGTATTTGCATGTCAAATTTATAAATGGCAAATTTGTACGTGACCTTTATAATAAATATTATAATAATACTTTATTGTTCATTACACATACAAACTGTACACTCATATCTCAATTTACAACTTATAATTATAATACTGTTTAAATGTTACAATATTGTTAAATGGCAAGTTATGTAAGTAGCACACAGTCTCCCAAACTGAGTTACTGTTATTCTCATATTCTGGAAGTCTGTAGTCTGTACTGCCACGTCATGATAGGGATTGATAATGTATTTATTTTTCTGCCAATTACCCCAAATTCCTAGATTCTTAGAAGGTTGCGTTAAGAAGTTATTTTAGTTTTAGATTACAATGGAATACATAATAAATGGTATAAATCTCATTTTCATGTATTACATATTGCTAGGTACAGGGTCTGCCATTATCCTTTCATTGAAATCGTGAAAGCGCAGAAGACAGACAGATATATTTACTTTCGAATTTACAATAGTAACTATGGGTGTAAGTACTGTCAAACAAATACATGATATTTAACAGAGTTTCTCATGAACAGCTACAAAATATGTATTATTGAATACTTTTTCTTTCACTTGAAGTCGGTTAATAAAACGATAATCATTACATAGTATAAAATGAAGTTGTTTTTTGTTTGTTACGCTCAGATCATTCAGACGAACGATTTTAATGCATTTTAATTTCATTAATTGAGAGAGTACTGAAATACATGAAAGTACATATACTTTCTTAAGCATTTAGTAAATTATATTTTGCAAATTGCCAATGGACCATTAGGTATTGTGTAGGTGCAATCCTAAAGTCGCTTGTAAGCGGGCTATAAAAATTGCTTCTTGTTGGCTATTTTTCTTGACCATCTCAGTATATTTGCAACCTTGCTGCAATTTAATTTTGAAATACATTGCCAAGATTCGGCAACTGGATTGCTCAGGGGTTTTGCTCGCACAAAATAGTGGATACCGAAGATGTTGCCGTTGCTGCAGCTTTTATTATTTTATGTCATCGTTTATAGGGATCGAAACCTAGAAGAAGAGTGTGGCAATATTGCAGTGAAGTCAAAGTGGGATAAATCATTTGCAATATAACCGGCTAGACATCAAATACTTGCAACTATAATGAAATATATTGACATACAGGGCTATATAGAAATATTGCAGCAATTGTTGCACTGTGTTGAGATATATAATCAGCAACTTAGCGGTTATAAAATTGCAGCAAGAAATTGTCAAAAAACTAGCCCGTTTACGAGCGCCTTAAGAGTTATAGAGCAAAGTATGTAAATGGACAATAATATTTATGATACACATTACCTGGATGCCCCGGGCAGTGTATACATTGCCTAGGTATGGTATACAATACTTGAATTATACATATTGCCGGTAACATTTAGATAGGAGCAACGATATCGAGAATCCCAAAATCGATTATAGTAGTGTGCAATGGGAGAGGTATATGTCCAGTATTGGACTGCGACGGGCTCATGATGATGTGTAAAATTTATACGAACAAATAAGTTTGAAAAACTTTATTAATAGAACGTGCTATCGTTAGTAAAATAAATAAATATTTCGGATATTTCACACACAACATAATTTAATCCCAAACTACGCACAGCTTGTACTATGAACACTAGACAACTGATACATAGAAAACACCCAAAACTCCGAAACAAATATTTGCAGGTCTTACATATATTTGGAAATCGAACCTGAGACATTATGATCAGCAGTCGCATACGGTAACCACCAGACCAACAAGGCAGTCAAATTATATATAACTTTGTCTGTCTGTAATCTTCAGTTAAAGTGATCCCATAATTTGAGTTAGTACATTCTCGAAGCAATAACTAATTAATAGTCAGATGATTCATAGTTAATAGCCGGTAAAGTCGGTGTTGGATATCAGTGACGTCCACGCGTGGGCGTGGGCTACAGTAAAAGCTATCATTGCTCTAATCGTATCGTATTTACATGTAAATCCATTTATTTTAGTTCGACGCTTACATCTGCAATTAGGGAGGTTCGAATTACATGACTAGGGACGGTTTAATATAAAAGGTAACCAGGAATTAAAAATATCACATAATTAAAATTTTCATTACTTATTTTTATATGTAGGTAACTTTGCAAATAACTCTAGCTTCAGGCACATAAATTTTTGGATTTCTTAAATTTCCTTTACGAATACACATGTATTATACACAAGCTGACGTTTCTTTAGTCTACGTCTTCTGCCCGTAGCGTGATGCTATGCCACGGAAACAAATTTATTTCTCCTAAAAAAGTTGTAGTAAGCCAACCTTAAAAGATAGGCATAATATGTTGTCGCGGACATATTTTTGAAACTTTTCAAGAGAACAATTTCTTTCACATTTAATTTTTAAGAATCTTTAATCATTTTCGCAGCGCACACAATGGAAACTCTCAAAAGAAATAACTTTCCCCTGTTTTTAAGCATTTTTTCATTGATATTCCACTCCTATTGATCTTAGCGTCATGAGTAGTGAATACAAATAGTATACATATATATTAAAAATTGGTTAGTCTTCCTCTTTTAGTGGACTATCTAACAGTGGAAGTTTTTTTTAATCGGACCAGCAGTTTTTTTTAGCTTTCATTAGCGCGTTCAAACAAACAATTTTTTCAGCTTTTTAAGTAATATTAGTATATTTGGATACAAACCCTTCTCTTGAATAACTCTCTCAATTAATGAAAACTGCATTAAAATAGTTTGTTTGAAAGATCTGAGCGTAACAAACGAAAAACAACCTCATTTTTAACCGACTTCAAAAAAAGGAGGAGGTTCCCGATTTTAAAAATTCTTTCTGCATTCGATTCGGCATAGCTTACAGGTGGTCTGTCGTCGCCACATCGGGATCTGATCATGGGATCCCAAAGAAATCTAGGGAACTCCTCAAATATCATAGGCACAATTGTCGCGATTTGGGTACTCGGAATAGTTTTTCTTTGAAGTCAGTTACTTTTTGTTAAAATTATATAGTATGTAATGATTAACGTTTAATTATCCGACTTCAAGTAAAAGAAAATGTATTCAAGAATGTAGCTATTCATGAGAAACTCTGTTGAAGATCATGTATTTGTTTGACAGTACTTACATCCATAGTTATTATTGTAAATTAGAAAGTAAATCTATCTGTCTGTCCTCTGAGCTTTCACGATTTCAATGAAAGGAGAATGGCAGACCCTGTACCTAGCAATATGTAATACATGAAAATGAGATTTATACCATTTATTATGTATTCCATTGTAATCTAAAACTAAAATAACTTCTTAACGCAACCTTCTAAGCATCTAGGAATTCGGGGTAATTGGCAGAAAAATAAATACATTATCAATCCCTATCATGACGTGGCAGTACAGACTACAGACTTCCAGAATATGAGAATAACAGTAACTCAGTTTGGGAGACTGTGTGCTACTTACATAACTTGCCATTTAACAATATTGTAACATTTAAACAGTATTATAATTATAAGTTGTAAATTGAGATATGAGTGTACAGTTTGTATGTGTAATGAACAGTAAAGTATTAATATAATATTTATTATAAAGGTCACGTACAAATTTGCCATTTACAAATTTGACATGCAAATACTTGGATTCTTGAGGAAGAACATAGGTTCTCAATGCTACTCTTTACCACGATAACCGACATACTTACACGCATAAAAAAAACTAGTTTTATAAATAAACTAGCTGCTCCCCGCGGTGTTACCCGCGGATTTTCATGTTAAATATTAGTCTACTTATGTGACTATCCACACCTCAACTCACTCAAAATTAGCCATTTACAAATCATTATGGTTGCTATGCAAGTGCGCTATGCCTAGCAACCTGTGAAGTTTTGACAGGTGATAAACAGTGATACATTTTGACATCTACGATTTATGTATTTTTATAATCACCTAGCTTTCGCCCCTGTATCTCGATTATTGCACAAAAAAGTAGCCTATGTAGTATTCTGATATATAAGCTATATTACTGTAAAGTTTCATCCAAATCCGTTCAGCAGTTATTGCGTGAAAGAGCAACAAACATACATACACACATATATACTCACAAACTTTCGCGTTTTTAATACTGGATAAAACTGTATGAACTGTACAAAGACAATAATAATATAAATTATTATTGTCTTTGTACAGTTTGGTATAAAACCGTCCCGTATCGTGACAGATAGGTTTACACAGAGTACCGTGAATACTATTCAAACCATTAGTGATGAACTATTTAAGAGCATCTAGGAACATCCTGTGTGTAATAACACTAATAACATTAAAACACTATGTTGGTAATATTTTCACTACAGAAAAATTAATTTGTATTAGCTGAAATAATGTAAAATATAATTCTGCCAGGTATTAAGTTACTAGTATAACCTAGGTTATCCGTGTGGTGATGGATTAAGAATACAAAGTGTCACCACCCCTTTTCATTTCATTGGTGTCGTAAGAGGCGACTAAAGGAACTATAAGGGCGCCGTGATGGTCCGTGGTTTACGTATGTAAAACTTCGGGTATCATGTACAGATAAGTTTATTAATATGTTACAGCGCACTTATTATTTACAATATAAAGTATAGAAGGTGCTAAGAAGAGATTATGTACAGGATTAATTTACATGTAATATGTACTTGAGACATAGCTAGCAGCAAGAGAAGTCTCTCTAGATTTTTCCAAATCACAAAAGTCACACATGACGTTTTATTTTTCTCCCAACTTTCATAAAGATGAAATGAGGCGAAGGAAGAAAAGAGTATGTATGTGGATGCGTGAATGATGTTGGATGATGTGTGGAAGAAGGAGCCTACACCACCCCCCTCCAGAGACCGTCAGGGTGATAAAAACCTCACCCGACGTTCGGATCTAGTAATGTACTCTTGCCTGGGCTCTGGACTCGAAGCCTCAGGGTGATCAGAGAGTACATAAGCCGGTTTGAGTCGGTCAATGGACACCGTGACTTCTCTACCACTAACGATAATCCTAAACACCTTGTCACTTCGACTGACAACTTTGTGAGGCCCAGTGTATGCTGACTGCAGAGAACCACGTGATGCGTCAACACGCAGGAAGATGTGATCACTCGTGTGCAGGTCTTTGAATATGAAAACTCTGGGCTTACCGTGGTGCGAAGTGGGTACAGGCCGCAGTTTTTGTACTACGTTCCTGAGTCTTGCAGTAAAGTCCGTGATGTCATCTGTGGTAACGAAGATTGGGTCAAAGAATTCTCCAGGTAATCTGAGCGTTTCTCCGTACACTAGTTCTGCGGAAGATGTCTGTAAGTCTTCTTTGAAAGAGCTTCTGATTCCGAGGAGAACTAGCGGAAGAGATTCAGTCCAATTATCTCCATGACACATAATGGCCGCTTTCATCTGCCGGTGGAATCTTTCGATTATTCCATTGCAGGCAGGGTGGTACGCCGTCGTTCTTTTGTGTTTGAAGCCTGCTATTTGAGATAGGTATTTAAAGAGAGCAGACTCAAATTGTCGACCACGGTCCGTAATTATGTCTTCGGGACACCCAAAGCGTGCTATCCATCCAGATAGGAGAGCTTTAGCCACAGTCTCAGCAGTTATGTCGACCATTGGAACTGCCTCAGGCCAGCGAGTAAATCTGTCAATCGCGGTGAGACAGTAGCGGTAACCATTGGATACCGGTAGTGGGCCGACAATATCAATATGGACTTGGCGAAATCTGGTTCTGGGTAATTTGAAGTTGCCCAACGGTGAGTGTACGTGCCTAGTGACCTTCGATCGTTGGCAATCGGTGCAAGCTTGCGTCCACTCACGACAGTCTTTTTTCATGTTTGGCCACACAAAGCGTTCGGATATCAATTTTGTCGTGGCTTTAACTCCAGGATGGCTAAGTGAATGCAGACATTTGAAGACTTGTCTTCGCAATTCCGTGGTCACGTAAGGTCTTGGTTTTTTTAGAACGTCGCAGAAAAGTTCAATGTCAGTTCCAGGCAATTTCATTTTGACAAGACGTAGAGAATGAGTTGTTTCTCCGTTCATTATCGCAATTAATTCCGAGTCGAGTTGTTGTTGCTCAGCAAGCAGTTTAAAATCGACAGGCCTATCTAGCGCTTCAATTCTGGATAATGTATCAGCTACGACGTTATCTTTTCCTGATATGTGTCTTATATCCGTTGTAAATTGTGAAACGAAGTCTAGATGTCTGTGTTGTCTCGGCGAGCAGGTATTCTTCTTTGTGCTAAAAGCAAAGCAAAGAGGCTTGTGATCAGTGAATATGGTGAAAACACGTGCTTCTAACATATGCCTGAAATAGCGTATTGCTTCATATATCGCCAGTAATTCACGATCGTATGGTGAATATTTCTGCTGTGTTGAATTGAGCTTTCTAGAGAAAAACGCTAACGGTTGCCATTGTGTGCCTTTTTTCTGTTGGATAACTGCTCCCATCGCTGTATCTGAAGCGTCTGTTACCAAGGCGAGCGTTGCTGAGCAGTCAGGATGCGCTAGTAGGGTTGCGTTGCACAAGCTCTCCTTAGAAGCTTCAAATGCTGCTAAGGCCTCACCTGTCAAGTTGATCCGCTGATTTTTCTTGACCACGCCAGTCAATAAAGCATGTAGTGGAGCTTGGATTTGGGCAGCTTTCAGAAGAAATCGCCTGTAAAAGTTGAGCATACCCAAGTAAGCTCTCAGCTGTTGCACGTTAGACGGGGTTGGGAAATCCCTGATGGCCTGAACCCTGGAGTCAAGTGGCTTAGTGCGTCTCTCGGAGATAGAATAACCCAGGAAGGTTTATGTATATCCTTCGTCGGGGTCACCAATATAAGGGCGCCGTGATGGTCCGTGGTTTACGTATGTAAAACTTCGGGTATCATGTACAGATAAGTTTATTAATATGTTACAGCGCACTTATTATTTACAATATAAAGTATAGAAGGTGCTAAGAAGAGATTATGTACAGGATTAATTTACATGTAATATGTACTTGAGACATAGCTAGCAGCAAGAGAAGTCTCTCTAGATTTTTCCAAATCACAAAAGTCACACATGACGTTTTATTTTTCTCCCAACTTTCATAAAGATGAAATGAGGCGAAGGAAGAAAAGAGTATGTATGTGGATGCGTGAATGATGTTGGATGATGTGTGGAAGAAGGAGCCTACAGAACAAAATAAGCAGCTAACATCACTACCAAGAGGAGGAAAACTTGAAACCAACCCGTCTGGTCAGCGTGGTATAGTAGGCCAAAACCTCCTTTCAAAGGAGAGGCTTATGTCCAGCAGTGGACTGTTAAAGGCTGTTGATGATGATGATGATGATAACCTAGGTATAGGTAAGTCGTCTTTAGATATATTTAGTACTTAACTATAAAAACCACTCCAAGTACTAGTTAGGGGGCAAGTATGGGAGGCGGAGTTGGAAGGAGCATTGCCTGAAATCATTAATATGCCATCATTAATGTCGAATTTTCATTATAAAATACGGAATTCTAAAAAAGTGTAACCTACATAAAACGTGATATAATATCATAACAGAAATATGATTCATATGTAATCAATTTACAACACATTTTTAGAATGACGCTGTTAAACAAACGTTAAAAACAATTTCCCACACTACAATAACAGTCGCATATTAAAAACACATCTCTCTACTTTGAGGTAGCCGGACAGCCGGATAGCCGGACACCCGGACAGACAGACAGCGGAGCTACAAAGCCCGCATCCGTCTGTTTGCGTTACGCAACACATTAGCCACTGAAGCGTCCATCTTACACGTAATACTAAGAAGAACACTAAATTACGCCTTTGTGTTGCACAGGTTAATATTACACAGAGATGAGATATCCTACGATATCGTATATCCTACTGATATTTTAAATGTGAAAGTTTTTGAGGATGGATGTTTGTTACTCTTTATCGCAAAAATTTCAACGGATTTGATTAAAGCAATAATAATTTACAATAATCCCTACTTATAATATTGTAAATGCGAAAGTAACTCTGTCTGTCTGTTACGCTTTCACGCCAAAACCACTGAACCGATTTTGATGAAATTTGGTATGAAGATAGAACTGAACTTGGGAAAGGACATAGGCTACTTTTTACCGCGATAGCCGACATACACGCGGGCGGAGCCGCGGGCGAAAGCTAGTATAACTTATATATCTTATACGAAAATATCATATATATATTTTTTTGTCTTTTGTCTGTTTTTTTTATTCTGGCTGATTTCTGAGATGACTGAACTGATTTTGACGGGTATTTCACTTTAAGATAGCTGATGATATAAGGAGTGTCTAAGGATACTTTTTCATAAAGATACTTTTTCAGATTAGCTTCGTCCCACTGTTGGAGTAAAAGTTCAGCAACAATGGCGGGTAACACCGCGAGACTTATTAGTTAATAAAAAAAATGCAGTCTACATTATAAATTTGATTAATCTGCGTCAATACACTACTCTGCGTTAATAAGAATCAAAGCTCTGGCGTGTTTCCAGGCTGGCAGCTAAAGACAACTAAATCTGTCTTTTGATCAATTGTTGTCCACTAGTGGGCAAAGTCTTTGTAAACTGTGTTAAAGACCCACTTTGATGTATACAACGGAATGGTTTGGTAACAGTAGTTTGTTATTAAATTATGATTTTCATTGATCATTTGATCTTTGTGACTTGTTTTTGTGCAAGAAAGACGAAATCTCGACTTTCAGGTTGGATCAAATGTTTGTATGATTTGCAAATATTTGTTTCGAAGTTTCAGTGTTTTCTATGTGTAATATGTATTATATCCCTACAAATATTATAAACTCTGTCTGTCTGTTACGTAATCCACGCCTAAACCGCTGACCCGATTTTGATGAATTTTGGTATAGAGATATATGGGACTTCGGGAAAGGACAAAGGCTACTTTTTACCGCGAAAATCGACACGCTCGCGGGCGGAGCCGCGGGCAAAGCTAGCACGTAGGGTATCGTTTCCATAATTGCTCGAAAAAGCACTTACGGATATGACAAGAGAAACAAATTAATTCATTATTTGACAGTAAAAAAAATATCTCAGTTCCTTAACTAATCAATCTATAGAGAGACCGAGTAAAATTACTAATACGATTATTATTTTTCGAGAAAAAAATCATCAACAGTGACCAAAATCACCGAAATCGACCTTTTCTGATTGGAATGTATCTAGTATTATGTTGCTTTATTTGAAATAAATATTATATTAGTTGCAAGAAAAAAGTACAAAAAAGAGATTAACCATTTAAGGTTTCTATTAATTCTCACCAGAAAGTCATAATTTAAACTTAAACATCATTATTTTTTAGCGGCAAAAGTTCCATACATTTTAGTATGGAGAAATAATTTGGAATAAAACAGAGTTCACGCAATCCAAAAATTCAGTGTTCTCCGAATATTCAAGGCGAGCGCACGCTCGTTTTTAGCTCCACACGCACTGTCACGCACACAGAGATTTGATTGTTTACATACGACGACGTGACTGTGTGTAACTTTTGATAATATTTGGTAGGTCTGAGAATAGACACACCAATCTTTATATTTTATATTAGTATTAACCAACTTCAAAAAAGGAGTATTATTTATGTTTAACTAAATGAATTTTTTTTATTGTACATTCATTGATTACTCTGTCAATTGTCGACCGATTTTTAAAATTCTTTTTATATGACTGCCTCGGTGGCGCTGTGGTAGCGTATGCGATTGAGGTCTCGGGTTCGATTCACGGGTCGGACCAAATGTTTATGAGATCCACAATTTTTTTTTTTTTTAGGTGTTGGGTGTGTTCAATGTTAGTTTATAGGGAAACCCAAAAATTTTATAAGCACGTTATAATACGCCCCTATAAATAGTTTTTTTTTATTTTTTTATTTTGTAAGCCTATTCCAGACGCAATATCTGGTAGCCATCATTTCATGATGATGAGCTGATGGTGGAAGATATAACTTTTTAACGGTTAGGAGTTTTAAAATTATTATTGACTTTTATTACTTTTTGACTTTTATTATTTATTGACTGCCTAGGTGGCAGTTAGTGGTAGCGCATGCGACTACTTTGCTTGAGTGAGGTTTCGGGTTCGATTCCCGTGTAGGACCACATATTTGTGTGATCCGCAAATATTTATTTCGGGGTCTGGGTGTATTCTATATATATAGTGTATTGTATTCAAAAAAAGTATGTTTATGTATTTATATCAGTTGTCTAGAATCTATAATATAAGCGCTGCTTAGTTTGGGACTGGATGATGTCGTGTGTAAGATGTTCGAAATAGTTGTTTATTTATTATTGTAATATATCATACTGCCTTGTTGGTCTTGTGGTCAGCGTATGCAACTGCTAACCAAGAGGGCTAGGGTTCGATTCCCGGGTCGGACCAAATTTTTGTATGATCTGCAAATATTTGTTTCGGAGTTTGGGTGTTTTCTATGTATAATATGTATGTATTTATAAAAAAAAAAGTATTTTTATGTATTATAAACTGCGAAATAAATATTTGCGGATCACATGAATATTTGGTAGAAGATATTCTGTGTCATTCGTCTGAAATATTTATTTATTGTTATTTATAATAAACTAGCTTTTCGCCCGCGGCTTCGCCCGCGTGGAATTCGTTTATATCGCGCGACACGGTAAGGGTAGATTAAACAATCTTACCTGTTTTTATGTTTGATAATAAGGAACTTACCCTATTTCAAACCCTTCTACCTTTATTTTCGCGATAAAAAGTAGCCTATGTCCTTTCCCAAGTTCAGTTCTATCTTCATACCAAATTTCATGAAAATCGGTTTAGTGGTTTAGGCGTGAAAGCGTAACAGACAGACAGACAGAGTTACTTTCGCATTTATAATATTAATAGTAGTAGGGATATGTGTGTTACCTTTAGTCGTATCTTTCAAGATGTTCAGCTGATGATGGAAAGTAATACTACTCAATGGTTTGGTGTTGGAGGATTATTATTTCACTTTTATACGTATGTATAAACCGCTAGTCGTATTTATGTTTTACTAGCTTTTGCCCGTGGCTCCGCCCGCGAGTGTGTCGATTTTCGCGGTAAAAAGTAGCCATGTCCTTTCTCGAGGTTCCATATATCTCTATACTAAAATCGATCAAAATTGGTTCAGCGGTTTAGGCGTGAAAAGGTAACAGACAGACAGACAGACAGACAGACAGAGTTACTTTGCATTAAATATATATAAAAAAAACACAGTCCTCTGCCTCTTCAACCTGTCTATTAAACTCAAAACATAACGTAACTTAAAAACTACTGCACCGATTTTCATGATGTTTGCAGCAATGGACAGATTGGTTTTAAAGGAAGGTATAATTTGTCAAATTTTAAATGTTTTTTAAATACCTATAAGACCGCGTATCGTTAAACACACATTATTGACATTATAAAATCTTACACTGAGAGTCACTAGTGTAAGATTACGGCCAATTACGGGTGCGACCTGGATGAACGCTCTGACGTATTATAAAATATTTATTTAAATAATATTGTGTAATAAACAATTTTATTCTACATGAAATGCTTAAAATGTCTACTGTATTTATTATGATAAGGATTAATATTACATTGTTCCAAATTACTTTGAAATTATAATTTACAAATAAATTAATAAAGAAATATTAAAAAAGTATAATTAAACAGACAGACAGACTTGACGAATCTATAAGGGTTCCGTTTTTTGCCATTTGGCTACGGAACCCTAAAAAGTATTACTGTAGGTTATTCCTAATTTATGTAACTCGTAAAATTTTGTCAATATTAGCTTTATTTATGTGTTCCTTTAAAATAATAAAATAACATTAATAAATCTTCCTTAAAAGGTAACCATAATTATGATGAAAACCGTATTTAAATACCTTGCGTATTTAAAAGGATCTGAGTTGACAGGCAATGCACGCGAGCGAATTTATTTTATACTGTTTAAAATTATTTTATAATCTTTGCCCATTCGATTGGTATACAGAAAGTATTATGACTTTCTGTACGGAATGAATCCTACGGGCTTTACGTTATGGCAAGATACATTGCGTGCGTTGTAAGACATTAAAATACGTTCTACAAAGGCGAACAGTTGATGGATATTTAGCATAAGCAAAAAACCGAAAGTCGGTGATTACTTGCTACGGTATGTATGCGACAGTGCGCGATGCGTCTGTGTGCATGTAAAATATATATGTGGGTGTTCAATCACAAATTCTCACGGTCGGTGTCGCGGGCCTTAAGTCTTACAAAATATTTTGTAAATATAGTATCACAAAATAACACAACTAGCAGTTACAAACGCTTTAAAAACGAAATAAAAATATATTTTGTTTTCAAGCATTTTTAACAGTAACTAATATACAACTCTTTAACTCGTAACAAGTTAAAGAAAATAAACAATAAAACATATTATTGCAGCTCCAACGCCCCTGAATACGTGGTTCCACGACTTTAAGCATAACACCTTAAAAAATCTTAAACACACCTATTAACAAACCCACCCTTATTTCTTACTCCAAAATCCTATAACATTCAACTTTAAACCAAACTTTAACATACATTGCCTATTTTATATTTACAATTGAATATACTGTCCAAGTAAACACAGCAGTGGATGCTGAACATATCGAAATCGTTTTAGTTTTTTTACCTGAAATCGTAATATAAACAATGTCTCAGTTGTGACGACAAAAAAGCATTTAAAATAAAATTAATAGGAACAGTTCGAACGGAACGTTCTTGGAAACTAGTTGATGACGCGTTGTAAACTAATAAAATTTATTATGGGGTACATGGTAAGGCACCCCATGGTTGCAGGGTTAAGTGATGCTGAAGGGTAACAGTTTTAGCAGTGATTGTATGTTCCACCGTAGCGCCGAGAACCGATTTTATTTATTTACTAACTGAGTGCCGCAGTGTTACCTGCGGTTATTAGTGTAAATCGCGAGTAACGCTGCGGAGTTAGCTAGTCTAAAAAAATAGGCTAAGTTGCTCCTTTTGTCATCAGTCATTTACCAGTAAAAGTCCAGTCAAAATCGTTACAGCCGTTCCAGAGATTAGCCGAAACAAACAGATAGACAAACGGACAGACAAAAATTATGAAAATTGGCTGTCGATGTCAGTACCGTATAAACTTTCATATGCATTTAGTAAAAACCTATTCATTTGATATTAGGTACATACAGACATTCCAATTTTATTTATTTGTATAGATTTCTTTATGCACTTTGTACAACGGCGGACTTAATGCCCAAGGCATTCTCTACCAGTAGGGTGGTGTAGAAATCTTGTAGAAACCTGTACAGAGGTTACATAATCAAATCAAAAACATTTAAGCACACATTTATTCATATACATATGCATACATACACACATGCAAACACACATATACATACATAGATATGTACATGCACACATATTTATATATTATTCGTACACCACTCTATGACAACTTGATATTTTATGTCTCAACCTTCAAATTCAATAGATATATTTTAGGGCCCTGACTATCCGTATAATAACGATTGTCATAGATGTTCATGATAACCGTGAACGACGGCTTGACGTGTTCTTCGTGAAATACAGCCAAAATTAAATACCTAGGTATTCCAGGCTGCTACAGGTAAGGTAAACCCAACAACCGGAATTGAACCCGAGACTTTTGATCGGAAGTTGCACACGCTAACTACTGGACTAAAGAGGTAGTCAAATTAAATCACGTTACTCCGTATGAAATAAAATAATCAGGAGTATTGCTATAGGTATTAAGTTTAAAATTACACGCTTACAATGAACGAATACTAAGAATTATCTATTTAGTCGATGATCATTCTGACGACGGGGCTTTTCATTTTACATTTCAGTAGCATAAACTAGTCATGTATTTCCCCTACCTGTTTTCTGTGGTCGGAAGTGTATGGTGCCTCGTTTACTTCCACTAGCGAGTACTGGTTACTGGAATAGAGTTACGACATAGTCAAGTGACAAAAAATAAACGAACTAAATGGGATAATTTGCACACCTAAAAAGACTGATTTCGCATCCAGCTCGTACCAGCAGTCTTTCGCAATTGATCACTCCACCTGGCCTGTGGACACACTACTGACAGCAGCTGGATGCGAGCCGAGAATTAAACCAAGTGGCGTGCAATTTGAGAGGATTATGTCCAGAAGTGGACTACGATAGGCTGATGATGATGAGATTAAGTTTAAAAATGCACCACGACGAAAATGATGAGTAATTATAATAATAATAATATTATTTACTTTACATTTTTACATGCTTACCACAAACAATTTTTAAAATCTGATCCTAAAAAAAATATACATATACTTCACATTTCAAGATTTCAAGGAAACTAAAAAATAATTAACTCAATTAGTTATGTTTATTTAGATTCCATAACCGAACGGATTGTTTCACACATACCCCTTCATTAGTAGATTCAAAACATTTAAAATAAGTAATTCTGTCTGATAATTTCAATTTAATTGGCATGGAGATAATTTTATTCATAAGGAAGGACATAAGCTACTTTTTACCTCGATAACCGAAATACAAGCTGGTGGAATCGCACGCCAAAGCTGTTTACTAATAAAGTAAACAGCTTTGGCATTAATCAAGTAGCAAGTCAATTTGTACTCCAAATTGTGGATACTAAACGCTCCTTCCATCCTTTCAAACATCACACCGTGTATAAGTCGGTTTTATTTTTAATCGAACGGCACACGTGTGGATTGTTTTGTGCCAGCTTTAACTGAAGTTCTGTGCGGCTAATTGATTTCTAAACGAGCGGATGAGTCTCTTGGTATCTGTGTCTTTGATGACGATTGAGCTGTTTGTCTACGGTTTTTACTTTTTTTTAAAGGCAAAGGTATCAAATGGATCCTACAGATATCTAAAAGACACGAACTAAACTTCCGTCTTTCCGAACAGATTAACAACAGGACTCTGCCATTTTGTAATAATTCATTTGCATTACATTTCTGCATAATATCAACAGAATGAATTCCTGTTCTTTTTTTTTTTGAGTAGTCTGACAACCGTTGTTTCCACTTTTACTTTTATTCCATCTTATTCCAAATTAGAAAAAATATTTTGAAATAGATTTAATTTATGACACACATAAACTAACGCTATTTCATTCATACCTACCCAAAGACTTAGAAAAAGGCATACGCCCCTAGCCCGAGGTCTGCTTTTTACTCTAAAAACGTGCACTCATATAAACTGATTCATGAGTTCATATGCACATCAGCATTTAGCACTCATGCTTGATGATGATGTGTATACACAAAAAAGAGAATTATGAACAAAAATCCACTCTTTCAATGTACCAGACACACACAGTGGCAATAAAAGTCAGTTGATAGAAAACCGACCCGAATCAAAATAGCGACGGTCCAGTAATGTGCAAAATATTTTATTTAAAAACTTTGCGAATCATCTCATCACGTAAACTAAACATTATATTGGAGTTCTGTTTTAATTAACGCTACGTTTACGCGACTCGTCTATTTACGGATTTTATGTTCATCGTTCTTTGTATAAAAGCATAGATATACTTTGAATTTAATATCTTATATATTGCAACTGGCAACTTTTGTTTGATATGTCGTTGATGTTGAACGTTTAATCAAAAAATCCAAAGAAAGGGGAAAAAGTAAATAATATAGATACAAAAAATCCGACTGCTTAAAAGTAATGAACTTAATAGAAAAAAACAAGCATCACATTATCTATATTAAATTGGGCTATGAATTCTTTTTTAAGCTTACTAAACACTATAGTGACGCATGCGGTGACAAATGTAATTTTGGCTGAAAATCCTTTGCCCGTAGGTAACAAAGTGTTGTTTGCCCCGCCTGCATCACCATAAACGGCTTAGTAAGCTTGAAGCTAACCGCTGAACCAACGAGGCTGGCAATCCTATAAAATGTATAAACCTGAATATTTCTTGATACTACGTCAACCCTGAAGTTGATTTCTTCATTCGGTCCTAATTTATCACTAACTCGTTTATGACAAAAAAATACATTATGAGAGTGATGGTGAGGTTGTTAAAATAAAAAAAATATTACCAACACCTAAGGTAAAATACATGTGTGCGATTGTTTATTTTTCTTCCAAGTATGTGTGTGTGTCACTAAACAGACAGTATTTTTTATTGTATTTTACGACACAACAGTAAAGTCGAGGCGTTTATTTAATCTGTGCCTTGCGGTGCGATTGCGCGCCATTAAAAAGTTAATAACAGTTGTTTCTGTTAGCTTATGGTTGCGAGAATTATTTTGGTGCTTATTATTATAAAGTGATTGAGTTGCGTATATTACCAAGTTCATTATAACATTTTATTTCAGTAACCGACGAAACAAATGAAGGAGGTTTCCGGCACTTTCCCGTCAACCTAATCAGCTAGTTTTTTTTTCCATTTCTGAAAAGTATATATTCCTAGAAAATTTTCATCTTCCGAATAGTTATATTAGTTATTTTTCGGATATTTTTATTTTAATACTTGAATAATAAGTTATGGAAGCTGAAATTATATTTTATATTTTGAATTTATAAAAAATGATTGAGAAATAAAAATAATAACTCGTAAATTGTTACTATTTATGGATAAGAAATGCCTTTTAGTGTTTACAAAAAGTCCTTTTTTAAAAACTCAGGATCGCTTCCATAGGACTTCAGACTATACAGACTATCGATCACAATTTATTGTTAGCACAATGACTATGGACGACGTATGTAGTTGATTTTAAACCTTAAATAAAATAAGTTTAAGGTGACGAATGTAGCCCAAGTTTATTAATAATAAAATTGAGAAAAGTTAGTTTCGGCGCATTAATAGCATAAGTAAAAATAGTTTACATTATCTATGCCAATAATTTGACATTTGTAGTGCGTAGACCAATGTCAGATTGGGCGGGAAAATATATGATGACATGTAATTAATTAAAGTACGTCACGGGGAAATGTCCAAAGAAAATTGACTATCAGTTATTTTCAACATATCCTGCATTTATATAGTTTATTTTTGTATGCATACAAATATCAAAAAAATCTCTGTCACAACTAAAATAGACGCGTAAGTTTTTTTTTACGTAAGCATAGATTACAATATCGTTGTAATGCGCTGTCGGAGTGACCGTTTGGGAGCAATTAAAATCATTCACCGACAAAATATAAACTTTAAGACATTGATGTACATTTCGAGCCATATTTACTGTTTTATACACTGATTCGTTTATACAAAGTTGTTAATAAAAGCTAGAATAACTGAAGTGAATTAGTAATCAGCCGGCTATTATTGGGAGTTTGAAGAAATTGTGTGTTTATTTGAACTACATTGTGTTGCCGTTTTTTGAATATTTCCATGACTGCTTACCGTTGCTATACTTGAAATGGCTTTTTATTATTGTTCTATTGTTATAAAACTTTTTAGTAAAATGTTCAATCGCCGAAAGAACTGAAAAGCAAATATAAACTGTTATTACTTAACCTAAATAATTAACTTCTGAAAATAGTGTAAGCATACCTAAATAATTTCAAGATGACCTCTTAAGAAATAAGTATCTCAGGGACAACCATTCAGAAGATCTTGCATGAAGCGCTTAGTGAGAGAAAGCCAGTTTGCCGTTTGATACCGCATCTGCTTTTCAAATCCAATCAAATCAAATCAAACCATTTTATTTCAAATAAACCATACAACGGCACTTTTGAAACGTCAAGTGGTCAGTCAGTAGTCAGTCGTGAAGCTAATTGTCTGTTCCAATTCGTAGATCCTATGGAGAAGAACAGACAAGAAACTCCATGGACTCTCTTTTCCAACATTGTTTTTACAATTTTTGGTTACATTGTTTAAGGCATTTTATTAAATTTTACACAGGTAGTGTCCAAAAATAATTAAACAATAAATAGAAGTTGTAAGATGACCAGCCCCGACTGGCGGCGCCCGTATCACGAGCATGACCTATGGGTGCATAGGTCATGCTCGTGATACGGTAGGGAGCCGAACGACCCGCTACACACACCACCGCCAGCAGGGCTTTTGAGCGAGCATGACATAGACCATCACAAGGTGGCCCGCGTCAGATGTGTAAGAAAACTTTGCAAAGGTTGAACCGAATAGAGTCAAATCACTACTACGATATCATCAGTGGTGACGAATCTTGGAACTATGCCTAAGCCTATGCCTAGAAGAAAAGTCTTAGTGGTCAAAGGGGGTGCACGAGAGGAGCCTCCCCGAGCGACGTAAAAAAGAGAACAAGAGTCCCGACGTCCGGCGCACCCTTGACACCTAACACTCGGCATCGCAGAGTTTAGGTGACAAATCCTCTCACCACAATGGATCAACACAAGGCCAAACGCAATCCGCGTCGCCGAGCACTAGGCCAAAACCGTAAAGTGTTGCCATTGATACGATAAGAAGAAGAAGAAGAAGAAGTAGTCAAAGGTTCCAGTCCGGTGAAGAAGCAATCGACGCTTTCAAGTCAGTCATTTTGAAAACTTTAGAGTGGAATAAATGTTATAATAACTGGTTTGAGCGAATGGAAAAGTGTATTAATCTACGTGGAGAATATTTTGAAAAACAATAAAAAATACTATAAGGTTCTAGTGTGCTTTTTTCTTCAAACGACAAAACTTAAAAGGCATGCCTCGTATCATTTTTTCTAAACTGAATAGTTTTCCTGAGAGACACTTCCAAAGTGGTAAAATGTGTGTCCCCCCTCCTATAACTTCTAAATTAAGAGAGTGATAAAACCAAAAACAAACATATGATTTACATTACCATGCAAACTTCCACCGAAAATTGGTTTGAAGGAGATCTAGTAAGTAGTTTTTTTTAATACGTCATAAATCGTAAACCGCAATGTACCTTTTATTTAATCAATACACTATTATTAAAACATCGATCAAAGTAACATCGAACTACAAGAACTTATATATGATGTTACTTGCTTCTACGGAACCCTTCATGGGCGAGTACGACTCGCACTTGGCCGCTTTTTTTTACTGCGTAAGATGGCTGGCACCAGCTGGATGCGAGGAGCCCTAAATCAATCAGATTGGGGTGCAATGGGAGAGCCTATGTCCAGCAGTGATGATGATGCGATGCGATGACCCACCCTATAGCGACTGTAAGTGACTTTTGTTAACGTGTTTATTTTTAATTTAAAACTATATTTTTCTTATTTTATTAAGACTTATGGCGTATACGATTCACATGGAGAAATAGCTGCTATCTCAAGACACAAAAGGGTGTTGCCACATTTTGAGGCCCTTAGTTTTGCCTTTTATAGCAGGTATTCGCTAACATCAGTTTCTGTGAGCTCATAGTATTGCTTGTGTCGAACCTACTTATAAGCCGATACCGGAGCATATCTCATAAATCTTTGTCTATTTATATACCTAATCTATTGTTTTATAGACTTCTTTCTAACTACTTTGCCTATTTTCCTCCTTTCCTAATTTATACTAATATTTTAGAGAGATTAAGTTTGTGAGGGTGTGAGGTAATCTCTGAACTGAATCGATTTAAAAAAATCTTTAACCAATAGAAAAGTAAGTGACATAAGCTAGATATCGTCGCAGAAAGAGAAAATCTCTAAATATCCAACTTTATACATAAACCAAAATTCATTTCAGAAATTGATTTTTAATAGAAAGTTGAAATTTGAAAACCATTTTTCTCTACCTCACGTAATGAAACAGACAATACCATTCTTTTTTCTAAACAAAACTTTACCGAAAGTAATTTTATAAAACTTTTGAAATACGACATTTCTGCTTTCTGCCGTATATTAAACTGAAAAATGAAAAGATTTTGTCGTGGTGCTTGAAAATTGTAACGCCCTTCAAAGTGGCACCTAGGCAATTATTGGTTATTTTTATTACCAGGCTTGATCTTTATCTCACGTAAGATTAACGTCAAGGTTTTGAGACGTATTACAGTGTTCGAAAGCAATCCAAAAATTATCAAATTTTAGAAAAAATGAATCAAAAAAACCGTCACCAAAAATGGACGAAATCGTTAGTCATTCCAGTTAAAGTGTCGTATGAATATTAACCCTAAAACTTCTACAATACTACACACGACCCACTAATCTCCCCATTGATACTATCATTCATAAACTTAAGACTTCCATTCAAATACCGTGGTCAGTTTAGCTTAAAGTCAGTTTATACGTCAAAATAAACTATAGTTACTCGTTCAATGGTCATAATATTTATTTTGCTATGCTATCTGAAGGGATCACTTGGTTTAGAGCATTAGCTATTAGTCCGTCATTTGATTGATGGATTGACATGATTGTTGGTTTAGTTGGGTCGGTGTACTTTTATGAAAATGGTCGAATGCATTGCAGGGTTAATACCTACGCATACATATTTGTATGCGGAAGTTAAATTAATTGTAAAAATAGAAAATGCTGACTTTGAAACTATTGCGTTCAATAGTACTGGGTGTAAGGGAGTTGATACGCTCACGGTAGGTTTTAAAGTACATAATTTTGAAATATCTGACTATTCGACGGGTTGTTTATACTGGCCGTTCTAACTTACCGACTGAGAGGATCCCTGTGAATGCAAAAACGGGGCTTTTATAAGACGTTACTAACTTTTAACGTGCGTTCGTTCTAAGTTCCATGGCTTTTTTATCTACATACATGGGATTGTACGGGATCACAGATATGCTTTCCCCTTCGGATTGTCGGAGACTTTCGTATAATGTTTAATATTTTCGGTCATGAAAATGTCGCCATAAAAATGATAGATTAGGTATTTTTTTGAAGAAAAACATAATTGAGTCATGCTTCGCTATAGGTCCTTACTATGACTTGACAAGAACTGATTTCAAAAAATTCAAAAGACGAAAGTGGACCCGTCAAACCTACTACACATTTGCATTATGTAGGAACCCAATTTGGATAGCTAATTGATAATAATTATTTGTTACTTAAGACAATAAGTGCAGGGTGTGCGTGGCACACGGGCGTAACCGTATTTAGGTACGCCGTAGCAATGGTAGCGGTACTTTTAATAAACTTGCGCGTGTTAGGGTTATGTTAATGTAACTAAATATTATATATAAATATTGATTTACACGCGCTTACTAAAGGGCGTTAGATTAATAATTGCACACGGGCGCTTTACGAGCACGAACGATTTATTAGGTACAGGTACATTATCGTGGTCACATTCGTAGCGGTATTTCCTCGTGATTTTCCAAGAGTTTACCGAGTGAACGCAACAGCCGGTAGAGCGAGGTAGTCACGTAGCAAGCACCGTAGATCTACGACAAATAAAAAGCTGAGCTGTACCTACCAATGGCGAACGTTCAAGTACACAGAGTGTTTGTTTATATTAAATAGGTTTTTGTTATATTATTAATCTAAAAACAAAAAAATATTTGTTAATAAAAAATAATAACATAAATAAATAGCCAGTGATCAACTGTTATGTTATACGTTTAGAAATGTTTTATACAAAATTAATCACAAAATCAAATACAAAAATCTCACATACGGCACTCAAAGCCTGTGCCATGGTCTGTGGTTATGAGCGCTGATAAGCATACTTATACATTCCTAAATACATGCTTACAGATTATAAGCAATTTGGTTAAGACAAATAATAAATAGACACAGAAGAAATGGTCACACTCACCACACTATTTTTGGTTCTGATTAAATCAAAAACCACTGCACCGAATTTAATTAAATTTTGTACCCAGAAAGGCTAAAACCTGAGAAAGGACATAGGCTACTTTTTATCACGATAACCAACTTATACGAGGGCGGAGCCGCGTGCGAAAGTTAGTCAAATATAAAACTCTTCTCAATTAACAATAACATAATGTAAAACTTACCCTTGAAATTAGAGTAGCACTAGAATATAAATAACCCCAGCAGGCATACCACGGTAGCATTACTACCTGGAGATAAAAAAACAACAACCTGTGAACGGAAAGTGCTCACCAATAGCCAATGATAAACGGCGCGGTCAGGTGTGACGTTGTCCGGTGAAGCGGCACCGCAGGGGTGAGGGACGAGGGGTGCACGTTCACAGAGGGACATCGGAGTGCGGGAGGGGACGACAATCGCACCCTAATGAGTCGCGCTCTAATAATAATTATCTACCTACACTTTCTGTACGACGACAAGACTTAGTGTTAGGGTTGGCACAAGTTACTAATTGAAAAATTATAGATTTGTGATCAGTATCGAATGAAAATCTAAGTTATACATTTTCAAGACTGCCCAATAGAATTTTATGCGGTAATAGCGTATTTTCCTTACCAACACATATAATTTGCTCTTGAAATGGAATCACGTAGGCTGAATACGTAAGATGACATCACTATAAAGTGAAGGAAGATTGAAACATGTCCTATATCAACGAGTCTGGCCAACGTGATATCATCATCATCAGCCCATCGCAGTCCACTGCTGGGCATAGTCCTCTCTCATTGCACATCGCGTTGATCAATTTTGGGCTTCTCACAATTAGCTCCTGACTGGACAGTTCTGATCCAACATAATATAGCAGACCAAAACCTTATTTCTAAGAAGAGACCTATGTCCAGCAGTGGAATGTCAAAGGTGGATGATGATGATGAACTAATATTCTTTGCAAACTTTATAGATTACAGAAGAGTAAGGACCGCATTGAGTTCTTTCTAACTATTCTGGCATACTACCATGTCGATCGAAAAGCAGTTCCCTTTGTAGAGTGTTTTTACTTATTGTTTATTGAGTATCAGTGGAAATGTGAACATGCTGTTTTAGATTAAGGAAGTAGTTTAAAAATAACAAATGAATACAGTACACCAATGTTATTACTTCATAGTTTAACTACGAGTGTCTTATGTGTTGGTATTTTCACAGAAATTAAAATTACCGTGACAAAAACTACTCATTTTTACATCTGTACTCTGGTTAACAAAAATATCAACTATATCATATTCTATTATCTTAAATGATCTTAAAAACCCTCTTTATTCTCTCTCTGGCAAGAAAAAGAATAAGAAATAAAATAACAGATAAAGCCGCTCAAAGCGTGGCAACCCTGTCCAGCAGTAATAGGAAATTTGTTTTCCGGTTCGGTAGCGCGTTCCAATTACGGGATTAACGAATTATTTCCACTTTTTTCCTCTGATCGGCTCCTCCCACCTCCTCCTCTTTAGCTCGTCGTAATTCTTTCGGGCGGTTTCCGCCTATTGAATCCCTTTTGATTAGCCTTCTTTCCCGTTTGAGGCTAAATTGCGCTCGCTCCGTCACGTCTCAACGGAACCAATCGACTCCATATTGAGTTTTCAGCGAGTGTTTATCGAGTTTTATTATAGCCTTTGTTTTATTGTATTGAGAAGAAGTCGGTTATTTATAACTTCTGACATATTCCGGATTAAGAGGCCGAACGGATACTTGGATACTTCTGTGCATTTTTAGAGTGAGTCTCTACTGGCGATTAATAGGCTGGATTCAATTGATCGATTAAAGTTTTCGGACCATCTGGTAGAATGACTTATGCCTACTAGAGGTACATAGAAATTTTGTGACCAAGCCCCCAGAACAATTAATATGCCACCAGAGGTTTGATGCCCTGGTTGACTGTATAATACTTTAAACACACAATTTCTGTATCTTTTAGAGTTACGTAGTTCATCACTCGGTCCGTCCGTCATTCCATCCGTCTTCGACTTACCGTCCAAACGGCTAGTATTATTTAAATAAAACTTTTTTTTAATAAATATGTCTTTTTACCACTACAACAAAGTGCTATTTTTTTTTTTAATTTTACAGACATTAAAATATAGACTGTTTTATATATTTAAGAATACCTTTCAACCAGGTCAACTTAGTGTATTATCAATATACTTTATGTAGACTTCGCAAACGTGACTATGACTATAAGCAGTACTAGAAACGCTAAAAGATATGAAACGCTAGCTATTTAAAACGATTATACAAGACTCTATCGCTAACTCCTAGAAACTACTTGAAGCTTTAGGTATAGTATACACGGTATAGGTGTGTTCTGCCATTAACCCGAATGTGCACGAGTGTGGGCTAAATGTGGGCCTAATAGACCACTTGAGTTTTGCTTGCCCAATTCAACGGCACTTCTTTAAGGTACTGTTGAGTACACAAGCTTTAGATATTTTATTTTAACTAAAAACCATTTAACGGTCGGTATGGAGTGTACAAAAATCTTTGCAATGTATTTAGTGTGTAAATACAAATTATGCATTTAACAACAAGACCTTTCTTTACAAGATCATAAGTACTCGTATATATTGTCACGGTTTTTAGGGTTCCGTAGTTATTATCTCATACTGTATACAGAATGAAGTCTGCTCTGTAGTTCGTTTTCTTTAATAAACTTCAGTAATAATCACTAAAATAGGTACATCGTGAATTATGTTGCATCTGCATGGGAGGATATGCCCATAATCGCCACGCTGGGCAGGCGGGTTGGCGATCGCAGGGTACAACTTATTTTACCGGTGATGCTGCTGCTCATCACCGGTCTGTGGTATTTAGCTGCACGTATTTGGATGGATATACCGCCATCAGTCGGTCGCCAGAGCCTCGTTCGTCGATCAGCAGAACGTATCGCGTGCAGGTGAGGTTGACTTGGGGCAAAAGATGGTGGTTTGCCTCCTTACATCCCAAAATCAATCAAAGTGGTGTGCAATGGGAGAGGCCTATTTCCAGCAGTGGACTGAGATAGGCTGATGATGATTGATGATGATGATGATGATGAATGAATTATGTATTTTAGTGGAAAACTCACCACTACATACCAAACGAATATACGTAAAATATACGTGAGTATATTTCTTTAAATAGTCTTCAATAACTCATAATAATAATTAACTATATCACTAGACTAAACACGTTTTTATAATTTATACTCGACACTTTGTATTCAAATACTTTCTTGAAATAAAACTTACGTCTTGTACTTTTATTCTTACTATTTAATTAAAATTGGCCTATGGTATTAACAAAGATTAAAGAAGATCTCTGCGTGAAGTTATTTAAGAAAAAAAAATTACAATTTCAAATCATACTTCTCAACTTTCAGTTTTCTAAACGTATTACTTGAACTATTTAATATTATTTAGTAATTCCATACTTTAATTGGTTCTCTGAGTGGTAAATGTCGACATATGCTTTTAAAAATATTTCGAGAACACATGGAATGACTAATGGGCACGCCAATCTTGCACATCAAATAACGAATCTTCTATTTATATGTAAATAACTGACAGAAAAGTTCTTTGGCAATAAAAGTAAATGCACTCTGCTTACTTTACACGTAATCATATCATGTCAATCTGTGCTTTGTTTTTTAATTTTGGAAATGCAATATAATATTTCTTGACGAAAAATACGCTTTTACAAAAATTACAGGTGAAATTCTGACACAGCTTTGTAATAATAGTCTCTTTTTGACTTTTTTTTTGTCATTGTATTTAATAATCGTTACTTTTTGACATTGACGCCTACCAAAGTGACTCTGCTCTGCCTGATGGAAAGGCCATGCGTACCCACGCTGGCCGATTCCAGGTTGGGGACTTGCAAGTCCGGTTGTGGCTACGTAACTTTGCCATTGGATGTTTTTAGGCCTCCAACTAGGCTTCACGACTGTTATCTATTATATATATTATATAACAACCAGAACCGACTGCTTAACGTGACCTCAGAATCATGGAAACGCTCATAACATATCGTGCCAAATGGTCACCCATCTCGGTACTGACCGCACCGTCCTTTTTTTACCCTCTATGAGTGTCTGTGTCTCCACTGTGTAAGGCTACATGGCTATAAGTGCCTCAATAATAACAGTATTCTTTTTCTAAACTTCTAATTACTTTATTTCACTTTCTGTCGATGCCATGATTTAAAAAAATAAACTTAACACTTTAGTCATTGACTGTACGTTGCTGATTCTTTTGGCAACTGGAGTGGTCTGACCGCGTACTTATGAGTTTTTCCGACGCACTTACTATGTAGTTATCGTAAATCATTCGGTAGACTTATAAAACAGACCATCATTGATTCAATGGACGCCAAGCGATTTGGCATCCAAGCCTTTGCAATCATCTACCTATTTAAGTTATTTGCGAATTATTAATATGGGTATTACCAGATTTGCAAGATGGAGTCGTTTTGTTTTAGTACTAGCTGTGTCCCGTGGTATCACTCGCGGTTGTTGTTGTACTTTTACAACAATTGATGTGGAGCGAAGCTAGTAATAATAAAAGTAGCATAAATAACTCTTTATAGCATTAGGTTTTTGCCAGTGAAAGACCAATACATACTTAAATCATGTAAAACAAACAGCCAATCTGAGTACATTTTAACACCCATGTTTCCCTTATAATGTTCAGTTTCATGGGCATATTTTTGTTGGCCATTAGAAAGGGATATTTCAATTTAGTGAATACTTACTAGCTTTGGCCCGCAACTCCGCCCACGTGGAGGCCACTGTTTGTAGCTTATGTTCTTCTTACAAAATCAAAGTATTTTAGTGCCTTTAATAAATTTAATTAACCTCTACTGAAAATTAAAAAAAACACCTACTGTAACAACCACATCTTTTTCAAATAAATATTACTATTGGACATAGCCTATCCATTAATGAGATTAGCTACTAACACACGGGTGGCAGCCACAGCCAGAAGCTAGTTATAAGATTGATGCACAAATATGTATGAATGTTTGTTACACTTACACGCAAATAAATACTATTGAATGGATTTAGATGAAACCGTCTAAGGAGACTATTATTCGCGAGCGGAGCCGTGGGTAAAACTAAATATTTAAAAAATATGACTGAAACATTTAAAGTGAAGTGGTAAGTATAAAAAGCGTAGTATAACATGTTATCGATAACTGTAGCATTTATTTCGCCACTGAGACTCCTGTGTAATGTCACAGAGATAAGAGGACGCACAATATCAGGTGAAGTGCTGCACTAGCAAGGAGTTGCGAGAGGATTGCTATGAGTATTGACGAGTAGGGTTGTGCATGATGAGTTCATATTTAAATATCGATAAACTTAATTTTAGTTTTGTTTTGAGGTAAATATTTAATATTAAGTGATGTTATTTTAAATTCCGACCATGTAGAGCAACTTCACTGCCTATAACAATCCGTCTCTCTAGCGTGGTAAAGTAAGCCAAATCTTCCTGTCTTACTTTAGACCTTAGACTTAATTCCAGCAGTTAAATAACAAAGGCCTTGATGTTGAAAGCTAAATATTGATTGTTCTCTTAACTTTTCGATTAAGTAGTTCGAGCAAAATAAAGCTGAACATAAGTTTTTTAAGTACAGTTAAGGTATTTGCACTTTATAACACATTGGAACAAAAAGTAAATATTGACAATAACAATTCAATACAATACTAAAACTATATATTTGATTTCTCTGTGTTACATAGCCAAAGCTAATCATGCGCAAGTAATTTCTAACTATAAAACACAAAAAATAATTGATAAAAACCCTTATTATTAACATTTTAAGTTATCGTTATATCGATATCTACTTTTCTCGATTGCACAAAAGCCCAACACTATCAGCCACTCGGTTAAGCATACAACTCCTTAAGTGGTACGTAACTCATTGACGTATATCTATAACAACTTGTTCTGTGTGTTTACCTCTTAAGATAGCTCTTGTGCTACCAAACTTACTTACACTGTTAATAACTTGCTACCTTTGGAGATTTAAATATTTATAGAGTTGTTGATCTAGTTTATAGAGACCAACCCTTCTGCACTTTTCTGCCGGCCTCCGGGGCCAGGGAGAATGATGCAGAATCGCGGTCGCTATACTGCATTGTATGCATTCACAATGAGAATGGTGGCCCCTACTCATGAATTCACTTTTATAGACTTCAATATAAAAAAGGGGCCAAGTGCGTAGGCTACCGTAGAAGCAAGTAACATCATTTAAAAGTTCTTCTAGTTCGTTGTAACTTTGATAGATGTTATAATAATAGTGTATTGATTGATGAAAGGTAAATTGCGGTTTACGATTTATGACGTATTAAAAAAAACTACTTACTAGATCTCGTTCAAACCAATTTCCACTGGTAGTTAGCAGAGTAATGTACATCATATTATTTTTTAGGTTTTATCACTCTCTTATTTTAGAAGTTACAGGGGGGGGGGCGGACACATTTTACCACTTTGGAAGTGTCTCTCGATTTCCAATCCTTTTCATGATTAAATTTGAAACGCATTGTAAATATACCTATCAATCAACAGCGTAAATCTGATAGTAAGTACAGATTTCTTTTATTTATTATTTTTTCTCTAAGATTTTTTTTTAACATTAGATACTAGTTTGCTATTTTACGTTTATGTTGTATACGTAAATAATAATGTAAAAAAGTTAGTTATTAAGATTCTTGCTAGATAGTTATTCTCCATAGAAAAGATAGTTTCGAACCGAGCAACTAGTCTTTCATGTAGTGTTTAGTGCCCGGAAAGGCATGCTTACTTAAATATAAGCTTTTTAATTTCATATCATTTGAACCTTTTCTCTAAGGAGAAGCCTATGTTCAATAGTGAAGTGCTAAAAGTTTTGATGATGATTAATAACATATGAATATTTCTGACTATAAGGATTTCTAGCTATAAGCCTGAAAGCGGACCCGGGCTCATAAATGCAAATTTGGAAGCAACCGAGAATGAAGATAGAATGATGATGATCAAATGACGTTACCCATTTTAAAACCCTATAACATTTGATTCATTTATTATTTTCTTACAATGATATAATCTCTACTGAATAGTAAACTAACTATATTAATACACGTCAAGTGTTTGGACTAGCATCCATCTGTCTGAAGTGGTGCGTTATTGCTGTTTGAGTTGCGCAAGCGCAGCTCACTAAATCATTACGTACGCCGAAATTGCAATAGTTTTACGAGTATTTTATTGTCAGACTAGCTGAGCCTCGCGGTGTTACCCGCGGGTGTTGTTTTAAATCGCGAGTAACGTCACAAAGGGAATCTACTCTAAAAAAATCAGACTGCTTATCACAATGTCTACATAAAATTCGACTGACTAATGCATTGTTTTCTAAGTTTTAACTTAAAATGTCCTACAATATGGATTGATATTCCCAGATATACCGCAAGAAAATAGCCTTTAATAAAAGACGAAGGATTCTGTAAGATAGTAGCCTCCTCCAAGATCCTTGTAAGATCGGCAATGATTTGTGATTCCTGAGTTGAAATCGCTAATCACTCTCCATCAAGTTCGTCCCCAATATCATTTAAAAACATAAAGTCTAACTCATTTCAAGCATTTCACGTAAATGTACTTACATACACATTAATTTCCCAGACGTGTCCTTTCACTGAAGAGCTCTGTTCAGTAGTTCCATAGATGATGCACCACAGATAAAATATAATTACAGCGATAAACTGCGTGGTCATCAACCACGTCCTTTGAACGCATTAACTCCTGTCAAAAAGACAGTGTGTAGAACTGTGTAGGCTTAAGTAACGGTAGAGAAGACAAAACATTAATTTAGTATGTATAGAGGCATAATTAGGCCGCGGCATTATGAGTAACTGCAAAAAATACGTTTGTTGTATGGAGGTCAAGTAAAATATTTCTTTTATTCTGTTTTTTAGTATTTGCTGTCATGGTGGCAACAGAAATACGTCATCTGTGAAAATTTCAACTGTCTATCACGGTTCGTAAGATACAGCGTGGTGACTGAGGGTTAGTTAGACGGATAGCAAAGTCTTAGTAATAGGGTATCGTTTTGCCCTTTCGTATGTAACCCTAAAATCGCTAGTGTCTTGCCTCCTTTTTAGCACTCCTCTAAAAATATTTGGATCCGGGTGACATGACTACATAAACTTTTTGTAAAGAGTTACGTATTCGTGTTATAGTACTTTTCTTACTTGTAGACTCTAGATTAAACAAGATTTTAATGGGTGTGTATTTACTTTTTATTATGTACTTTAATATGACAATGATCATGTTAATATTCTTAAAATATCATCCATAAATGATACACTGCTAATCTGTCTGTCTACATTAAATATAATTAACTTGTACATAATTTATTTTTCTACAATTACTACTCTCAGTATTAAAATATTACGATCATATAATTTTAACCAATAAATTACAGAAGAGAGAAAAGTCAATCTAAAAGATTATAAGACCTGTGGAACATCATCGTGGGAGCCTGACCACCTCAATGCAGTATTGTGTGTCCTTGGCCCTTATAACTATATTATTCTACCCACTTAAATATCAACCTTAATATGTGAATCATAGAGTTAAATATATCCCTACGTATGTTGGCTACACGTTAATTGACAGGCTTCTGTGTAAGTGTGGTACCTACATAAGTGTTTCTGGGTGCAGTACTCTTCAGAGTGGAGTTGAGTGCCATTTCTTAGTTACTCTTACTGGTTATAATCTGTATACAGAATAATTATAATTATCGTATATATTTATTATGGTTTGAATTATGAACATTTTAAATAGACTTTTTTTTTAAATGGAAATGATTACATTAGTATTTTACACGCAAATAAATAAAAGTGTTTTCAAGTGTTACATAAAATAAAATAAAACTAAAAAACCCAACTACGATAAAAAACTACCCTGTTATAGTATGAAACAAGATTTAAACAACATAGTACTCGTACACAGTTATCAGTGTACAGAGATACACATAATCAAGCCTGAAAAGAAGTAGTCACGCGTTACATAGAAACGTATCTTAACAATTTAACGCGTGACTACGGTTATTGTTAAACCCAGATAGTTTTTAAATAAGTACGTATACGACTGCTGGTCAAGTAGTCTCGGGCTCGAATCCCAGGTGAGGCTATAAAAAATTGCTTTTGTATTTTCCTGGTTATAGAAATACATAATAACAACCCGAAGTATGGAAATTTCGGTTTTAAAATTTATTAATGCAAAAATTCAGGTGCTTCGGAAAGCACGTAAAATTCTGCATCTGATATCTCCCGATCGTGTCGGATGGCCGTCCAATCAGATCATGAACATGAGGGAACAGATAGTGCACCTGTGTTCCTGTGTTTGCGCACACACTTGTGTACTATAATACATATCTGCTGCTTAAAGGTTCGAGCACATTATGCCGGGCCGCAGCGTGCCGGGGCGGAGCGCAAAAATCCGCTCAAATCGCTTCAATACAAATTGTATGAAGTATCGCACACTGTGTCGGGCCGCAGCGGCTCGCATTATTGCGACGCGGATTTGCGTCCGTGCGATGCGACCCGCCCCGCCCCGCTGCGCCCCGTCACAGTGTGCTATAGCAAGCGGATTGGTGTGCACGCGCGTACGTGTTTATTTACCGTACACTCTACTCAAAATCCGTCAATGCGCTGCGCTGCGGCCCGCCCCGACACGCTGCGGCCCGGCATAATGTGCTCGAACCATAATGCGGCAGTACGAGTACATCATCATCATTGTATGTGCAAAGTGTATTGTAGCACACCTACCTATGTAAAAATACTACATTAAACGGAAGAAATTGATAAAAAGCGAACTCACTATTAAAAAAAATCTGCTATAAAATCAATGAAACCGATACTGGTTGGATTCAGTACACAAAATTTGGCGGTTCATATAACACGCCCCTCTTAAAAGCCGAAGCGGAGTGAAGTGATTGTTTGCCAACAGAGGATCAGACGATCGGCAGGCAAATCTGTGTGCGCACTCAGTGATCCATCACGCGAACTAACATAGTCTAGGAGATAGACGAATATATGTTAACAGGGCTCTTACAGGGCTATAACAATATTAAACGTGTGTTGACGGATTTCGGATGAGAGATTCTCACCATAGCCATACTCTATTTAGGTACTCTTAGCTTTCATTCCCAAGATCATTTGGGGTCGGCTACCACTTCAACCGGTTTAACTGAATTTCAGTTTTACAAAGAGCGACTGGCGTCAGACTTACGCAACCCCAGGGTTGCGGGGATCCAATTTCAGTCGCTCCCTACACAGGATTTAGGTAGTATCATGTAATGTTCCAAAAAGTAAGTGAATATTTTACTAATTGAACGTCATATTTCTGGTTTTATGTTTGTATCTATATACAGACCCGTAATGTTGTATAGGATAAGTAAATTTATTTAAAAAAGCAATTGTAAACTATAAATTTATTATATGCTCCTAGACTACAGGAATAGCGGGGCCCTATATCCCCCACCAGTCAGCGCAACACAACACTTTAATGTACCACTATGGTATGTTTGTCTATTTTATTACACTTTATAATGCAGGAGAGAGTTATACAATAAAATAAATATGTATTTTATAGTCTTAGCGAAGGTGCACTGATGTATTATTTCAATTTGCCGTCTTTATACTATGCATTAATTATTTAATTCCCTCTGCTTAAATGTCATTACTTTAGGCTAAGGTTAGGAAGGAGTCAAACCAAAAGTTCAAACTCACTTTCTTTGTGAAAAAATGCTTTAAAAAAAATCATGTCTCATGTAAATGACTTGACACAGTTGTTATATAATCAGGACAGAAACAAATATAAAAAACTAAGAATTATACGATTTTATGTAGCCCATGGAAATCTCAATCTATATTTACCACCTTTATACGATATCATCATCAACAGCCCCTGTCCATTGCTAGATATGGGCCTCTCCTTAGAAAGGACGTTTTGGGCTATAAGTATAGGTACCACGTTAACCAGACGGGTCGGTGTAGGGTTCGTTTCAGGTATTCCTTCCCTTTCCAATTTTGTTGCACTGCATATTTTGCTCCTTAGTAGGCGTTTAGGATAACGTCGGGATAAATAGAAATATTTACAGTCGTCATTTTAAATCTTTCTAAATCTTTCACCACACCTACAACCATCGTACCTATCTACGTCAGAATAATATTAATAATAAATAATTATGGTTTATTTGGAACAAGAAACACATACAATACAAATAATCTGAAACGATGATGACAGCAGTAGTTTAAAACTGTGTCGCGGACATCAACGTCTCTCTCCAAGCAAAGAAACAATTTGTTCCAGTTACATTATAAGAATGCAAAATGTAAAATTTGGTCATTTTATAGGCTTGGTATTTAGCTAATAATATTTATTCTATATCGCTAATGATTTGAACAAACTATTAATATAATAAATCCTTTACATTAGATGTGTGCCGTGCGTCACGGGGTCGTTTATTTGTTTAAACTCAATTTTAGTGTCGGATTACCAGCGTTTATGAAAAAAATCCGCAGCACCTTCTTCAACAGATGACAGCGGCTTTCAAAGTTATCCATAATTCAAAGTTGATATTTCTTATTTGACTTCTGAATCTAGCTTTTCATTTTGAAATACACGCAGTTACATATTGTCAAGTGGGACGTATATCAAAAGAGTACGAGCAATCTTCTTCACATAAAAGAACCAGTTAAATAACAGAGGGTGTGGAGTCATGTTAGTTAGGGAGTAGGTACTCAAAAAAATACCAAGTAACTTGCTCTACAATTAGGTACTTGACATTACATAATGACGAATACGGCTTATGGTTATTTATATTTAAATCTTCCAAATTCACTTCTCGGCCTGATTCCAAAATTATAATTTAAAAAATAAAGAAAATGTTACTTTGGCTAGCAGGGTAGAGAAACTTTGGCAGGTTTGCAAGACGAGCGTGAGTAGAACCCAAAGTAGTGGTCACCACCCTCATTGTGAGTGCAGGCAATGCAACATGACTGTAAGTGAGTGTTGATCACCACACTATAGCCTAGCAGCCTAGTGATATGCTTTAGGGTTATTGAACCTCCTGTTTCGCACTTACCAACGAAACACGACATCACGAATGCTGGCAAGGTTGGTCTTCTATGAGACTGTAACACCGCCTTTGTCGAACTAGCACATTTATGCTAAATCCAACGCGGCTCTACTACCTGTTAAAGGTAATTATAAAAGTTTGAGAACCATGGTCGGTGATGAGCGTGCCCTGCGACGAACGGCTATTAAGTAATAGTTGTACGCCGGATGCGACGCGTAAATATTGCTGTGAGCTTTTGGACAACAAAATCCGTGGAGTACACTCATTATTGAGTATGTGACGTGATACTATGTTGACTCCTAATTTGTAATAGTAATAAATAATAAGCTACAAAAATAGAACTTCATCATTACGCATTGCATGGTAGAGTCAATGTAGAGTTAGATTATTTTCAGTGAATATTTATTTTTTCTTAGAAATTTTACCGATTAAATTTTTTATTGTCAACACACTTTATAGATTCAAATAAATTGATATGGCTTTTGCGTCTTTAACTTACTTCGGAAAAGCCGACCGTCGTATTACTTATGTCGTAACAACATACTTTCTATTTATAAACTTTCTTATTTCATTTATTTACACAAAGCCAACTCCATGCCTTCTTACTTCCGCTTTAAAAGCGCCAATAATTTTATTTGAGTTACATTAAAGACGTCAATCGCTTGTCCCGCAGATTGTATGCACATACATCATACACCTCATTGCTCACACCGTGTTAAGCTATTATCACCTTTATGGCCCATTAAAATTGTCTTCATAGAAAATTCAGCACACCGTTTACGCCTTACACTAAATTTAAAAGTAAACAAAACGTAGTTATTTTTGGTCTTTTTAAATATAAATGAGCCTCATTGAGGACGGTGTGTTCAATGAAATTAAAAACCAGGAGTGGTCAAGCACGAACTGTACTTTAATAGTTACAATTCCGTCACAAATATTTTATCATAATAGCAGTAAGTTTTGTTTCTGCTTATACAAAACTAGTTTTATGTTGGATTTCGGATGCGTTAATGTTGGATTTCGCGATAATCACTTTTCAGGTAATTAAAAAGTCTATGACAATTATAAGTAGTAGTAAGTAAAAAAATATTTCAAGGATTTAATTAAGATCCAGAAATTACCCCTTAGGTACAACGTCATAAACTCAAAAACTTTACCTCTTGATAAGGTTAATGATAAGTGTCATTATGGTGGTAAACTTTTCTTAAGACCCACAAGACTTATTGCAAGAAATAAAGCTCTGCAAAGCTGCACGGTAAACTACGGTAAACAGATAGAATAGTTACACTAAATCAGACATTAAATGATTTGTATTCCAGAAAAATCCGACAAAAACATAATCTCAGAATTTCAATGTTCTTTTCAGAGAGTTGACAAATAAGCTAATTAGTTAGTTGAAGATGAACTCAGAAACGGAACCCCAAAAATAATTAAAAATAGTGTTAACAGTCTTACGGAACCATTTTATGGGAAATTAGACGAAGGAAGTGTCTTGACGACTTTTTTATCTGAACTTTTTACGAGGAAAGAGGTTTTATATTCATAATTATGTGTTTTTAATGCACGTGAAGAACAGATAATTTGATTTTAGTAACTAGAAGTGCGCGAGCGCACACTGCGGAGATAACAGGGTTGTCAAACTAAAAAGCTAGAATTATTTCAAGGTAGTAGAGCTACGCTCATTTTAGCATGAACATGTTCGACCGTGGCGGAACACCAAAAGACCGACCTTAACTGACAGTGTCTGACAGTGTCACATTAGTGCTGTCCTGTGTCGTTGGTGAGTGCGAGACCGAACGTCCAATGAAACAGAAGCATCTCAATATACCGCCATAGTGTGGGGTCACCATGATGCATTGCCTGCATTGACAATGAGTATGAAAATCGCTACACTTTGATTTTACTCATGCTTTCCATCAGGCAGAGAAGAGTCACTTTGTGCAGGCTCATTGTTATAAAAATATCGAAATGATCGTAACAAGCAATATACTGTCGAATGTACCCTTACTTTTGATGACGGAGTATAAAATACCTACGGATCTTCGGTTCCTTGGAGAGTCAGGAGCTAAAAGTATGTGGAGTTTCCACTAAAAACTACTCCGCCGGATACCTCAGGCCCTGCTCTGAGGAGGACTTTTGGGCCAGATCATAACGAAAACTAAATAATCATTTTTTATAATAAATTTGCCTTTTTCCCTCTTGTATTTACTTATCCAAATTATTTAAACTATATTTAGCGCTGTTCGTTAGGTTTATGTTTACTGCATCACACATTAGATTGGTAAAAATTTCCATCACCTTAATTTTTTAGAAAAAAAAAATTCAATTTTATCAAAAAGAAATTTTACATACAAAATATTCACGAAAAAAAATAATGTTGTTAAAATCAATTTTCGACAACCCTTTCATTATAATGGAGGTTAATGAGTAATTCATAGTTAATATATAAAACTGCACGATATTATGTTTACAGCTCCCTGCTTATTTATTTTCAAAGAGGAGCAGTGCTGCTACTCCCCCGCAAATTTCTATAGTCTTAACGTCACATCTATTTAAAAAGAGAACGAAGAACTGTTTTTTTTTTCAGACTTATATGTTGAAGTATGAAGTAACCAAAACTAACAAGAGTAGGTAGGCAGCGCCGGTACTTTATTTACTAACCGACTTCAAAAAAAAGGAGGAGGTTCTCAATTTGTCGGAATCTTTTCTTTTTTTTTATGTATCATCATCATCAGCCTATCTAAGTCCACTGGACATAGGCCTCTCCCATTGCACACCACTTTGATCGATTTTGGGCTTCTCGCATCCAGCTCCTGCCAGCCATTTTGGGCAAATCATCTCTCCACCTGGCCTGATTTTTATATATGTTCAGCGATAATTTCGTCGTTTATGAACCGATTCCAAAAAATCTTTTTGCATTGGAATGGGCGTAGCTTACAGGTGGTCCCATCATAACCATATTGGGATCTGATGATGGGATCCCAAGGAAATAGAGGAAGAAAATATCATAGGCACAACTGTCGATTTGGGTACTCGGAATAGTTTTTCATTGAAGTCGGTTCCTTTTTCTTAAAATTATTTAATAGCTACTCGGTAAGTTACAAACTTATTGAATTAAAAAAAGATGACCGATTTATTCCTTATCTCTTGAAAACAAATCGATCACAAAATACATAACTAGAAAAAGAACCCACAAAAGAATGATCATCATAGTTATCTTATACATAAAATTCTCGTGTCACAATGTTCGTTCCCATACTCCTCCGAAATATCAATCATCAACAGCCTTTAACAGTCCACTGCTGGACATAAGCCTCTCCTTAGAAGGAGGTTTTGGCCTACTATACCACGCTGGCCAGACGGGTTGGTATAGGATTGGTTTCAAGTTCTCCTTCTCTTTGCATTGATGTTGTCTTGCGTAGTTTATCAATTAGTCGCCTTTTACGACACCCGCGGGATGAATAGGGGTGGTGACACTCTGTATTCTTAATTCGTCACCGAAACGGCTGGACCGATTTGTATGAAATTTGTGAGTATATCGGGTAGGTCTGAGAATCGGCCAACATCTATTTTTCATACCACTAGGACGCGAGCGGAGGCGTGGGCATCAGCTAGTTTCATTATATGTTTACTAAAAAAAGTATGCTAACAAATTATGGTATTAATTACCCAATTACTACATCATCACCCACTAAATGGTAACCCTTTTTAAAGCCTTCGTGTAGACATAAGAGGTTGGCACATAACATATAAAAAATAATTTGAATCTATTTTATTTATAGGAAAAATTACTCATTACAAAGGAAACTCTCACTATTATCACGTGAGATTAGCTGAAGTGCAACTCTCCACAAACTTAATACTTGCAAATAAATCTTACAAGCACTTCATTCTCCGTAAAAAAAGTCCCATTCACGTACGCAATTGTAGGACCACCGCGTGGGACCGTGGTCCTTAAGACACATTAGCGAAAGTCGGCGTGCTTGAAGTGACCGCGCCGGTGGTCGACGCCCGTCGACTGCGTCTAGACTGGCGACATGAGTTTACGCGCTGTGGGAAAGTGAAATCAGAGTGAGATGATTGCGTTTAGTAAAGTCACAAATTTTAAATAGAGAACTAGTAGTTGTTGAATCAATTAAAAAAGTAGGAGTAATTATATCTATCCCTAGGCATTTTTCCTTAACAAGGGATTCAAATTTAGATAAAGAATGACTATTTGGTATGTGTGAATGTAGGGAGGGAACATAAAAAGTAAAATGTTTTAATTTGTCATTTGACAACTCAAATCAATCAATATCTCTGGTGCAATGCTAGTGCATTATCAATAATACAATAACTATTCCCATAAAAAAGATCTTAGAGAAAGTAATTTTGTAATTTAATTTATAAAAAGAACGATTACATGTGCGCATTAATGTCCTAATACTAATTACAAGGTAGGTATGCTCAAATACATATTTATTTAGCTACTAGCTGAATCCCGCTGTGTTACCCGCAGATAATGTTGAAAGCGTGATTAAGGCCGCGGAGCGAAGCTAGTATAAAAAGTAGCCTAAGTTACTCCTTATGACATCAGTTATCTACCAGTGACAGTCCCGTTGAAATTGGTCTAGCCGTTCCAGAGGTTACCCAGAACAAACAGTAAGACAGATAGACAAAATTTTAGACGTTGCTTTTTTGGTGTAAGTAATTTCATACGCATTTAATAAAAAACTTTTAATTTGGTCAAAAAAAAACAGACCCTTCAATTTATTCATTCTTATAGATAAGGAATTGAAAATTTAACTTCAATATGAAAACTGTAAATATGGTATTTCTAACAAACTAAGTTGTTTAATAAAGTAAGATTAACAAGCGAATTTATAAAAAGTTTAATTAGAATCACTTATTTCCAATAGTAGGGGATAAACACCGTGAACCTTTGCTTCAGACTGGCGATTTTTTCAGCGTCGCGACTAAACGTCAGTCTGTTTTGCCCCTTAGTTAAGTGCCGTGGCGAATCCTTACTAATTTGCTTTTTGCACCATTTTTTGTTTAAAGGGTTGTTAAAAGGTTATGCCGTAATGAGCCCGTAGGGGTTGCTTTTTATGGGTTCGGTACAAAACATCAAAGTTATAGGTTACTATGAAAACAATTTGATGCAATTTTTTTTGGAAATACGTAAATGAATGAAAAATAAATAAAAGGTTTGGTTTTTTAAAGCTGTGCTTATTTCTGAGTAGTATTATTTTGCAGTACACAGTGTTTAGTTTTATTCTCGAACTAAAAATTTGTAGTACGAGGACATTAGAAATATTTAACTAATATATTTTTTTAACCAACTCCAAGAAATAGAGTAAGAAATTGGTTTGTTTATTTTTTAAGTTTATTTCTTCAAAATTTGGTTATTTATAACTAGCTCTCGCCCGCGATCGCGCCCGCGTCTATATCGGTTAACGCGGTGAAAAGTATAGCCTATTTCCTTTCTCAAGCTTCAGACTATCCGGGTATTTTAATTAATTAATTGAATTTAATTCGGGTCAGTTGTTTTTAAGTTTATCGCGAACATACAGACAGACGCGGCGGAGGACTTTATATTATAACTAGTTGACCCAGCGAACTTCGTACCGCCCAACTTTAAAATTCCAGAACTTGATCGCAGCGCCACCTACCGGGTCCAATTGCGAATCTAAACCATTCCCAGATTCCCTTGAACACACACAAAAAATTTCATCAAAATCGGTCCAGTCGTTTGAGAGAAAATCAGTGACATACACACTCACAGAAGAATTATATATATAAAGACTAGTTGACCCAGCGAACTTCGTACCGCCCAACTTTAAAATTCCAGAACTTGATCGCAGCGCCACCTACCGGGTCCAATTGTGAATCTAAACCATTCCCAGATCCCCTTGAACACACACAAAAAATTTCATCAAAATCGGTCCAGTCGTTTGAGAGAAGTTCAGTGACATACACACTCACACAAGAATTATATATATAAAGATAAAGATATGTAGTGAAGCGATTCCAAAGACTTTTTTTAAAGACGCAAACTTATTTTTCAGAGAACCTGTTTGAAAAAGAGATTCAAAGAGGTTATAAAAACTATTATTATTATTGATTAGAAGCAAGCTTAATGTTTGCCTCCAAAATTTGTTAATACATTTTCATGGCATGTACCTAAGGCTAAAGGATTTTCCTATAAGTAAGTAGAAAATAGGAAACTCTAAAATAGAAGGAAGTCACAAAAACCTAGTATACTATTTACAAGTCTTTCAAGACACCTAATCTCATCATGAGAACCACATCAATCGCAATCCATACCAAATGTGCTCGTCATGTAAACATCGCAACGATTCCCATTGCACCGAGTTACGACCGCCATCAAAACAATTGCGCAGTTATTGTTGCCGTATGCCAAGTGATAATTACCAAGTGTTACTTTATTGCGAACTAGCTTTTGCCTGTGGCTCCGCCCGTGGGTAGGTTATCGTGGTAAATAGAAGTCTGAGTGTTATTCTGATATGTAAGGTATATTATCCATTCAGTAGTTTTAGCGTGAAAGAGCAACAAACATACATAATCAAAAACTTTCTAGTTGTGACGCGCTACTTCACTTGCGTTTTTCAGGAGTGTTATAGTACCTAAAGGTTTCTTCCCACCGAGTTTTTTTCTAAGCTAGGTTGCGATCGACTTTAAGTCTATTAGGATAAGGCTGAATTTCATTTGCTTAAAATTTTGATGAAGGAACCTTGATATGGTTAGAATATTGTATATCCATCTGTAAACTGAAGTGGCTAGACTTACTCAAGTTTGCCTCCGTTACCACTGTGCCACCCGCCTGTTGTATTGTTTCTTTGTTTTTCAAATAAAATAAATGATTTTGCCCCTCATCATCATCATCAACAGCCTTTAAAAGTCCACTGCTGGACATAGGCCTCTCCTTGAAAAGGAGGTATTAGCCTACTACACAATTTTGCCCCTATTTTTCAACATTTATTAATTAATGAAAAAAATGCATGTCTCCTATTCATTGCACTGTAATGTTACTTACGACTTCTATAGAAAAAAAGATTTTTCAATTTGAATCAGTAGTACTTGAGATAACATTTACAACCACATAAACAAACTAACACTTTGGATTTATAATATTAGCTTAGATTAAAAAAAGGCAATAACTTTATTAATTTATTGGCATTTTTTAATCTAAGCACTTAATTACGATTGTTTAGTCTCAGTTCACATCTGGTACTTACAATGAAGAGTTGAGTGTGGTGTTATTCAAATGTTATGGCCACTGAAGAACACTGGGTTCGTGACAATCCGGTGCTTTTTTTTTCACTTCTTTTTTGTGGGCACGCTATTACTCGAAAGTTGTAATTTTATGTAGGTAGTAGAGTCACCCTGATCTCAGCATGAAAGGGCCGGCCTAGACCGGGGCAGTACTATTCCACCATCCTAATAATGACAGCATTCTTGCTGTCGTATTTCGTTGGTCATATCTAGGAAACTTTATACTAACTCGCCATGGTGTGGATCACCATTCTGCCATTGTATGCACTCACAATGGGGATGGTGCCCCTTACTCCTTGTTTCTAATCTTACTTTCTCAGGCAGTTGTTTTAGTGTTTACCTTCTTTTGTGACTGCCCCGGTGGCGAAGTGGTAGCCTAGCCGACTGCTGTGTTTGAGGTCCATAGTACAAGTTCTGCTTAGTTGGCGTTGTGTGTTAGATGTCCGAAATAGTTATTTAATTATTTTTGCTGCGGTACTCTTACTTGACTCTTACAATCATCTTACTCTCCTTAAAAAGGAGGTATTGGCTCACTATACCACGCTGGCCAGACGGGTTGGTATAGTGTTGGTTTCAAGTTTTCCTTCTCTTTGCATTGATTTTGTCTTGCGTAGTTTATCCCTTAGTCGCCTTTTATGACACCCGTCCGTGTGGTGACGGATTAAGAATACAGAGTGTCACCACCCCTATTCGAAGGAAAAACAAGACCATACAGCCACCTATTCCAAGTAAGTCCAATTCCTAAGCCTTACGATCCGGACACACAACTCTGGTACTCTAAGTCACATACAATACTCTTAAAATACCTTTAGGATAAATAGGGGTGGTGCCATTTTTAATCTTAAACCCTCACCACACATTAAATATTATAGTAATGGAAAATAATATATAAAATGTTCCAAGAACATTTAACACATAAACAAATTAACTGTATAATGACTATAAATAGTAGTTAATTGTGATGAGTAGTGACGTGCGTGTTTGTTTACCTGACGACATATCCGGCGCACGTGCTTGTAACACTAGATAGCGCTGCCGCCGAGAGCGACTGTTAATGTAAAGTGCACTGCACTAGTGATGGGATGCCATTTATCGATATGTTCAATGTATTACAGGGGTATTTGTTTATCTATTTCCACAAATATATGAGTTATTTTTATTAGTCATACTTCTAAAAAAGTGTGTTTCGAAGATTGAATTTCAAAACTGAAGTAAGAAAATTAGTTTGATTGTTTTTGAGCGATAAATTTGATTGTTTTTGAGCGACTTATTTAAGTGAGACATAAGATCTGATATACAATAAAGAGATTTAACATTATTGTTATAAGTTTATCCAAAAATTTCCAGTTGCATTAGGTAATCCAACATTGTTTATATTAAATTTATTTTGTGCAAATGAAAAGAATTGAATTGAACCAACTTTTTACGTTCTCTAATTTCAATAAAGAAGTAGGTATTAGGCGGATCACATTTCAAAGTCATTTGAAAGCACTCTTTCATAATTATATAACAAAAAATAAATATTTTTCTTAATATAAAAACTTTTCAAATAAGTAGCTAGATTTACTTGAATATTTGTCGATATCGATAGCACGATTCCCATCACTACGGTGTCCTATTGAGAGGATGAGCGGTAATGCACTGTTTACAAGTTAGTACATCGACAATCAGTTAATTGCGTTCCCCACGTTTCGCCGGAATCACTCGACAACAAAACGAAATAAGTACCTTTTGTACACAACAAGGAATAGGATTTATTTGTGTAAAGAATTTTATTTTATACTAGCTGAACCCAGCGGTGATAAGCGTTAATTGCGAGTAACGCCCTGAAACAAAGGTAGTCTATAAAGTTATCCATAAGTCACTCACCAGTTAAAGTCTTGTTAAAATAGGTCGTCGTTTCAGAGACTAGCCGGAACAAACGGACAGGCTAACATTTATAAAATTGGGTTTTTGATGTAAGTATCTAACTGTCGTATTTTCATACGCATTTAGGAAAAAACTATTCATGTGATATTATTACATACTCTAATAGTATTTTTTAAGTATTTTGTATTTTGCGCGGGGAATGCTTTTCGCACCATGCCCTTCTTTGGGACAATGAAGGGTGTGGGGACTCCCGGGCAACTATGTCACATAATTATGGCCTATTGGGTTTGAACCCACAACACCGAGCTCTGTAGAAAACGGTGTGACGACCGTTTAACCACAAAGCTTTCCGTGCAGTCGCAGTGCAGTATAAATGTATGAAACCGATTGATTAGAAGGTGATTTTCTTCAAAAATACTATCCAGAAAAAAAATGAAGTGTCTGTTTATACTTAATTATAAACCAGCACCGTTTGACTGAACGGTTGGCCTAGTGGCTTAAGCGGTGGCCACGCCGCTCCCTACTGCCCCAAGTGTCGTGGCTTCAAATCCTACGTGGGATAACACTTTATGTGATTCACAAATTGTTGTTCTGAGTCTGGATGTTTTTGTGTCCATTTTATGTTTGTAAAGTCCCCCGCGACACATGAATTTTTATATGTAATGCGGGAGTTGTCTTTTTAAAAAAAAAAAAAGAGTTTCACTCCGCGGCGTTGCTTGCGGTTTGTTATATATATATATTCGCGGGTAGCACCGCGGGGTACCAGTACTAACAAAAACTATATTCTATCACAGTACTATAGATTTATACACATTTGCATTGGTTTACTTTGAATAAATCAGTGTGTCAATAGCTGTCATTGGTTTGACTTGTCTTCCTTACGCCGTATTTAACAGTGGCTCTTTATTCCTAATTTAATTATACTAGGAAGCTGCTAGTTAAGAACAGAAATTTTTATTGATAATATAATTATTACTAAGATCAGAGCATCATTAATAGTAGGTACTGTTTTTAGACTTTCGCGACTTTTACACACACTCACATCAGTCTCGTGACCACGAGCTGTATAACCCGTTCGAAACGTCGGAAAATAGAAGGTATCGTACATAACCTTTTTAATTTTATCGCGAATAAGTTCCGTTTACAGTAAAAACATGAGTAATAGTAGGTACGCTTAAAAGTTATTGAATTAAATAAATGAATAATAATCCCTACTACTATTATAAATGCGAATGTAACTCTGTCTGTCTACCTATTACGTTTTCACACCTAAACCGCTGAACCAATTTTGGTGAATTTTGGTATAGAGATAGATGGAACCTTGGGAAAGGACATAGGATACTTTTTACCACGATAACCGACAAACACGCGGACATCGCCGCGAGCAAAAACTAGGTATTAATAATTGAAGAAACCAAGTTTTTAAAATCAATTCGAAGTGTCAATACAGTGATAACATTTTACGGAAAATCCTTCCTAACAGCCTCATTTACTATTCCCACTTAAAATATGCATCATTTTATTTTCTATTCATAAGTTGCAATGCTAACAGCATTCGAGCGTCACTCTCTACTCGAGTCTTAGGAAATTCTTCGTCCGGAAGACGAAGCTTGGCATTTTCATAATGTCTGCCAACTCCGCCCCGCCGCTGTGCCTCTCCCAACTAGTATTCATATGATAATTTTATTGAAGAACATCGCTTACTTGTATGGAGAGAGCTTTCTTAGGTAATTTTCAAAATAAACTTCACATTTTTATCTCTTCATAAATTTTACAGTAAACTACACAATATTGTTTCTGTTTTGAAAACAACAGAATGGTAATCACAAGCTACAATTACCGCACTCACCATAGTACTTTCAGTAAAGAATATTACATTTATTTTGTGTAACAGCTGACCTTATCTCAGAGAAAGGCGACGGGGAAAATAAGTAGACATAATTTTCACCTACCACTCCAGGTAGAGATTTTGAATTGTACATACATTCTGTACATATTTCATTAGACTTTGAACTGTGTATAACAATTAATAAGGGATATTTTCAATTTTTAGTTTGTATTTTATCACAGACGCAAAAGAATATCTATTAGGCTTATTCATCAGTTTAACATAAATTAATTTTTATCTCAAAGAATGTACTCCATTGCAAGTTATGAAATTGTTATTAGGTATATAGTAGTTTAGTAATCCGTAATATTGCGACTTACATAAAATAAATGTTCATTTTTCATCTCAAATGTTTATCCTCCTTTCAAAAAGCCCACTCCTCAAAAACAAGCTCGTCAGTTGTAGGTATTGAAGAAATTTGTCGCGCGGTGATTTCGCGGGCATTCTTCACTTTCGTCGAGCACCATCTTTACGTGGAGACAGTTCACCAATTACGGACACACTCGGGACGAGTTTGAGAGCTGACTTCTAAAGTTAAAAGTAGAAAATTGCTGTTATTACCTCTGTCAAGTTTTTTATTGCTTCTATAAAGATTAGATTTTACATTTATGTGGTACTTTTTCGGCTGTTCATAACATGATTTTATTAACTTTACTTATAACGAAGTCTCCGCCACAAAACGTCAGCATTATTTAACTCACAGTCACTGCTGAACATAAGGCTCTCTTTTATTTTGAAAGGTTTTGGCATATTGGTCTAGTGGTTGGCGTATGCGGCTGCTGATCAAGAGGTCTCGTGTTGGATTCCCGGGTCGGACCAAATGTTTGTATGATCTGCAAATATTTGTTTTGGAGTTTGGGTGTTTTCTATGTATGTAGGTAGGTATGCATGTATTTACAAAAAAAAACATATTTAATGTATTTATATCAGTTGTCTGCTAACCATAGTAAGTACAAGCTCTGCTTAGTTTGGGACTAGATGATGTTGTGTGTCATATGTCCGAAATATTTATTTATTTTATTATACCTACCACGCTGCGCTAGACGGTTTCCATTTGCTTTATACCTTACTCAAGATGACAGCGAGGAGCGATTAAGAGCGTAAGAGTAAAAAATGCAACGAAACGGAACTGCAAAGGGAAGGAAAACTTGATGCTAACCCTTATACCAGCACGTCTGGTTAGCGTGGTAGTACTCAAAAGTTCTTTCTGAAGGCTTGTTCACCAGTAGACTATTATAGTGATCATGATGATAGTTGTGAGTGTGATTTTAAAATCATACTGCCTCAAGGTAGTAAAGGCTTTATAGTCTTTAAGAAGAATTAAACGGAGCAGAGCAGTGAAAGCCTGGAATTTTCTGTTCGCGCACCTGTTTTCCTCCTTCTAAGATTACGGGTCCTTCAAACGGGGCGTGACTAGGCCGCCTTAGTGTGGGTCACCGTACTACATTGTCCGCATTAACAATGAGAGCGGTGAACAGCACTTTTGAATTCTACTCATGCTTTCCATCAGGCTGAGTAGAGTAGAGTTTGGCAGCTTTGAAAAGAAATGCTTGTTCCTCGTATCATAAACAAGGTTTATTTAATGTATTCAGCAAAATAACTTTCATTATTTATTTTAGAGTGTCTTTGGAGTATGGCAAGGATTAGAAAAATGCAAGAAAATGAAATTTAAACTTTATTGCACCTTTATTAAGCTTCCTTAAATCCTAGTTTTGTACTATATACAAACGTGCCAATGTATTTGACTATTAAAACATTTACTCGAACAATCTTAAAAATATTTACAGCGTAATAAAACTAACAGTAACAATTTCTACTAACTACGTGCTTTGGATAAATTTACTTGATCTATGATTTGGTTTATTGCCACATAAAAATATTCTTTGGTAATCTTTGGTATTTAATTTTCATTCGAAATTCAAAATTCGTGAACACAAATAAAACTTTCGGGCCACTTTCCATTACGAATTCTTACTAGAATATGATTGATTTCGAAATTCAAATCACAAACTTTTGAATTTGGTCTAAAGCATTATTTACTAAACTACTTTAACAGTTAAAAATTTTCATATTAAAGTGTTTTCATTCAACAATTTACAACATAAACTTTTTATGAAACGTGTGACGTATCACAAAACATGACATCTAGTCTATGTTTAAATCTACATTCAATTTTCAATTTCAATGTTACTGGCCATGCTTTCATTACTGTTCTCATTTAAATCAACATGACTTTTAACTTTAGATTCCGACTTCTCTTTTTCCTTGGCTCCAAATTCTTTGCTATCAGTCCTATCTTGACTTCGATCTATATCACACGGTACGGGCATCCCGAACGTGGAATGTCCAGGGTAATACATATAAGGTAGAGGCAAATTTGAATAATTGACACTTAAATGTGGGCCATAGAGCGATTGTAACACTGCTTGATTGTAAGATTCTTGTAATAAGGTTTTATATTCTGGATTTTTGGCAAAGTCTACACCGTAGACTCCGGCAAAGTGCTTTAATATCGGCGAACTTTCCAATAAGTTCGGGGGTGTGAATAGCGGGTTTAATGCTTTACCCAACATTGGATTTGGGTAAGGTTTTAAATCAGGTAAACTTGGCTGTCCATTATTATTGACAAGAACTTTGACAGCAACTTTTCTTGCATGATTAGCCGCGGCCGCAGCTGCTGCAAGCATTCCGTTCTCTTGCATTTGTAACTGCTTTCTTTTAGTTTTATACCGTCTGTTTTGGAACCATATTTTTACCTGTGTCTCTGTTAGTTTTAGACTGATTGCTAAGTCAGCTCTCTCAGGGCCCGAGAGGTATCTTTGTTGGCTGAATCTTCTCTCGAGTTCATATACTTGAGCGTGAGAGAAAGCAGCCCTGGATCGTTTCTTTCTCCCACCATTTTGGGAGTACTCGTTCATGTTGTAACTCGGGGAATGCATTATTCTGGTATCGGTAGGTGGAGATGAGCATTTTCGTGTATCGAAGTGTAAGAAGGGCTTGTATGTGATGTCTGATGAAGGTGATGAGTTGGTTCGGCGTACTGGTGACCCTGTGTTGGATGAACGAGAGTCATAGTCATCTGAAACAATAAAAAATGATGTTTTATTTTTATTATCGATAGATGTAAAATAATCTTACCATCACAGTACCTAACACTCGGCAATTCATTTATTTCAAAGCCTTTATCACCAAATAAGTCTAATTATTTCACTTGTTTTTTTTTTTTTTTTTTTTTTTTTTTTTTTTTTTTTTTTTTTTTTTTTTTTATATTAGCTGCCAAAATGACTCTGCCCTGCCTGATGGAAAGCATGAACAGAATCCAGAAGTGAAGGCCACCATCCTCACTGCCACAACGGACAGTGCAGTACGGTGACCCACACTATGGCGGCCTAGTAAGATGCTTTTTCACGCCCCGCTTGAAGGACCCGGGGTCATAGAAGGGAGGAAACACATGCGCTGGTAGAGAGTTCCAGGTTTTAACTGCTCGGCACAGAAAGGAAGAACCGAACCGTTTAGTTCGAGAGCGTATGTCAACCACTCTGAAGCGGTGGCTTCCGAGGCCTGCACGTGTTGTCCTGTATAGGAAAGGGGAAGGGGGGACCAGTTGGAACAGCTCTTCAGAACACTCTCCATGATGTAAGCGATAGAGGACTGCCATGGAGGCGACATTTCTTCGCAGCTGCAGGGGCTCAAGGGACTCGGTGACTTCGTTACTGTCGATAATGCGGATTGCTCGCCGCTGCAACCGATCGAGAGCGTCAAACAAATACTGGGCGGATCCATCGCAAAGATGAGAGCAGTACTCCACGCACGAACGAACCTGGGTCTTGTAAAGAAGACACAGATGCTCGGGCGCGAAGAAACGTCTCACCCTATTCAGTACGCCCAACTTCCGCGATACCGCCTTAATGACGCTCTCAATGTATTCACGCAGGTTGAGATCATGACAGATATCCACCCCCAGGATACTGAGCCTATCCTGCAGTGGCAGTTGAGTGCTCTGAAAAGTAGGGAGGGGAAGAAAGGGAGACTTCTTGGTAGAGATCGCGCATACCTGTGTTTTCTTGGCGTTGAACTCGACCAGATTCTCATTTCCCCATTGAGAGATGCGGCCGAGAACCCGGTCAAGCTCAGCGACAAGCTCCCGCCGTTTTTCCTCAATGTCTGCTAGCTTGGCTGTAGGGTGTCCAAAATATCGCCCATGAACTGTGCTATCGTCTGCATAGCAATGTATGTTGCCAAGGGCTAACATATCATTGATATGAAACAGTGTGGGCGACAGGACGGAGCCCTGAGGTACACCAGCGTTTACCTGTCTAAAATCAGAGGCCGCGCCGTCGCAAAGGACCCTAATGCGGCGTTGGTGCAGGAAGGCGGCGACCCAGTCGCAGAGTTTGCGGGGCAGGCCGAATGTGGGAAGTTTGGAGAGAAGCGACCGGTGCCAGACCCTATCAAAGGCCTTGGCCATGTCGAGGCTGATTGCCAATGACTCGCCATGCCTATCAATAGCCTCACCCCAAAGGTGTGTTACATACGCTAAAAGATCACCCGTAGATCGGTTCGGCCTAAATCCATATTGCCGATCATTTAGTAGGGAGTGATCTTCTAGGTACTTGACCAATTGTCTGTTGATGATCCGTTCGAGCACCTTGCAGAGGATGGAAGTGATGGCTATTGGTCGGTAATTGGCCGGATCGGAGCGCTCGCCTTTTTTGGGGACCGGCTGAACATTCGCCTCTCTCCAGGCCTCCGGGACAATTCCTGAGGAATAGGACAGCCGATACAAGCGCGTCAATACTGGAGACAACTCTGGGGCGCAGTTCTTGAGAACCACCGCTGGGATACCGTCGGGTCCACTGGCTTTCCGAACGTCGAGTGACCGCAGCTCTATAAAGACATCCCTTTGCCGAATACGAATGTCCCGCATAGTGGAGTCGCAGATCGAAAAGACTTGTATGATATCACCTAGGTAAGATACTTTAAAGGTAAAAAAAGGACATCCAAAAGTCTATTTTGTTCATCTAATTGATATAACGCAGGTAAATAAAGTATAATAAACCACAACAAAATGAGAATCCTTATAATATCACTGCTATCACTAGATATATTGATGTGAAACTAAATTGTACTGACAGCATTATTTTTTATTACGAGTTTTGACGTATCCCGGATTTACATAATAATAAATCCAATTCTACAAGTACATGTTAAGTAATTCTGCAATAAATCGTAATATAATAAGGTAATCCTATTTAATTCAAGCTTTACTACTCAATATCGTCAGTAGATAGGTACCTTATGACAAAGCTAGCTGGTACCAGAAAACTCCAAACTCATTAGAACTAGATTCATACGACGAGGGAATCAATTAAATCGGTTATCGGCACACGCCATCCGCATATAAAGGCGAGCACACAATGGATCCATTACGCAAATTGTCGCCGGTCATTAGACGCGGTAACTCGCGGTAATATACGGTAAAAGGCGGTAACGCCACGGGGCCCCATTTGTAACAGTATTTTTGCGTGCGATGCTCTATTGTTGAAAGTTTTCGCCTCATTTATATTGACACCCTGGCCTTAATTGAAGTGAGGGTAAGTAATTTGGTGGGTAATGATTTCATTTGCGACTTTGATCTGATTATGATTATAGGTATACTGGTTTCATTTAATATTTTATAAGATAATGAAACATAATACAGACACGACATAAGAGGAGAGTTTTGTACATTGCCTTTAGATTAAGGTGTTAGATTTTTTTAAATACTAATTAGTTGCCCTAAATTCAATTTTCAACTTGATTAAAAATCAAGTTTTTAAATTCATTATCAGAAACAACAGGTATATAAATAGTTCCTAACTTTGTTTATGTTACATTATATGTAAAACTAAACTAGAGTATTACATATTATAATTTTATATGTTATAATGAAGTCGTTTATGTTTATTATTAAATTACTTCATTGTACTGTATTTATAAAAATAAAACTAATACATGCGTTTATATAAAAATGGTATGATCAAATTCTAACTTGGATAATTCTTTAATAAAAATTGCTAATAGCATATAACATGATTTGCTTTGTAAGATCCATTTTAGAGCAGATTACGTTTGTAATAATACGACCCATAAACAATTGATACGGACTGTATCAAACAGAAATAATTCAGCTTTCATAATGGAACCGAGCTTTTTAGATTGATTAATACAAATCTAGCGTTCTCACAATGCCATTATAGATATATAACTTTTGTAATAATAAAAATTTACATTAAAACCATCCAAATTGTACGAACTACAAACCTTGTAATTACAAAATTGAAAGGGTGAATAGCTTTTAAGCGTCATCACTTAAAGTAATGAGGGGTTACCGTAATCGGTGGAAGAACCAAGTGATGGCTAAGTGGCGACGTCACGGGGTGGTACGACTTGGCAACGCGGGGCTAGTGCGGTGTGAACGTGCCCTTACTTTCATTGTCACTTGTCGCCTGCCGGTAATTACCGACTTGGAATCATTTGAATTTGGAATTTTGGAACAATCGATACTAGAATGCCGTTTTTGTTGTGAACGTTAGTCGATTTTAATCTATGGTAGAGAATAATAAAGTATTTAAACAATAACATTAGGATCCTGTGACGGACCACTGTGTGATTTTAGTTGATTTCATTCCAGTGCCTATACTACGTCGCAGTTGAACTCGATAATCATTGGGACTCTTTCCTCAACCCCTAGATGAAGGTATGAAATTATTTTTATAGTAGGAAAACCCCCGAGGGATGATATAATGACAGTTCAAGTTGACTGGTAATAAAAAATATTTAAAAGTTTACCACCTCTGATCTATAATATCTACATTCATACTAATATTATTAATTAAAAAGTTCGATAGTAACTCTTGTCTGTTACGCTTTCACGGATAAACCGCAGTACCGATTTCAATTAAATTTGATATGGAGATACTTTTTCGCGATAACCGACATACACATGGGCGGAGACACGGTCAACACCTAGTTTTATTATAGACAATTTTAAGTACTTATGTAAAGGTTACAAGTTGTAACCCATAATCGTCATCGATACCCGTATATAAGGTAAAGACAAAAGGAATTAATGGCTTTATCGTCGTGTAGGGTATTTGTACCTATTTACATCCACGTGATGGAGGATTAAGAATACGGTGTCTCATCCATAATCATTCCTCGGATGGCGTAAGAGAGAACAAACCACGCAAGACAACAGCTCCTCTAGCAAAGTTGCAAACGTTTTTCATTTTCTATTCTATTCTCTATTCTATTTTTGCATTCTTATGTTTCATTGGCTAATATTTGGTTTTGATCACGTGACTGAGTAACATTAGCCAATGAAACATGAGAAAACAGAAATAAAATAGAAAACGAAAAACGTTTGCAACTTGACTGGTGGGGTTGTATTTTAAACTAACTAAGCTTATCATTATTATATTTTTATTTTCCCTTTTAATTAAGAATGATGCCAATTAGAACGACTAAGTAAGCTAAAAGGTATTAGTAATAATTTAGTTTTTTTTTGTTTAGAGACTTTTACTACACAGTAATATGTTAGTCTCATCGTAACTAATCCTATGAATGATTTAGTTAAAGGAAGGTTATTCAAGGCCTCAATGAAGCAAGCCAACCATGCCTTTCGTTGGTGAGTGAGAGTCTCCGATCTTACACTCATCAGCTCATTCAGCTTAATGATGCAGTAGCATCTCTTTCCTCATATTGTGGGTCACCGTACTGCATTGTCTGCATTAACTTTATCGAAATTGGTTCAGCGGTTTAGCCGTGAAATCGTAACAGACAAATACAGAGTTACTTTTTAAACTTGGATTTTTTTATGGAATATGTATTTTCGATATTATCAATTACCTATCTAGCGATTAATTATATGGATACCTATTAATTTATGGGATTTTTATGGTGATGGCTGAACAGGCTGTACCAACCATAATGTTTTAAAATGTTAGATTTATCAGAAGTATTTAATATATCTACTTACCTAAATAAAATAAAGCAATATATTAATCATGGTACAGAAAGATCAAAAATCTAACGTGTATTAATCGCTAACAATACCCTCCCAGTTTCTTAATTACTCATCATAGGTATTAAATGATCAACTAAATATATTAAGATGATGTAAATAGGGTAGGTAGAGTCAACAATGCACTGTAAATAGGTACAACTACCCTTAAATATCTGACAAGGTCTTAGAAGCAATACCTATATACATATATATAAGTACAACAAGAAGCCAAAAAAATATACTATCATTTAATTCTACCAACGCAATATAATAAACAGTTATCGAGATAACATTAAACAATATCTAAACCTAATTTGTAGGATAGTAGAGATTCTTATTTACCTAAATAATTAAATACAAAAGAAAGATAGAAATAAAAATTAAAGATAGCAAATAATATAAAGTCATTTTAAAGATTGTTTTACAGTTTTCAATACTTATCTTTAACATATAAACAAAATGCACCTTTCGATTGAATACCTAAAAGAAAACGCTTAGTACAACTATATCACATTAAAGAAAAAAAAATCTATGCAGATAAAACAGTAAAAAATCAGTTACCTGATAATTCCATGACCGGATAACTGTTTTTCCGCGACATGTCCAGCGCGCCATCACCACCGTAATCTCTGTAGCCACTGCAGTCGTCGTAATATTTCAATCCCTTGTCTAAAACCTCCTTCTGCAAACCATATCCGTCCTCCTTGCTATAGCAACCTGGTTTCTCCAAAAAGTTTATCTTCCCGCCAAAATTTTCCGAACAAAACATTCCATTTTCAAAGTCGCACTTCGCTTCATTCTCTTTGGTCAATATATCGTTTATCGAAAAAGGAGTATTTAAATTAGTCTTCTCACAATCTTGTATACTTAAAGACTCTTTGAAGTTCTTCAATTTCGATTCCATTTTTAAAATTCAAACACTTAAGTTAACACTTCACAGTGCGGGACTCGACTCACCGCAAAAGCGTTTCTCAAACGAATAAACTTTGGGTGATAGATTGCCCGCCTGTTTTTACGTGTTTAAGCCTTAGAGCGAGACGGAGATACATAGCTTTTGACGGTGGCTGTTTGTGTTGGAGTAGGATAGAAATGATTTAAGGCGGTCGTTTTTTTAAAAAGCTCCTGAAGTAGCTAAGTAGTGGGGATCGTTGAGTTTTTCTTGAAGATGTTTACGTGAACGCGATTTGATCGCTTAGGTCATATGCATATAGTACGGACGCTGAAAAGTGGCCGTAGCATCGAATTTGGTTCTTAATTATAAACAATGAAACGCAAATTATTTAGTTAGTTCTTGAATATAGGTATGATGGAATTTAGATTACTATAAATAGCAGGCACGTGCAAAATGTCATGCAATAATTTTTATACATCATGTCTTTAGGTAATATGGGACCGGTAAACGATCAAATTTGTTTGACAAATTTGTTGGTCAAACTTCACGTTTACATCAAAAGAGCCCAGCAAACGATCAAACTTGTTTGACAAACGCGACAAACACAGCAGCACACTATCAAATAATTTCTCAAACACGTAAATTTGTCAAACAAATTTGATCGTTTACCGGGTCCGATAGACAAAAATACGTTAAGATTATAACATTGTTTTTGGGAAAGTAATTAGTTACCTAACAGAGTAGAACACATAATAAAATTCATCATTGTGCACACTATAAGTACGTGTCTAACATTTAATAAATAGAGATTAATATCACTGTTGAATAATCTGCATACCTATATCTTCACCTCATGGTATAAGTTGGTGTAAGGTGGTATAATGAGATATGTGTGTAAGGATAAGTGGCATGGTATAAGGAATATAAATTCCTGTGTCGCGGGGGGCTTTACAAACATACATGAAACGGACACAGATAACACCCAGACTCAGAACAACAAATTGTGAATCACACAAAGTGTTATCCTACGTGGGATTTGAACCCACGACACTTGGCGCAGTAGGAAGCGGTGTGGCGACCGCTTAAGCCACTAGGCAAACGTAAAGCTCCTTATGATCTTAGTATTCTATTAGTACAAATACCAATGTTTTTGGTTCGATATAAATCACTTATTCAAACCTATATGTATATCCTTCATTAAGAATCTCAGTAAGCCTGTAATAATTTATAATATGTAAATTAAATAAGCAGGTCCAAAGAAAACAAATAATATTCTTAATTTAAATGTATGACTAAAATAACACTAGAATTTTATCATCTTTACCAATACACAGCAATCCTACTACTTCATTACATCGTAAATATAATCCAACTTCCTCAGGAGCCCGCCGTTAACGCGCGCTTTGTCAGTAAGTACTTGACAAGTGTCTATCTATCTCTGTTACGCTTACACTGTTCTACCTTACCCTACTTCCAGCGTCCCTTTCCCTCGGCAGAGGCCCATTTAGACCGACCAATCACGGGCGGCTAGCTCTTGTGTCGGACCAATAAAAGAAGTGGGTGAGTGGAAGTGTCAACATAAATTTTCTTTTTAATTTTCGAATGCGGAAAATGTCTTTCGATGTTTTTATGGCGGTATGATTTGTAATTAGAATCGAACGCCGGTGGCCATTTCCTCGTTTCATTTGAATTATTTATTTTTCAAATTTTTAATTTATTACGGCACTTCAACGGAAATATGTAGTGAGCTAATAAAATAATATTATTGACTTTGTAATTTATTGATGGAGATTTCTGACGATTGGTTTCGTTGATATGGGTTTAAAATAAATAATACTTACTATTACGGCGAAGAGATTTAGGTATTTGAACTTAGAACTTGGGTAATACTTTTTTTTATTGTTATGGGTACCTCGAGGTTAGTCAAAATTATTAAGGTGTGCTTACACTATTTTATGAAGTTAGTTCTAAAGGTTTAGTAATAATAGTTTATTATTTCCTGCTTTTCAGTTCCTTCGGCAGTTAATTTTTTTGCTAAAAAGTTGTATGAGTAACCTTTGTTTCTCGAGGAAACAAAGGTTACCTTCGAGAAAGAGAAGAAGACCCTTCGAGTTATATGTGAGACTCGAAGGGGGGGAGGGGTCCACAAAAATCACGAAATATCACAAGGGATGTGGGATGTGGGGGGGGGGGTAATATATCACTTATACTTATTTATTTTTTCGCATTTTGCGCATTTCTTTCATTTTTTTATGTCAGTCAACCTGCAACCTTTCTACTCTACCTCTGAACGTAATTAACTATTGTAGTCTATAATTTTCTATAATAAAATTATGTGATATACCTGTATTTTAGAGACAAAATACAGTTAGGTACTTGCCGGATGCCTTTATAACAGCAGTTTCCGCATTCCTCATATTGTCATATTCCAGGCGCAAAGTGCAACACCCGCAAATTATTTATTATTATTAGGTATTTATTACGATGGTAATAACGATGTTGTTCGCCAATTTCGGCTGCTGTCAGTCTGAATGGAACCCAGCCAACTATACAGGAGACATTATAGTGCACAAGTGTGTGCTCTAATACAGGCGCACACTCTGTTCTCGCACTCTCACAACCCTATCGGACGACTATCCGACACGTCTGTGAAGAAATAAGGCGATCGAGGGCTTTACGTGCGAGACCTCAACTTCCAAAACTCAATCTCACTTTCTGGCCTATTCGGGAATCGAACCCGAATCGCTCCTCTTGATTAGCAGTCGCATTAGCATGTAGCTCCTATTGCACTTACAGTTACTGAGTGCACTTTAATAAGCAGTATCGTCTTGGTTCCTGCGATTCAAATACATCACACACAAATAAATATTTCAGCCATCTGACACACAACGCCATCTATTCCAAAACTAAGCAGAGCTTGTACTGTGGATACTAGATAGCTGATGTTATTAAATATTTTATACATGGAGTGTATAAAATATTTATTTTTATAACATAACATACATTTTTATATTTTGTACCTAGACTTCGAAACAAATATTTGCAGATCATACAAACATTAAGTCCGACCCGGGCATCGAACACGAGACCATAAGCAGCCGTATACGCTACCACTGCGCCACCGAGTTTGTTTAGAGAGTACGTACAAGTAGACACTAATAGGCATACCTACTCCCATACATATAGGTGCACACACACATATTATGTACAGTTTATCTTTGCCCATTCACACTTTTAAAACATGACGAATCTATAAGGGTTCCGTTTTTTGCCATTTGGCTACGGAACCCTAAAAAGACATTTAAGGAAATCAAAATACGAATTTCGACTGCCTTGTTGGTGTAGTGGTTTAGCGTATGCGGCTGCTGATCAAGAGGTCTCGGGTTCGATTCCCGGTACGGACCAAATGTTTGTATGATATTTATATCAGTTGTCTAGAACCTATAGTACAAGCTCGTACTAGTACAAGGGACTAGATGATGTTATGTGTCATTTTTTTTTCTTTACCTATAGTGAATAGAGATATGTATTAAGTCGGCTCGACCAGGAGCGGTCCTGCCCTCATACAGAAGATCCTAACCTAAAATAACAGAATTCGTGCTGTCGTATTCGTTGATGCTTCTAATGCAGGCACCACACTTTGCTATGCGCTATTCGTTATGCGGGTTATTCGCGCGCATACGGCGAAGTGTGGAGAGTATATTCGTTTCGTTCACCATAGGCATTATGCAGGCACCACACTTCGTTATGCGCTATTCGTTATGTGTCTACGCCGTATTCGCCCAAATATTAGTTATTCGCGCAAACAACAAACATGCCATCCACACTTCGAACTGGTATGCCAAATAAGCATCAAATAAGGCAAATATGTGTGTTGTAGAGATGTGTCATCGTCATTTTTATGGTGAACGAAACGAATATACTCTCCACACTTCGCCGTATGCGCGCGAATAACCCGCATAACGAACAGCGCATAGCGAAGTGTGGTGCCTGCTTTAGACTGGTCCTATGATGCGAAACATATCTCTAAATCGGCATAGTGTGGGTCACCAAGTCACCATGCTGCATTGTCTGTATTCACAATGAGGATGGTGACCCCTTACATTCTATCAGGCAGAGTAGAGACACTTTAGCATACTTAAATATATAAAAAAAACACACAAATCAATTTAACGTGTATCTAACATAAAATTAAAAGGATATCAAACCTCACATCAAAGACAATAAAACCCAAATTAAATCTCCACTTAATAACGCCTCAAATAAATGTCGGTACTTAACCCGCTCTATATCTAGTTGATTGATTATCGATATAATCGGATATAACATCGATATGGTCCCACACACACCACTTATGAACACTTCGGGCTACCACTTACGATCATCATAGAGTTTAAAAGACTTTAGAATAGGATTTTAGAAATAATGTTTTATGACTTAAGTTAATGATAGATACATGTTTAAGCTGTGGAGCCAGATTAAAAATAAAGCTAACAGGTAGGTTATGACTGGTGAATAAAATAAAATAAGTTTAATTATCTTATTGTCATAAATATACTCACTAATCGAAAATTAGGAACATTTCTTTCAAATAAACACCCGCAATGCAGTTTATCTTTTCATATATATTGATTTGACTGCCTTGTTGGTCTAGTGGTGAGCGTATGTGGTTGTTGATCAATGGGTCTCGGGCTCGATTCCCGGGTCAGACCAAATATTTGTGCAATCCACAAATGTTTGTTTCGGAGTCTGGGAGTTTTTCTGTGTATAAATACATACAATTTACAAAACAAAAAGTATGTTTATGTATTTATATCAGTTGCCTAGTACCCATAATACAACCTCTACTTAGTTTGGGACTAGATAGCGTTGTGTGTAAGATGTCCGAAAATATTTATTTATTTATTTATACACACGAAATATTTAAGTTACGAGAAATATTACGTACAAAGACGAACCTAACCCAAAACTGAGTTTTCTTTCAGCAAACCCTGAGTGAATAGAGTATAGTAGAGAAATGTGAGGGCACAGTGATGCGTACTTGCGAAGCTATAGAGACATGTTTAACAAATTTTTGTAACAATTACTTCCTCAGTTTTCGTAAGGGACATTCAGATTTAGGACTACGACAACAGACATAACAATTGATTAAACATTTATTATATACATACTTATACATATACATTTTTGATACTTTCATGATAACTATTTTACAAGAGTGGTATAGCGAACCAAAACTTTCATTCTAAGTAGTGACCTGTGTCTAGTAGGACTACGTTATTCTAATGATAATGAAAACTATTGTTGATTTTATTAACGTTTGAGAGTATACTAAGCTGCACCTCAAATACAACCTATTAAAAAAAATGAGTTTGAGTGTCATATCTAACGGTACATCGATCTATGGTACACCACTCGATGGCATTCGATTACCGTCGATCTTAAACGAACATCATCTAAATGAAATATAAAACTGGTACAACAGCTTCCTTATTTGCTTGTTGTCTGTTCGTTGTGCTGTATTCGTGTCATATTATATCTATATGTATAATAACAGTGTATTAGGATGATCTGATTATACATCAAGATTATTTCATACTAGCTTTCGGCCATAGTTCCGCCCGCGTTCATGTCGGTTATCGCGCTGCAAGAGCTGACGCGAGATCTCATGTCTATGGGAACCCCTCCCGGGCCATCCTAAACACACGACCTGATGCTGGCTGACGGGCAGGGGTCAACATCTTTCGGAGCACTAACTCGCTAAGCACAGGTCACCACATTGGACAAGAGCAGCAACTGTTACTAGCAGATTGGTCCCCCCGTGGGGTCTACCGACTAAGGCACGATAAAATTGAATACATAATCCCTACTTAATATTATAAATGCGAAAGTAACTCTTTCTGTCTGTTACGCTTTCACGCCTAAGCCACTGAACCGATTTTGATGAAATTTGGTATGAAGTAAGATCTGAACGTGGGAAAGGACATAGGCTACTTTTTATTGCGAAAATAAAGGTAGAAGGGTTTGAAAGGGGACGAAAGTTTGTGTCGAAGTTCCTTTTTATCAAACATAAAATCATGTATGATTGTTTAATCTACCCTTACTGTGTCGCGCGATATTATAAACGAAATCCACGCGGGCGAAGCCGCGGGCGGAAAGCTAGTAATAAATAAAGTAGAAGTGTCTCATTGTAATACGAAATAAACAAGTCTTTATTAAAGCATATATGTTACTGTTAGATAAGGTACTTACATAAAATATCAATTTTTAAAATTGTCTGTCTGTCTGTCTTTTTGTTCAGGCTAATCTCACAATTTGACGAGACTTTTACTGCTAAATAATTAAAGGAGCAAGTTAGGCCAAAAAAATATTGGAGATGTCTTATCAGCAATAATATAATTAATTATATGTATATCCATCTGTTCTAAACCTAAACTTGCTCCTGGATTAGGTACTGCACTCGTGATGCACAGCTGCTTAAATAAAACGCCCTTGTTCAAACATCAACACGATATCCAACTTTTCTTACAAACATTGGCCCCATATTGGCATGGCGATTTCATCATATTGGCGCCATGGTGACTTGGAATTGGTTCATTGCATATGTGTATTATTAGTTACTTTACTTTCTTTGGAGGGAAATTATTATATCATTGTTTACTATCTGAGTCCCGTGGTGTTACTCACGTTTAACAAAGCTAGCCTAAAAAAATTGGCTAAGTTACTCCTTGTATCATCAGCTTTCTACCAGTGAAAGTCTCGTCAAAATCGGACATGCCGTTCCAGAGATTCCTCGGAACATACAGACAGACAGATGGACAGACAAACAAAAAAGTTAAAACTTGCATTTTTGATGTGCCATCTATACTTTCAAATGCATTTAAAAAAAAAAATCACATCCCACCACTTCAATTTTATGTTTTGTATGTTTGTAGGTACCTATTTCTGTATGTATTATGTAGTATATAGATATTAATTGTAAGAAAATTAAACATTCATCGTTCTTAATTGTCGTTTCTGTAAACTAACTTCGATTCTCGGCGTTACTCGCGATTGACAACAATAACCGCGGTAGCACCACAGGACTCCGCTTTTTTTAAAATAAATAAACTGTACAAGAAATAAATGCTGCATGCTGTATTTATATAGCAGTTCGAAGTTTGGAAGATGGGGTCTTAACCGTTGCACCTTGGTGAGCATGTAAACCCGTTGGTCTTGCGTCTGATCTGGCCCTCGTCGTGTCTAATAGACGCCCCTTCGGGTTAATAAAATCGTGGAACAGAGAGTGCAATTTTTTTTATTTTCATATCGCACTTCAAGATTGACCCCTATGCACTTGGTGTTAAACGGTAGTAAGATCGACAAGTACAATGGTGTAGCTGTTCTTGTAACCTCACCCTGAAGGCCTGACCCTAACTGTGATTGTTGTTTTGGTGCGGTCTTCTGTAAGGCAGAGGTGTTTGACCAGTTGGGCTGCTCCAATAAGAGCGAAATAGTTCGCTATGCCCTTTTTCGTTTTATGTGCGGCTATGCCCCACTTCTCTTCTGTTACAAGTTACAAGTGTGTGCGCACTTTTGCACTATATTATCATTTGCGTTGTAGACTAGTCTCCCTTCAGATTGACTGCCGTGGCCGAAAACTGATAGGAGTACATCAGTAGGCATCAATCATATTTCCAGGTATACATGAAGTACCTAGGTCTCATCTTGGACAGTCGGTGGAGCTTCGAAGAGACCTGAGAACAAGAGGTAGCAGGAGCGCTACATCGCCTTCGATGGCAACGAACTTCTTCTGAGGGACCATCAGAAGAAGTTCGTTGCCTCTACAAGGGCGTCGTTCGATCCATGGTCCTCTATGGGGTGCCATGGTACATATTATGACTCTTCGGCTTCCCACGGAGAGTATGGTGCAAAAAGCATTCCCTTCGTTAAAAAAAGTAGTAGTTTATCATCCCTACTTAATATTATAAATGCGAAAGTAGCTCTGTCTGTCTGTTACGCTTTCACGCCTAATACACTGAACCGATTTTGATCAAATTTGGTATGAAGATAGAACTGAACTTGGGAAAGGACATAAGCTACTTTTTACCGCGATAACCGACAAACACGCGGACGGAGCCGTGGGCGAAAGCTAGTAATAGATATTGATGAGTATGTAGACAGATCAGAGAGATTTTTATTATTTTATCTAAGAACAAAGAGATAAATCATATCGAATTTCATAAAGACATCAGAATACAAAATTAAACCAAACACTTTTTGATCATTCGGAACTATAAAAAGATGTCGATCAATTAAGAACGATTACCATTCTCTTCATCATAATCGATTAGTAAACAATCGGGTGAGTGGCACTTCGCTAACAAAAGATTTCCTAATTGAATCGAACACTTTAATCGGTATGTAATAGAGGTGTGTAGATATTTATACTGTAATTGATTTAGTGGAATAGCAACTGGCTAATATATATTTTGTAAAGACAACGCCTGTGTTATTCATGTAAATGTACTTATTAATATAACTAAACTAATTTAATATGATTTGATTTGGTTTGATTTGATATACTCAAATTCCTTTCGTTCTAAATATTCTAATATTTTAAAAGATAATTAATCTCATCTTTTCTCTAATCTAACACCTGCATTATGAACATAATATATATATTCTGTGTTGGGTAAGTTTACAAACATACATGAATCGGACACAAAGTACTGGGTGTCCTTTGTGTCCGTTTAGAACAACAATTTGTGAATTACGCAGTGTTGCACCATGTTGGATTTGAGCTTTCAACACTTGACGTAGTAGAAAGTGGCATGGCAGACGCTTTAACCACTTCAATATACTCGTATGTATGTGCGGTCAATCTACAATCAGCGTTAGAGGCTTCAAACAGAGGAGATCTTTGTCACCGTTCAAAGATGACTTCTGTGAGGACATATCCTCATCATATAGACATCACTCCTGCATGTTCGTATCAGTATTTTTTCGACTTTCGTCTCGTGGTTAAATCTCGGGTCGGGCCAAAAAGTGTTGTTGGGTTTTTCTTACAGAAAATTCTAAAATTCTAAAAACAGCCAGGGGGTATAGAAGTTTGGCGGTGATCCAGGCCCATGTCTCGGAGAGCACGTTAAGTCGTTTAGTCGGCAATATTTATTGGGAAGTCAGTGCCCTCAAATATACTGTCAAATAGTTTAACCTTCGAATTTCAGTTCTCCCTAGTGTATCGGACCTCCGCCACCGCTCCGTGGAAAACCTGATATTCGGGTCAAATCGGTTGAACTAATAGCCGACCCCAAATAACCTTGGGAATAAAGGCTAGGACGAAGAAGTATCAGGCTTTTTTTGCAGCTATGAGACGTTAGCTTTGCTTTCAATTCATTTGAAAGCCTTTCTAACTTCTGGAGTCTTGTGTGTCAGGATTCATCTTGTTTTGAAGTCAGTTTATAGAATTGATTTCCAATACAATACAACCCTCATGCAAAATCATTTCGTTTTAAAAATCAGAGATGAGTTAAAATTATCTTCTAAATCACTATCACTACATATTACAAAACAAAGTCCTCTGTCGCGTCTGTCTGTCTGATCGCGATAAACTTAAAAACTACTGTACTGATTTTCATGCTGATTTCAGCAATGGATTGATTGATTCTGGTGGATGGGGACGCAAAGCCGGGGCGGGCCGTTAGTTTATTTATACACTCAAGTTCAGTTATTTGTTTACAAGTCCAAGTTAAAACCAATAATAATGATCATTAAGTTAAGATTGAATCTAATTCAATCTGGGCGCGTGGCCAGTGTGTGAAGTCCCTTAGGCGCGTGAGCGCGTGCCGCGGGCAGATTCTGCCACCGCGCGCTTAGGCGTGGCGGGCCGCAGCAGTAAACACATTTATATACGAAATTGAACGAAGTATCGCGCCTGTTTTCGTGCTATAAGGACTTGTTCAAGATGGATCTGGACACGGATACATTTATATTCGAAATTGAACAACGCCCAGCAATTTGGCGACAAAGCCGGCAGGCGCGTAGGCGCGGTAGAATCTGCTCGAACGGGCAGATCTGCTCCACCGTCGCCGCGCGCGTGATCTGCTGCCACGCGCCCACGCGCGTGAGCGCGTGGCCAGTGGGTGAAAGCCCTAAGCCAAAACTTAGGACGTTTTATTACAATACTAAAATGTGAGCAGAGCGACATCTATTTTTAGCCATATTAAAACTTTGAACAGTTTGTTGGAGACGAGTTGTACGTCCTTCATCCGATTGTAGTTATACTACTTACCGCTAGAGAGCGCTAATTTAAATATGGTAAAAGTTTTGAAGATACTTTTTGTTGCATATTAATTTTATTTATTTATATTGCCAAGTAAAAGTAAACACTATCTAAATAAATTTCACAAAACAAATTACTAGTTCCTAAAATTCTTAATTTCTATTTTTTATTACAACTACTCAACGATAGATGTCGCAGTAACACTTTAATTGAATTAAATGTGCGTTTTCGAATCCTCAATAATATTTCTTTATTAATTATTAGGTGATAGAAAACGCATAAAAACAATATATTTTTTAAGAAATATTCTGGCGTTAATCACAAAAACAAATCTCGCAAAGCTTGCACTGATACAAACCATGTGTGAAGCGAGCTGTCATGTTTGACCGGCGTTTTATGCTGTGTAACCGATACGATAATCACCCTCTGTTTTAATAACTTCGGAGATTTACCTCCGTATATGTTTATGGAGTTTTTAATTGTCTTGTAATTTATTTTAATAAGCAATTTTATTTAAGCTCATAAGTTTTCAACTTGTTTCCTGAGTCACAGAATGCGATGTCGTCCTTTGACCCTCCTCCGCTCCAGAATCAAGAGGATATTCAGACTGTAACGGCACTCACTAGGTGAAATGAGTGAATTGTGTTCCTTACACGGAGGTCACTGCGGTACCATTCCGGCACCTCTCCTACAATAAGTTCTTTTACTCTCACACAAAGAACATTCCTATTTTTCGGGACTTTACAACGTTACAAGAAATGGACACAATTAGCACACAATCAGACAACTGAGTAAGCTAGTCTCAAAAGAATTAACCTAAGCTACTCCTTGTGTCATCAGTTTTCTGCCGGTGAAATATTTTTTTGGAAATTATTTAAAGATGTTACGTAGTACCGTACATAAACTGTTCATTAGGTATTACACACAGACACTCCAATTTTATTTATATGTATAGACTACTTTTTGCCCGCGGCTCCGCCCGCGTGTATGTCGGTTGTCGTAGTAAAATGTAGCGAGTCTCCTTTCCTAAGGTTTCGTCTATATCTATGCCAAATTCATCAAAAGCGATTTAGGCGTGAAAACGTAACTGACAGACAGAGTTACTTTCGCATTTATAATATTAGTGGGGATGTATAGACTAACTTTTGCCCGCGACTCCGTTCGCATGTATCTTTGTACCAATCATCATCATCATCATCAACAGCCTTTAACAGTCTACTGCTGGACATAGGCCTCTCCTTTGAAAGGAGGTTTTGGCCTACTATACCACGCTGGCCAGACGGGTTGGTAAAGGGTTTGTTTCAAGTTTTCTTTTTCTTTTCTCTATCTTTGTACCAAATTTCATTTAAATCGGTGCAGTGGTTATTGATTTTGATGTGAACAGACGGACAGAAGTGGTTGAGTACTTAATTTTATAATACGTAGTGATACTTAACAATATTAAGTATAAATTTGCTCTTCCATCACTGCCGAGTTCATCTGACCATGAATTAAGTATAGATACAATAAGTTTACCTCAAAAGACTCATTCAACAAATTGCACAAACAAAAAAAAAACATGCTTTCAATATTAAATCGTCACCAGTTTTTGCATATGGCGCCTACTCGCCTGGGCGCCCGGGTGTTAGCAATAACTCAGGCGAATAATCCTGGGGCCCACTGACACTCGTAACAGCTACTAAAATGTCTTGGGAGGACCCCTGCGGTCGCTGTTCCAACTGACCTGACGATTTTTTGCGCGACATTTTGACCTTTTATATATTTTTTTATTATTTGAGACTTTGCATATGACACTGATTTGAAATGAAAATGAGACCAGAATAATATAGAATTGAGGGAATATGGAGTTATAAATATGAAGTTAGGTCATAGAGATAGTACCTAGGTACTATGATGGGTGCCTAAAAACAAGACAGAGATATAACGGATACGGATACCTTTTTTTTTTTTTTTTTTTTTTTTTTCAAAAACAAACATCATCTATATTAGTAAGCAAGCCAAAAAAATTAGCCTATAATGTTACTTCTAATGTCATCAGACTCATCAGTTATCTGCTAGTAAAATTCCGGTCGAAATCGGTTCAGCCGTTTCTGAGATAAGCCGAAACAAACCGACGGATAAACAGAAAGACAAAAATATTAATTGGTGTTTTTCTGTTAGCAGACCAGGTACCGTATATACTTTCATGTGCATTTGGTAAAAAGCTGTTCCTATGATATTAAATACAGATGCTTCAATTTCATTTTGAAATAGATTTATTTATACAAAGTTAAAAAGTTTATCCACTGCTGGGATGGGAGAGTCTTTGCACGCCACTCTGGTCGGTTTTGGGGCTTCTCGCATCCAGCTTCTGCCAGCTATCTTGCGCAAGTCGTCCCTAACCTGTAGGTGTCCTACACTACGTTTGAGATCAGCCAATGAAACAAGAGAATAGAGAAATGGAGTGAAAAACTAAAATGGAAAGCCTACTGCCACTTCAGTTTACTAATTAATCTCCAGCACTGAACTTAAATAGCCTGATGATGATGTAAAAATGAACATGATTTAGCTGAAGCGCTAATCTGAGGCACTATGAATTTGAGTTAAAAAAACTTTTAGTGTTGTGTTTCTTTTGAGTCGAGCTGAGCACCTTAATAATGATAAGAGGAGAACTGAAATGGATAAGATGTGACAATGAGTGCCTCGGTGGCGCAGTGATAGTGTATGCGACTGTCCTGTTTGACGTGTTTTACTGGGAGATAGTAGAATATTAAGAGTCATAAGTTCGTATCCATGGTCAGTATAAAAGTTTTATTGTAACTTGTATATCTTACCTAGAGAATTTAAGCTTTTACAAAAATGAAATTTATTTTGATACCTCCTTCAGGCAGAGCAGAGACACTGAACTTATGGTTTGTTTCCCTCTCTAAGTAGCACATTTTATCACATTAATTCTCATCAATTTGGGCTTGTAAAATATTTGTCTGAATTCCAACCAACCATGAGATATTCAGGAGTGGCATTACAGAAAAAGTTGTGCAATCCGAGGGCGGTGAGGGGCGGCATATTGACACGCCAATATAATTTATTGGCAGCTCGGCGCCGTGGCGGGTTCTCGCGTTTTTTGCGGAACCATGCGCTTGCGCAGCCGCCGATGGATGTGACCTCAACTTGTCATATCGATAACATAACCTTTCTACCGCAACCGACCTTTTTTTGAACAATTTTAAAAGGTTGTTTTTTAAGTTTTTGAACGCAGTTTTGTATAATAAAGAATTTGGTTTATGGTTGACGTCTCATTTTGTAGATAGATATTAGGTATGTTTTGTTTGGGAAAGTGTTTCATGATAAACAACAAATTTTAATGAACTTTGTCACAAAGATATCAGAAATTTGTAGATTTTTGTTGCGACGTGAGTCTCTTAGCTGTCCGGAAATTATTTCTAGAGAAAACAACAGGCCGCTATAGTGTGGGTGTGTCCATGCATTCACAATGAGGATAGTGATCACCGCTCTTGAATTCTATTCATGTTTTCCATCAGGCAAAGTAGAGTAGATAGTTTTTAGCCAAAAAGCTCCAACCATCTCTGTCTTCGGCAGTCAGCATCCATCCACTACAAAATTATATTATATATTCAGATACCTTAAATCGAAAATTTCCAAGATGTATATCGATAAATCAGTGATCGAATCCATTTACCAAAAATATCGATTACGAACTATATTTCAACATAATTCATCAATGAATCACATATAAACTTCCTATTAAATAACCATATAATTCCCGGTAATGTGTTCAGACACAAATTGCTTCATCGAATAATTTTATTATCATGTCCGTTTAGGGTTGTCAGATAGCTAAAAGACCCAGGTAATTCTCATGTTTTTTTATTTAGAAAAACAATAGAAATAATATTCTTCGTCGTGGAGGACTTTATAAACGTACATACATGAAACGGACACCTAGACTCAGAATAACTACTTACCTATCTACTCATGCTTTCCATCAGGCAGATTAGAGTCATTTTAGCAGCTGACACCTATGAAAAGTTAAGTAATTTTAGCTACATGTATTCCAGTCGAATTTTGTATTACAAGAAATTTCGATTAGGGCTATAAGCTTGAAAGGTGTGTCTTCAAGATTTATTCTGACCTCAGATTACAAAGAAAGCTATAATCTGAGATTCTGACATTATCTTTACAAATAAATAAAATTTGAGTGTCTGTTTGTACTATTAAAATAACCGCGTTTTACTAAATGCATAATTATGTATATGTATACACGGTACATATACCAAAATATTTTTTTTAACAATTTTTGTCTGTCTGTTTGTTCCGAGTAATCTCTGGAACGGCTTTAGAAATAATATTTATTGTCAAGTTAAAAAAAAATGTAGTTCACGGACCAACAACAGATACCAACAAGACAATAGAGTACAAAACTTTTTTTTGGAGAAATACAATAAATGTGTATACAACAAACAAGAGCATTAAAATGTCATTTATTATAACTTACAAAATACGTGAAAACTATACGTGTACACAAATTCATCAAAAGATTAGAACGGCATAAACTCACGTTACATTTTAAACCACCTCGCCGTCCGTTTCAAATGAAAAGAACCTTCAGAATTAAATTAACAGTACCCCATTACAGTACAACATTGTTAAATAAGTGGTAACCTTCCCTATAATATTATAAATGTGAAAATAAGTTTGTTTGTTCCGTTTTCAAGCGAAAACTACTCAACCGATCATCATGAAACTTTGTACACATATTCTTGGAGGTATTAGAAGTAACATAGGATACTTTTTATGAAAAAAGAAAAGTAAACCTTAAATGAACCTTAATAACCTTAGGTAAGGATATAGGCTACTTTTTACCGAGATAACAGACACATACGAGGCCGAAGCCGGAGCCGAGTCAAAAGCTATTAATATATAAATTATTTAAAGCTTTAAACATACCTACTTATAATATTGAGTAATTTCATAACATCATACCGTTTCTGGTCTTTTTGACAACCCTATATAGTATCTTAACATCTTCCCTTGTTACATATTCATAGACGGTCGTACACACATTTTCTTTATTTAACGGAAGCTTTTACAGTTGTCCGTGGATTGTTAAAAGACCTTCCGTTGTAGCACCAATGATAATGGTCTACTTGGCGCACTATGGCACCACATGTGAAGTCGATTTAACTCAACATCAGCTTCTCCAATAGTTCAAGCATGGTGTCAACCTTCTTCTTCCTGGCCTTTAGTGCCAAGATTATTTGGGGTTGGCTACTAGTTCAAACCGGTTTTACCTGAATATCAGTTAACAATTAACTAGTGGTTGCCAATGTACATAGCCTTTGCCATTTTTTTTTTATATTTAAGCCTACAAAAGTGACCAGTTAAAGAAATAAATTGGCCAAGTGCGTCATAGGCCACGCATAGGAATGGATTCCGTTAGGAATAGGGTTCCGTAGTCACCTATGATTATAGATAATTATGTTTTTAAAATCGTCTCCAATAGAAAATTGTTATGTATTTGTACGAAGTTTCCCTAGTAAGCGTATTTTACAAGTTAAGCTTCTATGATTTCTGAACTTACAAAGTTATTTAAGACGTTACAGTTTACCTTTGAAGTAACATGGACTACCATCATGAATTTTTCAGTTTTTCGGAGATCGCCGCTTTTAGAGTTGGAGACGCGAAAAAAATCCCTTTAAAGTTGAATAGCTTGCAAGTGAATACATAAATCAAAATATCAAGTTAGGAAAAATCCTAAATATTTTAAAAGACCTATCTGATGATATCCTAAACGGTGAGTTAGACACGAGGAAAAAAATCATCCCCACTTTACGTGTAGGGGTGGTAAAAGAAATAATATTCATTTCTGTGATATTACCTATATCAGCAGTATGTCGACATGATGCACATCACTGCAAAGTTTTATCTTTCTAGCACTAACCATTTGGGAGGTATGTCGCGGACGGACAGACGGACGGACATGACGAAACAATAAGAGTTCCGTGTCATGTTCTACGGAACCCGAAAAATACTCAAATAGGTATGATACTTTACGAAGAAATCTAAAACATAGAGTCATTTATTTATAGCAAACAGCCATTTGTAATTTAGTAATCTGTACATTTACAGAAATAAATAAAATGGGAGTGTCTGTTTGTAATATTAAAATAATCGCTTTTTACTAAATGCATCATCTTCCGAGCCTTTATTCCATTGAGGTAAAGCACGGTAGTACATATAACTCAATGCTTTATTCCCAAGTTTATTTGGGTTCGGCTACTAGTTCAACCGGTTTTACCTTCATTTCCGATTCCTTTCGATCCAAGAGGAGGGGTAACCTCAAATCCCAAAAGCCCACAAAACCCCCCAAAAAATCATGAAGCACAAAGCAGAAACAAATCCCCAGGTGGGTCCCGGCCAGGCCGGGGAATCCCACACCTATAAGGTCAGTCCCCATCGTAATCTGGGGGGGGACACCTTTTTGCTCCCAACGTCATCGACGTCATCCGCGCTCAGAGCGCGACCGGCAGCTGACATACTAGCGCCCACGACACCGGCTGCGACAAACGCGCCCACAGACACAAAACCGGCTGCAACACATGCGCCTATCGACATACAACCGGCTGCAACACATGCGCCAAAAAACACCGACCCGGCTGCGACACACGCGCCACAAGAACCCGGACAAAAACCAGGTACGTCTTCCGCGAGTGTCTGGCAACAGAGCCTCGTACGGAAGAGTGCCAAAGACACTAACGTGACTAAGGGTAAGGAAGCCGGCCCAGGTGGTTCCAACCCTGCACCTGGTGGCAAAGTACGCAAGCGTGGAAAAGCCACCAAACGCAGCATAGTAGGCGACCCGACGAGCAATATCCGCGAAGGCGTAAGCCAGCGCGATGCTCGAAGGGCCGCTGAAACAGGAGTATGCGACCAGTCGCAAGTCCGCGAAGGGGCAACCCAGCGCGAAAAGCGACCGGACGCAGAATCGCTCGCGCGAGGGGAAGTACGCGAAGGGGAAACCCAGCGCGAAAAACCCTTGCAAAAGCAGGAACTACCCAGTGGTGGCAACCCACCCAGACGGAAAAGGGGAAAGCGGTCTGGGGCCGCGTACAAGGCGTCTCTGGCCACAACATCAAGGCCAGACACCTCTGATCCGCAACCGGGCCCTAGCGGCATGGGAGCGGTAAAGAGGGTGCGCCCGGATGAGACGGCTTCTCCGAGCACTCTCCAGGGCGACGCCAAACGTGTGAGGACCCAACCGCCTCAAGGGGGGCAAAGAACCTATGCGCTGGCCACAAAGGACATTCCTGCGCGGCTTGCCGTAGCTATCTGCCTCTCCCCCCCAACCCGAGACATGACAACCGACGAGGCTGAATACATCAGGACAGCGCTCGAAGACCTAGTCATGGACACTGATCCCGGTGCGCCCCTCCCGGCCTTCCGTGGCTACCCACGGGTAGCGGATGGCACGGTGCAGATATGGTGCGAGGATGACGGTGCCTTGGCCTGGTTGACTGAGAACGTCCTGAGGATTCGGCTTCCTAACACTGACTTAACACTGACAGTCATGCGGCAAGCTGACATACCGACCCGTGTTAGAGCGGCGCTTTTCGTACCGAGGTATCAGGGGGATATAGCGCGGCTCCAGAGTGTTCTGACCCGTCAGAACACTTGGTACGACATCGGTCGGTGGTCGCTTTACAGAGCGACATCCATCGGTGGTGAAAACCCGGGGACATACCTGACCCTGGGGATCCCACCGGAGGATGCAGAGAGGGTCTTGGCGCGGGAGCGTCGAGTATCGTACCTACTTGGTTCGATATACGTCCGTTTCTACCCCAAGAGCCTTTCCTCTGTAGCCCAGACCACGACACAGACGACGACACAGACGACGACACCGACAACGACACAGACTGACAACAACGACGACATGACCCGACTGGAGGAGGAAATGGCGAAAGCGGCGATGGAGGATGCCGAGACGGACACCCTGACACCCATGTCGCCGGGGTGGACGGACCGGCTTCTCTCGTCCTCGCCGAGCGATGGCAGGCGCGAGATTGGAGTGGAGGACGGATCCGATGGATCGGACCAGGACTGACTCCTCTCCCGTGCCGCCATCGCCCAAACCCAGCCCCCTCGAAGTCATACAAGCGAATCTCCAGCACAGCCAGACTGCCACGGCCAACTTGCGCAGGGCGCTGGAGACACATCCCCGAACCATCGCACTGATCCAAGAGCCATGGATCAGGAACAACAGAGTATGCGGCCTCAGTAACATCGGAGGTAAGCTAATTCTAAACACACACAGTACAGATAAACCAAGAACCTGTGCATACATACCAAATGACATCCCGACCACAACACTCACGCAATTCTGCTCCAGGGACCTGACGGCTGTCAGGCTTCTGAATGCTGAGAAAAACCCTGACATGGTACTGGCATCAGTGTACATGCCAGGCGACAACGAAAACTGCCCACCGAAAGAGATGGTCGACCTTGTGGATTACTGCGAGGGCGCCAAGCTGGATCTCATTATCTGCACTGATTCAAACGCCCATCACCAGCTCTGGGGATGCGACACTTCAAACACCAGAGGAGAGGTATTGTCCACTTACTTATTTTCAACTAATCTTAATATAGTAAACCGGGGCTCAGAGCCCACCTGGGTCACAGCCCGGGGACAATCCATCATTGACCTAACGCTAGGAACAGATAACGCTACAAATCGTATATCAAACTGGCGTGTATCCAACGAACTCTCCTGCTCAGATCACAGGAGAATTCGTTTTACAATAACAGTAAACACAATAGAGCCAACCCCGAAAAGAAATCCGCGTCGGACAGATATACCTGGCTACAAGCGTCTTCTCGCTTCATTAATAGCTAGTAATCTACAACGCACATCAATCACAGACACCACACAGATAGAGCATACAGTGACTAAGCTGACACTTTACATCAAAGAGGCATATCACGAATGCTGCAAACTAAGAGTTCCGTACACCAAGTGTAAAACCAACCGATGGTGGAACGCTGAACTCGAAAAACTCAGAAATACACTACGTAAACAATTCAATCGAGCCAAAAACTCGAGACATCCGGATGATTGGGAACTCTACAAGGAAACCCAATATACCTTCAAAAAACAAATCAGACACGCCAGGAGACTAGCCTGGAGGAAGTTCTGCGAATCCATCGAATCAAACAACGAAGCTGCCCGAGTGAGGAAAATCCTATCCAGCGACCAAGATCGCAACCTCGGTGCGCTAAAAAAGCCTGACAACACATTTACACAAACAAACCACGAAATCTGTAAGGTCCTTCTTGAAACACACTTCCCAGACTGTAGCCTCTCAGAGGAAAAGATCTGGAAGGAAGAAACCGGAACGGAACCAACTGACAGCGACTGGACTGTAGCCCGCGAAATAGTGACAGAGGACAGGATTTCGTGGGCTATTAAGTCCTTTCAACCATATAAATCCGCAGGCCTGGATGGCATTCTACCGGCCCTTTTGCAATGGGGTATCGAATCCCTAAAACCATGGCTAGTGGAGGTCTACAGAGCCTGCATTGCACATGGATACATCCCTCTCGCTTGGCGGGAGGTGAAGGTTATCTTCATCCCAAAACCGGGAAAAACCGACTACACACAACCAAAAGCTTATAGACCTATAAGCCTAACATCATTCTTATTGAAGACCCTAGAAAGACTATGCGACAGATACATCAGAGATGGACCTCTACGCATGGTACCGCTACACAAACAACAGCATGCATACTCAATAGGGAAATCAACAGAATCCGCTTTGCATAGTGTGATTTCCAAGATTGAATGCGCTATAGACCACAAAGGTTCAGCACTGGCCGCCTTCATAGACATAGAAGGCGCCTTTGATAAAACAATGTTCCACAGCATCGACATAGCCCTTAAAAGGCATAGTGTGGCCCCTACCTTGTGCAGTTGGATAACCAACATGCTCAGGCAAAGGGCCATACAAGTCACGGTGAATGACACCACGAGAGCCATTGTAGCGAAGGGATGCCCACAAGGAGGTGTCCTCTCGCCCTTATTGTGGAACCTCGTCGTGAACAGCCTCCTAAGTGGTTTAAACGACAAAGGCTACTTCACCGTAGGATATGCCGATGACATAACAGTAATAATAAATGGCACTCACGAAAACACACTGTGTAACCTCATGCGTCAATCCTTGAAAATTGTAGAGGACTGGTGCAAAGAGCATAAACTCACAGTCAACCCCACAAAAACAGAATTAGTCCTCTTTACCAAAAAAAGGAAGCTGGCAAAATTGCAACTGCCACGATTTTACGGATCTACCCTAAACCTGACATCAGAGACCAAATACTTGGGCGTCTATTTGGACAAACAACTGAATTGGGCGAAACATACTGAATATATTACCACAAAAGCCAGTATATCACTGTGGCAATGCAAACAACTGCTTGGCAGAAATTGGGGCATCAGTCCCAAGGCCACTTACTGGCTATACACCACAGTTATTCGACCAACTATAACATATGGCTCCCTAGTCTGGTGGCCCAGGACAGACTTGGTTACTTGCCAAAAAACCCTAGAAAAACTACAGCGATACGCCTGCGTGGCTATCACTAGTAGCATGAGAACCACACCAACAGCCGCACTGCAAACTATGCTGGGGCTGCCACCCTTACACTTAGTTGTTAAAGAGGAGGCAGCACTAGCAGCGTTTAGACTTCATAATGCCGGCACACTGGGAAATGACTCCAGAATCAAACACACACGCATAAGAGAACGAGCGATCACACATCAACCAATGTTGACATCACCCAACGATAGGATGCTGAAGAAATTTAATTTTCAGAAGCACTATAATATACATCTAGATGAAGAACCACACGACAAATCAGATACAAATGAACTCAGAATATACACCGATGGCTCCAAAACCAACTCAGGAACCGGAGCAGGTGTATTCTCAGACGAACTCAACATCAAGGTATCGAGGCCGCTAGGCAGATTCAACACTGTATTCCAAGCGGAATGCGTGGGTATTATCCTGGCGGCCCACGCTATAGAGACAAGGAAAATTACGGACTCACACATCCGTATAGTCTCTGATAGTGCATCGGTACTTAAATCCCTCAATAAAACCCATGTCACTTCGAAACTCATAATGGATTGTCACAACGCGTTAGAACGCGTTGCGACCTCCGGCAGGAATTCAGTGACAATACAATGGATAAAAGGACACAGCGGATCCCTAGGTAACGATGCGGCTGATGAGCTGGCTAGGAGGGGATCGGGCGCGGCGGTTTTCGGACCCGAACCCATCGTGCCCGTCCCATTCGGCCAGCTCCGTGGCTGGCTGCAAGAATTAACCCGCACACAAGTACAACACCACTGGCTATCTGTCCCAGGCTGCAGACAATCAAAGGAAGCCATGCCACTTCCTAATGATAAACTAACCAAACGCTTACTGCGTTTGGACAGGGACAGTCTGCGGCTGGTGGCAGGAACTATCACCGGACACTGCTCACTAAACAAACACTTTCACTCCATAGGCATAACTGACAGTCCCCTATGCAGGGCATGCTTAGGGGCAGAGGAAACGGTGTCACATGTACTCATTGAGTGCACAGGTGTCACCGAAACACGCAAAAACACCCTTGGATCTCCCAAATCTGTTGCAGAATGTCTGAACAGGCTTGGAGACCTTATCCGCTTCTGGAGGGAGGTGGGCTGGCTGGAGTGATGGCCGCCCTCACGTACAATGGTCCACTTAAAGGACTAAGTGCGGAAACCACCCACATAACATAGAACATAGAACATAGAACCTTCATTTCCGTTTTTCAACCCTACCCCTAAGGGACAACCCTAAGGGAGAACTGAAATTCAAAGATTGAACTACCAAATGCATATGTATGTATACACGGTACATATGCCAAAATAATTTTTTTTACAATTTTTGTCTGTCTGTCTGACTATTTGTTCCGGGTAATCTCTGGAAAGGCTGAACCGACTTCGACGGGACTTTCACTGGCAGATACCTGGTGATATAAGAAGTAACTTACGCTACTTTTTTACAACAACAAACGGGTAACACCGCGGGGCTCAACTAGTATGAAATATAGAGAAATAAAACGCTAATGAAAACATTTACAAGAAAGTATTTCAGAAATCTAGATCTAGGACTGAATTCTCCGTACAACGTTGTATTGTAAGAATGTATTAGTAGATACATATTATATTGGTGGAGCCACATCATCGGGCGGCAATTAATTGTATGAAGTCGAATGGGAACATTAAACTGTGCACATGTACCGGTCTCTGATAACGCTGAGAAAGATCATAGTGTACACTGCGGGCCGAGAAAAGTATACCCACGTCACTTTATTTGATCTTATAAAAATATTTCGGACATCACACAACACCATCTAATCCCAAACTAAGCAGAGCTTGTATTATGGGAACTAGACAACTGATATAAATACATAAACATACTTTTTTTTTTGTAAATACATACATATTATACATTGAAAATAACTAGACTGCAAAACAAATATTTGCGGATCACACAAACATTTGGTGCGACCCGGGAATTGAACCCGAGACCTCCTGATCAGCAGCCGCATACGCTAACCACCAACAAGGCAGTGAAATTTACAGTTTTATATTATTTTATGGTATAGATAATGGACACACAAGCAGATAGATCGGCTTATATTAAGTAACTTCAGTCACCCATGGACATTTATAGCTCAATTGAAATCTGGCCGTTCTTTTGACAGCAATTCCTAATTAACTTAAGGAGAATTTCATAACTGGATATTTGAAACTAAAACAGCGTTAAAAAATAAGGGAAGGCAGATCACTATGTGCAGGCTAACCTTGGTACTATGTCATATTTTGTTTAGTTTCAAATTCTCTGCCATGCATCCCGTTTATTTATTGATTCTGATGTTAAATATTAACATGTCGGGCATCAGACACAACTCTATTTAGCTTCACACTAAGCAGAGCTTGTACGAGTACAATGATAGCTGAATAGATACTTATATACTTTTGGTTGTAAATACATATTTTACATAGAAAACACCTAAAGTCCGAAACAAAAATTTGCAGTTCATTTAAACATTTATTCCGATCCGGGAATTGAACGCCGGCAGTCGCACACGCCACCATTGTGTTAAATAAGGCTCACTTATCCAATGAATGAATGAAGATCGCGGTGAGTAATGTGTGAGTGTGTGAGTGAAGTAGGTTAATTGTAAATATTTCGCATGGATGAGTCTGTTTCGCGGCTCGAAGTGTAATGCTGGTTGGAACAGGAGTCCGGCGTCCAAATAAAAGCTAACGAGTAGCGCGCAGTGCACGGGGGCTTAGTAATGGTGTACACGCGCACGACAATATGACTCATGGACCTGAACATTCCTTTTATCTTAGTATTTTACTAAAAATAGGTTAAAAAAGTCGGTTCTGGAAATTCGATAGAAGTTCAGGCACTATAATTTTATTCGTTTTTCGTTTCAGGTAGTTAGTATTCCTTCAAAATTATTTTTTTTTTTTATTTAACTAGCTGCGTCCCGCTTTTTTACCCGTCGTTATTGTTGTGAATTGCGAGAGAAATTAGCCTAAGTTACTCCTTATGTCATCAGTTTTATGCCAGTGAAAGTTCAATCAAAATTGGTAAAGCCGTTCCAGAGATTAGCTGGAACAAATAGACAGAGAGATTAAAAAAAAAAAGATGTTAGTACCGTATTTACTTTGATATGTATTTAGTAAAAAACTGTTCATGTGATATTACATACAGACACTCCAATTTTATTCACTTGAATGTATAGATGAAGTTTAAAACATACACGGATAGACACACTTAATGTATTTATACATGAAGGGATAAGCAGACACGAATGGAATGCCTTCATTTTTCTGACTATAATTTTAGTCACATTTACATCGCGGGGTTACATTTACATTACAGTATATGGATCACGATCCAAGGATCCACATATAATTCCAATTTTCATGTTTTGAGGAGTAGTTTGGTATCATAAATAGTTTCTAAACATATACATACATATTGTCAAATAATACCTACTGCAAATAGAAACATCTCAATAGATTTTCTCAATGTCAATAGATTGTGATTTCAAATTAACAGCTATTAACGTAACTTACAGCAACAAAGATTTTTTTTTAATTTTTGTAGGTCTATCTGTTCGTCTGTCTGTCTAACTAGCTGCATGTATATGTGTCGGCTAGATCGATTTTGACGGGACTTTCACTAGCAGATTACTGATGATGTGAAGAGTAACCAAAACTAATTTAGACTAACTTCATACCGTGGTATTACCCGAGGGTTACATCGTGGAGCTCAGCTACTTCTAAATAAGCAAGTAAATAACGTGTGTTCGTGTGAAGTTAAATAACGAAAAAACACGCCAATTACGAAAGCACTAAAACTAAAAGTCACCAAGAAAATATGAAAAAAAAAACAAATCTTATTTCGACTCTATAACAACAATGTCCTGTGGGTGTACAATGCCATGGCATCGGTCTATCGGGCCAGATCACCTTCCACCCAGCGATAACCTTAAAAGCACCACAATATTAATACATCAAACACCCACGTGCTTCTACAACATACGCAAGAACATCACGCACACATACACACATATCCACGTACCGAGTTCGTAACAGAACTGATTTGTATAATTTGATCTATACGTCACATATTCACGCCTGTATTACATAGGGGTTGACATGGATAAGTATAGGAGACATGTGTAAGTGACCACAATACTTAGATTCTACTAATGCTTTCCATCAGGAACGGTAGAGTCACTTTAGTGGCTTCACATAAAAAAAGCTTTCAGTAATTTTCAAACTTTAGCTTCATTCTGTATACCTCAGTTTGCCTTCATGGTTGAGTAGGTCCGATGCAAGTCTCTCCGTGTGATATTCAGGTTAAACCGGTTGAACCAGTAACGGATCTCAAAATAGAGAGTACCTCAAATTTAGAGGTAGTAGAGCCACGCTGATTTTAGAACGAATAGGCCGGCTCGCAGGGGCAATACTTCTCCTAGCTCCTTGCGTCGTTTTCCTCAATTCTGAGGGTCGTGACCCCTACTTATTAGAGTTCTGCGAATGGCGGTTCAAGTAAATACTACCCTCACAAAAGACCAACCTAAACTGACAGACATTTGTACTGTCGTCTTTCGTTGGTGAATGCGAGACCGGAGGGCCAATCATCCTGCATCATTCTCCCAGCTGCCATGGTGTGGGTCACCATGCTCACTTCAGAATGAGGTCGGTGGCCTCTACTCCTGGATTCCACTCATACTTTCCATCAGGCAGAGAAGACTCACACAACTTGGAAATTTATAAAAATAAAGGCTAGGAAGCTACCTTTATAGCTTTAGTAATTTAAATAATATTGTAAAGAAAACATTTTTCTTTAGACCAACTAGTACTTCCATGCAGTTTTCACTGTGGTTTTGAATACAAATCACCGTAACTTGTACATTTGAAAGCAAAACAGGTCATCAGTAATATTCTAATAATACATTGTGTTGTCTATTTCTATATTAGTTTGGCTACAACTGGCAGCTTTTAGCCCCAGTAAATCAAACTGGAAACAGATTTTCTTATCAAAGTTATGCACTGAAACGAAACATGTTGTTTGTCCGTTTGTTACAACAGTCAAACTTAAAGTGTATAGTTGAAAATGTTAAACAAGAAATAGTTTAAAAAACTGCAATCTGACTTTGACAAAGCTTTTAATAAAAAAAATAGTTTTAAAAACCTAAACAAACACGCTTTTAAACTAAAAAGTAGAAAATAATTTTAATGTAAAAAGCGTGGGGCGAGCGACTTTATAACAGTTTGCACGGTAAAGGACGGACGGACATGACGAAACCCTAAGGATTCGAGTCATGGACTACGCAATCCTAAAAAATAAGAGAACTGAAACAAACTCTTAAGCAGGCACCACACTTCGTTATTCGCTATTCGTTATGTGTCTACGCCGTATTCGCCCGAATATTTGTTATGCGCGCAAACAACAAACACGCCACCACACTTCGTACTGGTATAATCACATAAGGCAAATATGTGTGTTGTAGAGATGTGTCATTGTCATTTTTATGGTGAACAAAACGAAACCATACGAACGAACGAAACATATTCTTTTAATTTCCTTTTTATTTTATTAAATTCACAGAAACAATACTTAAATGAAGTCTAATTATTTTGATCATTTAATAAACTAATTTAATCGTTTAATCGATTTATTCTATTTCAAAAACTGTTTTATAGTCTATGGTTGTTAGTTATGCACAGGGCATTGTCATTTTTAATGGTCAATGAACGAACGAAACATATTATTTTAATTTCCTTTTTATTTTATTAAATTGACAGAAACAATACTTAAATGAAGCCAAATTATTTTGATCATATGATAGGTTATTTTAATCGTTTAATTGATTTATCTATTTCAAAAACTGTTTTATAGTCTATGGTTGTTAGTTATGCACAGGGCACTTCACTACCCGTCCGAAGTGTGGGCAGTCGATGCGTGTATTCGCCTTATTCGTGTCCTTTGAAGTGTGTCAAAAAACCGACAAGTGACGTATATGCGATTCGCTATTCGATGCGTACGAATAAAGCGAATATTGGCGAATATACTCTCCACACTTCGCCGTATGCGCGCGAATAACCCGCATAACGAATAGCGAATAGCGAAGTGTGGTGCCTGCTTTAAGCAGGCACCACACGTCGTTATGCGCTATTCGTTATGTGTCTGCGCCGTATTCGCCCAAATATTAGTTATTCGCGCAAACAACAAACATGCCATCCACACTTCGAACTGGTAAGCCAAATAAGGCAAATATGTTTGTTGTAGAGATGTGTCATTGTCATTTTGGTGAACGAAACGAATATACTCTCCACACTCCGCCGTATGCGCGCGAATAATCCGCATAACGAATAGCGCATAGCGAAGTGTGGTGCCTGCTTCAGATTGGTTGTTGTATGTTTCCTGACTTCTACACAGTTATTATTTCTACTAAGTGTATTCAATTATTTTGAAGAATACCTGTACTGAATTGTCAAATAAATAAATTGCCTTCAAATACAAAGCTTATCTATACATATATATAAAATTGAAATGTCTGTTTTTAACTGAACTGGATTTTACTGCATTACTTAATAGAGTGTGTACGGCACTGACATCAGAAAAGCAATTTCCAAACATCGACTGCCTACTTGGTATAGTGATTAGCATATGCGGCTGCTGATCAAGAGATCTCGGGTTCGATTCCCGGGTTGGACTAAATATTTGTGTGATCCACAAATATTTGTTTCGGAGTCTGGGTGTTTTCTATGCGTAATATGTATGTATCTACGAAAAAAAGTATGTTTATGTATTTATATCACTTAATTAGTATCCATAATACGAGACCTGCTTAGTTTGGGACTAGATGACGGTGTGTGTAAGATGTCCGAAATATTTATTATTATAATTTCTAAAATTGTTGTCTGTCTGAATCTCTGAAGAGGCAGTCCAATTTTGACAGGATTTTCACTGTCAGAAAACTGATGCCTTAAGGAGTAACTTAGGCTAAGTTTTTAGATAAGTTTCGCTTAGGACTCAGCTACTGCTAGTATTATATAAGTACTTATTTTTAACTTAATAGTTTCTTACAATTTTTTAGGGCTGTTCTAACAGTATTATATACTTCTTTTAGACTAATCTCGCACGCTTAGCCCATAAAAGCTTTTAGTGAACAGGTGTTGGTGCAATATTCCCATAGCTACAGGTCCCAGAAGTAAGCCCAGCCGTGGACGACACGTGTTACAATCAATATCTTATCCTCTTGGCGCCGGCGCCTGCGAGCGACGGGGATGAGGATGTGCAGACGGGCGTTTTGTAACAGCGTTTTTATACAGACAAAAGATATTCATTTGGAAATCTTAACTATATCTATACTAATCAAAGGGTGTCTGTTTGTTTTTTCAAATTATCAACATAAACTTAAAAGTATATACAGTACTAATATTTATAGATCATTTTTTTAATTTTTTGTATATCTGTCTGTCTGTTTGTCAGTCTATCTGTTTGTACCGGATAATCAGTGGAACAGATAGACTGATTTTGAAAGGACTTACACTGGCAGACAGCTTAGGCTACTTTTTTTTTATTAGCTTAGCCCCACGCAGTTTTTGTGAGCGAACTTCAAGAGCAGTAGATAAAACAGAGGGGCTCAGCTAGTAAATTACAGTAACATACTCAGATTTTGTTCAAGAGATATACATTCTTTGTGCTTTTATTTATATTTTAATCTAGATATTTGTCTAGTTATGTTATTTTTGTCTGCATAGTCATGAAAATAAAATCAGTAAAAAAGGTTTATTATTCATAGGCTATGGTTTATAAGTTTATTTGCCTCCACCCATTTGAAAAAAGTATGTTTTCATTAAGATTTTTTATAATAAAAATAGAAAAAAAAATACTTTATTCTACACTAGTTAATATAGTGTACAGGATCATATCAATATCATGAGAATGTATAATTGGCGGTTTTATCGCTAAAAAGCAAAATGAAAAACAAAATTCCTGAGTATTCTTCAGCTAACTGAAACTGATGATTTTAATTCAGTGCTGAACTAAGGTCTAACTAACTGTCCGCATCTTTTCACTGTCAGTTATTATTAAAATAATTTATAGATACAAATATTTGAACTTATAATGACAAACACTTATACACAGCTTACAACAAACATATACACAGATTTAACTTAGTCCAAAGTCATAATTTTTCTCACAATCTCGCACCACTCAACAAGAGACTATTAGAGAATGCCTGTAGCACTAACTCCGCCATTGTACTTTTAGTGCATAAGGTTATTAAATAAAATTAATGATTTTTATAATAATTGCTTACTATAATTCCAAAAACTTCTTTGAATATCAACCAACCAACCAGTATTTTTTAGATAATTATCAGTCACGATTTATGTATTAATTACTTTCTACCGTTCGGACCGCTGCGTTTCGCCCGCTCGCCTACCCAAACCAACCCTCATTCGCCGCGGTGTGGTAGCAATTCAGATAAAACGATCTCTCTACAAATTGAACCAAAAAAATATTGAAACGTTCAGCCGATACACTCTCTGTTTTATGTTTCTTTTTTCATATACATTTATGTAAACTTTTATGAGCTGACTTTTTATTATGATAGATGTACTTAATGCGTTTTAAACATGCGGTTAACTTCTTTTAATTTATTTTTATATCCTAATATCTTAAGGGGTGTGAGGTATTTTATGGGGCATTTGATGTTAATGTGAAATTAATAAGATTTTATGTATCTACGAGTTTAATTTTAAATATGATTGAATAATAAGCTAAAACATGTTGTGTATTCATGTTTATATAGATATTTATATATTTGAGTACAATGTATAGTATAAACATTGTAAAAAAAAAAACTTCAGGTAAAACCGGTTGAACTAGTAGCCGACCCCAAATAAACTTGGGAATAATGGCTAGGAGGATGTATATTATATACCTAATCATGATTAAAAACAAAGTACATATTTGTAAATTGCACAAGTTTTGCACTAGGGCTACGTTTAGGTAAGGTAAGTCTAGGTAAGTGTTTAAAAAAAACGTCGCCTTTTTAATTTTAAAATTTAATAAAAATAATCAGGTATTGTAGACAATTTTATGTACAAAACAGTTCTTACAGTATAAGTAATACTTTGGCATATCATTTCAAAAGTCTCATTGCACAAGCATGCACAGTATTCTAAAACTATTCAATAACAAAATTAAAACTAATACATAATACTCTTTGGCAATCAGTCTAAAAAGGCGTGAATTCAAATCTTGAATCAACAAACAAAATTTAATGGGAAATACTTTTTAATTTCAGGTTCATCATACATGTCCTTTCGGTCGCCTAAAACTACAGTGTCAGTCGTGTACATGTTCTGAATATCTGGTGCAGAGCCTACTTGAGCGGGGTACTTTTCTGTTTGGTTGTCAAACGTCAAACTATCATCAAAATATATTGTTGAACTTAAATTCTCGTTACTAAAAGACTTGGTGTCACACCTAGTATCTCTATAGGCTTCGTAGCTGGATGCTGGGATTTGTACTTCCTTATTTTCTGGTCTAAACAGCTTCTTACCACTTAAAGTTTTGCTAGGTTTGGCGTCCGTCGAGGTGGAGACTTCGGGGGACTTTATTCGTTTACTTTTATAACGTCTATTTTGGAACCAGATTTTCACCTGCGTCGGTGACAGGTTAAGTGTCACTGCTAGCTGTTCCCGTTCCGGGGCTGTCAGGTACCTTTGATTTCTAAATCGGACTTCTAAAGCGTGGACTTGCGTTTGAGAGAATAATATCCGAGGTTTTCTTTTCGCACTTTTGTCTTTTCTTTCTTTTTCACACGTAGGGGTTTCTGTGGACAAGAGAAAGAGTGATACTGTTATAGTTAGGAGAACTCCGTTAAAAAAATTAAAAGAAAAATTCATACATTGAAATAAATTAAATAGCCTTACGAAGATGTCATTTCAATACCATTATTCAATACCATTATGTAATTGTAAATCTTTGACTAATTTTCTCTATATTTAAAATTATAAATAAGTAAGTAAGTAAGTATTTAAATTGATTTATTTATCTTGAAATAGAAGTAATACGTTTAAACGAAAAAACACAAATATAATAGAATTTTATGTTCCTTACTTGTATTTTTCCTACACAAGTCAGTTCCTTTTACGATATGTTCCTCTGAAAACTGTACACATAAGTTTTTCTCACTCTCCACTCTTTCAGAAGAAGTCGGCACTGCTTCTCTTTCAACATGATTAAGATACAATGAAGTAGACTCATTCTTCAAAGGATTTTCTGGCGAAACATGCAGAGTGGTCCCATCACCATACTGGTCATAACTTTGGTGATGAATATTATGACCGTACGGATTGTAATTGTAGTAATCATCGACTTTGTGATGATCATGGTATTCTTGAGTCCAGTACGGGTCGAAATTAGGTACGGGTACATTTGGGTACACTTGGTTGAAATACTCAGCAGGGCAGTATCCTTGGTTCTGGTACACTGGTTCATGGTCGTACGGTCTTCGGTCTCTTTCGTTATATTTCCAGACATCATTTCTATCGTAGTTGTAGTTCGTTTGGTTGATATTCAATATATCTTTTACTAGAAATGGCGTTGTCAAATTATGGTTCGTTTCTTCGATTTTCACTTTGTAATTTCTCTCGTCATAGAAATCTTTTTCCGCTTTCTCTTTGTCTAAATAAGTAACATCAACGTATTGATAGAAATCGTTTTTGCATTCGTTATAATTAAGCTTTAAATTGTTGTTGTTAAAAGATGTCGAGACTTCATTGTGTTGTTCGTAAGCGTCCATTTTGAATATATTCACTTCATTAATCTTCGTTTTACTAATTGTTTTTGGCCACTAATTAAGCTGTTGTTTAAAAGGCAAGCGATGGAAGACTGATTGTGTATAGATTGGTGGCCGAGGCCAATCGACGATGCGTGGTGTATTATGGGCGGGGTTAAGGGTGTTCTCGCCATCTCCTTTTGTCTAGGGCAGTGTTTGTATATATCTGTCCTTGTCGTGAGGTCGGAGTGTTTACTATGAGTGTAAATAAAGAGGATGATTTCATTTCATTTGGGTGTTGAGATGCCCTCTCGATCTGGCTAATGACTTAATTAAGTTTGGTTTTTATAAAAAGTGCGAAGTGTAATCTTACTTATTAGTAATTATTTATGTATTTAAGAGAAATTCGTTATCCATATACCTACCTACCTAAAATAAATATACGTATTCAAATCTACTTAAAAGCTAAAACAACTTGTGTTAAAAAACCTAATCAGTAATGTAACCCTTTTATCTTGAAGGTATCGTTGCTCACGTGAAGTTGTATGTCGGAATCGAACCGACTACTGTGTGATTGCGAGTCTTAATAGGTCCATTTATATTTGACTCAGTTCACTGAACTCTAATATCCCGCATATTAGAGTTCAATTAGTTCAAGTACTTCCCGCAAATTGCATATTTGGTATTATTTTTTAATATTAAGGTAAAACCATACGTAATACGTAAAAAAATTTTTACCGCGTAAACCCGTGAACCAATCTTTATATAAAAAAAAATAATATCAAGGTTATACATTGATCTGAAATAAATGTTCTTGACAAATGATAACTACCCCGCACAATGAGACAGCCGCTACAAGATAAGTGATCCCCACTTTACGTGTAAGGAAGCTACCAAAAACAACAAAAAACGTGAATTAATTTAGCACTTTGTCGACGTGATAAAAGCAAATATCAATGCAAAGTTTAATCTTTTTAACATTTACCGTTTGCACATCGAGCACGAACAGTCAGACGAATGACGAAACTATAAAGGGTCCGAGACGTGAACTACGGAAACTTAAAAAGATCGTATTTTATAAAATTTGCTAGTCGAACCATCCAGGTCCGTCTGCGTCTTCTATTGCCCGTAACGTAAAACAGGTTCTTGTTAGCTAACCTTAAAACCTTGTTGGTCTAGTGGTTAGCGTATGCGGCTGCTGATCAAGAGGTCTCGTGTTCGATTCCCGGGTCGGACTAAATATTTGTGTGATCCACAAATATTTGTTTCTGAGTCTGGGTGTTTTCTATGTATAATATGTATGTACATATTTACAAAAAAAAGTATGTTTATTTATTTATATCAGTTGTTTAGTACCCCTAATACAAGCTCTGCTTAGTTTGGGACTATATAATGTTGTGTGTAAGATGTCTGATTTTTTTTTTATTATTTAATGCACATGTTGTACAAAGGCGGACTTAATGCCATGAGGCATTCTCTACCAGTCAATGTTAGGGTGATGTAGAAATATGATGTGGTGGGTGCAAAAATAGAATATAGAATTAGATATAGTAACTCTTCTTCCTAGCCTTATTCCCAATATTATTTTGGGTCGGCTACTGATTCAACCGGTTTTACCTGAATATCAGTTTTTCCACGGAGCGACTGGCATCGGACCTCCGCAACCCTAAGGAAGAACTGAAATTCGAAGGTTGAACTAGTCTTCAGTAAATTTGAGGGCACTGACTTCCCAATAACGATTGCCATAGATGTTCATGACAACCGGGACCGACGGCTTTACTTGTTAAATATAGTAACTGTAAAACAAATAAAATATTATACTCATGCCTTATGCCTTACTGCCTTGTTGGTCTAGTGGTAAGCGTATGCGGCTGCTGATCAAGAGGTCTCGGGTTCGATTCCCGGGTCGGACCGAAAATTTGTTATCCACAAATGTTTGTTTCGGAGTCTGGGTGTTTTTAGGGTTCCGTAGCCAAATGGCAAAAAACGGAACCCTTATAGATTCGTCAAGTCTGTCTGTCTGTCTGTCTGTCTGTCTGTCTGTCTGTCCGTCCGTATGTCACAGCCAATTATTTCCGAAACTATAAGAGCTATGCTGTTGAAATTTGGTCAGTCGATGTATTCTGTGAACCGCATTAAGATTTTTACATAAAAATAGAAAAAAAACAATACATTTTGGGGGTCCCCATACTTGGAACTGAAACTCAAATTTTTTTTTTTCATCAAACCTATACGTGTGGGGTATCTATGGATAGGTCTTCAAAAATGATGTTGAGGTTTCTAATATCATTTTTTTCTAAACTGAATAGTTTGCGCGAGAGACACTTCCAAAGTGGAAAAATGTGTGTCCCCCCCCCCCTCTAACTTCTTAAATAAGAGAGTAATAAAACTAAAAAAAATATATGTTGTACATTACCATGTAAACTACCAACGAAAATTGGTTTGAACGAGATCTAGTGAGTAGTTTTCTTTTTAATACGTCAAAAATCGTAACACGCAATATACCTTTCATCCAATCAATACACTAGTATAAAAATATCGATGAAAGTTACAACGAACTACAAGAACTTTTATATGATGTTACTTGCTGGTACGGAACCCTTCATGGGCGAGTCCGACTCGCACTTGGCCGCTTTTTTCTATGTATAATATGTATGTATTTACAAAAAAAAGTATGTTTATGTATTTATATTATCAGTTGTTTAGTACCCATTATACAAGCTCTGCTTAGTTTGGGACTATATTATGTTATGTGTAAGATGTCCGAAATATTTATTTGTTGCTGACTGAACAATTTTCTCTTATATTATTTTCACTTAGACTTTTTATGCAGCGCACGCAATGGAAGCTCTCAGAGAAATAATTTGCACTCGTTTTTTAATCATTTTTTATTGAAACTCAGCTCCTACTTGTTATAGCGTGATGATATATAGTTTATAGCCATCCTCGATAACTGGGCTATCCAACGCTACATGATTTTTTTGGACCGGATTAGTTTTTTAAATCTAGCACCTCCAATGTTCTTTGGAGCCTATTTCCTACTGTAACCTAGCATACCAGTTCTCGCTATTGCTCGTGCTTTCATTCCACATATTAGTCTTCTTTCATACTTTCCACATTAAGGATTCCTGTTTCCTACGCTAATCTTGGACCGGATTAGTTAACCTGTACAAACTTATAGGAAGGTATTTATAGGTAGTAGAGCCACGCTGAATTCAGTTCGATCGGGACAGTACACCCTCACTTAGCAGACCAAGCTAAAACGAGAGCAGCATTCGTGCTGTTGTCTTTCGTTGGTGAGTATAAGACCGAAGGAAGTCTGTAGGTAGTAGAGCCACGCTGATTTCAGCACGAATGGTCCGGCTCGACCCGGCCAGTACTACCCTCACACAGAAGACCATCCTAATAATGACAGCATTCTTGCTGTCGTATTTCGTTGGTGAGTGCGAGACCGGAGGCCCAATCATTCTGCATCATTCATCATCCGCCCTTCGAAGGCCGGGAGAATGATGCAGAATAATCTAACCAGGCTACCATGGTAGGGGTCACCATGCTACATTGCCTACCCTCACAATAACCATGGTGACCCCTAGTTCTGGATTCTACTCATGCTTTCCATCAGGCAGAGTAGAGTCACTTTGCAGGCTTAAATATAAAAAAAAAAGGGATCAATTCTGCATCATTGCAATGATGCAGAAACATCTCACTAAGCCGCCATGGTGTGAGTCACTTACTGAACTGTATGCACTCACAATGACGATGGTGACCCATACTGCTCGATTCTACTCATGTTTTAGTCACTTCAGGCTTCAGTATAAAAAAAAACCTCTGCTGGCCATGAAGGAAATTTCAGTTCAATTATTTGACATACCAATCTTCTCTTACCTTTTCCGTCACCTCATTCAGTCATAGCAAAAACCTTATAAATCATTCGATCACCTCATACGTTAGGCGGCTATTTAACGTCACAATGAAAGGTCTACTATCTGTCATCTCCCGGGGCCAATAACCACGGCCACAGGAATGATTGAGGTGTTGACGTGACAATATAAACATTCTGGAGTCACTCTTAAGTACCTCCCGTTCACACAAACAAATGATAAAGTTACAATATGAAGTATATTTGAGGACAATGTCGTTTGAAGGCTGAACTATTAAATAAAAAATTAAAACTAATACATAATTTTAAACCTCTTTGGCAATCAGTCTAAAAGCCGCTGATTCAAATCTCGAATTCATAAACAAAATTCAATGGAAAATACTTTTTAATTTCATGTTTTTAGAGTTCAGAAAACAATGAATGAGGACATTATAACGTTATCATTTTCCTAGCCTTTATTTTTCAAAAGATTATTTGAGGTCCGTTAGTAGTTCAACCTGTTTACCTGGTTTTACCTGAATATCAGTTTTTACACGGAGCGACTGGCATCGGACCGCCGCGCGCCGCAACATTAAGGGTGAACTGAATTCGAAAATTGAACTAGTTTTCTGTTTATTTGAGGGCACGGATTGCCAAAAAACGATTGACATCGATGTTCATCACAACCGAGACCGACGGCTTAACGTGCTCTCAGAAGCACGGATTCTTCCATACTCCGGATTGTAAATAAAAAACTTTCCTTTTCAGTAACTCAATGGCGTAGTTCTACCCTATGGCATACTGTGTTTATTTATTTATTTATTCGGGAATCGAACCCGAGACCTCAAGCACAGCAGTCGCATAACGCTACCACTGCTCTACCGAGGCAGTTACATTCACACCAAACAAAAAAAAACACCAAGAAAGTAGAATGTTGAAAATAGCAAAATGAAGAAATTTATGAAATAAGCCTATTGAGTAGCAACAATTATACTTAATTAAAGTAACATCTTTTTAAATACTTCTCAACGACTTCTTACGACTTTTTGACACATTTAACAGTGAAATAAAACAGTCGTAAACTCAACAGGAACTACTGTAACATGGCCTATTATAAATTTTTACTGTTCGTTTACATTTTTTGTCAGGATTTGTGTCCTACACATAAAAAGTAGTTTCGTTTCCGTATCGTAATGTGACACTTGGTGTCTGTAGAACCGTAAAATGATCTCCCCAGGGGCGGGACAGGGATGCCATTGTTCTATATATTTTATGCACTTTGTCTGACATAGAATAGAGATTGGTTCTATTAGGTGTTGACTTTGGTATTAATTGTTTTATATTATAACTAGCTTTCGCCCGCGGCTCCGCCCGCGTGGTTGTAGGCTATCGCCGTAAAAAGTAGCCTATGTCCTTTCCCAAGTTTAGTTCTATCTTCATACCAAATTTCATCAAAATCAGTTTAGTGGTTTAGGCGTGAAAGCGTAACAGACAGAGTTACTTTCGCATTTATAATATTACTAGCTTTCGCCCGCGGCTCCGCCCGCGTGTATGTCGGTTATCGCGGTAAAAAGTAGCCTATGTCCTTTCCCAAGTTCAGTTCTATCTTCATACCAAATTTCATCAAAATCAGTTTAGTGGTTTAGGCGTGAAAGCGTAACAGACAGAGTTACTTTCGCATTTATAATATTACTAGCTTTCGCCTGCGGCTCCGCCCGCGTGTATGTCGGTTATCGCGGTAAAAAGTAGCCTATGTCCTTTCCCAAGTTCAGTTCTATCTTCATACCAAATTTCATCAAAATCAGTTTAGTGGTTTAGGCGTGAAAGCGTAACAGACAGAGTTACTTTCGCATTTATAATATTACTAGCTTTCGCCCGCGGCTCCGCCCGCGTGTATGTCGGTTATCGCGGTAAAAAGTAGCCTATGTCCTTTCCCAAGTTCAGTTCTATCTTCATACCAAATTTCATCAAAATCAGTTTAGTGGTTTAGGCGTGAAAGCGTAACAGACAGAGTTACTTTCGCATTTATAATATTACTAGCTTTCGCCCGCGGCTCCGCCCGCGTGTATGTCGGTTATCGCGGTAAAAAGTAGCCTATGTCCTTTCCCAAGTTTAGTTCTATCTTCATACCAAATTTCATCAAAATCAGTTTAGTGGTTTAGGCGTGAAAGCGTAACAGACAGAGTTACTTTCGCATTTATAATATTACTAGCTTTCGCCCGCGGCTCCGCCCGCGTGTATGTCGGTTATCGCGGTAAAAAGTAGCCTATGTCCTTTCCCAAGTTCAGTTCTATCTTCATACCAAATTTCATCAAAATCGGTTCAGTGGTTTAGGCGTGAAAGCGTAACAGACAGACAGAGTTACTTTCGCATTTTTAATATTAGTAGGGATTTTTATGATTTCTTCTTCTTCCTGATTTTACCCGCGGTTATTGTAGTAAATCGAGGGTAATGCCGCGAAGGAAAACTAGTTTAAAGAAAATCTATCCAGCTGTTCTTGAAATTAGTAGGAACAAACAGACTGACAGACGGACGAACTGACAAAAAATATAAAAATATGCTTTTTACACGCTTTATAATTAGTTTCACCTTTATGTTTGTAACCCACTCCTTTGGGTGCGATTTTGATCCACTTAAACGGCCAGATTTCGTTCAAACTTTGTAGATTTATCGAGGACCGATGACAATACACGAATTAGAAAAAAAAAAGTTTAAAAAATTTGTCTTTTTTACTCTAGAGAGAAAATAATAGTTTTAAAAAACTACACAAACATGCTTTTAAACTAAAAAGTAGAAAATAATTTTAATGTAACAAAGCGTGGGGTGCTTTCTGAAAATATTTCAATAACGTCGACACAAGCTTTGTTACATTAAAATTAATTTCTACTTTTTAGTTTAAAAGCGTGTTTGTTTAGTTTTTTAAGTTATTATTTTTGACATTATGTAGTACCGTATATATCTTGATATGAATTGAGTAAAAAACTGTTCATTTGATATTACATAGACACACAATTTTTATTCAGGTAAAGCTTGTACTCTACATTTGCCATCATTACAGTTAGACAGTGTGGTTGTTTACCACCTTAGTATTAAAAATCAGTACCATTGACCTATAAGTGGTTATGGTCACGGACGCAGTACGTAACACAGCGCGATGTCATGCCGTCTGTTTGTCCAACAGCGCTCTAATGATATTTATCTTAACATAAATCATTTACACACATACATGGGGAAAGCGACCCTTTGATTGTTCAGTTGGTGGTTTAATCGGGTATAGGTTCAAATTATACCGATAATATCATTAAATAATTAATGACTAGCTGACTTGCTGACCTATGAAACATCGTTTGTGTCGCTGGAAAATAATATAAAAATATAAGTATATATGTCTTACAGCTAAAAGATTTTTTTTAAATATTTAAGCCTTATATTGGTCTTAGCGTGATGATTTATAGTCTACAGGTTTCCTTGATAACAGAGCTATCTAACACGAAATAATTTTCAAACCGGACCAGTACTTTCTGATATTAGAGCGTTCAACCAAACATAATAAGATTGAAACTGACGAGTTTGTTTGTACTTTTCACTTACTCAATCTTTGCCTTGTTGGTCTAGTGGGTAGCGTATGCGACTGCTAATCAAGAGGTCTCGGGTTCAAATCCCGGGTGGGGTCAAAAAGTGTTTTTGGGGATTTCTTAGGAAATTCCTAATAGCAGCCCGGAGTTTGGAAGTTTGGCGGTGATTCACGCCCGTGCCTCGGTCCTGGTTGTCATGAACATCTATGGTAATCGTAATTGGGAAGTCAATGCCCTCCAATTTACTGACAACTAGTTCAACCCTCGAAATTCAGTTCTCCCTTAGGGTTGCGGAGGTCCGATGCCAGTTGCTCCGTGGAAAAACTGATATTCAGGTAAAACCGGTTGAACTAGTAGCTGACCCCAAATAAAATTGGGAATAAGGCTAGGAAGAAGAAGTTTCTCAATCTTAGTATGTTGAAAGTATTCCAAACAGTTTGGAACGCCCAAAGCGTATTATTAGTAGAATTGACATATTAAAAAAGTGTTTTTTTTCTTAAGAAGGTACTGCACGAAATTGTGGGATTTGACGTATTTTCAAATGAGTAGTACTGTGCGCTGCATTAATTAAATACATCAAAAGTATTTGTATAGTTTAGGGCGATCCTTGAACAAGATCTATGTAGGGTTGGAATTTGAAACAGATACATATGAAATTAAAAAACGATACATATGTATTGTGTGTCAGATGAAATCTTAAAAACATTTTTCTTCGAAAAGATAGTAGATTTTACGTCTAGAACAATAATTTTCATATGACAATATTTGTATTTACATCGTGCAGGGTATAGCCAGTGTTTAATTTAATTTAAAAGTATAAATCTAAAAATATTAAGACTTTTCAATTTTTAACACAAACGCCTGATGCACATTGCACATTGCGCAGAAAAAAACATTGCTCTAATTAAATTACTAGGTCTGAAACTTCAAAGCAGAATGGATCTAATTACTAATATTAATGAGATCGATTTTGTTTTGAAGTTTTTTTTAGACTTATGTCAGTATTGTATTGTGTATCATGTCTATATGTCATTGGTTATACTTACTGGCAAATAAGAAAATTGGAAAAAAATCAAATTTCGAGTCGAATCCTGTACAGAGTAGTGCGAACGCAGAGCAACAAATGTACGAAACACAATACAAACGTACAAACGCAAATAGGTAAATATCTCAAACAGGTATGTTTAATGTTACTGTTATAATTTTATTGTAAATTCAATGTTCCGTTCACAATTATTCGTCAGTTGCTAATCAATCAATACAAGTAATCAAGTAATCAAGACGGTAAAACTTCAAAACGTAAATATTTACCTTTGATTATAAACATGTAATTAATCAAAGGTACCTAACCTACTCTTATCAAACTCACTTTATTATTATAGGCCTATGTTTTTCAGGTTACATGTAATCTTATGGTCAAGAAAGAACTTATAGTAGAAAAGGAAAACACGAATAAAAGCAAAGCCACAATTCGGGTAACCAAGAACTTACTCACCACAACTCTCCATTTGGTTGCAACTTCAGTAATTTAAAAATTAATGGAGAATATAGAAATTGTTTTCATTCCTCCTTTTTCATAGTATGCAATATGTGTAATGCAAAATTAAGATTGGAAAATTGTAGAAAACCTAGAAACAGCAAGGAACTTGCACTCAATCAAAATATCGTGAGTAATTAAGTGTGTAGGTATGGGATTCAGTGCCCTGGAGCAAGTCACAACTTCTCTTGATATACCCTGCATGTCAGAACATTTTTATGCCAAATGTCATGCTAAAGTATGGGAACTCTGGGAACTGGCCAAAGAAAAAAGCATAGAGGAAGCAACAAAAGAAAAACTTGAACTGGCTGAAAAAAATGGCGACGTTAATGCAGATAGCGTACCGATGATAACAGTTGTATCTGATGCGTTTTGGAGTAAGAGGTTATACAGGAAAAACTATACGACCTTTTCAGGAGCTGCAGATATCATTGGCTACAAACTAAAACAGTTCTCTACATGTCTGTTAAAAATAAAAACTCTATGGTCTGCGGGCGAGCTCAGAAGCGCAAACTTGAAGTACCTGAGCATGTATGATATACAAACTCATAGCTGATGGTGATTCCAGCACCTACAAAAATATTCTGGATACCAAACCATATGCCGCACTTATTGTCGAAAAGATAGAGTGTTCTAACCACCTCCTCAGAAACTTTTGTACAAGACTAGATGAATTATTAAGAAAAATGGAAATTAAGGAGCCTCATTATATATTGAAAGCTCTCAAAAAAAACAGGTCAAAAATAAACGAAAAATAACAAATAACGATAGTATAACTATACCCAAACATCGTAAATCTAACTATTAAACCTATTATTATTGTTATTGATGTTTTTCATTTCTGATTTGCTTACTCTTTTCCAGATACCAATCGTTGTGAATGAGGTTATCTTTATATATTTAATTCTTCTGTGAGTGTGTATGTCACTGAACTTCTCTCAAACGACTGGACCGATTTTGATGAATTTTTTTGTGTGTGTTCAAGGGGATCTGGGAATGGTTTAGATTCGCAATTGGACCCGGTAGGTGGCGCTGCAATCAAGTTCTGGAATTTTAAAGTTGGGCGGTACGAAGTTCGCTGGGTCAACTAGTATATGTATATACATGGTGTCCTAGACAGAAATAATGGATAATCCTGGAGCACTTAGTAGTACAGCTATCTGGCGTACAAAAAAAACCCAAAAAAAAAACCAATTGTTGCCCAAGTTTTGAAGTTATCTTATTCCTCACAAACAATCTTATTAGAAATGCAGTACATAGTATGAGTGCCTATTATACTTTTTTGGAAAAAAATAATAACATGAAATTTGATCAAAAATAAATTATTACAAAATTTGAAATGATGATTTATAGATTCTAGAAATTATTACTTTTGAACAAAACTTTCAGAAATAGCGACTGAATATTTAGAAGATATGTATTACTCTGTGTGGAGCCTACTCTGTACAATTATTTTACATATTTTAGATAAAATGTTTTTACGTAGGAAGGGGCAACGGTGCTGCCTAGCGGCGCTGCCGCGCATCTCTGCTCGTAAATATCTAAACTCGACGTTTTTTGTTCGCGCAGCACACTCTTAAATCATAACTTATACGAATTGGTCCTTATTTTAAACACTTATGCTGGCAATATCAACACTTTTGCTCATGTCAAATACCTTGCAATAAAGTAGCGAGTTTATGACGCCCTTTAAGTTTTCAAGTGGGAGCGTTCTCAACAATTTGTTAGCAAAATGCTTAGCTGAATAACGTAAAACCTCTTATAGTGTATAGGTAAAGCAAAAGTGCTTTCACACGATAGTGGTTTGATTTTTCGACTGATAGGTTTTTGATTTGTGATAATAACAATATTTTCGAAATTAATAATCACTTCATACATTTTACATACGGCTGCTGTTTGATCCCAAACTAGGCAGAACCTGTAGTATGTTACCAGATTGCTGATAAATATACCTACTTAAATATGGTCATTGTACTCTGCCTGATGGAAAGCATGAGTAGAATCTAAGAGTGGTGGTCACCATACTACAATACAATGAGCAATGTATTCATCAATACACCACCAAAATACCTGGGATCATAGTGGGTGGGAAGCACATATACTGGTGGTGAATTTTAGGTTTTCACTGCTCAGCATAGGAAAGAATAGCGGCTAAGTGCGAGTCGGACTCGCCAATGAAGGGTTCCGTAGAAGCAAGTAACATCATATAAAAGTTCTTGTAGTTTGTTGTAACTTTGATCGACCTTTCATTCAAAACATCGACGATATCGATAGAGTACAATGACCATACTAGAGTTATTTTGAATCTGTAGGTAATTTAAAAAAAAACAGCAATCTCCTGCTAAGAATTCACGATTGGATTTTAATAAATTATTTTGAATGTACAGTGGGTCTAGTAGTTTAAGTGGTCGGCACGCCGTTTTCTACTGCGTCAAGTGTTGTGGGTTCAAATGCCACGTGGTACGACACTTTGTGTGATCCAAGAATTGTTGTTATGAGTCTAGGTGTTCTATGTGTCCGTTTCATGTATGTTTGTAAAGTCCCTCGTGATACACGGTGTACATTTATAATTCGGGAGTGGTCTTGAAAAAAATTATGTAGTAATAGTGTCAACCTACCCGTCCACTGCTGGACGAAGGTGTCCACCAAGGAACGCTAACCATCCCGGTCTTGGGCAGTCCGCATCCATCCGTCGCCAGCCACCTCCTCAAATCATCGATCCATCGAGCCGCAGGGCGCCTTACTCCACTCTACCATCTTATAAAAAAAAATGACTAGTTCCAAAAATACGGATACAATAATTTTAACAAAAATACCGCCTTAAAATAAAAAGTATTTCGAGTACCCAAATCGCGACATGTGATATTTGAGGAGTTACATAGACTTCTCCAGGATCCAATCATCAGATCCTGGTTTTCTTATCATGTGACCACCACGGGCGGCATTAGCTTTCAAATAAAAAAGATTGATCAAAATCGGTTCACACAATCAAGAGTTCTGAGGGCACAAACAAAAAAAAAATACAGTCGAAATGAGAACCTCATCCTTTTTTTAGATCAATTAAAAATACACATCATATTTCTGAGGCAGTAGGTATGTACCTCCAATGAATAAACATGTAATACCTATTGAAATCTAAAAAAAAATTGGCCAAGTGCATGTCGGGCCACGCATAGAATAGGGTTCCGTAGTCACCAATATTGGTAGGTATGTTTAAAATCGTGTCCAATATATAATAAAATTGTTATGTTTGCTTATTAACTCTTTTATTTTTGTACGAAGTTTTCCAATTGAGTGCATTTTACACGTTAGACCCCTATAGGTCCTGAAATAAAAAGGTTATCAACACCGCTATACTTTCCTTTTAAAGTAGGTACCTTTTTTTCAAATTTTTTGGGCCAGCCGCTTTTAGAGTGGGGGACTTTCTGAAAAATAAATTTTAATAACTCGCAAACGCATACATATGTCGAAAAATAGTTTTAGCAACCCCGCAATGTTTGTAAAGGGCTTAGCCGCAAGAAAAAAAAGCGGCCAAGTGCGAGTCGGACTCGCTCATGAAGGGTTCCGTATCAGCAAGTAACATCGTATAGAAGTTCTTGTAGTTTGTTGTAACTTTCATCGATGTTTTTATACTAGTGTATTGATTGCACGAAAGGTATATTACGTGTTACGATTTATGACGTATTAAAAAAAAACTACTCACTAGATCTCGTTCAAACCAATTTTCGTTGGTAGTTTACATGGTAATGTACAACATATATTTTTCTTAGTTTTATCACTCTCTTAGTTTAGAAGTTAGAGGGGGGGGGGACACACATTTTTCCACTTTGGAAGTGTCTCCCGCGCAAAATATTCAGTTTAGAAAAAAATGATATTAGAAACCTCAAAATTATTTTTGAAGACCTATCCATAGATACCACACACGTATAGGTTTGATCAAAAAAAAAATTTTCAGTTTCAGTTCCAAGTATGGGGACCCCCAAAATGTATTGTTTTTTTTCTATTTTTATGTAAAAATCTTAATGCGGTTCACAGAATACATCGACTGACCAAATTTCAACAGTATAGCTCTTATAGTTTCGGAAATAATTGGCTGTGACATACGGACGGACAGACAGACAGACAGACAGACAGACAGACAGACAGACAGACAGACAGACAGACTTGACGAATCTATAAGGGTTCCGTTTTTTGCCATTTGGCTACGGAACCCTAAAAATCATCCCCACTTCATATTCATGCAAAAGTTTCATCTTTCTAGCACCAACCGTTTGGGCGAAAGGTCGAGGACGGACGGACGGAAGGACATGACGAATCTATAAGGGTACCGAGTCATGAACCCTAAAAAGCAACTCTTTTTTGGAACATTTCATCAAATTTATTGACAGAAGTTCAGTGTCATCAGTTGTTCCTATTCCTGTCTCTTAAAAAACAGCAGCAACTGCCACCTAGCGTCGAATAGCACAGCTATGTGTGGAGTCACCTCTATACCTTTTTACTTGTCAAACAGATTTGAACTCTATACTTGTACAATTTAGTTCAGAGAGTTACTGATAGATGACATTAACCTAAGTTTACTTAAAACTTTTTCTCATGTCGTTCAAGGACTTTTTAAATGGAATTAAAACATTAATTTTATTTCATTATGTGTTAGAAGTGGCCAATATAATAAAAAGCTGCTTTCTGTTAAAAAATGTGAGCCGTCACGGGACGCCTGGCAGATGTGAAACATTGCCATTATTTTGTAAAAGTAATATGCAGAAAATAACATATTGTAAAAGTAAAACGACGAAAATATATATAGACTGTATATACAGGGTGTAACCAGACGACTTCCGAAAACGAAAGATGCAGCTTCAGCACCCCAAAACTAATTAAAAAAACAAACAGTTGTCTTTAAAAAAAATTGTAGCCGGAAAAAACAATGTATCAAGATTTTTATTAATTTCCGAAGCCAGCAATGTATGCGCGCACTGAGTAGCTAGGTCAATGCCTTTCATAACTATTTAATTTAACTACCTACGCGTCGCGGCGTCGGTAAAGTTCCCTATTAACGAAAATACCTACCTAGTGACTTCACGCTACTTACCTAATTCTGCGAGAGCCTCGGTCGACCCAGAAATGGCACAAACTGAGCATATTTTATTATTTTTTCTTAAAATCTTATGCACTGTTTGATGCGATATTGGGGTTCCATGACCTCTAATTAACTTTGCCCTAGTTCGTGTTCCAACCCGAGGATTTCTCTCAAGACCTGTTCGTCCACTCGAAGATCTACTTCTAGGCCTTCTCCATGCCTTTGGGATGTAATCCTCTCATTATTCAAACCTCTCTGATAGGCAGCCGTGATGACTAACCTATCACGGTAAATACGCAAAGCCCATGATGCATTTACGCGGGCTACACCATAGCACAAAATCATTTGGCCGTATTCCCTCGCACTAAACATTATAAATAATCACTATCACTGTTAAAATATAAGTACCTATTCTAAAAATAACACAAATTCGGTGATAACTGATAACTTTAGAGATTAAAAAACGAAAAAATAAACAATTAACTTACTATACCTACTTAAAAAATGAAAATTACAACACAAAACTTTCGTGAAAGTCCCTTAAAAATTCCCATAAAAATCCCTTAAAAAAAATTATAATGCACCACGCAACTGTCCAGACTGTGCGAACATTGAAGACCGACTGGTCTAGTTCGTACCTATTTATAAAATTAGGGAATTAAAGTTCTTTGAAATACGCCGCCGATCTGACGTATCGATAGGTAAATGCCTACGACATGACATCGGAAACCCTTTGTCGCATAAACTCAAAGATCACACTTCTTTGATATTCGCCGACAAAGGCACACCAAACTTGCCGCTACAGTGCTTCGTCTTCTGTGTTTAGGTAAATTAATAAAAATTTCAAAGTAATTCAAAGTTTTACGGCTAGATGCATCCGTAGGTTTCCTGGACGAATTTCGCGTTTTGTATTGGAAATTTTGTATTTTTTTTCTATGGAATAGGGTTTAAACGAGCTGAAGTATGACCTGATGGTAAGCGATTACCGTCGCCAATGGATAACCGCAATACTATAGGCGGCACAAACAGCGCCAGCGCTGTTTCACACCGGTTTTCTGTGAGGCCGTGGTATCACTCTGGTCGAACTGACTCATTCATGCCGAAGTGTGGCTCTCCCACGGTATGTAAGAACAGCGAATGTGAATAGATTGCCGAATCAGCATTGCTAATCAGAAAACCGTAGGCGTAGGCTCACGTCTAGGCTTAAGACTTCAGACGCACGGTGCTATGGGTTCGATTCCCGGCGCAAAATAAACTTGAATTTCATTGAAGACGATGAATGATTTCATTATACGAAAAAAAATAACAAGTGCACAGGATACCATTATTATTTAAGCGTTGGTTGATAACCCATCAGAAAGTCAGATTAGAGAGTGATTTCGTTTAAAGTTTTAGTTAGTGTTAGGTACCTACTGCGGGCGGGACGCGCCCGCGCGCCCTAGCCGCGGTCATCTAACCGCGTGCGGTACTGTGTAATGACCCCCGGTCAACTGATTTTATTTAAAAATACATTGCAGTTTTATTGTTTTTATTTATTTTTTGGTTTTCTAAATGAGATAATTAGGTTGTTAGTGTCCTATTATGTTGTACTATTTGTATGTAACCAGAAAAATACAAAAAAGAACTTAGATAAATTAACATATATTTTGCGTTTTTTTTTCGCTAAACCTATTCAGTATCATGGTCTGAATGCAACCATTAAGTTTTCGATTTTAGTCTTTTTACACCCTGTATATACCATCGTATAGCGTGCCGTGGCGACGCGTCGCCAGGCCGCACGCGTCGCCAGGCCAGAAATCTGTTTTACGTGCGGCTATAGATGTTTCACATCAAAAGTAAATACATTTTAAAAATCTCTTAACTTCCTAGTGTGTGTGAGTTAAGTTGATTTCCACATTATAAATAAAAAATGTAAGCCGTCACGGGACGCCTGGCAGATGTGAAACATCGCCATTATTTTGTAAAAGTAATATGCAGAAAAGAACATATTGTAATAGGAACTAAATATGTCATAATGATAAAATAAAATATTACTAATTATTAAAATAGTAGTCTATATATACCATCGTATAGCGTGCCGTAGCGACGCGTCGCCAGGCCGCACGCGTCGCCAGGCCAGAAATCTGTTTTACGTGCGGCTATAGATGTTTCACATCAAAACTTTCGGAAATAAACTGTCTAAATAATTTGATTTTCCTTTCTAAAATGTTTGTACATATTTGTTTTTGGAAAACAATAATTAGTTGCCAAGTTTTTCTTCAGTGTAAAAGCCAAATATATGAAAACGCTTTCGGACTCCGTAGGTTAGAGCCATCTATAGAGGAAAAGTTAAAATAGAATCTTGTTGTCATTTGGACCAAACGCTTTTGTAATTCGTTCACTAAAATGTGAACAGATGGCGCTGCCTTAACCACACCATGTTATTAGAGTTGAAAAATAGATGGCGTACTAATCACCAAAAACAATTTCAAACTTTTCCAAATTTTTATCGAAATCAATGATAATAATAAAACAGGAAATCACCATGAACTTAATAGCTTTAAAAATGGACGTTTAAAAAAATGCAGCTGTGAATTAATTTACATGTGTTTTCAAATTACCAATCAAATTTAGGGCTTCATAAAAAACCCGTAAAGATCGATATCAGAAGGAAGACATATCAAATAACACCATATTATATTCTTGGTGTAAGTATTTTCTGACAATTTAATATTGCGTAATATTTTATAGAACTTGCTGTCAACATTCTCGTGTATCAGATTATGAGGCGCTTTGACTTGAAACTAAAAAAAGAGTCAAATCTTAACACTCTTAAGCATGATTTCATCCACTTCGGCACTTCCTTATGTACTTAAACCTTCAGTACTTGAGCCCTTTAACGTAGCGTAGGTAGCCCTAAATTTTAATAGACATCTAAGCACTTTATTTTTGGAACGTACCAGTAAGTGATGATGCGGGGGAATTTTTTGATGCCTGTATGTAAATATTCTTTACGTTAATAATGTAAATAAACATAATTGATTAATTATTGTAAAATAAAGTTACAGGTTGAAAATGCTTACAGCACCTAAAGTTTTTTGGTAAACCAGTCAATAAAAGGCTTTAGCACTTACTAGAAAGTATCAGTAAGAGTTACCTAACTCTCTCAAAGTGGCCCCTTAAATTTAGGTAACTTTGGTAAAAACGGCAATAAGTGTTATAAGAATGAGAATGTTATTATATTTTGCGGAATAATTCCGACATCTGACACAACATCATCTAGTCCCAAGCTAAACAGAGCTTGTATTATGGGTATTACACAACTGATATTAATACTTAAAGATCCTTTTTTTGTAAATACATACATGTTATACATAGGAAACTCTCCGAAACAAATATTTGTGAATTACACAAATAATAGTTGGTCCGACCCGGGAATCGAACCCGAGACCTCTTGATCAGCAGTCGTATACGCCAACCACTAGACCAACGAGGCAGTTAAAGAATATGAGAATGAATAAAAGTTGCGTTTTTCTAGTTAGATGTAAGTGATAATTTAAAACTTATAAGCAGAATCTATCAATACAATTAGTAAAGTTGCCGCTGTGTGGACAAGAAAAAATTCATCATCATCAACAACAACAACAACAACAACAACCCATTACTATTACGTTCCTGCCGTTGCGTTGAATCTTTTTAAGCCTACCGATGGCCTCCAACTAAACTTTACCGAGTGATAAAAACCGAGACCGACCACTTAACGTGACCTCCAAATCTACAAAACTAGACAAATCTGAAAAAAATCATGATAGTATCATGATTTTTTTCAGATTTGTCTAGTCAGCCTAGCTTTTAGAGGGGAGGGAGAAAGGGGACGTTTTGATCTACTCTACTAAGCTGGCCAGTCGTGTGGGTACAGTCTTTACCTTGTCTTTGCTGTCCTCTTGCTGCTGTTCTGCGTAGCTTGTCCTTTAGTCACCCACGGTTAGTTAGTTAGTTTTTTTGGCGGTTTAAATCAAACTACTTCTGCAAAACGTAGTTCTCCGACAAAAAGCGCCAACCATTGCGACCTTGGGCAGGCTGCATCCATCCGCCGCCAGCCACCTTCCTCAAATCGACGGTTCACGGTGCGGCAGAGCTCGTTAATAAAATTTACACAAATATATTAAGAAATTATCATTAAACGTTACTAAGGTCACATAGTACATATTTACGGTACGAGAAAATATATTCACAAACGCTATTGATTGTATGTTTTACCAATTAGTAGAGTCACGCTGATTTCAGCACGAATGGGCTAGCTTGACTGGGGCAGTACTACCCTCATAACACATCACATACGACCACCCTAATAATAACAGCACTCTTTAAATTCCTCGGTAAGTGTGAGACCGGGAGAATCTAGCAGAAACATCTGACGAGGCTGCCTTGGCATGGGTCGCCATATTGTATCGCCTACCCTCACAGTGTGGATGGTGATCCCTACTCCTGGATTCTACTCGTGCTTTTCATCAGGCAGAGTAGAGTCACTTTGGTAGGATTAAATAAAAAAATACCTGTACTTGAGATTAGTACTAGTACTTTGCGATCTCTTCATAATTCACAAAACTTTGTGAGTTATAAGAAGATCGAAAAGTAATAATCGATTTCGACTATAAGGATAAACAATCTAATCCTCTAATAATCCTGCGGTAAACAAATAAGTAGATAATTAGTCATTTATTGACTAATCATGTGCCACGACCGCACGCGCGTTTATTTTGCCTCGTCATCGTTCCTATCTCAAAGGCGATCACCGAATCGATTCACTCGAGCCAAATAATCAAATAACTAATAATCGAATTTATTCTATTGTTCTAAATACCCACTCTGTGGGTGGGCAATTGATTGCTCAGATAGATAACTAAATGGGTAATTATACGTCACGGTTTTGCATTCTACAAATAATTTTGTTTTAAGATTTTTGTTGTATCTACAACTCTTCCTTGTGTGCCTTTAATAGTACTGGTTTAAATATGTATACATTATGTATTATCTATTCTGAAACCGTTTAAATATGTAAATGATTATGGTAGCGAGTACAAAGACTTCGTGCTTACCTAAACGTACTTTAAAAGGTAAAGTAATAAAAAATATTATATTATCAGATTCATTTTATAATTGCTTTAAAAATATCAAGTGAGAAATATAAGATGATTCGTGTTACTTCGTACTATTTTGTTAATATATAATTACTTAATTAAAATCCGTGTTTTGATTTATTAAGAACTTTATCCCATTAGTTTGGGAAGAAGGGCGATAAAGGGAGCTACGATACTACACAGCACAACTTCACAAAGGAAAAATTAAACCAACAATTTGAGCATCGTGGTATAGTAAGACAAAACTCCTTTCTCAGTCGAGGCCTATGTCTGGCAGTGGACTATTTGAAGAAGTTGATTTAGAAGGTTTGGAACAACTGGACCACTAATGATGACTTACTTTCATCTAATACTGGCTATTGCCCCTCGGCACTACTGTAGGTTATCGCGGTAAAAGAAGCCTATGTGTTATTCTGATATGTAAGCTATATTATTGTGATGTTTCATCAAAATCCATTCAGTAGTTTTAGCGTGAAAGAGCAACAAACATACATTTACACATACTCACAAACTTTTACGTTTATAATAAATAATATTAGTAGGATAAATAGAATGCAGAAGATAAACCATAGCACAGTGCGATTCGGCCTCGTGCAGGTAGGATTCCGTACCTCTATCTGTACATGTCATGAGTCTACCTATTGCCGTTATCAATTTCGAGCAGAAACAAGCAAAAAAGTCACGTTTATTATATGGAAGACTCCTTATACATTAATTTTATTATGTTTTTTAATATCCGTTGTTATAGCGGCAACAGAAATAAATCATCAATAAATAAATCAAAAATTTTAACTGTCTAACTATCATGGTTTATGAGATACAGCCTGGTGACAGATGGACAGACGTACAGCGGAATGTTTGTAATAGGTTTCTGTTTTACCCTTTGCGTAGGGAACCCTAAAACGTAAAAATATCACAGGATTACAAATATCTTCTATAGTCGTATTTTTAATTAGACGAAGCTACCTGACAGTAGCTAATGTCACTTAGTAAAATAATGCTGCCATATTTAAAGTAATAGTGATGCGTTCAGTTCTCATTCAATCAGATGAATGAACAATGAGTGTGAATAGTTAATCATTTCAAACTTTAAAAGAATATTATATGTATTTAAGAATGAAATTGTATAAAAGTGCTCTGATATAAGATACTAGTAGTATGTAACAACAATCAGTTTTTTGACGGCGCATTATGTTTTATGACCCAAAAACAACCATCCTCTTATTATATTTTTAATAAATAGATAAATAAATTTAAAATGAAAGACGAGAATTCCTGATGTTCAAATGTGCTTTGATCAAAAGATATGTTTTTTTTTTGTAAATATTCAAAAAAAAATTCAATTATTTTTTTGGTTTTAGGGTTGTTAATAGAGATATTACTCGTCTGTGGGCAAAGGCAAAGCAAACAGGAAGGGTATTGGCAGTATACATATTAATAAATTTCACTCTAGTGTTTAAATTACTGAACATCAATAGATTTGCTCTATTGTTTTGGTTTGTTTGTTTGTTTGTTGTACTTTCTTGCACTTGTGTTAAAAATAAACGAATCGAATTGAGTGACAGACAGACAGAAAATTTTGCCTATTTATAATTTTTTTTAAAACGAATTAATTGTGAAAGTCGGATGTAAAAATTAAATCCTCACAATCTTCAAAGAGATCATTTACATCATCTGGTTCATATAAATCTGATGTTGGTGTTTGATATGGTTGGATCAGTTCTAAAGCCCTCACTGGTAGTGGCTTACGGTCTAATTTTTGTAGCCTCTTGTTCACTCTTACATCAGAAATGTAGGGGTCAGACGACACAAGTGCCCTGTTAAATAGATCTTTCATGTGTTTTTCGCGGCCTGACTTTCTGGCATGGTGTTCCCGGTCATATCTCTAAAATTTATTTCTAGATTCACCAGCCTGTCCGGATAGCATGCCTATTGGAAGCGCCGAATTTCTTATGATCTCTTTACCTCAAACCAATATTTTATGTAGAGTTACTGTCATCGGATACCAAGGATATTCTGTTACGTATCTGATGGCTGAGACGCTATGTACAGCTTCATAATTTGCCACTCACATACCAACAAGAAGGTTGGCACCCTCTTGTCCTCCTTGCATTAAGTCAGCTGGTCGGAGCCCAGACTGACATCCCTCAACAGGTTGGGTTAATTCCTGTTGAGGCAAAGTGGCAACATGGGGCTCTGACGGCTCCATGGTGCTTCACCCCCGTTCCTCCAAATGAAATGTTTAGGTATGAGGTTTTAACCAAAGTCTTACGAGGGCGGGCCCCTTCCCCATACCACATTTTTCTTTCATTGGAATATTCCGGCTTTGATATATGTCAATGAAAACATGACATTTAAGTTTGTTTAATAGAAAATATAAAAGAGTTCATAAACAACAAAAAATACTTTTTTATTTATAATTATAAAAAGAAAGAGTAAATACTAATACATAAAAATACTTTTTTATTTATAATTATAAATAAAAAAGTATTTTTTGTTGTATATGAACAGAACTGTTTATGTTTTTAGAACAGAGGTTCTAGTGTTGGTAGATTGAGTTATAGCAGACGTTCTTCATAGGACATGTTTTTCAAAGAGAAGACCATTTTAGTTACCCTTTTTTGTACTCTTTCCAACATTACAATATCTTTTTTTTAAATATGGATTCCATATTTGAAAGGCGAAGTCCAGCAAGGGTCTAATGTACATTAAATAGATGCTGAGAAATAATTATTTATTGATAACATAGAATGCCTTTCTAATTATATACAACAATGAGTTTGCCTTCTTTGTTATCATTGTAATATGCTCATCCCACTTCAGGTTATGTGTTATGATAACTTCGAGGTTTCTTTGGGAGTTCACTGGTTGTAACGGCACAGAATTAATTGTGTACTTGTGTTTAGAATTGTTTTTTTTATTTTATTAATTAATTTTAATTTTATTCATTCAGGAGTTTTTTCAATCATTCACTTTGTCACAACACTATTTTTATTTCATCAAAAACTGACAACACAGTAAACGTCAGTGGATATCGTCTAATTAAAAATCCGACTATAATTATAGATATGGTATTAGTTTTAATAGTGTTAAAACTTCTTAGTTAAGGCATAGACTAGGTATCTGTATCTTCCTTTTCTTGTCTTTGATTATTTCTAGTTTACCTTACATCAAAGTTTCTGACACAAAATATTTAATCTAAACATTTTTATAATTATTTCGGTTGCTTATAGTCAAAATACAAACAGAAATGTACGCAATGACGGCAGTTAATAATTGACGTACTGGCGGACACCAATCATCAAAATTATAGGCAAAATGGTGATTGGTGGAAACATAGCAAGACTGTGTAGCCTTTCAGAGCAGTATCCAGTACTGCGAGGGATGATATCCTATGCAATAATATGGCCTGCATGCAGTATTACACAGGAATATATAGAAAATGGGACCTCAGTAGAAGAAATAAACTGGCCTCGAGCAGCGCGTTTTGGTTTTTTTGGCGCTTTTTTCATGTCTCCTGTATTTTATGGCTGGATGAAATACAGCAGTCGCTTCTTCGTGGGCAAAAGTCTTCTCACAGCTGTTAAAAGGGCAGCTGTAGAACAAGTATCATATTCTCCACTAGCTATGGCATATTTCTTCTTTGGCATGAGCGTATTAGAAGGGAAAACGTTAAGCACGTGTGTGAATGAAGTCAGAGAAAAATTTTGGCCTACGTACAAAATGGGGGTTATATTTTGGCCTACTGTGCAGACTTTAAATTTTTATTTCATTTCGGATAAAAATAGGATTGTGTTTGTGAGTGCCGCTAGTTTTGTATGGACTGTATATTTGGCACATATGAAGTCGAAACAGCAAAGAACTAACAAGACAGACTGACTCTCTTATTTATTGATTTTTGGTACTACGCGAACGGTATGGGTAAGTCAAAAAGATTTTTGATATGCATATATTAAAAACGGGTGTTTCAATGTTAAAAATCCGTATTTTTGATGCCTTTGTAAGTTTTGTGAGTTTTTTTATATGACAATAAAAATACATATATAGAATTTGATCTCGTTTTGATTAAATCTTATCCCTTTTTATGATTATAAGTAAATAATTAAATGTAGAGGAGTGTCCTTTATTCATACTTCCAACAGAATAATTTTGTACTTAATATCAACTTTTTCTCGAAGCTTCGCACGCGTGAATGTTGATTATATAGCTCAATAAAAACTAAGAAGAGATTAAAAGAAGATAGCTTATTAATGATTAATTTTATTATATAAGAAACTTCCTTCTTTTATATTGAGGTTCTTGGTAACAAAAATATTTTTTCAAGATGTAATGGCAGCTATAGAACCTAACACTAAGGCCTTAAAACATACAAGCCCTAACTTCACCACCTTGAAATAGAGTAATACACACAGATTGTAATAATTTACCACCAGAAATGATCAAACCAAACTATTTGGATATCTAGGCTACCTTCCCATGCCTGTCGCCAGTTTCTCACCGTGAATAATGGTGATTATTATTTCCAAGCCATTGCCTCCAAATTCTACATGTGTGTGGCTCACAATTTCATTCACAAAAGTCCAAAAAACCCGAACCTTAAAGGTACATTCTTTTTTTTTTTATAACCAAAGAGCGACGATATTATTATAATTAATAATTTCAATGATTTTAATGTGAATATTTCTATTGACTATCATTTATCATGCTTTGTCAGCAGGTCAAGTTAATGTGCGCGGGAGTTTGTCTTTTGGTTTTTTAACTTCTTTTTTTTGTTGATGGAACGTGTGGAATTACGACGTGATTTGGTTATGTTCAGGCTCTTGATTCGATTGTCTTAAAGTGATATTTGGAAGAACTTGACAATGGATTTTAGTATTGATTTATGCTTAACTTATATTAAGAGTTTAAATTAAATTCAAAACTTAGTTAAAGCTATTGCAAAGGTTTGGTTATTTCGTTAAGTATTGTATCACTTGGTTTTTGGCTCCTAAATAACGTACCTTTTATAGTTTTTTGCTCAAGATGATAAAATCTCGGTTTGTTTATGATTATACCCTTCGGAATTTCGATGCCGTTCAATGTGAAGTTTAGGTGTCTTATTTAAACGTTGACATTTATAGATTTTGAATACATATGAAAATCTTTCAAACTGTAACTGCGCAAGAAACGACATCTATGACACTAGACATTTAAAGTTGCAGCGAAGAAATTACACAAAAAATCGTCATAAATTCTATATTTCTTAAAAACATTGTAGGAGATCTGCGGAGACAAAGCTCAGCATCGGTGGTGCTTCCTGGCAAAGCTTTTATTAAAGGCTTAAGTGAAATATACGAGTACTCGTTTAATCCTATTAACCATTTGTGAATAAGATTATTAACTCAATTTGCTTAACAATTTGCTTAACAAAGTTATAATATTTGTGTGTGATTATATTCTGCGAATTTATGCGGTTTAGGTTATCTTGTTAGACCCGTGGCATAAAATTGCGCTTATCCTATGAGCTATCCTGAAAGCCCGTGTTCGATACGCGGCTTGTATAACATGTTCATGTGCTTATCTCGGTAAACAAATAATTCTTAAAAACAGGATAGTGAGTAGGAAAAATAGGGAAACAGAGGAATGAAGACATAGCAAATGGACTTTCGTATACAGTCTCATCATGACATAGAGTTAAAATTGATAATAGATTCACGTATAATTTTAACAAGAAGGAACCGACTTCAAAGAAAAACTATTCCTAGTACCCAAATCGCGACAATTGTGCCTATGATATTTGAGGAGTTCCCGCGATTTCTTTGGGTTCCCATCATCAGATCTCGATATGGTGACGATGGGACCACCTGTAAGCTACGCCAAATCGAATGACAAGAATTTTTGAAATCGGTTCATAAACAACAAAATTATCGCTGAACATACACAAAAAAAAAGATTCCGACGAATTGAGAACCTCCTCCTTTTTTTTGAAGTCGGTTAAAAAGCATATCCAAGGAAGTTTGGTTGCAAGCGTAAAAGATAATGTCGAACAGAGTGCTTAAGATCACTTGATGTATCAAAAAATATTTTTAAGAAGAGACTAGGAAGATGAAATTGATGATCTGCCAAAGTGACTCTGCTCTGTGTGGTGGCGGCCTGGTTCATTTTATGAGCCTACCATGGCCTCCAATATTGCACTCATCATCGAAACACGACAGCGCGAATGCTGTTGGTTTAGGATGGTCTTCTGTGTGAGGGTAGTACCGCCTCGGTCGAGCCAGCCCAGTGTTTGATCTCTACAACTATGAAATATACGAGTATTATCCATAGTATCTGTGTCTGCCTGTGTACTGTGTCCGCCTCTGCCACCGACGTGGATGCCCCAACGTGACCACGACCGCTCTACCTAGAGCGAAACAATTGAGAAGAAGAATCCATAGTATTATCTATTTCTTGTTTGTAGGTATCTGTGATGTTGCGTGAATCTATATTCTATCCAGTTCTATCTGTTTATTTGTTTTGTTATCTGTGAAAACTTATAATTGGCCTCCTTTTATTTTTACTAAGTTTTGTATAGTATGTTTTTAGTATATATATTTATTATGTAATAAATAAAATATTTGGTTACACAAATATGATGGTTGAAGAATAAAACTAAGTTGCACCTAGTCCTCTGAAAGTGATCACCAGGAATGATAAAAATGTCATTTTCCTAAAGGTTTATAACACGTATACAGAGGAATATGTAGATATTTTCGTAGAAAAGTGAATTCAAAATGTAAAAAAAAATTGAAACGGTATAATTCACCTACACAATCAAACGAAACAATTTAACAGCTCCAAAAACACTATAAGTGCTATTTGCGTTACAAAAACATGTGGAACAAGTCAATCACATCTAAATTGACAACTACCGTTTTGGCAATTTGCGTTCCGGCGCAAATTAGCCAAGATTGTCCCCACTATCTCAATCCATACACATTAAAATTCAACTGGCGAGTACAAGCCGATTAATTAGGCCGATAAAGCCGGTGTCGTATCGGCTTGCTACCGTCCTAACTTTGGCACAAAAGAGCCGAAACAGGTCCTTTTTCACTTAACGATCTCTCCAAGACGCTACCAAAAAACATTGCTAAAAAAATACTTTTACCTGATACGGGGAATGGTATAGAGATGATGGTACCCCTCTATTCGTTGTATTTATTCTATGAACTTCACACTTTAACCTTGTAATTATCAGTTTAGAACAGGGAAAACATATGACATAAAAAGTTTTAGAAAAAAGTTTCTACAACAGTCAAAACAGAAGAGAGTTGAGAAGACTATCGGTCCAAATGGAGTTCCATAGAATAATAAGGACGTTAAGTAATTTTCATAACCTGTAATAATTGATTGACCGACTAAATATATATTAGATAAACGTATTACATAAAGTATTAAGTCATAAACTTTACACTTTATTAGTTCGAATAACCGCTTCTGTTTGCAGAATTGATTTGAAACTGAAAGTGGTTGCAATGCTAATTGAGATACTTTATGCTAACAGTAACATGTTTTAAAGAGTCATTTCCTGCGCGTTAAATAGATATACATTGCAATTTATATGGACAAAAAGCGTATAAAATAATTAGTTAGACTCAAGCTGACAGTTATTTTGTTATTTATAAAAATAAGTTGATATATTCTGGTACTTTACTGAATTGGAATCATTAAATAAAGACCAAATAGAATCCATAAGAATCAATAAAAAAAATCTACTTCAATACAGCCAAATTTAGTAATTATAATCGAAAATCGTGGTCATAATTACATAGATAATTAAAGAAAAGGCCCCACCCTTGGATGCCTGTTCCAGACTAAGGCAGAGAAAATTAGTTGCCCGGGGCAGACTCGGGGGATTTCTAATTGAAACTGATATAAAAGAAATAACCAGTAGGTGGTTTTAGCACCTTTATACACTTCCCAAAGTGAACTATTTCACGCTACATCCACAGAGGTCTATATTTTGTAAAAGATAAAACTGACCAAAATCACAAGGACATAAAGTGGGTTTTTTGCCCACATCGAGTGTCCCATGAGTGTCCCATAGCCTGTCCTCACCTGCTACGGGCATAATTTATAGTTTTAGTAAAAAATCGAATCGGAACACTTCATTTATACCCTGTATTAATCGATTTTATTTCTGACGATATATAATTAGCGTGAAATATGGCTTTCCAAAGGCATGTGAAAGATTTTTTATTAGCAGGTACCTACTATGACCTTCGTGCCAACTTTTTAAAAAGTTTGGGAAATAAATTTTATGATTCTCACCGCTACAAAAGTTTTTTTTTAATAAATCTAAACTTCGGAACATAGACTTACCTGTAAACTTCGGTATGGTAGTTAGCAAGTCTTCTGGTATTAAATTCTCATTCCTCTCTAAATTTTTAGTTTAGTTGACGTTTATGTCATCATCATCAACATTCTTTATCAGTCCTCTGCTGGACATAGGCCTCTCTTAAGAGAAGTTTTTTTGACCTACTATGCGACGTTGGCTACATAGGGTGGAAAAACACAAAGCTTTTTCCCGTATAGGATTTGAACCCACAGTATTTGGCGCGGCGTGGCGACCGATTAAACTACTAGGCCAGCCGTGCAGTCGAAAAGTGCTCTACATTAAGTTGCCACATGCTAAACCACCTTTTTTATAAGCGTATCAAAATAATTAACTCAATTTTGGAGTTCCAAATGACTTGTCATTCATATCAGAGTTTTCTCCACATTCAAACTAATTACGTATTGACATTTAATTGAATTAATACGCAATTGCAATCACAAATGAGGTTAGCAGCTGTCGTGACGAAAAGCTATAAATAAACAAACCAATTAGGAATAAAATATTCTTATATCTATCTATCTATACAAATAAATAAAATCGGAGTGTCTGTTTGTAATATCAAATGTAAAGTTTTTCACTAAATTCATGTAAAAGTTTATTCGGTAGTTACATCAAAAAAAATATTTTTTTAAATATTTCTTCTGTCTCTCTGTTTGTTTGTACCGGCTTATCTCTAAAACGGCTTAACCGATTTCGCCAGGATTTTCACTGACAGATAGCTGATGATATAAGAAGTAACTTAGGTTAATTTTCTTTAGACTAGCTTCGCCCCGGGACTTTACTCGCGACTTTCAAAAATACCGGGTAATACCGCGAGACTTAGCTTGTTAGGAATTAAATATTCTTATACCTAAATACGCTGTATCTGGTTACACTAACGTTTTACATAATGTATTAATTTCATCTCCAGAGTATCTAATTGCATTGATACTAAGAATTATTTAGTGTTATTAAATTTGGCTTCTAAATTATGAAGTTAATTAATAAAGAGTTAGCCTATGAATTACTGAGAAAGTTTATTCTGACACCTTCAATTTACTGAAAAATTCGAAGTTGAAAGTGTCATTAAAATAACACATAAAATGTGTTATTTTAATGACAATTTCAACTTTGTATTGGTGTTTTTGGAAAAGAGTTAGTTTTAATCACACCACCAGCTATCGCCTGCGGCTGCACCAGCGTCTATGTAGGTTTTCACGGTAAAAAGTAGCCTATGTCCTTTCTAAGGCCTTAGAATATCTGGGTACAAAATTTCATTTAGATCAGTGCAGTGGTTTTTGAGTTTATCATGTACAAACAGACAGACAGACGCGCCGGAGTACTTGATTTTATTATATGTAGTGATTCTGCGTCGCGAACAAATACTTTTTTTTTTTCTAGATTTATATTAATATGAGTTTGAAAAGACTGTTTAAAGAGAATTCAGGTTTTAATCTCGACGGCTACTTTTTGTTCCTTATGTCAGTCTATCTGCCAATTCAAAGATCATTCAAATATCTATCAAATTTAGACTAAGTTTTATGATTTGTTGTTGTGAAACAACTTCAAACTCTGTCTGGGTTTGGTGCATATCAAACCCAAACCGAATCGAAATTACACACATATTACAGAAATGCTTACTCAGAGATTATATTCCTTCAAAGGCGTCTTTAATCCAGTTTTCTCTTTATATTACAAGTACAGTGCCCATAAAACAGTTAATTTAAAACGAATTTAAGTAATCAGACCAAGAAATAAAACTGTTATGCCGCGAAATTTTTAATTGCAACAAAAGTACAAGTAAAAGGTATATTAAAAAGGTAGTTTTACGATCAATTTGGTAAATAGCCGGTTCGATTCTCGTCTCAATCAACAGTAAACACACAGCGGTAAATTTTACTGTTAAAGTAATGGGTATTTAAGTGGCGCTTTAATAAGATTCTGTTGTCCAATTGACGGTAAATGATAATTTGAAAGGGTAGTGTTCTGAAAGGTCGTTTTATATGTCTTGATTATCGTACAGGCGCAATGTTGAAAAAGACGGTATAGTCAATATGGTCACAACTTACTAATGAAAGTGACTATAAATACTGAGTCAATAATTTGTGATATGTCGAAATAATATATCAATTATCCTTTTTGAATTTAAATTACATTACTTTTATTTTACTTTTTTTAAGTTGAATGCGAGATGTCTACATGTAAAAAATATACGAGGTAAATAAGTCTACTGATGCCATTATTCCATTAAGGCTCAGGTATATATAAACTAACTGACCCGGCGAACTTCGTATCGCCCATTTTTAAGGTTATGTTCTGATATGCGAAAAATATAAATCCAAGAACTTGATCGTAACGCCACCTACCGGGTCCAATTGCAAATCTAAACCATTTTCGAATCCATTTGAACACACACACAAAAAACATCCAAAATCGGACCAGCCAAAGATATACAAAATAGTATATATATATATTAATATGTTTTTGTATACATATGTATTCAAATACAGCTCTGTGTCTTTCAAGTAGAATGGCGTACCAATCGGTCTTCGTATACAATTCTTCATATTTTAACAGACATCACAAAACAATAACATTTCACTAATATTATAGTCTGCAAGGTGATCGATAATTTCTTCAGACAAACCATGTCATAAACCTTAACACAATAACCAAAATAAAAAGTTTAAAATACTGGTATCTACGTTAAAACTTCACACTTTTAAAATCGGTTCAGTAGTTCAGGGGCTATTCAGGGGACAACTTTATAAATAAATACAGACGGCTAAAATTATTACCCTTCCTTTCAGGCTTCGTCGTAGTCCGGTAAAATACTTTCGTGACGCAGTACTGTAGTTTTGATGAAACGGCAACCAGCCGAATATCAGCTATTTCTGCCAATGTCAAGTAATTAACGTCTCCAATTGTAAAAACTTCGTCGTAATGAATTTTGAAATTGATGTAAACATGTGGATGAAATAAATGAGGACCGTCTTCCGAAAAAACATAAAATGATCACAAGCGCTAGGTTATAACCTAACCTTATATCTTAGGGTACCCCATAGGACACCTAATGGCAGTTTTCGCCATTATATATTTTTGATTGATATATTTTTTTTTACCAACCTTTAGGGGACTCCCAAGAGGTCATATGTCTCTTAAAGGGTTAACTACATTAGGAGGCGGTATAGGCGGTAAGGAGACGGTATAGATATAAATAGATTAAGTTCTAGACCGACACCATCTTCCTTATCATGTCAGGTGGAGGTGACGTTTACATGGAAGTTCCCATATGTAAAATGGAAGGATATTAATCTACTCTGTTCGCATGTCGGATATAATTTTTCGGAGTAACGCATAGCATATGACGCTCACAAACGACGTGGCCTTCTATTGGTAAAAGAGTTTTCAAAATCAGTTTAATAGATCCAGAGATCCTCCCTATAATGTTAAGATTTTAAAAAGTTCACTTTGAAGTAACTTGATAATAATTAGTTTAGATTCTGATTGTAATTTAATACTTTCTTGTTAGTTACCAATCTAAATTTATTTCGATTTTATTTTAAACAATAAATATAAATCATTGGAGCTCGTTGTCGATATAAATCGGCTACCAAGCTATCTATTAAAAAAAGATTTGTCTTTCAATAAAAAATGGGCAGCACCGTCGTTCGGACCTTATTATATTTTTATGATAATTAAGATGTGTAGAAAAACAGTGGAATTTTATTTTGTGTTCGTATAATAGGTGGGCGGGGTCTTAGCGGGGGTCCAAATAATAGTTATCTGACAAATGAAGTTATTGTTACCTACAAACAACACATTCAATTTAATTCAAACGTTTTCAAGATTCAAACTCTATTGTTTACACAGTTAGATTCAAATTCTTTTACTCTCGTTTGCGTCAATGAAAGTGTTACTTTGCTTTTTTTCATTTTTTTCCCTTTACGTTCCGTTTTTCGTTTGACGTGAGTTGTAATTAAACGTAAAAATTATTGTGATTGGTTTTGGCAAATTGCAAATTGGTTCTTAATAAAGTGGAAGACAGAAATTAAGGTGGCGTCGCCTTTTATTTTTTTTACATTCAAGTCAGCTATAATTACTTAGTACGAGATAAATTAACAAATTTTATATCAGTGAAATGTTATTTTTCGTGGGAATGAGGGAATTTGAAGTTTTATCACTTTAATGGTATTGCGAAATTATCGTAAACGTAAATTATACATGAACGAGAAAGGTAAGAAAGTAATTGGAAAAATAATGTCACACTATATTTTTTTTTAAATAGAGGCTTCTGTGTTACTTACTCTCCTTTTATTAGGAAGGTGGTTTTAATCCGTCAGAATAAGTAGGATTAAGTGGAAGTGGGTCGATCACGTCTCCGGCCTGATTGATGTCCTTTGTTGCCGAAATATGGAGAGTGGAGTTCGCGGTTAGGCAGTAGACATGGTATTAGGACGTCCTCTGGAATCAGATCTGTTAAACAAAAGGCTGAAGAATGTATGTGGATTACCCAAGAGTGAAATAGTTGGCGCTTTTTCGAAATAAACGCTAACTACGCTATGGGCAATAGGAAACGCAGACGAGGTTTCATGGGTTAGCTAGTACAAGATAATTAAAAGTATTACTCAAGATAATCTCTAGTTTGTGTCCGCGGCTCCGCTTTCGTGTATTTCGATTATCGCGGTAAAGATGAGCCGTTGTACTTCCTCAAGAATTAAAGTATCTCTATGCCAGATTTAATTGGAAACGGACATCATTTAAAAAATCCAGTGGTTTTGAAGTGAAAGCGTAACAGACAGACAGATAAAGTTACTTTTGAATTTATAAGATTAGTATAAAATATGGACCAATATTCTTATTCTCTAACGTCATCGTCACCAGTCACCAGCCTATCGCAGTCCACTAGACGTAGTTCGCTCCAATTGCAAGCCACTTAATTCGATCCGATTACTTCAACGAACAGCACTTCACTAACAAAGATCATTAGAACTATATCTAAATAAAATTAGAGTGTCTGTATGTAAAATCAAATGAACAGTATCGTTCTTCATAATACTTGATTCTTAATTTAAAATCCACCAACACTGTAAAAAACTATGTTTTCCAGCAAAGAGCTGTCATAAATCGTCGCCATCAACTGTCAGACGCGCCGTCACACGTCACACTCGGCTCATAATCGAGCTGTTGTTTTATTTTAACCTTAAAACTGTCGCAGTTGTTTTGTTTTAACGTCGCGACATTATTTATTGGTTGTTTAACGACTAGTGATGAGGTGTTGACAGGTTTAGACAGGATGGATTAACATTAGCTTTGAGATGATAGTTGGTTGTTTAAGCTTGTTTTACACAATAATCTTTTATGTCTCATAAATTTATGAGAGTATTAAGAAGCTCTCGGTGAACATCTCTTAACTATAGTTTTATTGTAAATCCTTGTGCATTCCGATGGGTAACGACTGCTCCTGAATTTTTAAGTTTATAGCCCGCACGGGAGATAAGTGTATCTTGATAAGTGTTTCATTTAAACATTTTAAAGCTTAATGAGGGTCGCAATGTCATTATTTAAGTTCGCGAATGCATTGAAATGTTATTTTCATTTTGTCCTTATGTAGTAGATAGTAAATAAGTCATTTAACTTTACATGACGAGCCATAAAAATTTAGAGGGTTAACATAAAGGCTAAAACCATTTATAGCTAATTCCTTAGATATTTTCTAAGCTTGAGCGACTAATTAAACGTTGCTAAGTTTACGTAATTTCTTTATTACGTGTATTTTTTTTTAAATGAATAAATACAGTAAGTATACTGTTGATTTTAAAGCGACGCTTCTACACAGACCAATAATTAGGCAACTGGCTATTTGTGTAAAGATTACCTACAGTCTATTAAAATGTTCATAAAAAGAATTGGTAGCTAAAGACGTAACGAATAGCACTTCGAGTGCGGGCGGCACTCACGAGCACCACACGTTGTCACAACGGAAGAATTCTGACATGTTTTACTAATACTGTTAGCGCTTTTTAATAGAATATATAAAATAGGCTCACATGGCACTGTTCAGTATTTCCTTATTTAAATTCGGAATGCATTTATAAGTTTGCTGAATGGAATCGCCTAATTTATCCTAATTAGTCGGTTCAACTGAAGAAGTCAAACGGATTGCAGAAAATATACAGGAGTGGCGATTGCTCCACCGACAAGGGACTGACCCTTAAATTGAGAAGAAGACATAAGATACCAAAATTTTAATACTTTGTAGTGTATACGGATTGTGAAATATAGGTAATAGTCCCAGCAAATCAATGCTTCACGCCAAATCAAGTAAAAAGTAGCATAGACTTTTCCTGGAAAGCTCGAGTACTTAAACGAGTTCAAACCCTCAATTCACCCTGTAGATATTTGATAGCTATAAAGTTATATATATTCATGAAATGCCTGAAAATTAGATTAGATTTGACAGTTACAAATAACCGACTCTGACACTGGTCTTGCCCACTTGCCCAATCACTTTTCATGCCAGATCTTGACGTCATGTAAACCAATTCCAGTAACACCCACATCTATCCACAGTAAAAAAACAACAACAGTACTTTGAGAAATAAATGTTAGAAAAACGCCGGCGAGATAAATAGTCGCCGGTGTAAGCGATAATTATGTGGCGGCGGGCGGTGGCGGAAACGGTGATATTAGTGGCTTTTAGTCGCTCGCCTTAATGGCTTTTGAATAATTTAGCCAGATTGAGCCATCGACACACTCGGCTATTGTAGGGTTGACTACGGATTTGAGTTCTAATTTTGAAATTTTATTAGATTACGTTTAAATTGTTTTTTTTTTTTGGTTTGGTAACATGGATTATGAGTTACACTATGTCATTGTGTCTTGTTAGTCAGGATTATTTGAATAGAGTAGATTAATAATCATTAATCTATTGTTTATTTTGAAGAGCTTTGGGTGGTTTTAATGTTATTAATTGCTGTTAATCAATAATCAAGTTTTTAAAAATAATTTCAAAACATTATATAGATGATTATTGAACCGGGCTTTATCTCTTACATTAATAATCGCTTCAATAATCATCTTTAAAATGTTATTATATTTGTTTTGTGTTTTTCTTATATATAAATATATTTATTAAAATGCCTTACCTTTTTTAAAGTAGTAATATCTACTTTAATAAAAAAAAAGGCTGAACTATAGCTGACTTAAGTACAACATTTAAAAGATTTCGCTTCTGTTATAGCTTTCGGTCTACATTTTTTTTTCTTTTTTTTGAGTTCTCTTATAGATTAAATTTCTTTTTCATTCTCCGTGTATCTGTCTGTTTGGCTGTGATTCACGCCCGTGCCTCGGAAGACACGTAAAGTCGTCGGTCTCGGTTGTCATGAACAACTATGGTAATCGTTATTGGGAAGTCAGTGCCCTCAAATTTACTGACGACTAGATCAACCCACGAATTTCAGTTCTCCATTAGGGTTGCGGAGGTCCGATGCCAGTCGCTCCGTGGAAAAACTGATATTCAGGTAAAACCGGTTGAACTAGTAGCCGACCCCAAATAAAATTGGGAATAAGGCTAGGAAGAAAAAGAGATAGAGAAAGAAGGCGAAGACGCTCATGGTACCATACCACTAACGTTCAACCATCCATTTACTGACTGCGGCATCGTTGCTTACCTCGGTGATTGTTTCTCCATTTCAATATTCGCCATTCAACTATTTTGTATCTACTTGATTTCTAATGAGATCTCTTAGGATAGATATTAGTAGCCGAACCCAAAATAATTATATTGGAATTAACAAAGGCTAAGGAGATAATGATTTCTAACTTAGTTTTACATAATTTTTTAACTCTTTTTTTAATGAATTATTTAAAACATAATTGTATGCTCAAAGGTTTGTCTTGCCCCCTTAGTCTGTTTGTGTTAAATCCTAAGAGTATACTTGCAAGCTATGCTAGCTTGCTTAAGTATACTCTAAGATCAAATCTCTTCGAATCGCTAACGCTTTTATTCTCTTGTAATATTGGTAACTAGCTTTCTCCCGCGGCTCCGCCCGCGTCTTTCTCGATTATTGCAGGAAAAAATTGCCTATGTGTTACTCTGATATATGAGTTGCCTGAAGATACCTCCTTAACCCTGAACCTGAGAGAACACCCGAGCCCAGCAGTGATACGTTTATCGGTTGTTGATTGATTGATTGATAAGCTATATTACTGTAAAGTTTCATCCAAATCCGTTCAGTAGTTTCTGCGTGAAAGAGCAACAAACACACACATGCTCAAAAACTTTCGCGTTTTTAATATTTGTTACAATATTTTCTTTTAAACAAGTGACTTATTGTTGAGATGATCATTCTCATACATTTAATAGTTTTCTAATAACGTTTATAGAACAGGTTATAAACATGACTAAAAGAAAATCTAAGTACACAGCTAATGACAGGTCGTTCAAATATCTAAGGCCAACTGTAGAAATATGAGTTCTTCCTAATTGGATGTGGCTACGTTCTTTCTAAATAACGAGATGTAAGTCGTTTATGTTCGCTAACAGGTCGCGGGGCCCTCTGCGCGGGGCTCCTCTAAGCGGGGCTCCGCTGCCCTGAGCGGTATCATTGCAGTTAATACCCGACTGATGTCTCAATACCTCCCAGTGTGCGAGCCTATTATTTCTGTCCCACACGATGATATTGCAATGCTTTTTAATATGGAGACGGATTTTTGTTCGAAATAAAATGATAATGTCTATGTGACGGATTAAGAAGACGGAGTGTCACGACGCCCATTCATTCAGTGGGTGTCATAAGAGCCGAACAAGGGAGCTAGCTGTGAAGGACAGCAGCACTGCAAAGAAATGAAAAACTCGAATGTATTTTGCCGCAGTGAGTGGGTGTCATTACAGCGTTGTATTTCACTTCAAAGCCACAATTTTCAACTACTATTATCTGAAAAATAGAATAGTAATTAATACCTAGCAAAAGGTAGAAAAGGACTACTGATCAAGTATTTAATTCTATCATCATTATCATCGTCATGATAATCGCCATCACCAAAATATACCTAGTTTCGAAATCGCTGCGCCTTAATTAGTGTAGTTACTTTACTTATTGAGGAATAACAAAGACTAGCCAAAATTTAGTTATCCATAAACCTTCCTGTAAAGAAAATGTATTTATTTTTCTACTTAACTAGGTGGTCCGCCATACAATCACTATTGTTAAGAACGAGATTCTTTTTAAAGCAGTTAATTAATACAAATGTCACGTCGCTATGGCAATAAATATTCTTCAAGCTGTTACAATTCTGAAGTGTTACATTGTTTTATGGTTCAGTAATTTTGATCTAATAAGTAAATAACAACAAGCCGTTTCCACAACAGTGAACACTCCCTATTTAGGTTGTACTAAAGCGTGGTACATGTTAGCCAACAAAGTATTTATGTGTTGCACTTCATGCATACGATTTCCAATATTTAAACGTCATAGGTCCAATCTCGTACACATTGAAATCAACCTTATTCCCTTCACACAAAGACTTACTTTGATGATATAATTGAATGTAAACGGTTTCCAAGCTTTTCATTTGTGAATTTATTTGAATTTGAAATGTATATATCAGGAATAGAATTTAAACTGTTCCCATTGCGTGGTACATCAAACGTTTTGAAAATGGAACCTGATTTTCAAATCTTTAATCGTTCTTGTTTTAAAAAAGCTTAAAAGTAGACACGTCATATGTGTAACTTGTATCATATTGTATTGATATAAGGTTTAATTCCATTTGTAGATGTTTATTACTTAAGTTGAAAAAGGTCATGTAGCTTTGTGTCGCTGGTGTGAGGTACACTGAATCCCGAGAAAGTAGCGCTATTTGCTACTGTATCGCGCACCATCGCAAATTCAGGTGTTGTCAACATTCGACAATACATTAATACACAAATATTTTGGTCAAAATTACGTCTTTTATAGCACATAATTATTTAGACTTTGTTTATAACTTCGAAAACTTAGGGATTATTTCCTTTTGAAAGGATATGCAAAACATAATTTGGTTATATTGTTAAATTCGTATTTTTCATACCTAAACTCAAACGCTTGTTAGAATTCATGTCGTAACTTTTGGATCATTATAAAAAGGAAAATAAAATAAAAGGTTTGCGCTACCTGTAAAGTGCATACGATGTCACATCTGCCGCTCTGCATCCGTCCAATCAGCGGCATTATATGTTAATAGCCTATTAGAATATATGCTGCAGGCTTCTTCGCACCGCCGCTCGCGCCAACCTATCTCCGATGCACTATAATTCCACAACCAAAACAAACTGACCTTTAACACTTATTGTCCACAATACTACTGAGGGGTCAAAGTAAAATGGATGAATGCTAAAACGTTCCAAACTTATACTTCTTCTGTTATATCACATTTTAACAATGTAATTGGTCGGAATAAGAACTACGTCAGCCGTAAACGTAAGTTTGTGTGTGTTTTGCACGGTGGCTTGTTAGCGAAGTGTTCATTGTTTTTGTTCTGATATCTTATTGTATTTATGTAAGTTAGTGCTTTGTTACCTTCTGAGTTCGTGTTTCAGTGGGTGGCAGCGTACTTATACGGCTTTACCAAATACAGCAATCAATTTGGTATTACCCCATTATCTTTTACTTGTGTTTTATTAACAGATACAGAATTCTAAGAAGTTCCGGCATTAAAATTTCAAGAAAAAGAAAAAAATATTCAACGACCCATTCCTAAAAACGTATCGGGTCCCGTTCTGTCCGCGGTGTCTTTGCTCGGCCGGCGATAAGATCTCCTTTATAATGTTTCAATTAACCAGTAGCCAGTATTTATTGGGGACACGCGGCGGCGGTAGCCGATTCATTACCTGTCCGCTACGAATTAACAAAAAATGCAAAGGATATGTCGCTTAAAAACTTCAACTTGAAACGCTACAATTTTTAATGAGAATTATTGTTCTTAAAAAAAATATTATGTTTTTTTATAGCAGAGAGAACATTATTTGAAAGTTTAAACAAAGAACGCTAGAGAATTTACTTCGCGCAAATGTTGCTAATTAAAAATAAATTGTCTATGATATAATCGTTACACCATCAGATAAAATTATGTATTTATCGCGATTTTATTTTATAAAGCTGTTTGAAATGTAAATATACAGAACCATTATCGTTATTTATTGGATTAAAAGCTACCTTTTAGCGGGCAGATCAGAAACAAAAAATGTGGCGCGATTTGTTTATTTCTTTTTCTTTAAAAAAAGTTTAGCTGCGTATTATTTGAATTAATTTAGGTGTAATTGGATTTATGGTGTCCTGCGCGGCATATTTCCAAATCCACCCTGTGTGGTGGCTAATTACGCCGCTCTGAAGTATTTTAACTGTATTTATTGCGTCGGCTGCCATCTTAATTCTGTGTTATGTGTGTGTGTTTTTATATGTACATAAGTGAGATAGTAGTTTAATTTAAATAGGTAGGCATTTTATTTTTAATTACTATTTACGTAGGTGTTATTTTTTACATTCTTTATTATACTCTGTTTGAATTTTTTTTTATATATTATACAAAGAGGTATCTATGTCATTAGGAGCGTTTATTAAAAGTAATATAATAAGACGCAAAAGTTTTAGAAATCAATTGAAAAGCTAGGAAATAATTTATCATCACCATCATCATAATAAATAGTCTTTAAAAGTAAACTGCTGGACATAGGCTCTTTAGAAAAGAGGTTTTGAACTATACCATAAGGGATCCACCATAGTGGGATCTTACGACATCCACTGGTTGAATAGGGGTGGTGACACTGGTGGTATTCTTAATGAGTCACCACACTGCCTTAAAAAGCCCATATTATTAGAATAAATATTTATTTAAGTAGTAGTTGACCCGGCTAACTTCGTAATGACATTTTTTTCCCTAAATAATTTCCAAATTATTGAAAACTTTGTTTTAGTATTATTAGCTTTTCACGAATAGTGTACAGTTAGGCCTAATAAAATATAACATTTCTGCTTTTGTTATAGTTTTCTTCTGCTGCTCACGAACCTAAATGTTGGTTAACGCCAAAAGAAGTAAACAATGTCCTTCGACAAGGTTCAATCTAAATCTTTACCCAAATTTATCCAAATTGTGACACATGCAAAGTTCGAACTAAGTGGCTATGTCCAGCAGTGGACTGCGATAGACCAATGATGATTAACAGTAATAACGAGTAGTTCCGTTTAAAGTCGACACACTACTGAGAATAATTTCTCTAACGCATCAAGAATATTCAGAATTCAATTTCTCAATTCTATTCCTCTGTCTAAACTACCTCTAATAATGCGAGAACAATCCCTCATCAGGAACACATCCTTTCAGCATCATTCAAAAGTCAGTTTATTAAACCCATACAAACGCCATACCAGTATTAAAATACGATGGAAAACTTATAAATGACCGCCTCGGAACACACTAAGGATTTCGTGACGGCATACATGAAAAAAGAAATAAAAAGAAAATAAAGTTAAAAAAGATAAATCGTAGCGCCATATCTCGTTATTATTTCGGAAAACAATAGTGGCTGAGCTGTCACGTGAAGCGCGGGCCATGCAAATAATCATAAATAAATAAATAAAAATAAATATGAGTCGAGGGCTCGACGTCTTATTTTAGAGCCACGAGTTGGCTAGCCCTGATTTATAGCATCTAGAAGAGATTCTGAGCGTACTTTATAATTTTGTGTACTAAAGCTTTTGGAAATGAATTTCTATGATCGTATAAAACTTTGAATTTAATTTAAATGCTATGACTGAGTATCTTGAAGCTAATAAAATAATGTAGTGCTTGGACAGTGAAGCTCAAAGCCTTTGACGTTAACTACTTGACGTTTCAAAAGTGCCTTTGTATGGTATAATTGAAATAAAATGGTTTGATTTCATTTGATTTGAGTTTCTGTCTATATGATTCGTTATGACTAGTCCAGCGAGTGGGGCTAAAAAACTCTGATCAAATGATTAAACAGTATTTTTTTTATAAGGAACCCTACATCTGACGTATCATCAAATGTTGAAGTTTTAATGCCTTTCATATTTACCTTAGTTTTTTCTTCTTATCTGATCCGTAAACATTCATTTACAATATTAACTTGAAGAATATTTACAAAATTTAGTTCCACCGCATCATCGCTTTTATTTTTTATTTATCTGCGCTATTAGTAAACTCTCCTCCTCCTCTTTTTCTCTTTTTATGTAAGCCTACCAAAGTGACTCTACTCTGCCTGATGGAAAGCATGAGTAGAATCCAGGAGTAGGGGCCACCATTCTCATTGTGAGTGTAGGCAATGCAGTATGGTGACCCATACCATGGCGGCCTGGTCAGAAAATTCTTCATCATTCTCCCGACTTCCTAAGGCCGGTAGAATGAAGCAGAATTATTGGGCCTCCGGTCTCACACTGACTAACGAAATATGACAGCAAGAATACTGTCATTATTAGGATGGTCTTCTGTGTGAGGGTAGTACTGCCCCGGTCCTGTGATGCTATATACCTGTTCAATGTAAATTACGGCTGATTACTTCATCTCTGTCTATGCCTTAAGATATATAGGCTTGAGTGTATCTGTTAAAGATTATAAATATAATATACCATAAACTTAGGTCACCCTGAGATGGGATAAAATACAAATATAAAGACAGCAACTCAATTTTTCTTTAGGAAAAATCCCGCTTTAGAAATAAATCCAGGGGACTTTACAAACACACATGAAACGGACACAGTCAGGTTTGGGTTAAGCTCGCCTTTGTAAATGTCATCTCCTTGTAAATGTAATAAGAAAATGTGTGCACAATAAAGAATAAATAATAAAGAACACTCAGACTCAGAACAACAATCCATTTATCATTTAATTTCATATCCTGTGAGAGGTTTGTAACCACAATCCTCAACGCACTCAGCGCTCAAATTTTCACTGTTTTTGTTTGTATTGTAAATTGTATGTTACCTAATTTTGGTGTTGAATAAAGAGTACCTATTTTCGAATCTTTCATCTAAATAAACATGCAAAATCTTTTGGATTCACTGCATATCAATTGGTTAAACATCCTTGCCCACAACGAGTTCGACGTTGTCCAAACAAGGGGGACTGTCGCCATCCTGCGCTCTGCCTAACAAATGTTCTTGTAATGAAAATAAACCCTTGCGAGGCTATTGCAGGCTGTATTAACCTTGGGGTGCTGCTGGCTAGAAAACCTCCACGTGGTGCACCCTGGGCGCTGGCGATAGCACTGTTCCTCCTTATTTCCTCCGCGTTATCTGGAGGGGAGGATTATCGCCAGCGGCGAATATTCTAGCTGGAGAGGAAGCCATGTCATCGGCTCCTGGGCAAGGCCTGGTCCAGCGGGGCGGGCGTTTCCGCCGGTTCCCCTGCTGGCTCTTCGCTCTTCGGAGCATGGAGGAGGTTAACCTCGTTAAAAAACCGAAGGTGGGACCCTTCATGGGTCGGAGTTTCTCCCGCTGGTAGCGGTGGAGAAAGGAGGGCGGGCTCGGCGTGTACTTACACTACCACCGAGCAGGCAGGGGGACGTATTCCTCCTGCCACCGTCGGCATAGCGTAATCCCGGCTCTGTCCGGGGACGTGGGTCTTGGCTTAACCGCCCGGACCGCGAGGAAGAAAACCTCTATAAAAAATTACCCCGAATCCCAAGTTCTGGTGCGTGGCCAGGGGATGCATGGCTGATGGGAAGTTCAGTCGCAAGCGCACCCCAAGCCGAGGTACCTGCGGCCCCCTCGGCTGGGTTAAAAATTTTCGCTTGCCCGGGTATTGGGGGATCTCTGCCCGGGTCGACCTTTATTTCTCCCCCAATCGTGGGTTCAAATATGGAAAATGAAAACAAAAAACAAACGAAACAAATAAACAACGGCACGGAAAACCAAAAACATAACGAAACGGCACTAACAACGGACACTGATGTGAAGAAAGGAAAGGGAAAGAAGAAGGGCATCCTGAAGGGGAGCTCTTCTGGAGTGGACGTCTCTACGTCGATGGAGGCTGTGGTGGCACTCGGGCCGCCCACCTCGGTGGGGCTCCCAGCAGTCAAAGGGACTACTGGGAGCCAAAGAAGAGGAAGAAACGGGCGTTTCGAGCGGGAACGCTCTAAGTCGGCAGTCGCGAGCAGGAGCGACAGCCGAAAGCGGGAGGCGAATAATCCGGACAGCGACTCGTCCATCGAGACGCCAGTCGCGAAGGGCGTCCGCACAGACGAGTCGCGAGCCCCTGTGTCACTGCCGACGGACTCCGTGTTCTCGAATGCGGAGTCCTACAGGAGGAACAGGGCGGGCAATGAAGCCGAAGCGGAGGAGGAGATCGCCGATCTCCTACTAAAGATTCGGGAGCCGGTGGAGGGGGAACCCCCCAAAGCTCCCGTGTCCGTGCAGGAGAGGGCGAGCGCGGCGGTGGCCATAATCAACAAAGTGGCCATCAAGTCCACGAACCTGAAGGGCGTCTTCGTGAAGGCCCTGAAGGACTCCTCCTCCGCCTTGTCGGAGGTGGTGGGGAAGCTGTGCGGGGATATGGCGCGCCTCGACGAGGCCAACACCCGCCTGATTGCCCAGATGGCCGAGCTGAGTGCGCAGTTCGCCCAATTCCGGGCTCAGCGTGCTCAGCCGGTGGCCCCGGCCTTGCCTGGGTCATCTCAGCCGAAGGCCCCGGCCCCGCCCGGGCCGTCTAGGGCAGAGGTACCGGCCCTGCCCAGCCCGTCTCGGGTAGAGGTCCCGGCCCCACCAGCGCCACCTCGGATGGAGGCCCCGGCCCCGCCTGCGCCGTCTAAGCCGGAGGGCCCTGCTGGCGGCGAGTTCCCTGACGCCATGTTGCGTCAGGCGCTCGACGCTATGACGCGGATGTTGGACGGGCGACTGGCCGGCCTGGAGGCGAGGCTTCCCCCCGCGCCGGTGGTCCGCCCCCCGCTCGCGTCGCAGAGGCCCCCGGTTGCCACCCTGGTGGGAAGCCGCGTCACCTACGCGGCGGCGATGGCGGCCCCGGCTCCCCAAAGGCAACAACAACAGCCGAAGAAGGGGGCCGGAGCACCGGCCCAGGCGCCGGCCAAGGCACCGGCCAAAGCGCCGGCCAAGGCACCGGCCAAAACGCCGGCCAAGAAGGGGCCTCAAACGGCGCCCTCAAGTGGGGCGGACTTCCCCCCGCTTCCCACTCCGACGCCTCCGACGGGTTCCTCGGGACCAGCCCCCTCTAACGAGGGTTGGCAGGTTGTGGGGTCCTCGAAGAGGTGCCAGCAGCGGCAGCGAGCGCGGGCGAGGAAGGCCGCCGAACGCGCAGCCCAAGCCCCGCAGTCTCCGCCGGTGGCGGCAGCGGCCTCTAAGAAGAGGCCGCGGAAGCTGCAGCCGCCTAAAACCGCGGCGGTGGTTGTGACTGTGTCGCCGGAGGCGGCCAGTGGCGGGCTCACATACGCGGCCCTCTTCAAGGGGGCCCGTCCCGGGCTCGCCGCTGAGTTCGGGGCCGCGGGGATGAGGCTGCGCCGCGCCCAGACGGGAGCTCGAGTATTCGAGTTCCCGGGGGCTGAGGGCGCCAAGACGGCCGACACCTTCACCGAGAGGCTGCGGGAGGTGTTTGCCGCCCAGGACGGTGTCAAAGTCGCCAGGCCCACCAAATGCGCGGAACTGCGCATATCGGGTCTGGACGACTCCATCACGTCGGAGGATGTCCGCGATGCAGTCATGGAGAAGACTGGCTGCACCGCGGGCACCATCCGAGTCGGCACCGTCCGGCCGGGCCCGGGAGGCCTCGGCTCGGTGTGGGTCAGCTGTCCCGTGGCGGCGGCCAAAGTTTTGGCCGACGCCGGGAGCATGCTCGTCGGCTTCGTGAATGCCAGAATCACGGTTCTGGCCGCGAGGCCGATGAGGTGCTACAAGTGCCTCGTCGCGGGACACACTCGCACCAAGTGCGAGAGCTGTTTTGACTGCAGCGAACTTTGCTTCCGCTGCGGTCAAACCGGGCACAAGGCGGCAGAATGCTCTGCCGCCCCTCACTGCCCGATGTGTGCGGCGGGTAAAAAGCCCGCCAATCACCAGATGGGGCAGGGGGGCTGCAGGCCTCCCCGCGCTTCTCGGCAGACGCCGGAGGCTAGCCCGGCGACCCAGGCTGCCTCCGACGTCGATCAGGCGACGACGTCGTCGCCCATGGAGGGGGTTGTAGAGACGATCCAGTAATGGATCAAGTCTCCAACCTCCTGGTCCAGACGAACCTCAACCACTGTGCCGCGGCGCAGGATCTCTTCCTGCAAACCATGGCACAGTGGTCGATAGGTGTTGCCGTAGTCGCGGAGCCCTATTTTGTCCCTCCCCGTCCAAACTGGATGGGTGACTGGGACGGCTCCGTGGCAGTCGTCAGCTCCACGGCGGCTCATTCCCCGCCCTTGTCGCTAAAAGACAAGGGTACTGGATATGTTGCCGTCGAATGGGGGGGAATCACCATTTATGGTGTATATTTCTCCCCCAACCGGAGTCTGAGCGACTTCGAGGTCTTCCTCAACAACCTGGAGACCTCGATACGGCGATTGGGGTCTGGGCACGTCCTCGTGCTGGGGGACTTCAATGCAAAGTCCATTGCGTGGGGTTCCCCGGCGACGGACGCCAGGGGCGAAGCCGTCGTGGAGTGGGCGGCGTCGGTGGGCCTCTGTTTGCTAAACAGAGGCGCCACCAACACGTGCGTGCGACAGCAGGGGGGGTCGATAGTGGACCTTTCGTTCGCTACCCCTGCAGTCGCCGCACGAGTAAGGAACTGGAGTGTCCTGGATGAGGTCGAGACGCTCTCGGATCACCTATATATCCGATTCGAGCTCTCCCGGTCCCAGGACGCCAGTAGGGGTCACGCGGCGCGGCGTCCTTCCCGTTTTCCGCGGTGGGCTGTCGCCAAGCTGGACAGGGACCTACTAGAGGAGGCGGCCATTGTTTGCTCTTGGCTGTCTCCGCAGGCCCCGACCGAGGAGGTCGACGTGGGGGCTGGTCGCTTCGCCGATGCGTTAACGCTCATCTGTGATGCGGCCATGCCCCGCGTTCGTGGCCGTCGGCCTCCTCGGAAGGAGGTCTACTGGTGGTCCCAGGAGTTGGCGGACCTCCGTGCGGCTTGCGTACGTGCCCGGAGGTCCCACACCCGGAGTCGGCGACGTCACCGCGGAGGCGGTGAGGAGGTGGACCGGCTTCACGAGGAGTACCGAGCAGCTCGGGAAACTCTGAGGCTGGCCATCTGCCGCGCCAAAGACGCGTCTAGAGAGGAGATGCTGGAGAGTCTCGAGCGTGACCCCTGGGGTCGCCCTTACCGTGCGGTGCGTCAAAAGCTCCGCACACAGGGCCCCCCCCTTACGGAGACTCTCCAGCCCAGCTTCCTGCAGGAAGTGGTCGAGGGCCTATTCCCGCAGCAGGCGGAACACACACCCCCATCGATGGCCCGTCGCGGTCGTCGTCGGGGCAGTGTAGGTGATGTTCCGCCTGTCAGGGAATCGGAGGTAGGGGCGGCTGTTCTACGGATCCGGTCCAAGAACACCGCCCCCGGGCCGGACGGGGTTCCAGCCCGAGTGATGGCCCGAGCCCTCGACTACATGTCGGACCACCTCAGAGGAGTGTTGGACGCTAGCTTGGCGTCCGGACGCTTCCCTGAGCGTTGGAAGTGCGGGAAGCTGGTCCTGATACAAAAGCATGGACGGCCTGCCGATTCGGTCGCGGCCTACAGGCCCATCGTGTTGCTGGACGAGGCGGGCAAGTTGTTCGAGAGGGTTCTCTCTGTCCGCATCGTCCGGCACCTCAGCGAGGTGGGGCCCGACCTGTCGGACGCCCAATTCGGTTTCCGAGAAGGGCGTTCGACGGTCGACGCGATCCTGCGCCTGAGGGCCGTGACCGAAGAGGCGGTGAGAGGCGGTGGAGTGCTGTTGGCGGTGTCATTGGACATCGCCAACGCCTTCAATAGTCTGCCATTCGGCTGCATCAGGGCCGCACTCCAATACCACGGAGTGCCAGGGTACCTGAGGCGGCTGGTGGCAGACTACTTAGAGGAGCGTACCGTCGAGTACGAGGACCGAGGTGGCGCCTTGAGACGCAGGGCCATGTCGTGCGGTGTTCCGCAGGGGTCTGTCCTAGGACCACTCCTGTGGAACATGGGATACGACTGGGCCCTACGAGGGCGTCTCCCCCCCGGGCTGGGTGTGATCTGTTACGCAGACGACACCCTGGTCACGGCCCGGGGGGCAAACTTTGAGGAGGCGGCGCGCCTGGCCACCACGGGAGTCTCCCGGGTGGTCGGGCGCATCGAGGCGCTGGGTCTGCGGGTGGCCCTGGACAAGACGGAGGCCCTATTATTTCATGGGCCCCGTCGTGGTCCGCCCGCCGGCGCCTCGATCGAGGTCAACTCGGTCCTCGTACCGGTCCGGGCCCAGATGAGGTACCTGGGTCTGGTCCTCGACGGTAGGTGGCTCTTCGACGAGCACTTCCGACAGCTTGGTCCTAAGCTGGTGGGCACTGCCTCCGCCCTAGGGCGACTTCTGCCCAATTTGGGCGGGGCCAGTGTCCCCACTAGGCAGCTGTACACGGGGGTTGTCCGGTCGATGGCACTTTACGGTGCACCGGTGTGGGCGGCGGCTCTGTCCGCCCAGAACAGGGCGCGCCTCTGGCGCCCCCAGCGGATACTGGCGGTCAGAGCTATACGCGGATACCGCACGGTGTCCACAGAGGCGGCGTGTGCCTTGGCCGGAACACCCCCGTGGGATTTGGAGGCGGAAGTGCTCGCCGAAGTTTATCGGCGAGTGGCTGACTTCCGGGCGGAGAGCGGCTTTCGCCCTCCGCCCGAGGACGTGCGCGAGTGGCGCGAAGCCGCTCGCCGAGCCACCATGCAGAGATGGTCGTTCCGGCTGGAGACCCCACGCGCTGGCTTCGCCGCCGTGGAGGCTCTTCAGCCGGTCCTCGAGGAGTGGGCAGGGCGGCAGCACGGGACCCTTTCCTTCCGGCTGACGCAGGTACTTTCCGGGCACGGTTGCTTCGGAAAGTACGTGCACTCGGTCGCTAGGAGGGAACCGAGTCCCGCCTGCCACCACTGCGACTGCAGTGAGGACACGGCTCAGCACACGCTGGCGGTCTGCCCCGCTTGGGCGGCGCAGCGCCGGGTCCTCACTGCAGTCATCGGAGGGGATCTCTCGCTGCCGGCCGTCATAAGATCGATGGCCGGCAGCGACAGTTGTTTTACCGCGGTCGCAACCTTCTGCGAGGACGTAATCTTGCAGAAGGAGGTGGCGGAGAAGGCCCGGGAGGATGCTATCCAATCGGACCCGATCCGCCGCCGGCGCCCCGGGCGGCGGAGGCGCGCATACCTGCGTCTCATGCCGCCCTGAGAGTGGCCGCGGATGGGCGGGACGGGTTTCCCGTCCGTCCGCAGTAGAGGCCAACCGCGAGGGGGCGACGTCCGCGTGTGACCGGACGTTGCCCAACTAGAGAGTCGAGCGAAGAGTTGGTGCCCGCAACAGTGCGGGCAGGCGCCGGTTGGAGTCCAGAAGGAAATCCCCTCCCTGGACTCCTTCCAATACAAAGGCGCAGAGAGGGTCACACCGTGTGGTTTTAGTCGGTTCGAGTCCGACACACCACCCCGCCGTAACCCCCGACGGGGTGACGGTCCGCGGGGATTTCCACACGTAAAAAAAAAAAAAAAAAAAAAAAAAAAAAAAAAAAAAAAAAAAAAAGGCTGTATTAACCTTGTAGAAATGATATTTACTCATATCGGGAGGGGGTGTCTTGTGATTGATGGGGTAGTTCTTGTTATACGCGAATGGGCGTCAAGTTTGCATAAGTGTGCAGCCTCTGCATCGTTTGAATTATTTTTTAGATTAAAATAAATAATTTTATCCACTTTATGCGGTCATAGTGGCTATGAGCGCTGAGTCTGACCATGCCGTAGTAAGCAACTACGGCGCGGTCAGACCTAGATGGGTGACCGTATGTGGCATGATTTGTTATGAGCGTTTCCGTCATTCGGAGGTCACGTCAAGCAGTCGGCCCCGGTTGATGTCATAAGATAACAGTCGTGAAGCTTAGTTGGAGGCCTTCGGGCGGTTTGATAGCATCCAGCGGCAAGATTACGTAGCCACAACGTGTCTTGCCTGTCCCCAACCCGCACTCGGCCAGCGTGGGGACGTATGGCCTTAACCCTCTTTGAGAGGAGAGCCGAGCCCAGCAGTGGGACGTTATGGGTTGTTGATGAAGAAGATTTTTACAATAAACTGTAGAAGTTATATAGATTCTTATAAATCAAGGGATGTACATATACACACATCAAAAGTGTCTAGGGATCAAGCATTTTTATGCGGATTTCTTGAGATTGAGATGTGGCTTTGTAATAAATTTATGATTTTATAAATTTATATGGATCCTTTTTGGTGCATTTCATAATTTGAATCAGGAACTGTCAATCAAATTCGAGTAAAAGATGAAAATCAGCTGCCAATATTTTCCCTATAAAAACATACAACGCATTGAAGAAATTATTAGTGCTACTGTTTCCCTACTACTGATTAAAACCAACGTTATTATGGAGCGGCGACGTCATTTAAGCAGGGAAGAAATGCTCAGAGCCGTGGGAATGATAGAAGCTGGTTCCCGGCAACGTACTGTGGCTTTAGCTCTGAATACAAGTCAGAGTGTTATCAGTCGACTTTGGACACGTTACCGAAGCACTGGTACCGTGGCTGAGCGCCATGGAGGACGGTATCGCTGCACCACACGGAGACAAGACCGATACATTCAAATCTTAACTCGAAGAGCTCCAACAATAACCGCCATGATGTTAGCCGTGAGGCTTCATCACTCTTCAGGGAACTTAATTAGCGACCAAACAGTCAGAAACCGCTTGCATGTAGTGAACCTTCATTCCCGAAGACCGCTACGGGTACCACCTATAGCAATGCACAATCGTAGGATTCGATATCAATGGGCTCTTGAACACAGAAATTGGGCAGAAGAACAATGGCGTTTCGTGTGCTTTTCTGATGAGTCTCGTTTTGGTATGAGACCGGATACAAGACGTATACGACACTGGAGAACCCCTGGACGCCAACAGCGATTAAAATCCTGCCAGGAAGTCCATCCTTATAGTGGTGGAACCATCATGGTATGGGCGAGCATTTGGATCGGCGGAAGAACTGAGTTGATTTGGATCAGAGGCAACCTCAACGCTCAAATTTATGCTGAGACGATTGTATCAGACGTCATCGTTCCTCTACAAGTGCAAATCGGTCCCTTATTTCAGTTAATGCATGATAATGCACGACCGCACACCGCAAGAGTTGTAAGACAGACTCTCGCCGCAGCTAACATCAATGTCCTGCCCTGGCCTGCTCAGTCGCCAGACTTGAACCCGATTGAGCATGCATGGGATATGCTACAGAGAAGAGCTCTGCCGAATATGGAGGGTATCCAGTCGCAAGAAGACCTTTTTTTGTTGTTGCAACGAACATGGGCGGCCATTCCACAGCGTGATTTGGATGAACTCATTTTGAGTATGCCAAACCGATGTTCTTGTGTTGTTAGTGTTCGCGGTAGAAACACGGATTATTAATTGTTTAAGTTACCTAATAAAATTTAAAAGAAAACTGTTATTTCAGTCTTTTTTTCGAACTTTAATTTTAGTGGTTCAAATGTCAAAAATCCCTTTATTAGGAAAATGGCAAATTTCTTTACTAATGCAAAGGTGACTTGGTTTATCGTTACTGTGACAAACGAAAACACTTTATTTGATGAATCCTTAAAGAAATTTTTAATTAATATCAATCAGGAGAAAAGTTATTGCAAAAATATATGTTGATCCCTAGACACTTTTGATGTGTGTATTTCGACTCATTTTTTGGTGTTTTCTATGTGAAATATGTATAAATCTATTTATAAAAAATGTATGTATTTATATCAGTTGTCTAGTTCCCATAATACAAGCTCTGCTTATTTTGGGGCTAGCTAGCGTTGTGTGTAAAATTGACTTGTTGGTCTAGTGGTTGTCGTATGCGGCTGCTGTTCAAGAGGTCTCGGGTTCGATTCCTGGGTCGGTCCAAATGTTTGTGTGATCCGCAAATATTTGTTTCGGATTCTGGGTGTTTTCTATGTATAATATGTATGTATTTACAAAATAAAGTATGTTTGTGTATTTATATCAGTTGTCTAGTACCCATAATACAAGCTTTGCTTAGTTTGGGATTGTGTGTAAGATGTCCGAAATATTTATATTTATGTCTGAATTATTTATTTTTCTTCCATGCAAATAGTTTTGTCACATTCAATTTATTATTTATATATATATTCATTTATCATTCAATATAATGTACTAGCTACGCCCCGCCGTGCTACTCGCAGTTATTGTTTTATTATTAAACCGCGGGGCGAAGGTGGAGGTGAAAGTCTAATTCACTTATAATATCATTTGATTTCATAATAATAATCATCATCATCAGCCGGTAACAGTCCCCTGTTGGATATAGGCCTCTACCATTGCACACCATTTTGATCGATTTTAGGCTTCTCACATCCAGAATAGTGATAATAGTATCATAAATTGCACATTTCAGAAATTCGCCGTTCATGAAAAATTAAGCAAAGTAAGCCCGTACCTATAGTAATGTAACTGCTGAAAGTCAGTCTTCATTGGTAATAGGGCAACACTATAAGAAATTGTATTTATTCTAACTACTAGGCTACAGATTTATATAGCCAATAGGCTTTTGAGATTTGCGCGTTCTTATAAATCTTATATTATAAGGTCTTTAGTTTCATAATATTAGAATATATTCATTTATGAGCATATTAAAGTGTGAAGTGGGAATAAATACAGTTTTTAATCCAAAGCAAATAACTCATTAAATTCCGATAATCATACAAATAAAAATCTCACAAAAGCTAGAAAGGGATGGCAATAAAGGTAGAGTACACATTTTCCGTTTATATTCGACAAATTTAAATTTTGCTGTTAATAAAACTCAAATTGAACCATATTGCCTTATATTTAGGTTTAAATATTGAGTAACGTGTCTAAATATTTTGTGTTTGGTATGTAAAAGTGGCAGTAGAGCGAGTTTTCCGGGCGAAATTGGAAAAATATTCGTATTTTCACAATGGTGGCGCGGCGCGCGCCAATTTGAATATAGATTAGAAAATGTGACTACGTGCAGTCTAATATGTTTTTTCTAGTGATGGGATAATTTACTAGTCGATAAAAAAAAAAAACTTTTTCAGTAAGCCTATGGTAAAGTATAGTAGTAAATTTAGGATAAAGATAGCATATGACATAAATTAATAAAGTTTAATTAATGCTCAGTTGAAAAACATGTTTTCAGTTCAATTATAAAACATTACAACAATATCTTGTAAGACTCGTATTGTAGATTTTTGAAGTCCTAGCATCTTAGTATCTTATCCTAGTATCTTAGCTCTTAGATAAGAGCGACTTCTTTACTCACGGAATTTTTCGGCAATTCTTAAATAATATAATTTATTGAGCAGCTCATTTCAAAGTTTTTTCCTTATTGTTCCAATTTGATTGAATTAACAAGTCAATTCTGTTTTTCATAATTAACTAGCTTTCGCTAGCGACTCCATCCGCGTCTATGTCGGTTATCACGGTAAAAACTATCCCATGTCCTTTTCAGGCTCTAGACTCTCTGGGTACAATTTACAATGGTGTTTGAGTTTATCGCGAACAAACAGACTCACAGACGCGGGGGAGAACTTTGTTATAAAATATCTAGTGATAGCGGTAATTTAATAATATTTTTATTACAAGTATGTACATATATTTAAGCATCCTAGTTCATGAAATTTTATCGACAGTTTATCGATACAGTAATTAGTAAATCCCTAGTATGCCATGTATCTCCATAGCTAGGTATAAACTCGGGTAATGGATTTCCTGCTCCCGCCCACTTGGCGCGTTCTGCTATTTTTGCGCATACAATAAAACCTTATAAAACCCATGGATTGGGCCAATTTATAGCCTCTATGTATGCACATTCTGTAATATATTCATACTGGGGGTATTTTCCCCTAAAAGGGGGTTTTCATTGTACTTGAATACACAGTCGATTGGTTTAATTCGATTTTATTTTGTCTATTTTGTTTGTCCTTTTTTGCTGTTTTCTGAATTCTTTTTTAATTGCTTGCGATGCTGTGATGATAAAAACATGTCACTTTTCGTCGAATATCATTAAACTGTTGCACATAGTAGTTAGAAAATACATTTCTTTGATGAAAATATTACAATGTAACGGTTGCAATGTACCTTAACAGTAAAACAAAACAAATTTAATAAAACAAAAAAAATAATAAATGTGAATACTCTTTCGTGCCACCCTAAACATGAATAATCTCTATGGCAAACTTAAAAACGTGTCAATCTATCGATAAATACTGTTAAAAGCTTAAGTTTTTTACTTTTCCTGTTCATGCATCCCTTTTAAGGGCGCGGTTAGCTAATGTTGGCTAATCCTCACTTGAGAGTGAGTACCTACTTAAGGAACGTCGGGTACTTACCTATTTTGGCAGAAAAAAAGTTAGCGGGATTCGTCTATGGTTTTTGTAGAAATATTTGTTTTCACTGTATGAAGAAATATGAAGGGTGGCGCTAACAAGATTATGTTTTTTTAAATAGCTTTGTGCATAAAAGTTTGATAATATTTTTATTTTACAAATACCTGTGTTCTGTGGCACTTATCGGCAGCGAGAAGTCATACCCAGGTATTTCCTTAAGCATAAGCCCATTTGGGCGTATGTATTTCTGTGTTTAGTTGCACGTGAAATTTTATCAGCTGATGTTTTTAATATTGTAAGCGAAAAAATTATGGATTTTTTTCCTCTGAGGCGGTATAATCGAAGAACCTTTCAATGGCAGTAGAGTCTATAATTCCATATCTACTATTAAACATAAGCGCAGATCGGTGTCGGTCTTTTAATAATATAATAATAATAAAATCTGTTAATTTCAAAAATGTATATACAAATCAACTGTCCATGTACAACATTTAATCTATAGTAAGATTTTTTTATGTCAAGGAGTTGCTAACAATAAATGTTTCTTGTAATTATTCTGCCAAAACTTTATAATTTTCCTATTTATATTATTTATATAAATATTTAACTTTTCTCACTCAAAATAGTTATGTTTTGTTGTCTTTTGTTTAGTCAGTACACTAACATTATAAGGAGATAAAGTTTATGAGGTTGTAAGGTTTAATCTTTGATAAAATAATTTTGTTATAGAACTTCTCACATATGATGCGTAAAGAGGTACTCATTGAAATTGACTTATTGTTTGACCTATAAAAGAGTGACAGTTAGCTTGTTAATTTGCATGCTATCTTCATAGCTAAGTGCGCCTGTTCAATTGAATTATTAAACTTATAATAACACCTACGTACTACCGCATTTACAGCAAATAAATAAATGATTATTATTATTGATTCTTAAAAATATCTCTGAATAAAAGACAACTATATTATTTTTGAGTGTTCAATGCTATTTAACTCGAAAAATGGTTTCCGCGATATTCGCCATACATGCGAACATAGCCGCTGGCAAAAGCTAGTAAACAAATATAGTAATCCCTCACTTATCCCTCTGTTGTGGGTCATAAAAACCCTCTTTCAACTTACCGAATTTCACCCATTTGTTAGTTTTTAGCGAAGCGCCACTCGGCACATCGCCACTTGAGTTTTGTAACCCAACACTTGAAACTGTCGGCTTTCGGCTTTCATTTCGCCGAAAATTGAACAAATATTTAAACACCTTTGATTATGCAGCCGCGTTATGACTGTGTGTTTCTTTCATTGTTATAAATTGGCAAATGAAATACGATTTTGTATGGCAATTTTAATAGTTTGTAAGTGCGCAAATAAAGGTGTCTTTAATGGTTTTGAGAGATGTAATATTTTTTTTATATATATTTTACCTACCAAAGTGACTCTACCCTGCCCGATAGAAATTCATCAACAACCCATAACGTCCCACTTCTAGGCTCGGGTCTCCTCTCAAAAAGGGTTAAGGTTATAAGGGTTCCGAGTTATGTACTACGGAACCTAAAAAGAGAACGAATAAATGCGGCAGATTTTTTAAAACAAGGACAAACACCCATTATACAATATTATCTGTCAATGACATCAATAAGTACTTAACAAATTGGCGTTAAAAGCTAGGTAAAACCATTGTATTGTTATTTAAAAGAATATAATAAACGATACTTAGATTTTCTTTAGAAGTAAAATTTCCCACAGTGTGTTACCGTTATGTTTGCTGTATAATAATGTGTTTAATTGTTTTAAAACTATGACAAAGTGCTGCCGACTACGGGTTCAGCTGCCTATTGACGTAGAGTAGTGTGGAACAGAGGTTGCAGTGGATTTTATTGTGACTACATTTTTTGTTCACGTAGATAAAGCTATCTTAGTGATGTGGAAGTGTTACTACACAACACCATAATACAGATTTGAGGCGAATAAAGTTACATTTAAAATCAACTTTTTCTGAGCAAAGGACATAATCAAGCACGACTATTTATGGGCAATAGTATGATCACTGCCACTGATAAGTGCTTATTTGTTGTCTAAGTTTACATCAATTTATCCAAACCAGAACTTTAACCCACATTATGAGCTATTTTGAAGCATAATAAACCGTTAGCTCTATACGCTACTGCAATATGACACTCTATTCTTCTACCCGATCACTACAGAGTGATCGAGGAGAAGAATAGTGTGAATTCTATTTTAATTTATTCAATTTTATTATTTATATATTGTATTATGTCAGACTTGCATTGATTCATCTTTATTAATATTACTAGCTTTCGCCCGCGGTTCCGCCCGCGTTTATAACCGAAAGGCTATAGCGGTAAAAAATAGTCTATGTCCTTTCTCATACTTTAGACTATCTCGGTACAAAATTTCAAAGAGCTGCGGTTTTCGAGTTTGTCGCAAACAGACAGGCATAAATGCGAAAGTAAGTCTGTCTGGCTGTCGCGCTTTCCGCAAAAAGCTACTGAACAGCTTTAAATGAAATTTGCTATTTAGATATTCTAGTGTGAGAAAGGACATACGCATACTTTTTACCGCGATAACCGACACACATGCGGGGCGGAGTCACGTAGGTATGTGGATATTATAAAAAAAGTCTTAAGGTGTTAATCATTTTTTAGTAGAAATCTTTACAGTAAAGTTACGACAGAATGAAATTCATTACTTATATGTGATGATTTGGGCAAGACCGCTGGCAGGATCTGGATGCGAGTAGCCGAGGATAGAATGCAATTGAAGAGGCCTATGTCCAGCAGTGGAGCGATAGGCTGATGATGATGATAAAGAAATAACGCAGTACATTTTTATATTCGTAAAACGGATGAATAATTATGACAAAATTTTACGAATAAAATAGGTATCTGGTTTAGTTTATCTCTAGTCTTTGATGCAAATAATAATTGTATACATTCAGAAATTCGTTTATTTTTTAAGAATTTTTGTTCATTTGCAACATTAAGCGCCAATATACCTTTAAATCAAGATATTTTTATGGAGCCAACACAAGTTTCCCTACTCTGTGTTCCTCATATCGAGTTACCATCAATCAAAGGTTCGTAGTGGCTTAATCGTCCTGCAAACATTTGCCTTAGCTATAAACTCCCACTTTGGCACCCGCTGCCATTGGGAACCGAACCTCGCACCCTTCACAGGGAGTTTTTATTACCTCTGAATGTAATGTTCTGTTTGCTTTGAGATTATTTTGTGTGTTAAATGTATTTTGTTCTAAGGGTCTGTTCTGTTTGTGTGGTTTTGTATAATGTTACTTATGGGTAGACCACCCTTGAAGGCGCTACTTGAAATCTTCATTTGAGTACAAAAGTATTTGGCAAAGTAAAGGCGGTAAACGGTGTCAGTTAGAAATCACAATTCTAATTTTCTTTGTAGACTTAAAATTTGAGGCATAAATGTTAAGGACTTTTTTTCAGAAGTCAAAATGCTTTTATTTAAAGTAGATCTTTTTAGCGCTTTCATAATATTAATAACAAGTCAAGTTGCAACTCTAGTTAATTGCTAGTAATTTTAAAGTAACAAGGTATTCTTTTAAATTTTACAACATATCAAATTTATATATAACTATGCTGTTGTAGGTAATTGTCATCTATCTAGCCTTTTCTTCCATATCTAATTCAGGGTGTGTGACACACTACCTTTTGCCTGTGGCTTCACCCGTGCGCATGTTGGTTATCGTCTTAAAGAGCAGCCTATATTCTTTCTCAAGAACCAAAGGATGGTCATGTTAAATGCCTGCTTGATTTTCACCCTCTAAGGACGCAAATAGGGAAGGATACCTCAAGCAGTTCTTATCCTGATAGCTCCATCTAAGTCTATTGTTACAAAGCATGTCACTAAGCTGCCTGAGTATGGGCCGCCATACTTTACTGTCTGCATTTGCAGCAATGATGTGTGGTTTACCCGACTATTGGATTCTGCTCATGCTTTCCATCAGGCAGGGTAGAGTCACTTTGGTAGGCTAAATTTATAAAAAAAGAGGAATCAGACTAAAATAGATCGAAAGCACTACTGGTATCTGGACACAAACTACTCAAGGTACCCTAGACCAAATAGTTGAGAATAGAATAGACCTTGAGTAGTTCGTGTCCACATGCAATACTATTATTGTCGACTTATTAATTGACAGCATCTACACATAAATGATGCTAAATATTAACTATAAAGTAGTGTAACCTACTCTATGAAGTATCTAAATAAACGTTACCGTGTAATTTATTCAACAAAAAAAATCATACTCGGTATGGATATACGCATTTAAAATTTTAACATAACGTTGTTTTGTTCTCTAAATGAAGAAAACGGAATATAATAAAAAAAACATAGCTTTGAACTGCTAAAAAATTATGAACAATTTTATTAAATTCACAATTCATTTTCATAAATTTTAAAGGGTCTTTGTTATAATAATAATTCTGCTGAAGGATTTTGAACTCTATAAACTTTTTAAAATGTATTCATGTGTGGCGTATGGAAGTAAAGGAAGTAAGGTGTTCATTTGACTGTGAAGATACAGCCGCTATTCATAGACACGACCTAGGTCTCTAGCTTGTGTAAGATTAGCCTTTTGTTCTTACTATGAAAGCTGACAACAATGTTGTTACTCTATTATGTATTTTACTCTATGGTTTGATGAGTTATGAAAATTAAAAATAAACAATTAGTTTTCAATTTAAACTACTTTCTTCTACTTCCTAGCCTTATTTTGAATATATTTGGTGTCGGCTACTAGTTGAACCGGTTTTACCTGAATATCAGTTTTTCCACGGAGCGACTTGTATCGGACCTCCACAACCTTAAGAGAGAACTTAATAAATACGAAGGTTTAACTAGTTGTCAGTATATTTCAAACTTCCAAAAAGGAATTTCCTAAGAAAAACCGAAAACCACTTTTTGCCCAACCCGGGATTTGAACCCGAGACACAGGATGTATATTCCTAATGCGGAAGTTGTCTTTCTTTTTAAATGTGGGTAATCTACTAGTAATTAGCTGGATTCTTAACCATTTCAAAACACACACAAACAATTTAATCGAACCGAAACGCAGTAATTAAACACAGTTGACATAAACATACACACAAAAGAATTTCAAACCTTCCTTACAAAGATTACGAACAAACGCAATAATTTAACACTAGTACCAACCCACGGCGTTGTCTGACATGAAGTGTAACACCTTACGCCCACGTATGATGCATGGCGCCGCGGTTTCCGGTGACGAACTTCCGGTCCACGCCCTCTACAGGATTTTGTAAGCACATTTACAAACGTAAACATGCATTTTACTACATTATCTCTGGCAGTTATATCGGAGGAGGGGCATTTTGGTACATACTTGATACAAGGGGAAGGGGACGAAATGATCGGTGTGCTATTGTAAGCTATAGGTTTAAAACCCACCTATATTTTAAAATATAAGAACCTTTTTTTTATTGTTTAAAAGTCTTTGAATTTTCAACGATATTTTTGTAGTTAAATTTAGAGTTTTGAAATAAAATCGTTTATAATCTAATTGCTTTTACCCGCCGTGCCGCCTGCATGTAACTCAGTTATATATATAATCAAAGTATCTATATGACAAATTTTACTGAAATCGGTGCAGCAGTTTATCCGTGAAAGCTTAACAGATAGAGTTAATTCCAAATTTGTAGGTAATATCAGTATGAGAATTTATTCTAAGAACTTCATCTTTAAGAATTTTAACGTTGTAAGAATATGTGTTTCTAATGTTATTTTTCATCATTCTCATAAGCCTATCGAAGTCCACTGTTGGTCATAGGTCTCTCCCACCTTGCACACCACTCTGATCGAATTTGGACTTCTCGCATTCAGCTCCTGCCAGCCATCTTGCGCAAGACATCATTCCACGTGGCCTGTGGGCGTCCCACTCAATATTGATATAAAATGTGTAGATATCTTGACTAGTACGACTTAAATAATCCATTTTATGTCGGACTAGATCCCGTGAGCTAATCGCTAATCATAGCTAATTATCAATCATAGCTAATCATGATGGGAAAAACATCCGGCAAATGCCACGTCGGAAGACGAAGAAAATCGTGACTCAGAAATATCAGAGAATGGACTGGGATCGCCAGCGTAGAAGAACTGTTTCGTCTGGCTAAAAACAGAAAGGAGTATGCACGAGAGGAGAGGCACCATATGGAAGGAAGTTTCTCAGCTTTTATTGTTATGTTATGTTGCTTATGAAAACAATAAAATACCACTAACAAAAACAACAAAATCCCGCAGTATGAAGCATCCTCAATCTTTTTCCCATAAAGGTAATATAGTCCAATATTATTCAGCACATATATAGGGCCTTTATCACAGTTGAAGTTACAATAAGCTATAGATTTCTCATTTTATCCAACAAAATGCGGTGTAAAGCAGAAAGCGGTAGGTATTGCATACATACGATGAAATTATACTGATCAATGCGAATAACGAAGGGGTTGAATTGTTTTCGGAGACACTTATATCTCTGTGTGAATGTTTGTCAGAATAGAGTTCTGGCATTTGGGTCTTTAGTCACGGAAAAACGAAAGAAGTTTTCTAATAAACTCACTTTTAATAAAGATCTCACATAACCTTAACTTCTGTTTGTTTGTTCTGCCTAATCTCTGTAAGGGTTGGACCGATTTTGATGGGAATTATACTGACAGGTAGCTGCTGTCTAAATGATAGTCTAAAAAGAATAAGCTCCTTGTTATTCCTTAGGTCATCAGCTTTCTGCCAGTGAAAGTCCCGTCTAAATCGGTCCAGCCGTTCAGAAGAAAGACACACAGACAAAACTTTAAAATTTATTTGTATAGATAAATAAAACTCCTATTTTTCAATACCCCTAAAGATTATCTCAAAGTTACGCTATTAATAGCGCGTGTATATCCCACAACATTCACGATACTCCATAGGTTTATTCTAATATTACATATTTCCCTACACTACACAAAAAAAAAACAATATCTCCACAAATCTATGGTAACTATAACGCATAATGTTATTGTCAGTTTAGATAGTCTGTGGCTTTGGTTGAGTAAAGCCGAGGACACATTACAGGGAGCCGCGTTATGCATACTGTCACATTATGGTAAAAATGTGTTTTTAATAACCCTGTTTGTCTGGTTATATCATGCTTTCAAAAACCATAGAGATATGTCATGGGAGTGTTGATTATTGAGCACTGGAACCGTCCGACGGTAAAGATATTAATCCCACGGCAGATTATGGAACTCTTTCGGTATAATCTTTATAGAAAAGGTAAGTGTGTGTTCATAACTACCTGTCTTCAACAAATAAGAACTGCATCTAAGTCACTTATGTGGCTTAGTACCTACCTAATGATAATTTTAAACATACTACTTTTTTTTTCAAGAAAATGTTATGTAGGCTTTTCAAAACGTTACATTAATGACGTTAGTTGATGTGTGCTATCTGTATGTTAATTTATATACTACACTGTGTTTTTTATATCATTGACATTGAAACTTGGTTATCATAAAATCCAAACTAATATACAAATTACTAGCTTTCGCCCGCGGCTCCGCCCGCGTGTATGTCGGTTATCGTGGTTAAAAGTAGCCCATGTCCTTTCCAAAGTTCAGTTCTATCTTCATACCAAATTTCATGAAAATCGGTTCAGTGGTCTGTTACGCTTTCACGTTTAGACAGACAGAATTACTTTCGCATTTATAATATTAGTAGGGATTAAATTGAAATATGCGAAATAAAAAACAATGAAATAATTTACAATATTTGCATACAAACGTACACCGCTATATTTACTTTTAAGTATTATAAATTTGGAAGTAACTCTGTTTTTATATCTGTTTGTTTTTTACTCTTTAATAGCTAAACTGATGAACCGATTTCGACTTTGAAGAAGGACATACGCTACTTGTTGTCGTTATAACTGATATACATGGACAAAAACCTTACCCTTGATATAATTTATTTATATCATAGCAATAATCAAATGCAGAATAATACAAGTCCTACATGAAGCACTTAAAGCCACAGTAGAAAAACCCTACCATTTACTAATCAAAATAATCAATTCCTCCCTTATATATAACACATTAAACATTTGAATCATATAGTTACACAACGGGCCTTTTTGAAAAGAAACTTCTCACAATGCAAATGATGTAGACAATCTAAACGGTTTATTAGGAAAGCGTTCTTTTGTGACCCTGGAGACGATCTAATACTGGTGAATGTGCCCCCTCGCAATAAAATCTTATATGGCTACGTTTCATATGCAAAATTCACTGAAAGCAGTGGAAATTGGAGGCCGTATTCTGTTTTTAAAATTTGCGAAATGTGGAGTTGCTTGCCTGTTTCAAACTTTAGTATCACACTAGGTATTTTTTTATTTAGCTAGTGTGAAATTCCCCTCCATCCGCTTTAGTGGCCAGTCGTAATTTCAGAGTTTGCCTGATGTCGGCGTCAGTACGGCCTGGTGCTGGAAGACTTCCGGATGTCGTATAAACAGCTGTACCCGGATTCCGTCCATCTCAGACCCAGAGTGGCACACGTGTGGTTTTAGCCGGTCCGATTCCGACACACCAGGAAATCGCAAATCCAGGTGGAGTGCAGCCCCATGGGGGTTTGTACACGTAAAAAAGGTATATTTTTAGGAAGAATCTTGTGAAAACCTTATCTCTTTGTAATTTTAATCAAACGTGTGTTAAAATTAAAGTCAAATCAAGGAAAAATTAGATCAATTTATTATTAACTAGCTGACCCGGCGAACTTCGTACCGCCTTAGAATACTAATTCTTATTAAAGTATTGTGTTTAGTTATTTACTGTTAGTGACAAATCTACAGCAGCGCCACCTAACGGGCCCGTGCGGTACCGCCACAATCGCTTTGTTCTGCATTTTAAATCTGTAATATCTTCAAAAATATTAATTTAAATAACATACTTTTAATAGCCATATTTATCTATTTTAAATGCACAATGTATTTAAGATACTAATTTGGATAAGGATTAATACTGTATTGGTTAGAATCACTTCGTAAACAAACCATTATTTTTCGTAAATAGAAAGAAATAAAAAAATCGTTATTGTGGGTTATCCCTAAGAGATAGACATATGCCATGGTGAACTTTTTTGTAGACCTTTTTATGGTGTACAATACTGTAGTACATTATTTTGATCTATCTATATATCTATATATATCTATCTATCTATATATTGACTGCCTCGTTGGTCTAGTGGTTAGCGTATGCGGCTGCTGATCAAGAGGTCTCGGGTTCGATTCCCGAGTCGGACCAAATATTATTTGTGTGATTCACAAATATTTGTTTCGGAGTCTGGGTGTTTTCTATGTATAATATGTATGTATTTACAAAAAAAAAAGGATGTTTATGTATTTATATCAGTTGTCTAGTACCCATAACACAAGCTCTGCTTAGCTTGGGACTAGACGATGTTGTGTGTCAGATGTCCAAAATATTTATTTATTTATTTATCTCGTTGGGTACAGCCAGTGATTGCAATGTTTGCAATGTACCCAACGAGATAGATCAAAATAATGCTTGCATAGCATAGAAAATGGGTTTATTTACGACATCAAATTAGAAACCTCTAAAACTATCAACGTTCCTCTAATATATTATGCATGTATTATACATATAAACCTTCCTCTTCAATCATTCTATTTATTGAAGAAAACAGAATAAAAATCCGTTGCATACTTTTAAAGATATAAGCATTTAAAGGGACAGACAGAGAGCGGAAGCTTTTCATAATCAATATTTTGAAAAGCCAAAATCAACCACTTGAATTGTTGTTTGTTGTAGATATAATAATATATTCTACTACAATTAAAATTAGTTTAATATTTTGAAATAGCTTCTTTCTTTTTTAATTCTAGGGTATTAATCGTGTATTCAGAATAAGCTTACCAATATCGTTCCGAATAAAGAGAGTTGATTTTCGATTTGGATACAGCGCTGCCCCGGGTGGCAATTTCGTAGATCTTTGATATTGGTCCACATGGGAAATCAAATAGCACGCACATGCAAATTTAACGTAACAGAGGAGAAAACCTAAATAACTATATACCTATTATAATCGGTGATGTAAAGGTTCGAGCACATTATGCCGGGCCGCAGCGTGCCGGGGCGGAGCGCAAAAATCCGCTCAAATCGCTTCAATACAAATTGTATGAAGTATCGCACACTGTGTCGGGCCGCAGCGGCTCGCATTATTGCGACGCGGATTTGCGTCCGTGCGATGCGACCCGCCCCGCCCCGCTGCGCCCCGTCACAGTGTGCTATAGCAAGCGGATTGGTGTGCATGCGCGTACGTGTTTATTTTACGAAATTTGCGTTTTTTGATACTTTTTCTTCTAACTTCTTCTTCTTCTTCTAACAGCAGGCAAATAAAAGAAAGTTCTTCGTCAGAGCTATCCATAAGGTACATTTGCACTAAATACACAACAGTTGCGCATGCGGTACATTCTACTCAAAATCCGTCAATGCGCTGCGACCCGGCCCGTCACAATGTGCTAAGTTAGCATTTTGCGCTGCGCTGCGGCCCGCCCCGACACGCTGCGGCCCGGCATAATGTGCTCGAACCTTTAGAATGAACACACAACACAATACACATACATACCTACTATATCCTCATCTTCCTAGCATTCATTCTCAAAATTAATTGGGGTCGGCTACTAGTTCAACCGTTTTTACCTGAATTTCAGTTTTTCCACGGAGGGAGAACTGAAGTTCGAAGGTTGAACTAGTTGTCAGTATATTTGAAGGCACTGACTTCCCAATAACGTATGCTTAACGTGCTCTCCGAGGCACGGGCGTGAGTCACCGTGAATCATAAAACTTCCAGACTCCGGGCTGTTATTATGAATTTCCTGTAAGAAAAACCCAACAACACTTTTAGCCTGACCCGGGATTTAAATCCGAGACCTTCTGATCAGCAGTCGCATACGCTAACCACTACACCCAAGAGACAGTAAAATACTGTATATAGGTAGAAATATCATACAATGTATTTTGTAATTTGAGAGATTCTGCAAAAGGGCAAGTAGAATGATGTATTAGGGGAACTTTATATAAATGTTGCATTCATCAACAGCCTTTTATAGGCCACTGCTGGACATAAACATCTATTTGGACAGAAGGTATTGGCATACTATACAAAGCTGGTCAGAAGGGTTTGTGTCAAATTTTACCTTTGCCGTTTGCTTACGTAGTTTTATTTCTTAGTGGGATTTTGTGTCAACTACTGTGTAAATGCGGGTGATAATACCTCTGTTGCTTAATTCATCATCACAAATGTAATATTACGTGTATAAATTAAATGTATAGAAATAAATAAATTTATTTGTATCATTATTAAATTGTCTGTTTTTAATATCAAAATAACAAATATTTACTAAGTGCTTTAAAAAATATATACAGTTCTTAATCAGAAAATATTTTTTTTAAATTTTTGGCTGTCTGTCTGTCTGTTTGTTCCGACTAATCTCTGGCACGGCTGAATCGATTTTGACGTGACCTTTACTGGTAGAAAGCTGATGAGCTAAGGAGTAACTTAGATTTTTTAGGCTAGCTTCGGTCCGCGGCGTCATTCGCGATTTACAACAATAACCGCTGTTAACACCGCGGGACTCAGCGAGTTATTATTTAAAAATAATTTATCTCAATAACGCATCCACAATAATGACAGGATCAACAACGAGGTCCAGGGTATATTTCAACAGCCTTTTAACCAACAATGAATATAATTATAAGTTAATTAGGAACTTTGAAATAAATTAAATTCACTCCATATTAATAAAATTTTGGAATAATGTTTCAACGTTCTCTACTAAATTAATTCACACCCGAAATTGTTTAATCTCGATAAAGTTTATTCGAATGAGCCTCACCCATTCGTATTAGTCTCAATTAAAAACAATAATTATGCAAAACGCCCAATTTTCTTTCGAAGAACAATAAAATGCATACAATTTAATTGAATCAATTAATTAACAGTACAATAAACGTCGAATTTTAAATGTTTCTACACACGAAAGCGTACCGCAAAGCTTAGAGCATTATTTTGAAGAGAAATGACTGTATTCTGTGCACCCGGCCTTAATTAAGAAATTAAGATAAAACCGGGGGTACACAAATAAAGCATTTTGTAATCTACTCCGGAAGCCGGTCGGAAGCTATCCGAAACGGACACCAAGCTTAAATTTGTGCTTATAATAAAAGCCTTTAAATCGAAAAGTTTGTCCCCTACTATTTACTGTGACCGTGTCTTGGTGTATCTTTGTGTGTTCACAACATATGTAATTGTATTCAATTATATGTCCTGTATACCTATTGATTCAATATGAAAAATCTATATTAAGATATACTTTTTTAAATTTTAAATCCTACTACGTGTTTGTAGCAAAAACTTATTACTCAGTTTTGTATAAAAGTTCGGTACAATTTTTTTTTTAATATAAGTGAATAATCTGTGTACAATACCTGTAATACATTAATTTTTATTCTGTCCTTTGTTTTTCTTTATAATATATATTGTTGGCAATAAATAGTTTTTTTGACGATTTTCCTATGCCAGCGATCCGCCCCAGCTACGTAGGGTAGTGTTTGAAATTCTCTAAATTGCTCCACTATAATATATATATAGACCTTCCTCGAATCACTTTATCTACTGCTGAAAACTGTATTAAAATCCGTTTTATAGTTTAAAAGATCTAAGCGAAAAGACAGTGGAAGCGACTTCATCTATACAAATAAATAAATTGGAATGTCTATTTGTAATAACAAATAACCAGTTTTTTACCAAATGCAAATCGAAGTAGTTACGGTACTGACACCCAAAATTGAATTTTTAAATTTTTTGTCTGTCTGTCTGTCCGTCCGTCTGTTTGTTTGATCCAGCTAATCCGATTTTAACGGAATTTTTACTGGACGATGGCTGATGACATAAGGAGTAACTTTGGCTATTTTTTTTTATACTAGCTTCACTCAACGGCGTTACTCGACATTGACAACAATAACCTCGGGTAACACTGCGGGACTCAGCTAGTATTATATATAGGTACTACTACTAGCTTTAACCCGCGGCTTCGACCACGTTTATGTCGATTATCAAGATAAAGATACCTATGTATTTTTTCAGGCTAGAACCTCTGTGTACCAAATTTGATTTAAATCGGTTCAGTATTTGATAGACAGACTGACAGACAGACAGTTACTTTTGCATTTAAAATATTATTGGATGTGAAGATTTTGTACTCGTATGGTGACGCATTTCCTTAAAGCATTTTCAACCTACGCACGCAAATACTGACTACAATCTGATGTCCTTGTGGAAATATTCAAGTATTAACTTCATATAAATATATAATCTAGGAAACGACGTACTACAGATTTGGAACAGTTAGATAATTACGAAAAAACGGTTAAATTTCAACCATTTGTGTTTATATTGAACCTTAGCATGTAAAATAATATAACATTATACTTTCCACTATCACTGATTGTGATCTAATTAAAATAATACGTAAAAAAGTGAAATTTTAACTCAAGGTGAAATTTTTATGTCTCCTATCTATCTCGATCTGAACTCGAATCGTCTTTGGTAGGGGCGGCATTTCGATACAAAGCGATCATCGTATACATAAATTCCAATTAAGTAGAGGTGTGACAAGGCGGTCACGAATATTATCGAGCATCAGATTAGAATATATTATCATAAAACTTTATTGTTCTCGTTATGACAAAAGTCGAAAGTTTGTGGAGCCGAAAGCAATACGTCGATTTTTTTAATAGTAGGGGTGTTTTTGGTATTTTGTTAGACTGATTAGATGGTGTTGAAATTTATGTACTGATTAAGAGTTCACGGCACTTACTTTCGTAATTTATTTTTTTGAATTTTTGATTAACGCTTTCGGATTATTACTTTGTATTAAATAAACAGAGTTGTGTATAATTTACGTATTAAAAAAACTAAATTAACGAAAATGGTTTGAGTTAGAGATTTGAAGTGTTGGTTCACACAACATTGGTAATGCAGATAAAAAGAATTTTATTATGTCTAGGAAAAAAGAAACCTCTTGAATTGCAGATATTCATGGGCAGCGGTACCCACTTACCATTACGTACGTCTGTCCATCCGTCCCCTTCCCAATTTAGCATTCTACAAACGTGAACGATGAATAGATAACTAACAAATGTAATGACGTCAATTCTAATTGAATAAAACCTCCTCCTTTGTTGCAGTCGGGTAAAAATTAGCCTTCCTCCTTAAGTTACCTTAGGTCAGCTTAGGCCTGAGAATAAACATACTGAAAGAGAGACAAGAATTAAAAAAAAGTCCTTTTTGATTTTAGTACCGTATCTACAAAAATTGTTCATTTAATAACTGTCTGTTCATGTAATAACATACAGACACCCCAATTTTAGTTTTTTGCATAGACTTTGTTGCGGTGCCGCGGGATTGTCACAATTTATTCGTCCCAATTTGATTCTGTTTGTAGAAAATAAGATTTCAATAATCAATATAATAAGTTCAATGCAATCGATAATTTGAACATGTTATTAAAGTTCGTAAATAGCGCTGTTCCGTAAGAGAGACTGTTGATTAGACTTTTCCGATTTATTAAACGATGTCTAGACATTTCAATTTCAATTTCAAAATTCCTCGTTGGTCTAGTGGTTAGCGTATGCGACTGCTAATCAAGAGGTCTCGGGTTCAAATCCTGGGTCGGGCCCAACAGTATTTTTGGTATTTTTGAAGGAAATTCCTGATAGCAGCTCCCGGAGTTTGGAAGTTTGGAGGTGATTCACGCCCGTGCCTCGGAGAGCACGTAACAGCCGTCGGTCCCGGTTGTCATGAACATCTATGGCAATCGTTATTGGGAAGTCAGTGCCCTCAAATATACTGACAATATATGTAGTTCAATCTTCGAATTTCAGTTCTCCTTTAGGGTTGCGGAGGTCCGATGCCAGTCGCTACGTGGAAAAACTGAAATTCAAGTAAAACCGGTTGAACTAGTAGCCGACCCCAAATAAACTTGGGAATAAAGGCTAGGAAGATGATGTCTAGACATTTCAATATGAAACCTATCAAATGTCTGTGTGTGTGTATCGTATTGTCATTATTTTATTACACCGCAGTCTGTTGTCCGTTCGTTAATATTTTATAGGTAACTATAATTTTATTTTGTTTTTTTATGACAAGGCATTATTTAACCAATGTTCCTATAAAAGCCAAGAAATAAAGTAATTGTACAGATAAAAATAAGTTTAACTCAATGTCCCACTGAGTAGGAGTCCACTCTATCACATACCTGAATCCATACTTCCATTTCAATATCATCAAATGTGGTATTGAGAAATTTTAGCTACTTTCTACTGCAATAACCGACATACACGCGGGCGCTCATAGCGGGCTTTAGGTGATTGGAAATAATCACGAAGGGTAAGCAACGACGGTGCGGTCAGTACCTAGATGGGTGACCGTTTGTGGCCTGATATGTCATGAGAGTTTTCGTGATTCGGAGGTCATCCTAAGCAGTGCTTAGTTGGAGGCCTTCTGGCGGCTTAAGTAACAGCCAACGGCAAGATTACGTAGCCACAGCGTATCTTGCCAGTCCCCAACCCGCATTCGGCCAGGCCTTAACTCTCTCTTGGGAGAAGACCCGAGCCCACCAGTGAAACATTATGGGTTGTTGATGACGCGAGCGGAACCACGGGAAAGGGTACTAAAAAAAAAGACGTTTAGTTATGTAGTCTTAATTTTATATGCTATCAGAAGTCATACCTAATACTTGTATAGATATTAAATTAATCAAAATTTAATAATAACAAAAATACTTTAGTGTTCTTCAATGGTAAGTAGTTCGATACACTAGAGTGTATAGAATCACCAACCTGAAAAATACTGAGATATTAGTGCAGTGTTTTTAATTTTTAAAACTAGTATACATTATTACCAATAAAAAAAGATGTAAATACATCCCTGTACTAAATATACGGCCCCAGAAATTGAAATTTACAGTTTAATATTGAATTTATTATCTCCATACAATGTAATTTATCATTAAAAACGCATAATAGGCAGTTTGCGAGGCTGATACCCGTGAAAAACTACTACTGATTAGTGTAAACTTTCAATTTAAATGCAATTGTTTTCACTAATAACTTTCGTATCGCAGAAATAATAACGGTAAACGATAAAGTTATTTTTATGGGTCAAAATTAAATGGGAATAGGAATAGATTTATGGCAATTATTGAACAGAAACTTTATTACATAGCCTGATTGGATGTTTTATTTTTTACATTACCATGCCTTTCTTGTTATTGTAATGTTTTTATTAAGTTACGCCATTTACTTAGGTGATTGGTGTAAGTAAAACTGAATTATTGAATGTACGATTGCTAATTTATACCCTACTTAAAAATGTATGCTTTTCCTTTCTTTTAAAGGTAGTAGTGCCACGTTGATTTCAACACGAACACTGCTCTAACAGGGTGATACTACCCTCACTCAGAAGAGCAACCTAAACTGTCAGAATTCGAGCTGTCGTATTTCGTTGGTGATTGTAAGACCGTAGCAATGATGCAGAAGGTAGTTCACTAAGCCCCCATAGTGTGGGTGAGTACAGTCCGGAAACCCACACTACGGCGGCCTATTGAGATTCTTGATTCAACCTACTATTCTAATCTCTTTAGTAGATAGGTTACCTTACCACCAGGCGTAACAGGACAGTCTATAACAGTGCTGTAACTTTGTAAAAGTTCGACTGCCGTACATGAGGTAGATTTTTAAATAGGAAATACTGGTCTCTGGTTAACTTCTACATATAATGTGAAGCTAATATTTGAAATATCAGAAATAGACTGTTAAGAAATGTAAATAAAGTATATTATCCAACAACAAATTTTGATGAATTTTAGTTTAGGCATATCTACAAGAGAATTAGCACCAGTAGATAGTGATACACCACTATACAGTTTGAAAGGTTACGATAACATCGGAATACAAAAGGTATCATAACATTTTAAATAACATTATCGTAGGAAAGTCGCATTAAATAACAAAAACTCTATGAAGAATCACGAAAGTACAAAAACACTTACATTATAATATTTTAAAAATGTATTTTCCATAAATTTGCAAAGGCATCTTCAACAACATGCTAAGTTCAAACCCGCTCCTCAAACCCAACTTTAAGCGGTTTAATAGTTCCATTAAAAGCGTTTTGAGCTATAACACGGTTGGTACTCAGAAATTTTATAACTTCATTATTGAGGGCGCAAAATACATAAAGCTAGCTTATATTTTCCTATTGACTTGTTGCCCTTGTAGGGTGATAAATTATAGACAATTTTCTGAGATATTAATGATCAATTTGAGGATTAACAATATGTCTTAAATGTGATAGGTACTATTCGTTGAGAATGTAAACTAAAATATTATATAACTTAAAACCATATGTTGTAGTAGTAGTAGCTTAGAATGGACGGTTGGTATACGTTAAGTTTATACAGCTTGGTAATTCAGACTATGAAGAACTAGTGAGATGCATGTTCATGATAACCGGGACTGAAGGCTTAACGTGCTCTCCGAGGCACGGGCGTGAATCACCACCAGACTTTTATACTCCAGGCTGTCATACTCAAAGAATTTACTTTCAATGGCAAATATTAATACCTACTCTGTAACCACCTTAGTCAAGATGCAAGTGTTCTTACTGATTCTCCTTCTACAATCGCAAATTTTACGAGATACAGGAAACCTAAAGAGAGCTTCGTCATTCTTAGTAATATTTTCGTTTTCACCAACTTTTAGGGGACACCTAGGTGCTAAGATGTTCTTCAAAATTTAAGGGCTACCTACGTTATATCGCTCCCGGCAAGATGACGGTTTAAGTATAGTTGATGAAAACGAGTGTTAGCGTTGAGATAATGTATATCCCATAGTGTTAACCTATCGCCGTCCACTGCTGGACGAAGGTCTTGCCGAACGCAACATACATTTGTTAATATTCTTTTAAAGTTTAGATTTGTGTAATGCAACTTGGACCTAGTTGGGGGTGGTCACTTCTTCCTTTTCTGACTTTTAGTACCATTAAAAAGAGAAATATTCTCATGTTTTGTTGTTATTCACACATTCTCATAGTTTATAAAAGCGACTCTGATGTCCACTATTCGGTAAAAACATTAGAAATGTTGTTAAAGTACTGTTAAGTTTTGTCTAAATCTGTGCAGCGGTTATTGTGTGAAAGAGCACACAAATATCCACACATATTGATGTGTGGATATTTGGATATATATATAAATGAGAAGGCTTGTGTGGATTGCCACACAAGCCTTCTCATTTATAATATTAGTAGGATAGTATTTAATAACTAATAGTATGATGTGCGTACATGAATATGCCGCATGTCTCAGTTAACTCCTAAAGACCACGAGATGTGTCATTAACGTCCATGTTACATTTTATTTCGTTCAATTAATGTCTTACCGTGAAATGCTGTAAAACGAGCCAAGGCGACGCCACGCCTTCGTACTGTCAACCACACAAGTGATTAAATAACAAATAATATTAATTAAATTATTTCAAGTTATCAAAATAAAAAAGCTATTGCAATTTTTTTTTATAAATACGGTCTAAATGCATTGTAGGTATAGAATTTTGATTAACACTTCCTTAAACTCCTTAATTCAGTTGTATTAGTCGTAGTTTATGGACTGCAAGTTGCGACTTCTATATTCAGAGCAAGTGAAAAACAAACAACACCGCCATCTGCCGAAGGCACACTGAACCACGAAAAAAACACAGAAATAACTATACGGAGTAACTACTTATCCTGAATCGCCATAGAGAAATTCTCGCGCCGATTAACTAATAAACAACACCCCAACATCAACCGTTGGACAGTAGCCCGCCAGGCATGATCACCTCGCCTGGTCAGAGGATCCTCCCTTTGTGTTGGAGACACACGATCCCGTACCTCTGCACTCCACATAAATATTTACAGACTTTTTTTAAATCTTCTTTTTTCTCAAATTAGCTCAAATGAAATTCATTGTGTCCTAAGATAAAAAGTAAAAGTACTAAATTTCATATCTTTTTAATTAATTAAGTAGCTATTATGGTGCTTGCTATATTATGCTTTATTATAAGATTTTAACTCAAAAAACATTTACAGCAGACGAAAAAGCTATTAATTATTTTCACTTCTCTACCCGACTGTCCTTCAGGCGCTCGCTCTTTGTAGTTGCTGAAAGCTCCTCGGTAGATAGTAAAATCTGTTCGCAGACGCCGGCGACTGAAGTACCGGTTTACGAGCTACCCGGTACAGTCATGAACAGCATTTCTTTGTACTGATAACTTTGTAACGGTGACTTTGTTACTTACAAAGGGGGCGGGGGTACGTGGAAAAGATAGATTGTAGTCAGAATGGGCGCCAATGGTTTGCTTTGATTTTTGATGGCGTAATTTAGTATATTATTACGTACTTGAACACAATAGTTCGAGCGAATATTTAAATAGTTAAATAAACCTGAAACGAATCTTACAGCTAGGATTATTAATATGTATTTAAAGGGTTAATAAAAGCTAGTATTTGTTAAGTAGTTAAATAAATAAATAAATATTTTGGACATCTGACACACAACGTCATCTAGTCCCAAGCTAAGCAGAGCTTGTGTTATGGGTACTAGACAACTGATATAAATACATAAACATACTTTTTTTTTTTTTGTAAATACATACATATTATACATAGAAAACACCCAGACTCCGAAACAAATATTTGTGAATCACACAAATAATATTTGGTCCGACCCGGGAATCGAACCCGAGACCTCTTGATCAGCAGCCGCATACACTAACCACGAGACCAACGAGGCAGTCAAAAATCAAAATAACAATACGATCCAATAAATTTAGAAATCAATGTTTTTGTCTTTGTATTTTATGTCCAGGGTTTATTCTTCAGATAGTAACACAACAACAATCTTTATTTATTTATTAACTTGGTATACTCTGTTTTGGCTTTATTAATTATTTTAATCAGTCCCTACTATTCTATAAAAATAAAAATTGAATAAACAATATCTTAAAACTAAAGAAAAAACAAGTAAAAATCAGTAATAAGCCAACAAACATTCAGGCGAAGTTAATCATCATCATCAGCTTATTGCAGTCCACTGCTGGACATAAGCCTTTCCAATTGTACGCCTCTTAGTATTGAAATCAGAATACCTTAATTACGAATATCATTCTGTGAAACTAATAAAGGTCTGCGACCCTATAATTAATTAAATGTTGAAAACATGAGTCCTCTTCTGAACCAAACGTACGTAATTTATATACATAAATAAAAAACTAAATTATGTGTCAATCAACTAAAAAGGGCTGATAATTAAAAACAATTTTTTGAACAGTTACTTTTAAAGGAAATACAACTTATAAAGGGAAGTGGCGCTGTACTAAATTTTACTTTAAACTACTAATTATAAATAACTATGCATATTCAATGTAAAAAAAAAACCTTCATTAAATATCAGTTTGCCAATGTAATAACCGTTCTACATTGTAATTATCCACCAAAAAGTTTCACATTAAAACTTAAAGCAATTATTGTGATTGCAACACCGCATAACCGTTTTGATTTTTTTAAGTACTTAATAACTGGTGTAAGATCTAAATGAACGCATAATATACTATGTTAACAAGGAACATTGAATTAGTATTGCCATTCAAAGTTTTAATGCTGCCAGTCTTTTGGCTTGCTACCAGTAGGCGATGATGCGAAGGAATTTTTGAAGCTTGCATGTAAATATTCTTTAGGTTAATATTCTTAACTAGCATGTTGCTAATTAAATTTTGTACAACGATTATAACCGTGCTTCGGAGAGCACGTAAAGCCGTCGGTCCCGGTTGTCATGAACATCTATGGCAATCGTTATTGTGAAGGCAGTGCCCTCAAATATACTGACAACTAGTTCAACCTTCGAATTTCTCCCTTAGGGTTTCGGAGGTCCGATGCCAGTCTCTCCGTGGAAAAACTGAAATTCAGGTAAAACCGGTTGAACTAGTAGCCGACCCCAAATAGACTTGGGAATAAAGGCTCGGAAGAAGATTATAACAGTTCGTAAAGACCGTGCAGGCGTTTCCCTACCCTAGATTCTACTGCATCATAGCTTAGCAGACTTCCATCGCACACGGATGAAAACGGGTGGTGACACAATATTCTTAATTCATCACCTCACGGACAAATCACAATACTACAAATTGTAATATATTTGTCATGAGTTGCAATATACTGTATATAAACTTCGAGTTTTTTATACATAGTTAAATAATCTTGCAATTTATCGATAGACTATGAAAAGAATCGATTACTTTAAGAGCAAAATCCCCATTTGGGATAATCGCTATACTACTCCATAAAGTACAACTATAACTATTTAAAATTCTGTTCCTCTTCAGCCTTTGCTGCTAGTCTATTCGGATAGTAAGCAAGGTCTTATTTTTTTTTACATTTATTTATTCTTTAGGCACAAGTGTTTATAGGTGGACTTAATGCCGTAGGAATTTACTAACAGTCGACATTAGGGCGATGCAGAGTCAAACATGGTAGATGCACATACGAAATGTAATTTTTGAACCATAGCGTATATACATACTACACTACATATATATATATATAGTGTTAAGGTGTATATTTATTTATATATATATATATATATATAAATAAATATACACCTTAACACTATAACTATATTGCAATAAGTGTTTCAATACATACGTCTATCGTTAGTGAGTGTAAGACCGGGGGCCCAATCATTCTGCATCATTCTCCCGGCCTCCGGAGGCCACTGAGGCCAGGCGACTGATGCAGAAACATCTTCCTAAGCTGCTATGGTGTGGGTCATCATGCATTGTACCTATGCACTCATAATGAGGATGGTGACCCCTACTCCATGATTCTACTTGTGCTTTCCATCAGGCAGACTAGAATCTTTTCTGTCGGCTTAAATACAAAAAAACGAAAAAAATACCTGTTAGCCATTTAACACAGTTGAACGTCGCGTAGGTTATTTTTTTAATTAATGGCACTGAAATGGAGACAGTTTTTTTGCGACAGGACAGTTACGGAACATTAAACAACTTGTAAAAATGAGAAACTACATTGTTTGGAATTTTATTTATATCATTTATAACTTTTGTTTAATTAATGTGATAGTTTAACATTTATATGCAATAGTTTCAAATTAGTCTAACTGTACTAACTTCTACTAGTAAAGTCCCGTTGAATAGAAATGGGTAATAGAGAGTCAACCGTAAAAGACAGGCGTTGTTTATTTTTATATGTCGTTTATTTTTTTTAGAACTTAAAAGGGGGACTTCTATAATACATTATTTTTATTAAACTTAAACCATATACGCAGCGTATTAAATGGAAGCTCTCAAAAGAAATAATATTGTAATAACGTTCGTAGCCTTTCACACACTTGGCCAATTTTTAGAAAAAAATATTGTTACTCCGCTGCTTTTGGTCTTAGCGTAATGATAGCCTAAGGCTAACTACTTTTTTTAATCGGATACTAGTCCGATTAAAAAAAGTTCCTTCCTGAGATTAGCGCATTCAAACATACACACAAACTCTTCAGCTTTATAATCTTAAGTATAGATTTATAGGAAAAAAAATTTTCGAGAGCATCAATCATGATTAATCATGATCAGTCGAAACAGAAGTTAAATAAATAAATATTTCGGACATTTTACACACAACGCCATCTAGTCCCAAACTAAGCAGAGCTTGTATAATGGATACTAGACAACTGATATAAATACATAAAAATACTTTTTTTTTGTAAATACATACATCCGAAACAAATATTTGCGGCTCACATAAAATATCTGGTCCGACCTGGGAATCGAACCCGAGACCTTTTGATCAGCAGCCGCATACGCGAACCACTAGACCATCAGGGCAGTCATGTTTGTAAGGAAATATCTTGAAGCTTGTTATTCTTTTTAAAATATAAATATTCAATTTAAAAAACTGCCCTTTAAAAGCCAACAGACCACATCACAACATTAAATAAAACGTAATTCCTCGAATATTTCAAAGAAAAATGTCACTAATTCTTTCATGGGGCGGGCCCTGTCGTCACCCTTACACCATAACGTATAGAATTATGCAGGGGTGCGGGGTGCATGCTATCTACGCTGTCTGCACCATAAACTTTAATGGCACCTTTATTTAAACTTTGATAAATAACACAATGATAGCTAAGATGTTACTATATCTATTCAAATAAATAAAATTGGAGTGTCTGTAATATCAACAGTTCATTTTTTTACTAAATGCATATATATAAAAGTATCTACGGTACTAATATCAAATACGCAATTTTTAAATTTTTGGCCTGTTCATTGTCTCTCTGTTTGTTCCGGCTAATCTCTGGAACGGTTGCACCGATTTAGACGAGACTTGACCCCAAATAATATGGGGAATAAGGCTACGAAGAAAATTTTAATAATATTAGGATCTTAGTTATATGAATGTACTGTGTTTTATATCTAAGACCATTCTTTGCACGTATTAAACTGGCTTGTTATTTTTGTGCAAGTGAACAGTTTTTTTAAGAAGTTCTGTTTAGCACAAGAAAAAGTTTAAAAGTTAAAAACTTTTGATAATATTTATGTAGCCTATGTCACCTGGACGATTATTACGAATCTATTGACACCTCATTCATTAAAATTATAGTAGTACTGACCAAGTTTCAACAGTATAGCTCTTAAAGTTTCGGAAAAAAGTGGCTGTGACATACGGACGGACAGACAGACAGACATACAGACATGACGAATCTATAAGGGTTTCGTTTTTTGCCATTTGGCTACGGAATCCTAAAAAGGGTAGCAACAAACAGGAATTACAATCGTTCTAGAATAGCAGTACTCACATTCCATCATTTCCTAGTAAAAAAAACTACGACAAAACTTAAAATTTCAGTGCATTCAGAAATCGCACAACAGAACACACAATAGAGATATGTTAGTATACCCTCGCATTCTTTAACAGGGCGATTACCGTCACCGGCTGATATAAGGAGATAATTCTGTCTCCTTAGGGTGACAGACCCGCCTCCTGACTTATGATCATGGGGTGACATTCCGGACCATTGTAACTACTGTTACTGATAGTAGTAACCGCATATTTATAGTTATAGACATGTTAATATGTTCGGAACTGTTTAGACGTTTATATTACTGTGTTTTTTTAAAGAATTCAATTTTATCACTTTAAATTTTCTTTAGCTACTTATAGTTGGGGTTGGATTTCATTTTGGGTTTCCGTTTTAAAATAGCCTTAACAGAACTCTATAATATTGTTGCTGTTTTTGTATTGCAAACTAGCTTTTGGCCTATCAGTATATACTTAAGGAAGGACATATGAACCTGTGTCGTTCTTCAAGAATCGAAGTTTCTCCATGTTAAATTTTATTGAAATTGATGAAGCGGCTTACCCGGGAAAGTGTAACAGACAAAAAAATGTACCGAGATGTTTTCAAATTTATAATATTAAGGATAACATTTTGCAGTTTGAGCACTTTGTTACTGGAATATGAAGAAACAAACACAAGAATCAAAGTTTCTCCATGTTAAATTTTATTGAAATTTATGACGATGCTTACCCGGAACGTGTAACAGATAAAAAAATATAGAGAGTTGTTTTCAAATTTTACAATCGACCGTTTTTGTTTATGAAATATGAAGAAGCAAACACATGCATCTCTTTTTCAGAGTTTTCGTTTGATATTTGTAACAGTGATATTAAATACTTTAATAGTCACATATCACGGGCTGACGGTTGGTCATTTAAATTTAAGCAATCGTCACGCCGCCGCTTTCTACTGCGGCAAATGTTAGGGATTCCAATCACAACATCACAGTTTGTGGATCACACAAAGTGTTGTTTACATTTTATGTGATCTATTGTGGTTCTGAGTCTGTGTGTTCTTTGTTACCGTTTCATGTATGTATGTAAAGTACTCCGCGACATATAATTACTAATGCAAGAGTTGTTTATTTTAAGAAACATAAAGGAAGGAAGGGCTTTCTACCTTACGGTTTGTTTTGTCTCTATTGTATATAAAAAGTGTTGAAGATAATACAATTAATTTGTGAGATATGTAACGCGGCTTGGCACCGGCATTACAGCGCGTTGCATGATTGTAATTTACAAGTTGTCTTAGAGATGGCGCCGCTCTTCATGTCGCTAATGGATAATAATTATTAAATTATTTAATGTAATTAAATTATAAGTATTCTTAGATCAAGAACAGCATATAAATAGATTTTGTGATATTTTTCATTAAGAAGAAATCAGTAAACTATTAGTACTTTAACCAAAGAATAGTACCCACCTATAATATAGTCACTTTTCTATTTTGGTCTACTATTTATAAAGGAAAAAATTTAAGGTTATTAATTTCAAAATTATATATAATTTTTATTTAACTGCCTCAGTGGCGCAGTAGTAACGTATGCGACTGCTGCGCTTGAAGTATAGAGTTCGATTCCAGGGTTGGACCAAATGTTTATGTGATCTACAAATATTTGTTTCAGAGTTTGGGTCTTTCTAAGTATAATATGTATGTATAATATTATACATAGAAAACATCCTAACTATAAATATTTGCAAATCATACAAACATTTGGGTCCGATCAAACCCGAGACTTCTTGATCAGCAGCTACGCTAACCACTAGACCAAAAAGGCAATTGTTATTAGTGGTTTACACAAATATCTTTTACTGTCTGTGTGGTGACGGAATAAAAATATGGAGTAAGGACTCCTGTTCATTCTAAGGGAGAAAAAACTGCATGAAAACATCACTGCAAAGAGGATGAAAACTTAAAAAAGATACAGTCAAATTGAGAACCTCCTCTTTTTTGAAGTCGGTTAATAACATACCATATATACCAATCCGTCTCACCAGTGTGATTGTAGAGATATACTTCCTCTATCTAAGGAGTGACCTATGTACAGAGTAAATAGTATCATCTTCATAAGCCTATCGAAGTCCACTGCTGGACATAAGTCTCTCCAATTGCACGCCCCTTGATTCTGTCCTCGGCTTCTCGCATCCAGTTCCTATCAGCGTCTTGCGCAAATCATCACACCACCTGGCCTGTCCTATATAGTGTAGGACATACGTATACCGACGATAATAATGTATAACCACACTAGCAATAAAAAATAGAGTGATATAATCTATTGAGGATAATCTCAAAATTTCAATTGCAATATAACCGTTTTATGCGAGTTTTATCGTAAAAACGCCATCTAAAATTGACAATCAGGGACTCCGCCTCGGGCCCATTGCACCGCTTTGTGTGAATGACGATAAAAAATTCAATTTCCTAAATTTCGGGGCTCTATGCTTTCGTCGAGTCCTTTTATGGCTAACATATCATGTGTTGAAAGTCTTTATGGCTAAATTTGTTTAAAATTAGAGTGGAGATAAACCGGAACTTTAATTAACAAAAAATGATTTTTATTTTTACTTTTTTGCCTTTCATGGTATTAGAAATAAAATAAATAAATATTTAGGACATCTTATGCAGTTTCCAAACTAAGCAGAGCTTGTATTATGGGTATTAGACAACTGATATAAATACATAAAGAATTTTTCTTTTGTAAATACATACATATGATACATAGAAAATAACCAAACTATGAAACAAATATTTGCGGATCACACAAACATTTGGTATGTACCTATTGGATCAAAAAACCAACAAGACTAAGCTTACTACCTATAATTATATGTCTGCAGAAACATGACTGCACGGTTGGCGTAGTGGTTTAAGCGGTCGCCACGCCGCTTCCTGCTACGCCAAGTGTCGTGGGTTCAAATCCCACGTTAGATAACACTTTGTGTGATTCACAATTTGTTGTTCTGAGTCTGGGTATTCTGGGTATGTCTGTTGTTAAGTCCCCCGCGACACAGGAAAATTTTATTCCTACTGCGGGAGTTGTCTTTTTAAAAAAAAAACGTACAGAGGTACATTACATAAATTTGAAACTCAAACAGGTCATAATTAACCCACAAAATGCAAAATACCGAACAACGGTTAGTGATTACACATCTAAGCAATGTTTGCGTTTATTCTGTAACTTTCACTATTAGTTCTTTACATTGCTTTTGTTGGCTGATAATTATATTAAAACTAAACGCCATCTTATAGTTAAAATTAATTGTATGTTTATGCTCAAATTCTATTCCAATTTCTTTTATTTTAGGGAATATTCTAACATGATTAGGCTTTAACAAATTTAATTAAAACAGGTACAATATATTGACATTTCCCCAAACAGTTTTAAAATCAAACTTTCACATTCCAATTTTAAAATGCACAAGCTGTCAAAACTCCGACTATTTTTAAAATGACAGGGTGTCCATACATGTATGATTTCCATGGATTTTTCCAATTTCCACGTGTATGCGTATCTCGGCTACACTACAGTGAGTCGCTTTATTTTTTTGTTCGTTATTGGAAACGTCTGAATGCCAGTTTTTATTTAAATCACTGTGAATGGTTTTGCTGGAGTAAATTTTGTGAGGTTTTACAGTCACTCTAAAGTAAAAAGTGATGATAAGCTTATAATTTATATTGTATTCTGTCTCTATAAGTGAGGATTTGAAATTTGGCTGACGGTCTTCTTGTCTGTTAAAATTCAGCATGAAAAAACTGTAAATTCGCCATAGCTCCAATTCTCCAAATAATAATAAGACTGCCCGGTTGGCCTAGTGGATTAAGAATACTGCGTCAAGTGTCATGGGTTCAAATCCTACGTGGGATAACACTTTGTGTGATTCACAAATAATTGTTTTGAGTCAGGGTGTTCTTTGTGTCCGTTTCATCTATGTTTGTAAAGGCAGGAATTTATATTCTTAATGCAGGAATTGTCTTTCTAAAAGAAAAGAGGAGAAGAAGACTTAAATAAAGAATTTTAATATTGTAACCACAAAAAAGCTTTTGAAAAGTATTTATCAATTTTCTCTTCATTATATACTACTGGAAACATGTAGTTTTCTTCTTACTAATTTTAAGTAAATAAAGCAGAGAAACATAGATGCACGGAATTTTAGACGAATAAATAGGGTTGTCACATAACTAAGACTCGTTAACTCGACTAAGTTACTAATTCAAGTGACTTAGTCGATACTAATCGTTATTCAATTCAATGAAATGGTAAAAACAATATAGGTTGCAATAATAACAGAAAAAACCCCAACATATTGAAGCCCATTAAAAATAGCAACAGTCCGGGCCCATATTCCCATAGATATCATAACATTTTTAATTAAAAAGATCACCGGATGACAAACAGGACTATTTTCACAAATCCCATAAACCCATTACACTACCCCTTGGCCGCTGTGCAAACATCTCGCCCTTACCGCGATAAACAGTTGTAATTCACGAGTATCGCATTACGGAGTCAACCGACGTCGGCCGACGGCGCCCGATGTCACCCGACGTCGGCCGATAATACGCGACACGCGCCGATTATGAAATCAAATGTAATATGCACCGAATTACAAAGATGTGGGTTTCGGCGCAGAAGAGACTGATATGATTTTCTGCCTGTATGTAATACTCGTATGTTCAAATCTATTTCTAAAGACACAGATACAGAAAGGGAAGATACAGCTATGTTTTTGTCAAATGTAAGTTGGCAATTGCTTTTGAATATAATGATAATTCTTTTTTAATAAAAATCAAGACTACATTTTTATTTTCTTTAAAATATTGTGAAAGTGATATAATTACTACTAACTCAGTAATATGTATAAGTAAATTCCATTACGAAAACCTATAGTCTCTTTTTTGTAAAAAATCATACGCGACGTGCGTATGATTTATGACTTATGAGAATGACTTTACTTTTTTTGTAAGTTATGCTAATAGGTCTGTAATGAGTTTACTAGCATTTTATTTAAACCCCTATGAACGACAATATTGATATTCTGATTTATGATTTCAAAGTTTATTTATTACACATAATATACCGCGAGGTTAGAGCCAATTTCCTTGTTTCTGTATGACTGTCGTGTGCTGCCAATACTGTAGGTATAATTGAGTAAGTAGGCAAAAACAGAGCATCACCCTCTCTGTATTCCGACATAACTACTCTACGCCACTACCCTCGTTAAGGGTGCACTACCCTTGTAAAAGTCAGCGTGAATAGAGCTAATCCTTATCACGGCGAGGGGTTAGAGTGAATCAATTAAAGATAAGCAAATATGTTTCATTGTATGCCGGAGGGATTGAATTTGTTGGTGTAAAGAGAGGAAATTAAGTTTTAGCGGATAAAGTGTTCCATCATCGTTATGACGCGCCCTTAAATTGCTGAAACTTAATTGTTTGTATTGTTTTCTCGATTTTTCCTTTGTTATTGTTTGAAGGAAGTGTGAGAATTGTAAGGAAGTTTGTTTGTTTATATCCGAGTACCATATGTTGTTAGGTGTGGGCTTTTTAGGTATTATGCCGTGAAAGAACAAATCCTTCTACTGGACTGTGGTTTCTGGGTATGACACAGTGGGTAAACCACAAACCTGGTCACATTTATTCTTGTCCTGTCAATACAAAGTATTAATTTATTAGATTTTTTTCGGACATTTTCATTTTTTTTATTCATCATATTCAACTCTTAAACAAATATTTTTCGAATCACACAAACATTTGGTCCGACCCAGGAATCGAACACGATACCTCTTGATTAGCAGCCGCATACGCTAACCACTAGACCAACAAGGCATATACATAAGTCGGGACGTTTTTTCAACAAATTTCGCTCATCCGGTCCTTTCGCTCATGGCGATTTCTTCCAGACAACCATAAGGAAATCGCCAAGGTTTTAGATACGATGTCTGTACTATACACAGACATCGTATTAAAAAGTTTAGGATAGTTTAGACACAAGTAACACATTATAAAAACAATATTATAAAGATATTATTAATATATAAGTATTTATATATTTTCTTTGAAATGTATGAGATAAAAAAACAGTTAAATGCACCACAAATGTCTGTAAATAACTATCAAATTGTGGCTCATAGTACAATAATACGGTATTATACTTTTAACATATTATATATTTTATACACTATAGGAACGTATTATTATAAGATCTATCAAGGATAAACTGTGGGTAAACGATTTTTCACGGCCATTTAGCCTCTCAAGCTAGCGTGAAATAGAATATCGTTAATAGCGTAAACCAATTATTATTGTTATTCGTTTTATCGTACAAATTAAATTAAAAACTGCCTAGTTGGTCTAGTGCATAGCGTATGCGACTGCTAATAAAGAGGTCTTCAGTTCAAATCCCGGGTGTGTTTTTTGGGTTTTTCTTAGAAAATTCTTCATAGCAGCCCTGAGTTAGGAAGTTTGGCGGTGATTCACGTCCGTGCCTCGGAGAACACGTGAAGCCATCGGTCCTGGTTGTCATGAACATCTATGGCAATCCTTATTAGGAAGTCAGTGCCCTCAAATTTACTGACAATTAGTTCAACCTTCGAATTTCAGATCTCCCTCAAGGTTGCAGAGGTTCGATGTAAGTCACTGCGTGAAAAAACTGATTTTCAGGTAAAACTGTTTCAATTAATAGCCGACCCCAAATAATATTGGGGAAAGGCTAGGAAGAAGAATATAAAATTTTGTGATTTGTTTTTAGGTCCAAACTACTTCATTTGAGTCAATCCAAATATGAAGAATGCTAACGTCACTTGATCGTATTCATAGGGATAACATTTAACATAATTATCTAAAGTGGATTGTGCTCTCTGCGCGCTTAGATATAGTAAACTACATAAACGAATTTTATGCAGTTTACAGCAATATATAGAGTGATTCAAGAGGAGGATTTATACCTATGTGTACTCGTATGTTTTATTAGTAGATATTCAAGAATTTTATATTTTTTTTAGGCTAGCTTTTGTCCTGAGCCGATAGTTAGGGGGAAGCCTCATCAATCCTGGGGGGACCTGAAATAATATGGTCCGGGTCCTCCCTAGAGCAGGGTGCATGAGTCCGGCGATCGGGGTGGGTTTTAGTGGAAACACCACATACTCCTGGCTTCTGTATCCCCGAGGAGCCGGGGATCCGAAGGGATTTCCCACCTCGGGAAAAAAAAAGGCTAGCTTCTGTCCGCGGCATCGGTCGCGATTTACGATAAAACCACGGGTAACGGGACTCAGCTACATCTAAAATAAAGTGAAAAACGCTCTTACACATTGTTTTGTTTAAGTAATCCCTACAATGAAAAATATTTTTTAATAAAACACAACATCAGAGTTCAATAGTCTATTAATCAAAAACTCATTATCACAACCAATTTAATATCGTCACAAATAAAGACTCATTGACATCCATAATCATCTTTTTAATCCGAACCGTTACGGCGTAAGTACCATTTACATATATAATAGGCTATTTGACTAATCTTTTGATAGAAGACGCTACGCTTAATATATAATCGTTATCAAAATTACTTTAAAACAAGTTTTATTAGAATCGATTTACGTAGAAAATAATAAAAATCTTTGAAAATCCAATAAATTAATCACATCACCTATTATTACAAGGGAGCGCGGTCGCCCCACACTGAATTATTCATAAATAAATTAATAACATTAACAATAAAAGCCATTATCCCGTCCACCGTTTATTATTAACATTATCCGTTCAGCTTTTAGCGGTCCTTATTAATAAAAAATTCAAATGTGGTGGGATTACAAGCGTAAGCCGCGGATCCGAATTGTTTAAAGTTCTCACAATAAAAAATATTCATAACTTGTGCGCCCGTGATTGTGTGTGAATATGAGCTTTGAATACGTGTGTGTGTGTTTGAGTTGGTGGGGTGGTGTGGGTGTGATTACAACTTTATAGTGATCTAATGTGGTAAGCTGTAATCCCTTGTGTGAAAAGTCAATAATAACAGTTTGGGTTTGGGATTTTGGTGTAATCCCAAGGGATTTGGAGGGTACAAGGAACGTGTTAGGCTTAATGAATTAAGAATATTTGCTAGGCCTGAGAAGTAAATTGATAAAGAGTGTATACATTATTTTTCTATATGAATTTGTAATTTTCGATGATGATGTTTTAGTTTACCGAGATTTAATTCAGTATTTCAAACCTTAACTTTTTTAAGTAATGTGTGCAAATGAGTAGGTGTTGCATCTGATATGTACACATGCATTTCCAACCTTAAAACTGACCCGGAATTAGAGGGGTTTGGGAGCCAACTTTTGCTTCGGGAACTTCACGTACTCTGAGATATGTGAAAAGAGTATTGCTGCACACCTGTATTCTGTGATGCCGTGGTATCACCTAAGTTGAGCGCGTATATTTATAGCAATAATGACTCTTGGATTCGCCCGCGTGCATGTCAGTTCTCGCGGTAAAAAGCTACATTGCTGTAAAGTTTTAATCTAAATCCGTTCAGAAGTTTTTGCGTTAAAGGGTAGGAGACATCCATACATCCTCATAAACTTTCGCATTTATTATATTAGTAGGATATTAAATTTTAATGAATCTATTTACCTTATTAATTAAGCAGGTGGAACATGAAAATATTAATAGACTACCAAAACTTTTGGATTTGAAGTAGTCGGGTAAAAATCTATATTAAATAGTCAGTCAATGGCATAGAGTCGATAATATAATAAATAAGCGGCCAAGTGCGAGTCGGACTCGCCCATGAAGGGTTCCGAATCAGCAAGTAACATATAAAAGTAGTTCGTTGTAACTTTCATCGATGTTTTTATACTAGTGTATTGATTGAATGAAAGGTAAATTGCGTGTTACGATTTATGACGTATTAAAAAAAAACTACTCACTAGATCTCGTTCAAACCAATTATCGTTGGTAGTTTGTATGGTAATGTACAACACATATTTTTTTTAGTTTTATCACTCTCTTATTTTAGAAGTTAGAGGGGGACACACACACATTTTTCCACTTTGGAAGTGTCTCTCGCGCAAACTATTAAGTTTAGAAAAAAATGATATTAGAAACCTCAACATCATTTTTGAACACCTATCCATAAATACCCCACACGTATAGGTTTGATGAAAAAAAAATTTTTGAGTTTCAGTTCCAAGTATGGGGACCCCCAAAATGTATTGTTTTTTTTTCTATTTTTATGTAAAAATCTTATTGCGGTTCACAGAATACATCGACTGACCAAATTTCAACAGTATAGCTCTTATAGTTTCGGAAATAAGTTGCTGTGACATACGGACGGACAGACAGACAGACAGACAGACTTGACGAATCTATAAGGGTTCCGTTTTTTGCCATTTGGCTACGGAACCCTAAAAATGAAGGGAAGTCTTAGCAATGTGTGTGCAAATGAACAAAGGCTTGCTATCTAAGTTTCCCGTTCATTATGCTGTGGGGCGTGATCGTTCTGTAACGTATCATCACGCTCACTCGATAGCTTGTAGGCAGGTAATAATCATTTATAATGTTCGTGCCGAGAGTCTGTGACATCAACCTAGAGTAAAATATTGTCGAATCGTGTGCGTTTTCATTGTATCACTTTAATCGTAGTTATTAGGATCTTAAATTATTAGCAATCAAAATTGAAGTTTTTTTATTTCTTCGTTGATTCAGTTGCCATTAAGTGACTTCATATGGAAACCTGCTACTATAGAATTAGAAGGATATATTAAAGGGTAGGGATTGGTTATTTATTGAAAGATATTGTTGTTTTCTAAACGAAACTTTCAAAACGGTGTTTAGCTAGTGGTGTTTTTAATTCCACTGTCAAATGAATTAAATTATAAGAAGTTAGATCACTCTTGTGCCCAATACGATTGTATTGTATATAGTATTTTTAATAGTTTGGTAATAAATGTTAGTTCTTGTTAATATAACTTAGGAAATCGCAAAATAATGACCACATTTTCCATCGTTTCTGCTTGCAATTTAAATAAATTATATACTTAAAATTGTTTAAAATAAAGTTGATTGTAATTCTTCTTTGTTTCATTTTAAATACCCTTAATATTTTTTCTTATAATATCGTAGCGTAAGATTCAATGGAAACAATTTTCGATAACTACATTCTGCGATTTTTCCGCGTCAATGTTATTAATGCGCAACATGACGTATACGTACGCATAATAAACATTTATATATGTATGTGTGTATAAGCGTATTAGCGGTTATCAGTACCGCTCACTGCGCCCCTGCTTGACGCTAATGTTCTTAATGACGGATTGAGGCGTCATCGCATAATCTTCATGCTTTTTCAAATAAACAAAAATTTGGAAGGCTTAGAAAATGTCGCGAACAATATCTTTATTTATTTCAGTTTATACTGTCGTTGTTATTAATTACTTTATTTAGCATATTAGCTATATTAAAACGTGCCAAAGTGATGGAAAGCATGAGTAGAGTCCAAGAGTGGTGGTTAGTGGTCATCATCGTCATTACGAGTACAGGTAATGCAGCATGGTGACCCATACTACAGGAGCCTGGTGAGATGAAACACGACCGCATTAATGCTGTCGTTTTAGTTTGGTCTTCTGTGTGAGGGTAGTAGCCTTTCGTAGCCGTTTGCCTGTAGTAGTAGAAATTTTTAGTATATTAGAATCCATTCTTTCAGAAGCAATTGAACTATTTGGTTTATTTTTATTGTTGAGTCAAAAAGTTCTTTAATTTCTGGTCGAATGCCTTAGTGTGTCGCATGTCATGTCTAGTCTCATGCATTAAGTGGAGAGTGCCATTATTTGTGTGTGATGACTGATGAATTAATTGTTAGTGATATTTCAGATTAACATAATTTTCTAACGCAGCAAACGTATATGAAGAACATACTGTAGAAAATGCCTATTCTGATGAGATAAGCCATTGTAATTCCATTAACAGTCACTCGAACAAAGATCAGAATATTATAGTTACGTTAGGTATTCAAACTTTAAGTCATTATTTAAGTAGGAAGTCAAACAACCCTTCCATTTAGCAACACTTTAGGTTACAACCTGTTTAGGACATTTGTTAACCCTCAACACAATAAGCCCCAATTCTAACTATGTTTACCGAGTCCAAAGTGCTTTAGGAAGGTTCATTTGAACCACAAATGGGGTACTCAAATTTGTTCGACCACACACGGGGGTTTCTTTAACAGGTGTTGATAGAAAAGACTTTTAAAAAGGAGTCTTAGGACTTACGCACGGCTGGTACCAAGGTCGGAAGTGAGTCCCTAATAATTTCACACGTTATGGCCCGTTTAGATTGTTTACTTTACACATTACAAAGTGGTGTGGTACATGGGAGTATCACTCTATCATGGCGTGTACTAATGTTAAATGTAAACTTGAGCGACCACACGCAGACATCACCTGTAATTTTGTCAAGTAAGGCGGCCTATTAATGGTGGTGGTGATCGTTTTACGAATGGAGATAGAGAATGTAGAAGATAATTTATAAAAAATCTAATATTAACTATAACAGAAATAGTTTCCCACTTCTGGATAGTGCGAGTATATAGAAAGTCTTAGTACGGGAATACGTTTTAGGTTAGATAGGATTAAGAATTTAAATATTCGTAGAATACCTAAGAGTTACAAAAGACAGAACAAGTAACTGGATACAATATTTATATCAATAAAAAAATTTAAAATTCTGGAATTTAGAAGAGCCAAGAATGTTTATTATTAACGATTGAATGGAACCCGTGATACGAAAATTCGCTCAAAATGTATACCGAAATTGGTAAAACCCTTGTGCTTAAAAATTTCAAGTTGTGTCCTTTCACCTGAGAGATATCTATAAAATAATTAGAAATGTGTAAATCTGAGTAAAAAACACGCAAATAAATCTATTTTCTAACCAAACATAAAAGCCCCAAGATTTTTCAGCGTTTTTCGTGGCTTTAATTCTGATTTTGTGACAGTGACATTTACAAACCATTTTTTCATAAAGATTTCCTACTTTTTTATGTGCCAATAGAGGGTTTCGCAATCAAACAAACTACCTTTAAATAGAGAAGTACAGTTTCCAAAACAATACATAAAAGGGGTCACCATGAACAGCCACCTTTCCACTTATTGCCCAATTAATGGCCCGTTGTTAAGGTGCTTCGTGTTAATGAAGCACCTCAGTTGGACTGATCAAACAACCATATTTGATCAATACCACGATGACCTCATCGCCAGATACAGTATTACTAGATTGGAGAATTATATAACTCTATTCAAGATAAATTTATGAAGAAATCGTGTGCGGTTTTGATTAAAAACTGAATTGCAACTGTGACACTTTCTATGACTGCCTTGTTGGTCTAGTCGTGAGCGTATGCGGCTGCTGATCAAGAGGTCTCGGGTTTAAGTTCCAGGTTGAACCAAATGTTTGTGTGATCCGAAAATATTTGTTTCGGAGTTTGGATGTTTTCTATGTATAATATTTATGTATTTGCAAAAAAAAAGTATGTTTATGTATTTATATCGGTTGTCTCGTACCAATAATACAAGCTCTGCTTAATTGTGGACTAGATGGCGTTGTGTCGATAAGATGTCTGAAATATTTATTATGTAGAATCTTTTAAATTCACTAGGAAATTGGGGCTACATAGGGATTCCATCCTCTCGTCTTTTATCTTGCTAAAATTAACTCATAACCAATATTAAGTGTAAAGCGAAATATCATTACTATAGTCTTTAATATGTAGTTTGATTTTTGTATCAGTTGTCAGCAGTGTCATTTGAAAATGGTACAAGGTATATTTAAGATGTCACTTTTTATATATAACTCCCTTTTGCCCCCAGTTCCACTCGCATGAATGTTGGTTATCGCGATAAAAAGTAGGCTATGTATGGCTATGTTCTCGAGAATCGAAATAAACAGAAATCTGTGAATCACACAGACAGTTCCTTTCAAATTTGTGTAGCATTGGTATGAACGTATTGCACTATTTGTGATAAAACTGGCACCTTGAGAAAGAAAATGTTAGTGATACAAAATAAAATACCTACTTTAAATTTCATAACATCGACTAAAAAGTGATGTTTTGCCGTAACCAACATCTCGACGGTTTGTATTGTATGACGTGTTTTGATTTTGATAATGCACAAAAAGCTGGAGCGAGAAAAAATCTTTTTATTTTTTACTCGCTTTTATTAGCTTCACCTGTATGTTAGTATGTTTGTAACCGATTCCTTTGGGTGCGATTTTGACCCAATTTAAACGGCCAGATTTCGTTCAAACTTTGTAGATTTATCGAGGACAGATGACAATACACTAATTTGAAAAAAGAAACGAAAAAAATGATTAAACAAATTAGTCATTTTTCTAAAAAATCGTTTTAATAAAGTAAAGAAACTATTTTAAACTAAAAAGTAGTAAGTAATTTTAATGTAACAAATCGTGGGGTGCTTCCTGAAAATATTTCAATAACGTCGACCCACGCTTTTTACATTAAAATTATTTTCTACTTTTTAGTTTAAAAGCGTGTTTGTTTACTTTTTTAAAACTATTTTTCTTAATTTTGTTTGTTACTTTAGTTGCATGCAGCATATTCTAAACTTTACTATAATAAAAAAGGTTAGATCATAATCGTGTAATCTTTTACTTGTAATGTTTGGTTCAGCAATAAATAATATTACAAACTTAAAAAGAACATTAAATTTCATGGCACTGTAAAATAATTTATTTTAACTATATCTGGGCTTATTAACATAACCCTATTTATCATTTTAGCTACCTTTTGGAGAAATGACATGGCCGTCGGCAGAAGTGAACTGTTCTTTAGCCAAAGCTGTTAAACTATTTATGGCTAACTTTAGAAGCACCATTAATTTAACTTTTGATGATCACGGTGCGATGATGACCCCAAAATATTTAGTGTCACAAACATATTATTAATTTTGAGATTAAGGGCCACAGCACACTAGCTACTTTTAGCATCGGCGATCGGCGATTTGGATGCTGCATCGCGTTTTAGCGACTTCCTGCGTTCGATCGCGGTATCGGAAACGCGCGTTTTAGCGACTGCTCAGATGCCAAATCGATGCAGCCGGCATCCGAATGTGTACGGAGACTAGCGTTCAGCTGCTGTGTCGCGCTTCTAAAAAGCTACTCAATCTCCGCGTTTGGCGTTTTTAAGTGTGCGGTGTAGAGCGTTCGGTCGCCGTATTTAGCTTCTAAAAAGCGACTAGTCGCCGATCGCCGATGCTAAAAGTAGCTAGTGTGCGGTGGCCCTGAAATTTGAAGCGTTCATAGCCAAGTTGACAGACTGCCTTGTTGGTCTAGAGGTTAGCGTATGCGGCTGCTGATCAAGAGGTGTCGGGTTCGATTCCCGGGTTAGATCAAGTATATGTGTGATCCACAAATATTTGTTTCGGAGTCTGGGTGTTTCTCTATGTATAATGTGTATGTATTTACAAAAAAAAGTATGTTTATGTATTTATATCAGTTGTTTAGTACCCATAATACAAGCTCTGCTTAGTTTAGGACTAGATGACGTTGTGTGGAAGATGTCCGAAGTGGCCTTAGGTGATTGGAACCAATGACCAAGGGTTAGCAACGATGGCGCGATCAGTACCTAGATGTTTCACCGTTTGTAGTATGTTATGAGCGTTTCCATTATTCGGAGACTACGTTAAGTAGTTAGCATAAGATAACAGTCTTGATGCTTAGTTAGAGGCCTTCAGTCAGCGGCAAAAAAACATGCCAACGACAAGATTACGTAGCCGCAACGTGTCTTGCCGGTCCCCAACAAGCAAACCGATAGCGTCCCCCCGCATCTATCGCCTTAAGCCTCTGCTGAGAGTCTCCTCGAGACCCGAGAGACCCGAGGAGAGACTGGAGCCCAACAGTGGAACGTTATGGGTTGTTGGTGTTGGTGTAAAATTCGAAAGTAGCGATACAAATCGAAATGATATTGAATATTATTTAGAGAACAATCTTATGCTCGTATAAGGAAGTTGTTGGCTGGGTTTATTAAAAATGTACTAGCCATAGTTTAGTACCACTCATATAGCACAGACAAACTTCTTAGACTTTCGAAAACTATGTTAATTGTCTTCGGTAATTATTGCTTTTTGACTAATCAAGTCATTCTGTGATGATATGTCGCACTGTGAAACACTGTTGAAAAACCACAGAAATGGTACGTATGGTATTCATTCTCATTTATTATGAATAACTTAACACGCATATAAACCTACTAGCTTTCACCCGCGGCTTCGCCTTTTACTTTTCTCAAGTTTAATGTGTACGGTATTACGGTGCGAAACATTCGCGTTTATGACATACTAGCTTTTCCCCGGGGCTCCACCCACGTCTATGTCGGTTATCGCGGTAAAAACCTATGTCCTTTCTCAGGCTTTAGACTATATGGGTACAAAAAATCATTTAAATCGGTATTGTGGTTTTTGAGTTTATCGAACAAACAGACAGACGCGGCGGAGGACTTTATTTTATAATATTATGATATTATTATTATAAGAAAAAACCTAGTAAGTGTGAAAGTTAATTTACGCTGAAATATTTTAATTACAGGTATTCAATGGAGAAATTTTTAAGTCCTAGAACTACCAACATAGATGTTCTTAATGTCAATGTCATGAGTATAAATCTATAAAACAAATATTCATCCAATTCAAAAGTGTTGTTACAATACTGTTGATATGATACGATAGGCGCGTGCGCACATGTTTCAAACATTCGACTTCGTAGAACAGCGCATGCCCTTCAACGTCATAAATACTTATACATCGAACCGTAAATATACAAAACAAAGCGGTACAAACATATAAACGACCCAACATCTCTTAATGATATGTAGATTCCCTGCATTAGTTACATGACTGTGTTCTCAGTGAAAACATCTCGCAAACTCTACCTCAATAACTTTATCATAAACTAAAGTTACACTACCTGCTAAAATAACTTCTAAACTAAGGTTTTAAAGTTTAAACTCCTTCTTCAAGTATTTCTACTTAGAACCGTTTTGCTTTAAGACGGTATCAACTCATTAAACAAGACATAATTTAAACGTATCCTGTAGTTACATTCAATTTAGTGTTTCAGAACTATAGGTACAAGTTTCAATTTCGTCTGAAAACAATTGTACAAGATACTGCATTTATGAAATAGAACTTGAAGCTCGTGTACTCTTAAACTGTAAGGGAAATAAGACTTATGGACCATGTGATAAAGTCCATTTTAGATTGAGATTTGTTTGAAATTGAGACATTAGAAATCTTCGAGCGACTATTACCGTGTTCTTTTAACAAATGCACGACGGTGTACAGAGTAAGATGTAAGTTTGTAGAAGGCAGCATAAATAAACATCGAAGAAATATCGGTTATTTTAATACTGGGACCACAGGTGGGCGTGGACCCATCATATATCATCGCCAACAATTATTAAATTATCTTTTTCGTTGACATTAAGTAATTGTTTCGGTTGGACGGCGCTCATAACTGGCGCGTCGAGCGATGAGGTATCGTTTTTAAATGATCGTTTTAACTTAACTTTAATTCTTTTATATTACATTATTTTTATTACAAAATGACGACATTATTGAGACATCTCAACATTATTTAAAAGGTATGTTCCGTGACGTGAAAGTTGGTTAAAAATATCATTAATCACATTTTTTTTCATTACTAATTCTTCATTGATGTTGGTTAGGACATTGAATTATGATTACTTAAATCGATGATCGATAAGAATCGAGAATTCTGCAATAGATACGATAATTGCATGGGCAATTACGTTTGAATTCGAAATGTTGTATTTAGCTGGGGTATTAATCATGCACGGCAGTGTAATCAGGCCAGTTCGTATAATGAATCAAGGGTGTAATTAACTAACTAATACACTTATCACGACATGAAGTGTACATGTTGAATTGGAGCGAAATCGGGGTTGATAAGGCTGTAAACTAGTCTGTGCGTGGTCTCAAGAATCGAGTATTGTCAATATAACGATTCGATTAAACAATTAGATTATGGTATGATTTGTTGGTGATATTTTATTTGGAATTGCCCTGAGCTTCACCCGCGAATATGTTTTTTTTTATATTAGCTGCCAAAATGACTCTGCTCTGCCTGATGGAAAGCATGAACAGAATCAAGAAGTGGAGGTCACCATCCTCACTGCCTTAACGGACAGTGCAGCACGGTGACCCACACTATGGCGGCCTAGTAAGATGCTTTTTCACGCCCAGCTTGAAGGACTCGGGGTCATAGAAGGAAGGAAACACATGCTCTGGTAGAGTGTTCCAGGTTTTAACTGCTCGGCATAGAAAGGAAAAGCCGAAATGCTTAGATCGAGAGCGTATGGCAAACACTCTGAAGCGGTGATTCCGAGACCAGAACGTGTTGTCCTGTATAGGAAAGGAGAAGGGGGGACCAGGTGGAACAACTCTTCAAAACACACACTCTCTCTCTCTCTCTATGTCAGTTATTGCTGTGTTCATTTAAACGAATAGTACTTTTTATTCCTCAATGAATTGAAATAAAATAAACAGTAAATGTTATGTGAAGTTTACCACGATATATTTAAGAGTAAATCGCATCAAAATCGGTTATATGTCTTAAGAGTAAGCAACTAGTAGTATTAGTGTTATCGTGATGTAACCACAGATGGCTGATAGTGACTTTTTAGTAACCTAAGCGTCTGAACTACTGAACTGATATATTTAAAACATAACAAACAAACGAACACCTATCACATGATTATAAAATTATTTAAAACTCATTCAAGATACCTGAAATCCGCTTCTGCTCTCCAACATAAAGCATACTTCGAAATACCTCTTCGCTTTTCTTATTGTCGAGACAATTGCCTACCTAATTATCCCTAGGCATACTCGGAGCAACTACCATTCCGCAATTTCCACCTGTACACCTTACTTAATGATTATAGCAACGATTTTATCAGCAACCAACCACATTATTGTCTTAATTGATACGTTCGTTGGTGTTCAGAGGTAGATTAAAATAGTTTAAATCACTAATTCTCTGATTTAAGTGTTGGCGAGGCCGAGTAATTCGATCGGAGATTGCGAGAGATTTATTGCTAGGGCTGACTCCATATGCATTAAGACAAACTATAGCATACTTGTGTATGCACATTCATGTTTATATTTGTAACTAGCTGAGCCCCGCGGTGTTACCCGCGTTTGTTTTTGTAACCACGACCAACGCCGCATAAAAGTTAGTATAAAAAAAGTAGCTTAAGTTACTACTTATATTATCACCTATCTACCAGTGAAAGTCTCGTCGAAATCGGCTCAGACGTTCCAGAGATTAACAAACAGATAGACAGACATAAATTGTAAAAAAAAATTGCCATATGTACCGCGTATACATGCATAGGTATGCATTTATTAAAAAACAGTTATTTTGATATTACAAACAGACACTCCAATTTGTATATATAAGTACGATTAGCCTAGTATGCCTACTAAAAATCTAAGTGTTTTGTTGTTCTACAGATTTTTAAGATCTGCTTAGTGTTTTACAGATGCACATCTAACTTAGATCTAGCATTAAAAAAATAATACTTACATTTAACAGGTAGGAGAGACACGCTTAAGCACGAACAGGCTCGACCGGGGTGGTATTACCCTCGCATAGAAGATCAACAGCCTTCAACAGTCCACTGCTGGACATAGAAGATCAACCTAATTTTATTATGTATTTCGTTGGTGAGTGCGAGACCGAAGGCTTAATAATGCAAAAGCATCTCATCATTCCGCTATAGTGTGGGTCACCATACTACATTATCTGCGGTCACAGTGAGGAAGGTGACTAGTAGTACTCTTGGATTCTACTCATGCTACCGATCAGATAAAATAGAGTTCTTTTTATGAGATAGGTATTATTTATTGTGTGCTAAGTAATTTCATTAAATATCTACTTATTTAAACTGTGCTACAATCTATGTGGAAATAGTTTATCTTTATGGCAAAACAAACCTTCCTGTCTTTAACTTTCTTATCTGTTAATCTTTACTACACACGATTTTGAAGAAAATTCAATTGAAAACACATAAAGATGAATTACGACGCCTCCTCGGATCTCACGCACAAAATCCTTGTTTTTACAAACGTCAAACGTACAAAATATGAAGACACATAAAACAATAACACGAAACTATTAATCGTATAACAGGGAACACATCGAGATGGCAAAAATGGCGTTTGGTCCCAGCGTATGTCATAAATTTGAATATTCTCGGGGGAAGCATAATATAGTGGCGTATTGTCATGGCCGGCGCGACGACGCTTCAGAAATAAAACATGGAGAAAAATCGCGGATTTTGTGTACCAACTACGCTACACAGAGTATCTTACAAACTTAGAGGGTTAAATAAATGATTAAAATACATCTACGTCCTCTTCATAACAAGGGCCTACATAAAAGGCTAAAGAATGAAATGTACTGAACCGAAAAGAGCTTCGAATAGTACGCGAAAATACTTTCCAGATCAAGTAACCCATCACCCGAGTCCCTTGAGCCTCTGCAGCTGCGAAGAAATGTCTCCTCCATGGCAGTCTTCTATCGCTTACATCATAGAGAGTGTTCTGATGAGTTGTTCCAACTTCCCCCCCCCCCTTCCCCTTTCCTATACAGGACCACACGTGCTGGCCTCGGAAGCCACCGCTTCAGAGTGGTTGACATACGCTCTCGAACTAAACGGTTCGGCTCTTCCTTTCTGTGCCGAGCAGTTAAAACCTGGAACTATCTACCAACGCATGTGTTTCCTCCCTTCTATGACCCCGGATCCATTAGGCAGGGCGTGAAAAAGCATCTTACTAGGCCGCCATAGTGTGGGTCACCGTGCTGCACTGTCCGTTGTGGCAGTGAGGATGGTGGCCTTCACTTCTAGATTCTGTTCATGCTTTCCATCAGGCAGGGCAGAGTCATTTTGGCAGGTAATATATAAAAAAAAGGAAGTTGCGACACAGGTTAATAATATTATTAGTATTTTTATTAATAAATGATGTTACTAACTTTTGATGATACTCCTCCGTCCACTCAATCTTCGCTTTACTTACTAATATATAGATATTTTTTGAATTATAATGTTAATTAAATTAAATATCAATAGAAATGCTTCAGAGCGGAGCTATGTATGCCGTTCTTTCACTACTTCACTACACATTTAACTGAAGGTATTAATTAACTTCATGATAAATATTATACCAATAGGTACATAGTTCTATCAATCATGATAAAATATTTCTTACACCTAATAGATAAAGTTTTCAAATGTTCCTACCCAGTTCCTATCGGTCCCGAACAAAAATGAGGATTTATGGAGTTTAATGCTGTTTCTTTCTTCTCGTTCGGAATAATATTTCAGCGCCGAGCAACTAAAATCATTAACGTAACGTTCTAAAGGTGCCTGCAAGGCCTACTCAAAATAAAAGTTATTTTATTTTGATTTCTTACTTAAAAACTTTGAAAACAAAAGCTATCTGTAATAAATAAATTCCATACTAAACAGAATTTATTCCACTAATATTCGATATCACTGCTCTGTATCAAGATTGAGACATCTCGGTAAGGCGGCGCGGGCGCAGGCGGGTCTCGCCCGGAATGTTAATATGCAAACTCGAGGCGGACTCCTGACAATAAATACTGCTCATTTCTGAGTGCAACCCTGCATTTTTGTGTTAAAGAAATGAGAGACAATGGCGACCACGGAATTGACTAATGATATAGTAGTGTAACACTTAAGGAATTCCAGTTTAGTCAATAGTTTGGTCAATTTTAGAATAGCGCTCAGAATAACTGCGATAATTTGATTTCAAATTACTGCATGCTTTTTTTTGCCAGTCAAACCTAAAATATACTTACGTATATATAATAATATATATACTATACTATTTATACTATAGATTCTTACTTGGCGATTGCATCAGGACCTGATGATTAGCGACTACTATCTTACCTGGACACCCATGGGAATCCAAATATATTGTGAATATTGACTATGTTTGTTATGTGACCATGTACAAACCTTAGTGTTTTGATATAAACCCATTGAATTTCTTGTGAGACAGTACATTAAATTTATAGAGGTTAATAAATGTGGGTGGAAACTAAAGAAAACTATAGGTAAGGATCTGATAATATAGGTAGTGTCAATGCGCATATGTGTCATTACTATCTCTAGCTGTTTTTAAGTTATACAAAATAATATTGTAAAGCGGGGTGTGAAAGATTTCTTACTAGGCCTAAATACCTATATACTATACCAACTGACCCGGCAGACTTCGTACAGCATCAATCGATAAATAGAAGACCTAAACATTTGTATGAAATAAACGTAAAACAAACAAAAGGAATTCAAAACTAATAAAAAAAATGCAATTCATTGTAATAAATTCACCTTTTGAACCTTCTCTGGACTTCCATTCAAGATCAAAATTAGCCAAATCGGTCCAGCTGTTCTCGAGTTTTAGCGAGACTAAAGAACAGCAATTCATTAATATATACATATATATATAGATAATGTGGGTCGCCATACTACCTACATTCGCAGTGAATTTGGCGACATCGTCTTTCGAATTCTACTCATGCTTTCCATCAAGCATAGTAGAGTCCTTTGGCAGACGTTAATTAATTAAAAAAAAAGCGGCCAAGTGCGAGTCGGACTCGCCCATGAAGGGTTCCGTATCAGCAGGTAACATCATATAAAATTTCTTGTAGTTAGTTGTAACTTTGATCGATGTTTTAATAATAGTGTTTTGATCAATGATAATAAAAAATCGGCCAAGTGTGTGATAATTGTTATGTTTACGTATTAATGTGTTGATTTTGTATGACTCTTCCAAGTAAGCGCATTGTAAAAGTTAAGCCTCTATAACTCCTGAACTAACAAAGGCATCTAATTCGTTATAGTTTTCATTTAAAGTTCATTATATGGACCACTATCACAAATTTTTCGGCGGGCGGGACGGCCTGTTTTTATAAAAAGTTTGCCTTTAAAGTGGAATTTCTCGCAAACGGATACCTAAATCAAAAAATCGTCTTAACAAACCTGTAATGTTTTTAAAAGACCTATATAATGATACCCTACATTATGGGGTAGCCGTGAGAAAAAAAAACATCCCCACTTTACGTGTAGGGGAGGTACCCTAAATAAAAATATATTTCATAATTTTATTGTAGCACTTTGTCGACGTAATTACAATACATATTCATGCAAAGTTTCATCTTTCTAGCACTTACTGTTTGGACGACAAGTCGAGGACGGACGGACGGACGGATGGACAGACGGACATGACATATCTATAAGGGTTCGAAGTCATAAACTTCGGAACCCTAAAAAGTTGTAGATCTTTTAATTACCTACAACTTTGCCATTTAACTATTTTCCTTGTAGTTTTGCTGGAAATCGAGATAAACCGTTTTTTACCCTTTGTTGTATATATTTAGCCATCCAATCTGACTCTACCCTGCCTGATGGAAAGCATGAGCAGAATCCAAGGGTCGGGGCTACCACACTTGCTGCGAATGCGGACATTAATGTATGGCGGCCCACACTATGGCGGCTTAGTGAGATGCTTTTTCACGCCCCGGTTAAAGGACTCGAAAACCTCCTTCCCTACCCCTTCCCGACCTCAGATCGCCCGTAAATTATTTTTCCTTTCATTTTTATAATATTCTCCTCCTTTTCCAATAGGTTTCATCCTACTATAATTTTATTTGTTTTCAAAAATTATCTACTCTGGTCTACTGGTCTATATGTCATTTACAAACTATCATTATGGTTGCCATGCAAGTGTGTTATTCCTAGCAACCTGTGAAGTTTTGACAGGAGGTAAACAGTGATACATTTTGACATCTTCGATTTATGTATTTTTATAATCACCTAGCTTTGGTCTTTGTGTCTCGATTATTGCAGTAAAAAGTAGCCTATGTCCTTTCCCAAGTTCAGTTCTATCATCATACCGAATTTCATCAAAATCGATACAGTGGTTTAGGCGTGAAAGCGTAACAGACAGACAGACAGAGGTACTTTCGCATTTATAATATTAAGTAGGGATTAAAAAAAAAACTACTCAGTAGATCTCGTTCAAACCAATTTTCGTTGGTAGTTTGCATGTTAATGTTCAACATATATTTTTTTTAGTTTTATCACTCTCTTATTTTAGAAGTTAGAGGGGGGGGGACACACATTTTTCCACTTTGGAAGTGTCTCTCGCGCAAACTATTTAGTTTAGAAAAAAATGATATTAGAAACCTCAACATCATTTTTGAACACCTATCCATAGATACCCCACACGTATAGGTTTGATGAAAAAAAAAATTTTGAGTTTCAGTTCCAAGTATGGAGACCCCCAAAATGTGTTGTTTTTTTTATTTTTTTATGTAAAAATCCTAATGCGGTTCACAGAATACATCGACTGATCAAATTTCAACAGTATAGCTCTTATAGTTTCGGAAATAATTGGCTGTGACATACGGACGGACAGACAGACAGACAGACAGACAGACAGACAGACAGACAGACAGACAGACAGACTTGACGAATCTATAAGGGTTCCGTTTTTTGCCATTTGGCTACGGAACCCTAAAAAGCTTTATAGAGTGAGAAAAATATAATACCGGACCTTAATCGCTTATCGAGTAGTTTCATTTTCTATTAATCGCTGGAATTGAATAGCGATATTATGAACCTTTAATTACCCCATAACCCATTGAATCAAAACCAATGAACAGCCGGAAATCTTTTACAGGAGTATAGTTACCCATTATGTCCGTTATTACCCTAATAAATAAAGAAATTATCATCAAATCGATGATAAAAACTAAATCCAATTAATTTTATCTTGAATAGGATCATGAGTTTGTTTTATTCATAAATAAACGGGACTATATCGTTGCTTGAAATCTGTCCTCGGCCTTTTTTGATTGAAAACTATGTATTACACTACCAAAGTAAGTTTGCATTCGTTGAACCTTACACCACACGATTGTGTATCTTATTTCGTTGGGATAAAGTTGTTAATTTGTCTTTGAAAATGTTTTTAAGAAGGTATTTGAATTCGCATTGTTATTTCCATACAGTCACATCAAGGGTGGATGAAGGGAGCGCAGTTTACTATAATTAGTTTGTTTGTTATCTTGATCGGGATATTCGCAATAGGACATTTACAGAGCTGCTGTTACCTTAGTATGGTTTTAAAACTTTATGCATTACTTTAGACAATACTAATTACTTTAAACTTTATGAATTATGTTACAATATTTATACGGGAAAGTTTTAATTAACTTGATATGAAAAACAAATGCTTAGTTTGTTTGGAATTGTATTGTTTTCATAATATAAATAATAAAAAGTAACATATTATGTAATTTTAAATATTTAACCGTACAATATCCAGTTAAATAATATATAATAAGTATGAATATTAAGTTTATTTTAAATTAGTGATTTTTGTAAGTACGAAATTTTTAAGAGTTCACTCTTTTTATCGATGTGCCATTATATAAGATTCAACACATATCAAATATTGGTTTGATTTAACATCTCTATATAATCCTTATCAAGCCTACCATCACATAGCTTGATGTGCCTGATGAATGAATGTTTTGTGATGTTAATACACAGATTATGTATTAAAACTACTGTTCTCACTGCTGATAAACAAAAGCCAAAAACGTCATCAAAATCTCGCTTGAATATAAACTTTAATAAATTGAGCTTTGGGTTTATTTTTAAATGTATATTGCACTGGTTTTATGGGATTTGTTGGTTTGGAAAGGTAAAGGCTAGGACACGTGTTTCGTTATCTCAGATTAGTTCTAAGGACATTATGTTGAAGGGCAGTTGTAAATTGACTGTGAATGATTTATTAGTGACGTTGACGGTGATTTGGATTTTAATCGGTTGTGTAAATATTGCTTATAAATAGATAACGAAACTGCAGTAACCTGAGCTCATTCTTCATTTTATAATGCCCTTACATTGCATAGGATGTCGTCGGCATTGTATTTGTAAGTAAATAATTTACAAGTCCCAGTATAGTTAGTGACTTTTATTTTAACATTATAAGTTTTACAAAACAGCATAACTATATTCGTCACAAAATAAGAAACCCGGTTTGACATTTGACATCGTGGCGTAACTAATACGATTAATTCGTGTTTTTGAGTGCAATTTTTCAATATCAAGTTAAACTTGATGCTTATTTATGATACGCGTTGTGATAGTGTATGGGTAACATAGTAATTAAGTAGGATTATGAATTTTGTTTTTTCAATTCCTTACATGCGGCATGTCAAATCACAAATGTCAAAACTGGCTTCTTATTTTGTGACGACTATAATAATAAGTAACATTTTCTAGAAGCTTCTATACCATAAAAATAAAATACACTTTCGGGATGAATGTGGTTTTAATACTTTGAAGCGCTCATAGCCGAGTGGCATTGGTGATTAGAAACAATCACCAAGGGTAAGCAACTACGGCGCGGTCAGACCTAGATGGGTGACCGTATGTGGTATGATATGTTATGAGCGTTTCCGTGATTCGGAGGTCACGTTAAGCAGTCAGGCCCCTTATGCAGAGCATGCTTAGGGGCAGAGGAAACGGTATCGCATGTACTCATTGAGTGCACAGGTGTCACCGAAACACGGAAAAACACCCTTGGATCTCCCAAATCTGTTACAGAATGTCTGGACAGACTCGGAGACCTTATCCGCTTCTGGAGGTAGGTGGGCTGGTTGGAGTGATGGCCGCCCTCACGTACAATGGTCCACTTAGAGGACTAAGTGCGGAAACCACCCACATAACATAGAACATAGCAGTCATAAAATAGCAGTTGTGAAGCATAGTTGGAGGCCTTCGGGCGGCTTAAAAACATCCAACGGCAAGATTACGTACGTGTCTTGCCAGTCCCCAACCCGCAGTCAGCCAGCGTCGGGACGTACGGCCTAAACCCTCTTTGAGAGGAGAGCCGAGAGCAGCAGTGGGTTGTTAAGGGTTCTTGATGACTTTGAACTTGTCTTATCAATCATATATCAGAACTTGAAATGTGATAGTTGTGTTTCAAATTAGTTCTTTAATGCAGCTATTCTGTCTAAATGATAGGTACTCAACCAAATTGTAAATACTTACATTTATACAGTAAAAAGTCAGCGGATCCGCTGAGCATCTGATGAGGCCATACATCACGTTATCTGATCTACCCGCCGATTGATTTTCGGAAATCGCCTCCGAATAACCCTCGCGATAAAGTGATTTACGTCTGTGACATACAGTTAGTTTGACTAACAAGCGAATAATTAACACAATAGAAACTGTAATAAAGATTAGAGTTATTTACAAAAAGGAAACCGTGAAATTTCTTTGTGAAACTACCTACCTACCTTACGACACCAAAAACGGTTTTGTATTATTATATTATAATTATGTATGTATATAAAACAAGAAATTAGGATAAGTATGCTGTTTTGCATGCGCTACAGCGGATGGATGGTAAAACCCGTCCCGTCCATCCGCGGTCACACTTAGGGCGATGATGATACTGTTTTGCATGTTATTATACTGAAGCTAAACTAATTACCTATGTGTAATTTACAGAAAATATAAAAGTCGTTTAAACCCGAAACATAGGATATGTCCAGCAGTGGACTGATATAGGCTGATGATGATAGGATATTAATCCTATATATAAAATTCTCGTGTCACAATGTTCGTTCCCATACTCCTTCGAAACGGCTGGACCGATTCTTATGAAATTTTTTATGCATATTCAGTAAGTCTGAGAATCGGCCAACATCTATTTTTCATACTCCTAGGACGCGAGCGGAGCCGCGGGCATCAGCTAGTAATATATATAATTATGTTTACGTATTTAAAAATGTCTTTAGCTTTTAACCACGACTTAAAGGCCATGGGCTATATACATATGTACCAATTCCAAAGTTTCTTATCTTTATTAGATGTTATTTCTATCGTGTATATATTTTGTACCAGATGTATTCATTCAAATGGTACTTTAACACGTGGTAATTACATAATATTTGTATACCTGTCTCAAAATGGTTATAGCCAACAAATAACTATCTTATTACCACTGAAAATGCAGTCGCTTCTGCTGCCTGTTAAGTTAGATCTTAGACGCTAATCAACAGATTTTAATTCAGTTTTCAGCAATAGATAGAGAATCTCAAGAGGAAGCTTTATATGGATAACACATGTATATTTTAGACGAGGAAATCCGCTAATTTCAAACATTGCTGTTGGAAACCGGGTGGGATCGTTTCATAAAATATAAAAAGAAGAATTTTGCCGGCATTATTAACTGTTAGTGTGTATAGCAATTTTATCGATATTGAATCAGCGCCGCCGATTGGCTCAGTAATGGGCTGATTATCGTATTAGGCCAAACTGATTATTCTGCTCACTCCCTTTCTCTTTTAGTATTACACAAATTGTTTGTTTGTGCTTCCAGTAACTTTGAAGTGTTCACATTTTTGTCATGGATTCCTAATTGAACCTACTTATGCAACAAGGAACCAATACTCACACATGCCGAAATCGACATAAGGACCCTGTATACATTGCATAAGTAGGACCATTTAAATTATGATTACAGTTTGATTCCATATTCATTCACAGCCTTCAAAAGTGCACTACTGGACATAACCACCTTTTAAGAACGGAGATTTTGATCTATCAAAAGACGCTGTCCAGACAGTATGTTATAGAGTTCATTTCAAGTATTCCTTCTCTTTGTGGAATCCGCAGTTTTCTCCCATCTTCCAACACTGATTTGTAGTGAAACTCCACTTGTGCAGACTGCAACTGCAACAACCAGTTGGTGCCGAATAATATTTCATCATCATCATCATCATCATCAGCCTATCGCAGTCCACTGCTGGACATAGGCCTCTCCAATTGCACGCCACTCAGTTCGATCCTCGGCGACTCGCATCCAGCTCCTGCCAGCCGTCTTGCGCAAATCATCACTCCACCTGGCCTGTGGACGTCCTACACTACGTTTGCCGAGACGCGGTCTCCACTCAAGAACACGTTTACCCCAACGGTTGTCGGTCCTGCGGCTAATATGGCCAGCCCATTGCCACTTCAGCTTGCTAATCCTGAATAATATTTACAGCCAACAATAAACGCGCGAAATTCACCAATATAACCGATGTACAATTAAGGTAGGCAATGAGCTGTAAAGTAAGAAAAAGGCAGTGAAAATGGAAGAGGTTATTAGTTGAAAATTACCGCGCGTTCTCGCTGTAATGTCGCCAGCAATAAAGCCTACGCCGGTCGAGAGATCTACAGATGTAAAGAATGTAGTTGTGAACTTAACGCATTAAAAAAATTTGGAATTACTTTATATACAGACATCATTTCAATTTTGAGAGGCTTCTAGGTCTACCCGTGACCGATAACATAGAGATTGGTTAGTTTGATTTGCCCCCAACACATTTTTTTTTCCTTTATTGGCTCAATTATTTACACTGAGTAAGTACAAATTAAAAACAGTTTTAAAGAATTCTTAGTCTAGTGTAAAAATTACTTACAGATAAGCACAGTACAATAGATAATTAAATAACCATTAAAATATCCGTGGTGACGGTCGTTTAATCTGCGCCTGGGTATATATATCAATGGTATGTCATGTTTCATTTATAAATATATAAGTATCTACACTCGGTTCCAAAAATTACGGGTCAGTCACAAAAATTGAAATACCTCCAGAACTGTAAAAGCTAGATCAATGAAATAAAAAACAGAATAAAGACTTTTTAGTTGCGCTTCTAATAGCATATTATTTAAACTGGTTGATGAAAAAAACTTCATTAGAAAAACAAAATTTAAAAAAATGACTATTTTTAAAAACAAAAATTTGTTTCATGCCATTATGGATGCTTTCCATTTCTATTCTGTCACAAAAAAAATTATCGTGAACGTCTTCCACGTGCATAATTATTATTCTGTGAGGTGAAGCATGGCAGTCACGCTAGAGGAATGTACCAGAATCCTAACTTTTTTGGAACTTGGGCGGAGCCAGCGTGAAACAGCCAGAAACATTGGTGTATCTTTGTCGACTGTTCAGCGGGTAGTCCAGCGGTACCAAGAGACCGGATCACACCTTATAAGACCAGGAAATGGCAGACCAAGATGCACAACGGCCAGGGAAGACAGACAACTGGTGGCTACAATGCTCCGAAATCGTTTTCAAACTGCTGTTGGTCTAAAAACTCACTTTATTCGCTTTGGAGGTGGCAATTTAAGCGCTCAAACAGTAAGAAGACGTCTTGCTGAAGCAAATTTGAAACCATTGAGGCCCGCAAATGGCCCCAAACTGGAACGGGGACATCGAATTGCAAGACAGAGATACGTGCGCGAACACCTAAACTGGACACTAGACGATTGGTCTAGGGTAATGTTCACGGACGAGTCTAAATTCATGCTTTATAAGCATGATGGTAGGCAGTTGGTGTACAGAAGACCAGGGGAGCGCTTCCATCAAGCGTGTGTGGAGGAAAAAGTGGCGTACGGTGGAGGCTCCGTACAAGTTTGGGCTGGGATTTCTGCTGAGGCCCGCACCGAGCTGGTGCTCATTCAAAATGGAACTCTAAATGCAGAGAGGTACGTGGAAGAGATCCTCAATGAACATGTAGGTCCTTTCATGGCCAGGATGGACCGGCATGGCATATTAATGCATGATAATGCGCGTCCCCATACCGCCAGAATTGTACATGACTACCTTGAAGAGGTCGGTATCGAACTCATGCAGTGGCCAGCGCGAAGCCCGGACTTAAACCCCATCGAGCACGCCTGGGACGAGCTTCAGAGATGCGTGAAAGGTCGAAACCCCCCACCAATCACGCTTCCCGAGCTCATACAAGCACTGGTGGAGGAATGGGAAGGTATTCCTCAGCACCGGCTCCGAAATTTGGTGTACAGCATGCCTAATCGCCTGGAAGCTGTCAGAAGAGCTCGTGGAGGCAATACAAAGTATTAAATGAAGAAAGTGATGAAAAACAGCAAAAAAACAATCATAAAAAAAATGTAATCTTAAGAAAAATATGACTACTTTAGTTTTTTTTTAATTTAAGATTAATATTGTGGGTGTAACTAAGTTTTATTTTATTTTTTATCTGTATAATTAAATTCTCAATTGAACAGTCTTCGTTTCATTAGGATGGCATACGTAGTTCGGGAGATATTCGGGTTTATGTGACTGACCCGTTATTTTTGGAACCGGCTTTAGTTTGGGATTAGTCGGCTATATTAAGTGATTTAAGTTAAAACAAAAAAGAGCTTACGTTATTAGTTGATACTAGTAAGACCTCATAAAACGTATGTTTTTATAGTACACAACTGTTATACTATAGCAAAATAAGAATAACTTAGCGATTACATAAGAAAGGAATTATGGAAATTGTCTTATTTTACAATATGTGCGCAAGATCTACCTCGAGGGGCTTCCTTTTGCACGTTGCGTGTGTGAAAAAAATGGTTCTACTGATCCAACCTTAAATAGACAAGTGCCTTCGCGGACTTTAGATACTTATTAAAATTGCGATGTTATTTACATTTTTCACGTTTTTTTTTATATTTACATTTACATTTTTGCTGAATTAGTTGTTTAGCTATGGGCAAGGTTCTCCAAATGCTAACTCAGCTGTTTTTAGATCAGTTCATAGAAGGTTTAAAGTAAGTAATACTTAATAGCTTTTTACACTATAACCATTAAGATATTGTATTACATAGAAGAAACAAAAAATTTGAGCGTGTTTTTAAATAAATTAAAAACAGCAACTACCCAAAACAACGTCATCATCATCATCATCAGCCTATCGCAGTCCACTGCTGGACATAGCCCTCTCCCATTGCACACCTCTCTGATCGATTTTGGGCTTCTCGCATCCAGCTCCTGCCAGCCATATTACGCAGGTCGTCACTCCACTTCGCCTGTGGGCGTCCTACACTACGTAATAAAACAACGTAATTTAGTGAAATTGATGACATTTCAAAACGTCATAACCGAGAATATCACATATTACACACACATTAATACTGTGTCCCTCATAGATAGAAGAATACAAGAAAAGTTAAATTTGAATTCATCACACATCAAAAGTCCATAAAAACAGTTCATACCTAGACGCCGCATGTGCACCATCCAGACTTAAAACATTCCAGACCCTCATTGAAAACAGGGTGGTTGTGGAGTGTAAACCCCACCCCCTTGGGGCCGGAAAGGGCGGAGGGTAGAAATGAGTGGAAGGGGGAGTACGGCCTTAATTACCGCCGCTTTTATAGTTTTAATGAGTTCATTTTGGACCGGGGCTAACAAGCGACTTAATACCTATTTAAACCAATTTTGAAATTAATATCAAGAAGTGATGGTTGTGTTTTTAATGTCGATATTTTTATTTTTTATATATTTGTTATATACTGACATTGTTTTAAGTAATTTTTTAAGTTATACTATTTTAGTGATTAAAAATATTGCTGTTGTGAAGATTTGTTATTACACATTTTATTGAAATACGACTAATATAAAGGTATACGATGTTTAGTTGACTTTGAAACTATGATAATTATTATGCCGCTCCTTGTCGTTGGTTTGATTCTCTATTTGCAGTTGTACTAAGTTAGATTTAGATTTAATTATAATAAGTGTTTTCATTGAAATGTAATATTTTCTTTGAAAAAGTTCAGCTGCTTCATCAGTTTCGTTCAAAACTTTAGAGTGGGGTATTAGTTGTAAGTTTTAGGATGCGGAATGATATCGAGCATTTTTAACTTATGAAAATAAAAATTAAATTTCACCAGGCTATAATAATTTCCTTAAACTTAACTGTCGATAAGAAGGATAATTGTAAAACTGGTACCACTTTAATTTTTATCGACAAACTCAGCACATCACTAAAAACTTTTATCAGAAGGCCACAACTCGCGGTTACGTCGACTATTTTGTCGATATTAATTAAAAAGGGGTCCGTACAAGTTTATATTAAAGAAAATTAAGCAATCCCCATCTAAAGTTGGTAATGAATTTTCACAATAAAGTCTGATGTTGGATCGTAAACCGCTTGATGATATTTTGTTACTTTGTTTGGCGAAAGCATCGTTTTATGATTAAATTAAATTTTGTTACAATTTGTGTTTTCGATTGTACAAAAGGTTTATTTTACTTATTTAAAGTTACCTTATTTAACTTTAAGAACCGTTTTTAGATAATAATGTTCCTTTTGTCTCTATGATTTCTATAGGCCTATAAGCCTCTAATTTAATTTCAGTCTTAGTTAATACAAGAGAGAATTTTATCCATTATTCTTTTTATTTTAAAAGATAACTCTTACGACATAGGCTTAAACCGGCCTATACATCTTGGGGGCGAAAACTTTACAAATATAGAAAGAAACGGACACAAAGAACACTTAGAGTCAGAACAACAATTTGTAGATCACAGAGAGAGTTGTCCCATGCAACTGCTAATCAAGAGGTCTCGGGTTCAAATCCCGAGTCGGACCAAAACAGTGGTTAGTTTTCGGTCCCAGTTAACTAAACACTGTTTTGGCCGTTGGCCGTTAAAAGTCGTCGGTCCCAGTTGTCATGAACATCTATGGCAATAGTTATTGGGAATTCAGTGACCTCAAATTTACTGACAACTAGTTTAACCTACGAATTTAAGTTCTCCCTTAGGGTTGCGGAGATCCGATGTCAGTCGCTCCGTGAAAAAACTGATATTCAGTTATAACCGGTTAGTAGTAGCCGACCCCAGACAATATTAGGAATAAGGCTAGGAAGAAGACAAAGAACTTTCCCAGGCGTCGTAGAAAGCGGTGTGGCGACTACTTAAACCACTAGGCCAACCGTGCAGTTAGAAATTATTAATAACTTTATTAATTTCTGTACGCTAGTTTTTAAGTGAGACTGTCAAAGTGATAACGCTGGCTGATGGACGGCATGAGCAGAATCTAGGAGTAATGGCCGCCATACACATTGCGAATGCAGATAATGCAACATACAACTACAAATAGTAGGGCCAAATAATGTACCGTTAGTCATTTCCCAAACATAAATCCAACGAACACAAAAAACACCCAGACTCAGACTAACAATTTATGAATCACACAATGCGTCGTCATTGTGGATTTAACCTACAACACTTAACGCTTAATAAATAAATATTTCGGACAGCAGAGCTTGTACTATAGAAACTACACAATTGATTTATATACTTAAATACTTTTTTGTATATTAAATAACTACATAGAACTCAACTCATACCCAAACTGAGAAACAAATATTTGTAGATGATATAAACATTTGGTCGAACCCAAGACCTCAAACACTGCAGTCGCATAGAGACACACACACCCCTGCATCACCGAGGCAGTTAATACAACGAAAATAGATTCTATTAATTTAAATAAAAAACTTTTGATGAAATGTGCATGTGTCACCCGGGCTAATATTAACAAATCTATTGACACCTCGTTCATCGAAATCGGAGTTCAAGTGCTACGGTAGACCATAAACAAACAAATTGCCAAAACTATTCCCCTTCCTCTTCATCTTCCCTGGAGAGTCGGAGAAAAAGGAACTATTCTATTGTTACTTATTTTGCTTTGGTGGGTATTAATAAATCAGTACAGTAATGCTGTTTATCAAAACTTCTGGGAGGTGATAAAGTATGTTTACCACTTACTTACTAATTATTAAAAAAAAACAAACCTTCGATTGTACTACTTTGTAAAAAAAAACTAATTACGTTCGCTAATGATTTGCTTTTCGAATTATTTATGTTGTAACTAGAATTAGCTTCTTGATGAGCTTTACAGTGTAAGAAATGTAATTTTAAAACATAACCACCTCTTTTTTTACTCAATTTAGACATTCTTTAATTTTGAGGTTAACATCTCGTACATCACATTTAATTTTATTTAGTACATTAGAGACCAAAATGACGAAGTGATTTCACATTCTTCCAACAAATTACATACAATTGTAACTAATTAATCTAATTAGATTAGAAATGCAATGATTAATGCAATGTGTTATGGCACTAATTACTCATACTAAATCTACTAAATGAACACTTTAAATGTAGATCTCAAAAATCTCATTTAATTTAAAATTTTGGAAAGTATCTTTAATATCTTCTTGAACCGTATTTATGTATGATATAACACCTCATAGTTCACCCTCCCACCGTATAGTGGTGTGGGGTAGGGTCGGTAATAGCCTCGCAATTATCTCCCCATTAAGGCCCAGCGTTATGCCCTGTGGGACTCCATCATAATATAGCATTATAATTTTGTGTATACGAACTTTTGTTTTAATATTATGAAGTGATATGCTTAGCAATTAGTAGCTTGAAGTATTGATATGGTTTTTTAAATTAATGGCTACTAGTCACACATTGGGGAGTGTTCACAGCGGTCGCTGACCGTGGTCTAAGGCTATTTTAATTTCTGTGTGTGTTTATTATCAATTTCATGAATATATTTTTCTGCTATAGAAATGGCTATGTGCACACAAGTTTATTTTATTTATTTATGGTATGGTGGACAGCTAACCATATAAGATTTGCAATCATATAGATACTAGTGGGCCAATTACAAGTCTTGACTTGTATATAGTGATATACTGTACATAAATATGTGAGCAACAGCACCGACAATGTTGTATTTAGTGATAATTTTACTACTAGATATATTTTTTAATTTTTAAAAAAGTTCAGGCTTTGACAACTTTCAATTTATTAAAGATATATGGATTAAATTGATGGCACAATAGTTATAGTGATTTCCTTTCCATCTATCTATACACACGTTTTTTGTTGTAAATGGGACTTATTCGATATAAAATTATTTCGAGGTATGATACCTTCTACTTTCCGACGTTTCGAACGAGTTATACCTTATACCGCTCGTGGTCTCGGGTTGACTCCATGCTTTCCATACGTGGTTGCAGGTAAATCTAATACCACTTACCAAACATTTTGAAAGAATCAAATTACTTATACCGATTCTGGAAACTTTGTAACCATTTGTAAATAGAAAATTTCTACTACAGCAATATGTTTCAAATCTAATAAATAGATAACTTAATAAGGTTAATTTAATGTGTCATGTTTTTAAACGTGTGGTGCATGCAATATGTACTAATTTAATTTAGTTTCATGCGTCAACATGTCATATGTCCATTAAATTTAGGATACTTATCAACTGTGACTCATTACTCTATTTTTAAATGCGCATCGGAAATTCAACGCCTTTCTTTAAACCACTCTAGTTTAGTAAATACATACATATTTTCAGTTAAACCAAGAGGCAAAATTTAAGTACGCTGATTTTTTGTATTTGTGTTCATCTTTCAGTTAGAAACAAACTCAAAACATAGAAGATATTATCCTCCAATATCACATACACAGAATAGAGATCGTTTGCTAATGTCTTTAAATAGATTCAAAACTATCCTGACTATTCATGTTATTCTTGTAAGAGTAAAAGAGAAGAGAATATGCAATCTTGCGGTACATAAATAGTTTTATCAAAATGTACTCTAAGTATATAAAATTAAAGTGCCTCTGAGGTTGTGCTTTATTGAGTTATGTGACCTATTGCAAAAGTAAGGTCAAGTCCATTGTTATGGCTTCATTTGCTCCTACAATGGGTTTATTCTTTTTTGCATATCGAATCAAAGTGGCTAGTAAGTAGGAATGTGAAAATTTTTACGATTTGCCGCGAGAACACGAAGAAAAAAGATTTTTTATATTATCAATTGTATTGTTGTTAGCTAATATTACAGGAAGGCTAATAAATAGTAGTAAAGTCATAATTCTTTTGTTTGAAATATATGAAATAGAAAGAATGCATTAGGTAGTGCATGGATTGTAAATAGAATTCATTCATAGGCTATTACAAAAACATTTAAGGGGAACGCCAAAAAATGTAACTAAAAATAAGTAAGCTCAATGCGTTATCACAACATATAACATAATTGTTTGACTTAATCAAAAATTAAAAGGTAGTATAGCCACGCTGATTTCAGCAAGAATGTGCCACCTCGACCGGGGTGGTACTACACACTATCAAAAGACCAACCTGAATACAAAGTGTCTCCACTCCTATTCTTCCCGCGGGTGTCGTAAAAGGCGACTAATTGATAATTTACATCGATGCAAAGAGAAGGAAAACTTGAAACCAACCCTATACCAACCCGTCTGGCCAGCGTGGTATAGTAGGCCAAAACCTCCTTTCAAAGGGGAGGCCTATGTCCAGCAGTGGACTGTTAAAGGCTGTTGATGATGATGATGATGATGACCAACCTGAAAAAGAAGCATTTGTGCAACAGTCGTTTGTTGGTGGGTGTGAAACCGGAGACCCATATGATGGAAAAGCATCTCTATGGTGTATGGTGACCACTATTTTAAATTTCTACTCATGCTATCCATCAGATAGAGTAGAGTCACTTTGCCAGTATCACATAGGTATAATTAAAAAATGTTAATAAAACTCAGGATTGTTTAAAAACCTCGAGACATTGTTAGTACTCATATAGACTGCCTCGTTGGTCTAGTGGGTAGCGTATGCGACTGCTGATCAAGAGGTCTCGGGTTCGATTCCCGGGACGGACCAAATGTTTGTGTGATCTGCAAATATTTGTTCCGGAGTTTGGGTTTTTTATATGTATAATATGTATGTATTTAGAAAAAAAGTATGTTTATGTATTTATATCAGTTGTCTTGCTACCCATAATACAAGCTCTGCTTAGTTTGGGAACTAGATGGCGTTGTGTGTAAAATGTCCGAAATATTTATTATTATATATCTAAATATGTCGAAACATGTCCAATCAGAAACAGGACATGTTATATATACCTGTTCAGCTAGCTAAATACAGAATATGTAATATGTACTACACAATACATACCTCCTAACTTCAGTTATCTGCAAATTGCGTCGGTCAATATGGACGCAATAAACTTAATGTGTTAGTGATTCGTTCAGCGGGGGTCCAATTGTGGGGCGGCAGGGGCCCCGCAGCTAATGGGGCCCAACCATTACGCTATTAGCTATAAACGCTTTATGACTATGAGTGGATTGTTTTTATATTGATATATTGTTTCAAGTAATTTTTTGGTGGTTGAAACACTAGAACTCTAAACTATATAGAAGAGATAATAATCCGGTACAAGTTTCTCTGGATACTAAACTAAAAAATTGTGATTACTATGACAAACTACAAAGATAGTAGACACGATTTAAACTATGCTAAACTTTAAGAAATAGTTAGTTTGATTTTGGCGTTGGCCTTGGCTTTGGCTTTGGATGATCCTATATCATAGGATAACAGTATATCAATAAATCGGGTTCGACTGCTTAACGTGACCTCCGAATCACGGAGACGCTCATTGTTTCATGCCAGTAACGATCACCCATCCAGGTACGGACCCTGCTGTCGTTGTTTATCCTCGGGGATTGTTTCTAATCACCTAGGGCAACTTAGTTAAGCTCGCCTCTCTAAAATAACATTTTAATTATACATTTAAAAATATTTTAAAAGAGTATAAGAACTAGGATTAGTGCGAAGCCTTTCACACATCACAAAACATTATGTGAAATTTACTTTCAAATTATAAGGACTTGTAAAATCTGAAAGTCAGTACATAATAGATTTAAATAGTAGCATTAATCATTCGACATAGATGTGATGTTACCAAATATAAGCTGAAATCGAAATTGCACAGTTGACTAGTGGACTTATGTTCAACCGAACAATATTTTATTAACCTCTCATCAATACGCATAATAACAGTTTAATAGACACCGATTCATCTCGGCAGAAAACTATTGTGCAGTACAGAAATGTCAGGAAAAATACACAAAATTGAACCTTACGCAAAAGTAATAAGAGTTATCTAGTGTTGTAAAACTATCGATTAATTTTGTATTTGTAAGTAAGAGTCATATCATCGTCATATTTGAATCGCGTGCCATGATTCGGCAGATTTGTTCAAAGCGACGCCGGACCACCAGAGTAAGTCGTGCCTTAGGGTTTATTATATCTTATCGATAAATATTTCTACATTAATAGATGTCTTTGCAAATTAAATGTCATCAATTTGATTTTAGTAAAAATTTGTTAATTAAGGCATCTATCGGTCTACCTGATATGAGAAGTGATTTTGAATAACTAACTATTTATTTATTTTAATTTATTGGCTTACTAACAATTGTTTACACAGTACAAACACAAAAGTAAATTACATACAAAACAGAATAGCAAGAGTGTAACATACTTATAGGTAAACTCTGCATGCAAATAAAGAGTGTACCATGCATTACAGTAGTTTAGTTAGTATAAAAATTCAATACAATTTGAAAAGGCAAACATAACAATACTAGTGACATTATATTTCTATTTTTAATATTTGCAGCAAAGAATTGATTTCCAAAGTAAATTGTGTTACCATTTTTCTAAACCTAAAAATAATCGGTAAGATTCGTTTCTACAAGTTATGAAAGGTTAAATATCTATTTACTCTGCGTTTGTCGATATCGGTTGCAGCACATCACTAATATACTAAAAAGCGTTCTCAAGAGGCACAATCAACACACATTGAAAATTTCTTTGTTACGCCGAGTGATTTATTGATTGCGTCTCTGTCAACACCGGCTGGCACTTTACATGACGCTGAATACTTCATTTGATCCGGATTTTTATCGATAATAAAACCCGATCGTGATTCACATCACTCGTTAAGTGTATTTAGTATACAAATGATTTGATAGGAGAGGTCGATACTTTCGAAATTTTAATAAATGATAACTGTCTTTCTATTAGTTAGAATTTCATTTTTTATTGTTAAAGTAGCACTGTGTGTGGGAAAGAAATGCTTATTAATTTTCAATAGAACCGTTATATTATTATAACAAAAAAGAAACAATATAACTAAATTGTATTAAGACAACCACTGAAGCGCTGCGGTATTGCATTCCTATATCAGTGGGTTTTTGATTTGATTCTCATGAAGTCATGAGTTTAAAGTGGTCTTGTTGTTTCTATGTATGTTTTTCTTTGTTTATATGATGTTAGTATTTTTAGATGAGATGATTTTTTAAAAAAAAGGAGTAACTCAATTTAAATTTAAAAGGTATTTTTTTAATAGCAATTGTATAAAAAACAATAATTTCGTCGTTAATGAACCGATTTAAAAAAATATTCTTGCATTGGATTCGACGTTGCTTACAGGCGGTCACAATCTCTTTTACCATTCAAAATTTTAAGAGCAATGGTTGCAGTATTCCTTTCGTTGTCCTCCGTCTATCCATTTGTCCCTCTCTTACCTACTACTACATTTATAATCTATGTACTATCAAATTTTTCATGTTATAAATAACATACTTATAATAAGAATGATGTCTGTTCTTTTTTATTACTCTCTCTCTCTACTCTGTCTGATTGAAAGCATGATCAGAATCCAAGACTGGTAGCCACAATCCTCATTGTGAGGGCACACGATGCAGCATGGCGACTCATACTATAGCGACCTTGCAAGATGCTTCTGCATTTTAGCATCATTGGGCTTCCGGCCTCGCACTCACTAAGGAAATGCAATAACACTAATGCGGTAATTCTTCGGATGGTTTTCTATGCGAGGTTGGTACCGTGCCGGCCTATTCGTGCTGAAATGAACGAGGCTCTACTCCCTTGAAAATATTATACATACAAACATATTCAATAAAACATTTTTTTTAGTTGCTTTCGTATGTAGAATAGTTAATTATGCCTAGTAGTAATAATACAACCATTTAAATTGATATAAAAGGAAATAACTACAATTTTAAATAACCCTTTAACAAAAAACTGAGGAGCACACCGGGTGGTCTTATATTGCTTGAAAGAATTGCATTCCTATTTACTTGTTAACAGCGCAATTATTCAAAGTATTCCGGTAACACGCTAAACGTAAAATGCTGAACAAGATTTTTTTCTAATTGTATCTATTTAAACATTAATGATCCATACAAAACCTACTAATCGTTTTTTCGAATTAATTCTACATACACTTGCATTGTTAGAATCTTATATATAAAATTATCATGTCGCGGTATTTGTAGCTAAACTCCTCCTAAACGGCTTGACCGATTCTCTTGAAATTTTCTGTGCATATTGGGTAGGTCTGAGAATCGCACAACATCGATTTTTCATACCCCCAGGACACGATTAGTTTCTGTATAATATTGTTTTTTTTTTAATATTTCAAACACGTATCCTTCTCAAACGTGTTTGAAATAAAATAAAAATATTCTATGTTTTTATATAATTTAATCCACGTCTTTGGAGATGTAGTTCTGATTGTATAACGCAACGTGTAGGTATGTATGCAAATGCGTTGTTAGTTTTATGGATCGTTTCTATGTAACATGTGACTAAGGCGTTTCAAACTTGAATATGTGTACACTGATAATTGCATAATAAGCATGTTGTTTAAATCTTGTAGTATACCTTTTCAGCGTCGGTTTTTGTCGTAGTTGGGTTATAGTTTTTACTTTTTTTTAATGTTGCCTATATATCCCAAGCGTAAATGTCGGTGAAAGAGTCAAACGATAACATACTTACATACTTCACCCATTATTCGGGGCCATATCTCATAAGATAAGAGGTTCACCCATGTAATTCATAAGATAATTATAATTTTACAAACGTTGAGTTTTGTTTGTGTACTTATTTAGACAACCATTAAATATAATGCTGAAGCTTTTTAAATGTGTTCGAATTAACCGACCGTTTTAAAAAGCAAATGTCAAATTAAAATTAATTGTCCGTCATATATGTTTTTAAATTACTTACATTAAAGTTTTCTTTAAGTAAGTTATGTTTAAGTTTCATCGTAGGTGAATTAAAGTGTAGCGGCTTTGCTTTGTTAATACGGCTTTAGTAGTATTAATCTATCTTGTGAGATACACTGCAACAATTTCAACTAAGTATACTTCAAATGTATTTGACTTTTACATAAAATGAGAATGTGGCCTTTAATGATGTCGAAGTTATATAGACACTCATTCACACACACACACACACACACACACACACACACACACACACACACACACACACACACACACACACACACACACACATAAAAAAACATGCGTTCTACATACATTATCTTCCTAGCCTTTGTTCCTAAGACTATTTGGAGTCAGCTACTAGTTCAACAGGTTTTACCTAAATTTCAGTTTTTCCGCGGAGCGACTGGCTCGGATCGGATCTCCGCTACCCTGAGAGAGAACTGAAAGTCGAAGGTTGAACTAGATGTCAGTATATTTGAAGGCACTGCCTTCCCAATAAGGACTGGTATAGGCGTTCATGAAAACTGTTACCGACGGTTTAACGGGCTCTCCGAGGCACGGGTGTGAATCACTGCCAAACGTCACTACTTCCGAATCCTAGACCTCATGCAAAGCAGTTGCATAAACTAACACTGCACCAACGAGGTGGTCAAGGTATTGATTCATTCATGTTGAAAAATATGTCTATGTGAAGTCTAAACTTGTAACTAGAGATTTTTAATAAAAAACATTACATTAATAAAAATAAATATGTACTACTTTCCTAACAAAATAACGTTTCTCGAACCTTTCTCGAAAAAAATTCATCAAAATTGGTCCAGTCGTTTGAAGGAGTTCAATCACAAACACACGAACAGAAGATTCACGTACTTATATAAATCTCAAGTATAGCTGTCAATAAAAAGTACTTCACTAAGGACTTTACCCAGTACTAGCTGTGTTCCGCTCCTTGGGTCATCAGCTTTCTGTTAGTGAAATTTCTGTCAAAATCCGTCCAGCCGTTTCAGAGATTACCCGGAAGAAATAGACAGACAAACAGATAGACAGGCAAAAAATTAAAAATTGCATTTTGTCCATACCGTACATACTTTGACTGTTCATTAGATATTACATACAGACACTCAAATTTTATTATATTAGAAACGTAATATTTTAATCCATTTCCATGTAAAAATTAGATTAACAATTTAATTAATCCAGAAATACATTTGGCGTAGTAAATTGTCACTACCAGTGATTGCCATGGCAGTGATGGGCAGGCAGTGATTGGCGCATTGTGCCCACCCGGCGAGGTGCAAGCTGTCACTCAAACAAACATGGGTTTAGCTTGTAAACAATGCACAGTGATACTATTGTCTCTGTAACTTGCTGGCGAAGGCGTATAAGTATGAATAACAATAATTTTACGAGAGATTTCCTCATGTCTAAATCGATTGCTCTGAATTTTATTGTTAGTGTAAAGCATGGGATTTTGTTTGAAATTTTATGAGACTATTTGAATAGGTTTAGAGTAGACGTTATGTGTATGTCGTAGATATATTTAAAGAAAAAGTATTTTAAAATACTTATCCCTGATGCGGAATCATTAGTACAACCGATTTATATTTTTTAATATAAAATGTTATCATGGCTTAATACATAGTTTTAAAATATTTTAGCTAATAGAAACACTATTTTTACATAAATTCTTAAATACAAATATAGTACCTTAAATTGTGTTCAATATTAGTAAAATTAAGTTTTTGAACTTAACACACTTTACCATTGCGTTCCATCCGCCTACGCTGTTACCAAAATTATCCAATAAAATTGGATTTTCTCCGGTACGATGCACTCGAGGCGAACAATGACAAGTCAATCATTTTAACATTACGGACTGACTACAATAAACTCCGTTCCGTGAATGACAGACAAATTTTAATCTCCAATTGATAGATTTATTACAAAAACTTGCTAGTTTTGATTCTCAACTGTAAGCAGGTGTTGTTTAAGAAGGATTAGCTGTGGTCTTGTCACATTTTTTTTGCTCATTCTTGATCGATTGTCAATTGTCAGAAAGTGGTCGCATTGTAGTGTTGTAATAGTCAATATAAACATGTAATTCGATATTGTGGGAAAATAATGGTTTGGAAATGGTCTTGGGTTTTACGTACCTGTTATGGTTTGAATACGTTTTCAGAAGTGACTTAATTAAGATCGATAGCCATAGTAGTTAGACTAATATACTTTATTCGTGTAAGTATCTATTGGAAATTTATCGTAGTATCCATAGTACTGTTATAAATTCGGTCTGTCTCTTTCACGGTTAAACCACTCCATCGTTTCAAATGATATTTTATAGATATTGAGAATGGACTTAGGCTACTTTTTATGACAATTACCGACATACAGGCATACCAAGTCGCAGTTAAAAGCTAGCAAATATATATATATATATATTTTAATTGGGGGAAGAACCAGTCTGATACATTTGCATCGTGGTTATGTATGTATGATATGGTAGGTATCTTAACATTCATGTCACATACTTACATATAAATACCTATATGTTCTAGCTCGTGAAATTACCACAAACTTGGCATTTCTAAATAGATTCAAAATGTAGTGTTTAATAATAATATTTACTAAAACCCATAAGAAGCAATAATTAACTGTGAAGCCTACATTGGGCTTCAAAATTACTTTGAACACAGAAAAAAACTTGTAAGCCGATAAACTAAACGGATTACAACACTTTGTGGCAAACATACGTAAGTCCTTTTCTATCTTTTGTTAGTCTAATCGACTTGAGGTATGCCAGCGGGACTGATGGGTTTACAATTGACGTTTTGTGGGCTCAATGGGATGAAATAATTTGAGATGCGTTATTTATGTTTTGGAGTGCAATGTATGTGGGCTTGAGTTTGAATGGTTACTGAATCAAATTCCCGGGATTGAGGATGTTGAATTTTTGTATTGCGAATATTGTTTTTGTATTTGTTTGAAATTTTATTGTAAATTTTGTTATATTAGTTGGTTGTACGGTTTTAATGGATGAGAATGGAGCTGATAAGAAAAAAATATCTATGAGCAAATTCGAAAAAAAAATACGTAAACGAAATTCTTTTAAATACAGATTAATACTTTAATAGATTTAAAACAGAGAACTTTTAACTTTAAATGTAATTTTGTACATTTAAAACAACCAAAAACCGATTCAATTTATAGGCACCTTATTTTTATTAAGCCAATCATAAGCTCAAAAACGCATTATAAAAAGCCTACCTTAAATTATACGATTCCCCTAAAGTATTTTTTTAAAGATATTACATTCAAGAGTTTAAATAAAGCTTAAAACGTATAATGTACGGAACTGCAATAAGGAAAAATATCTGACCTATTCCTAAGTACCCACACTTAGACCTATTTACCAATTACAGTAAACATTATCGCCTAATTATTGCAAGCTAATTAATATCCGAAGCATAATCAACTTCAACTAAGGAATTAAGTTTCTTCACGTACACTTACATTGGTGCTAATTCTGTTGGTGATTAACTTAACTAAAATTTCTCTAAAATTTATCTTTTTAAATACATTTATTTGTATAAATTTTTATAAATATTTTAGTGAATCGATTCGTAAATGTATTTATTTTAGGCTTTTCTATACTACTAAGAATATTTTTGTCCTAATTTTGTGGGACACTATATAGTTTTAACTTTCAAGAACTATTTCAGTATTTTTACATACTAAAAATTATACTTAGTGGTCACCATCAAGCGTCTAATCCTAAAAAAAGGCACAAAATCAGGCAATCAACATTTGCAGAATATTCTTATTGATCAACGTGGCAACGACAAGCAAGCCGAAGCGTATCTTTCTCAATTTTTCGCTCTACTTTTTTTTAATTTGTCTCCTTTGAGATTTATAACGACGTTTGACCGTCCGAAATACTATTTAGGTGATTTTAGTTCACCTAGTTTAGACAGTTTTCGAACAAAAGAATTAGTGCCATTGTGTGAGTAACTTTCTAGAAATATGAGTAATGAATACATGAGTTTGCGTGTGTTTATGTATGTGAAGTTGATTAATTGTGTTTGTAAGGTTATGTGTGAGAGTGTGTGTGTCAGTTGATTGAATTTAGTAACGCAGTCGCATTCATTGCCCGCAATTATAGTTGAATGTACAATGACTGGTAAGTTGAGATTTATGAGATGGTTAAGTGTGATCTACTTGGTGTTTTGACTTGTAGCCGATGACATAATTTTAATATAAATATTCTCAAGCTAATGTTGTTAAGAAAAACGCTGTACAGATGTGACCTTAACAAAACGTAGTAGAAACAAACTGATTTGACCGAATTACCTCATAACGGACTCACATAGTCATTGCTTTAGAGCATATGACCCACCATGACCTTCCCATCCTTATTTCGCGGATTAAGCTCCCCCTTTCTACATAAAAGGCGGGTACCTAAAGGTATGGCAAATTGCGACTTGTCACCGTCACCGTGTGCAGGTGATGACTTTCCATCAAGGAGCCATCTGCTTTCCTTTCCTGTCAATAATAATGTTGGTTTTTGGTTTCGGTTGGGTTCATCGACATAGGATTGCAAATGGTTGTAGATATAAAAACAAATGGAATCACTTACTTACAATAATTACAAAAACCTTTGAGGCTCATAATTTGTGTAAAGTGAAACCTTTAATTAAGTTTGCATGTTCAAGTTATCACGTATTCAATTATTGCATTGTTTTTACTACACTTCTATTTAGCATATTTCATGTTAGAATACTTATGGAATATTCTAGAACAAACGCGCATTCTACGATTCGATACTTTGGGCATGTCTCTAGTCGAGATGAAGACTCCGTATAGCGGCTGGTAGTGTAGGGAAAGGTGGAAGGGACCAGATCTCGCGGCAGGTTGCCTATGCGCATGACTGACCAAGTAAAGTCCGCAGTGGGTAACCGTGAGTCCGACTGCGCGAGACAGTCTACCAACATACAGCGATTGCGATTGAGATCGTCCAGAGAGTTGTGTCCAGAGACCGCTCGATAAAGAACTCAATATCTATTATGAACATATTTTATGAGCGTAAACCTTTTAAGGATTTGCTAACTCCATACGTGGTAGAATATCAGGTATGAATAGAGACAACAAATAAACAAATGTACAGATAAAGGTTTGCCCAGGGCTAGAGTAAGTTGAGTCTAGAAGGAGATCTGACCCTGGACTTCTCCTCCTCCTAAACGGAGAAGCGCGGAGAGGGCACACTGTGTGGTTTTTAGTCGGTTCAAGTCCGACACACCACCCCGCGCTGGGTGGGGTGACGGTCCATGATAATTTTCCACACATAAAAAAAAGGGCTAAAGTAAGTTACGTGTTGTCATCTACATAAATAAATAAAATTTATGTGTGCTCTTAAGCTTTCAATTTCAAATTAACAACTTTTACTAAGTAATACTAAATACATATTCTGAATTTACATGAAAGTAATCTATTTTTAAAGTTTTAGTCGGTCTGTCTAACCGTTTGTTCCAGCTAATCACAAGAACAGCTGGACCGATTTTAACGAGACTATCGGTCATGAGAAGTAAATTACTATGTATATTTTAGGCTCATCCTACGGTGTTACTCGCGGTTGTTGTAAAGGCAAAACCGCGGGGAGTAGCTCCATATTAAAATATACATTTAATAACATACATATATTACAAGCTTATAACCTATTGTGTTGTTTAATGCCAATACATCATTTTATTTCAAACTGTTCCGTAATCGACTGACAGAGTACGCACAGCCACAGTACGAGTAGCAGAGCTATTGGACGCAGGAAGCTGAAATTGTACACGTATGTTTCTGGAATGAAGATCACAGACGTGCATTAAGAGTGATGTTGTAAAATTCTACTTCTAAGGGTGAGAGAGGCAATCAAAGTTGTACTGATACAGCAAAATAGCACATAGGCGAAGCCGCGGGGAAAAGCTATCTTACAATAAAAACAGACCGAGTTTATACAAAAGTTTCTTTTTTCTCCCACGCAACCCTATAAACAATCATTAATTATAATTACCAATTCGCGGTTTACTCGATAATGGTTCTCTGAGTGACTTTTTCCTCGCAAACAATTATAGTACGAACCAATTAATGATAGTTCGCGCTAAACGAACAGTCGTTATTTATGTTTTTATTTACACTTACTGGTTTGGACTGACTTTGTTTGGTAAAAAACACATATTAAAAAATATAACATGAAGTGTTTTTGTTTACTGTGCTTTCAAGATCTCTTTTATCACAATTAACAAGCAAAAGTTTAAAAAACTTATATAGCCTGTCACTCGGGCCATTATTACGTACCTATTGACATCTCATTAATAAAAATTAGTAGGTATAGTAGTTAAGCGCTATGGTGGTACATACAATAAAAAATATTTCCTACATCTCACACACAGCCATCTAGTCCCAATCTAAGCAGAGCCTGTATTAAAAGTTTTAGGCTTTAGCCAACTGATATAAATACAAAAACATACTTTTTTTTTGTAAATTCATACATAGTATAAATAGTATATATAGTATAAATAGAAAACACTCAAACACCGAAATAAATATTTGCGGATCACATAAACATTTGGTCCGAACCGGTAGTCAAACCTCAAGCACAGCAGTCCATAAAATACCACTGCGCCAAGGCACATAAACTTCGCCTTTATCGGGTAAAAAAGTAACTCTCCATTAGTATTTTAATTTATTTGCAAAATAACATTTGTTAAGGAGTTGAATAAATTAGTTCTAATTAAATATTGATAGTAAATACTGTTTCGGAGATAGTGACGTAATTTCATTTAGATTATCTACGTCTAAACTTAGGTATTCAAAATGCAATCTCAACGTCACTATGTAGGCATTACGTTTATTGTAAGTGCAAGTGTTTTTGAAAAGCGAAAGTACATTTTAAATAATTTTGGAATTAAATTTAAGTTGAAGACAAGTTCCGATAAGGTTTTGAAACAAAAATAAACTTTAAGATTTATTTCAATAAACAGACGTAATATTAAACTGTATTATAGTTAGTACAATAGATTTATGATTGTACAATTGTAGGTAGTTAATCAACATTGTAATGCATTTAGCATTGTTAATTAATAGCAGTGCGTAATCGATCGTTTTCTCTGAACGCTAAGTATTTTATTTGCAAGAATTACGAGTAATACAATGTTTTTTATTACCATTACACATGCACCTATTCCGCTCGTTCTATAACTTATTTCCAAATAAACAGCTCTTAAATAAACCATTGCTAGATGTAGGGCGGTTGATAGAATAGAGATTTTGGCCTACAATACCACGTTTGCCAAACAAAGGGCATAAATCTGCAACATAATTATTTACGTGCTTCGAAATGCATCAAGCAAGGTGGGGTAACTGTCTACAAACCTTAAAGGCAACTCGTCACAAACCTTTTGGCAATTATCACGTTCACTCAAGAGAGAAATAATCAGTACAATGCCACAGTTAAACGAATCAAACTTGCCACCGGCTTTTGACGACAGCGATAAAGCCAAATGACTTGCCAGGAGCGCTAGTGTGTACACCCAGTGTAGTATACTACAACACTAGGCACACAACAGTAATATACACAGAAGTGGAACGCAGAGCCTCGCTCCTGTCTACACCTATGACCAACGAGTACGATAGGCGATCAATCCCGATGGGGTCAAAACGATTGGTCAAATCGTTCGGCCAATACATGTTCCATACACATAGGTATTCCCTATCTAAAGAGAGCCCTATGTCCAGTAGTTTACTATTAAATGGTAGCTGGTGATGCGTAAGCCAGCAGTCCATTAACAGCCTGCAGCCACCGAGCCCCATGAGCATCTGCAAATTCGAAGAAATGTCACTTGAATACTAGTCCTCTATAGCATTAGGGTTCTGACGAGCTCTTCCACCTCTCTTCCTCTACACAACATTACGTCCTGACCTTGGAAGTCCCTTTAGAGTAGTTGATGAGCTTTCGAACTGAATAGATTATTTCCTATATCGAGTAATTAAAACCAGAAACCCACTATCAGCGCGTGTTCCCCTTCCTATGTGATTCCGGATCTTTAAAGCGGAGCGTGACAGAGCATTTCACTAGGCCTCCTTAGCCCAAGTCTCTATGCAGTAATATTTGTATTCGCAATGAAGATGGTCCTACCTATGATACTCCTGGAATTTATTCACACTTTCCATTCTTATTAGGCTGCTTAGAGTCCTTTGGTAGTTAATTTCAAAGGAATGACCTGCAGCAGTTCATTAATGTGGTACTCCATACGTAACTTTGATGTGGTCGAAAGAGATGGCAGATAACCTATCCATGTAAAAACTATGGCAGGGCACACCTTCATTAATCTTCATCTACACCAACTACTTACAGAAACATTGTCATCCCGTTTTATTACCTACAGAGATCTCACACCCAATACATCAATTGCGCACTTAACTCAATACACAGATCTTTGACATTGAAATTACCTCGTGAAATATAAGAAGCATAACTAATTTGGTGTGTAAGTACATAAAAGAATTATAAAAAATGACCTCAGCAAACAAACGGTTTGAATTAAAATGACATAAGTAGTCATTATGGTAAAAAAAACAATACATCTAGGTATAATTTAACCCTTCACAAACTGATGCGGCCTCTAATGACGTCAAAAGTATAAAAAGAAAAAGGGCCAGCGTACATTTTAAATTCGAATGAAAAATGTCTTTTAGTACACGATGCTTGTTGACACAAACCACAGAAATGGGGCCGAGACTCTCTTAACTAATTTCTTCCATCGCTACCGTATACAGAGAGTGTTAATTGCCCTATGTGACGAAGATAAATATATAAATTGAAGTGCGTATGAAAGAGAGCAAAGACAAGTCAGCAACAAAATAAAAAGTTGTTCATACCAGTCGGAGCACTCACACAGTAGCGATGGCTCGTTATGGCACTGGTCTTAACCCTTTAATGAGTGTTTATGTTTGATTAAAATACATGATTTTTGTTTAACTGGTTATTTTACTGTTCAAATATTGGTTGTTAAGTGGAGAATTTTAATAATTTGTTTAATCGTTTATAAATGTGGGATAATTTAGCATTCAAAAATGTACTGCCGTTTTATTGCTGCGGTTATCTTTTTTAAATTTATTGACACTAAAGACGTTGGTCGGTACGTGTGTTCATTTTAGAAGATGTTAATACATCGATAGTTTTATTATTGTTTCACCAAACTTTATAGTTTTTTTTTCAGAGTAGTTGTAGGTATAAAAAGGTATAGTGGCATATTATTATGTGTCCTAAACGGTATGACTAAACATAAAGCTCTAGTGTGTAAAAATACCGACATTGTCAAAACGATAAAAGAGCTAATTATGTACAAGTAAACGCTTCTAAAAAGCTATTTTAGTGCATTTATTTTTCTCATAGACATCATTAGATTAGAAGAGAAGGAAAATTTTAGAGATAGAGAGGACATTGCTCTAGATATTCAGAAAGAGATAGTAGATAGAAAGAAACGAAGACTGTAAAACTGTATTTTCGAAATTCATACTTGTTATATTATATTTTTAAGTATATAAATAGTCATAATATAAGAATTTAGCTCAACATAAAAAGTTATTTAAAAGAAAAACCTGCTGGTCAAAAGTACCCCATACCCGCATCGTAATGTTACGTCAACTTGACAAGTTGAAGGCGATTGGCACCACGCACCGGCATCCGCGATATGGTTAATTAGTAATAAAACACCGGCTTGTTGGGTCGCAACGGTCGCCGCATGCGCAGGTTATCTCAACACTTTGTTAATAATGCCTTGAACACTACACTTAGGTATTATTAGTCTTCATGTTAACTACTACTATTGAATACCGAATGTCGCTTAACGACAAAAATTCTTGGGTGGTTTTTAATTACAAAAAGTACGACAGACTCATTCGCTCCCCCCCAATCGTAGGACATCCATGAGTAATTTTTTATAAAAAAAACTGAAAAAAACATAAAAATGTAGGAAAATGATTTGAAACGCTTCGACAGAAATTTGTGTTTGACAGACTGATTAGCTTTTTATTAGATTGTAAATATATTTTGAAAACGGTTTTAAGCTGTCTATTAAAAAACTACCTAACGTGTGATGACCTTCTCAGGTTTTTTTGAGATTTGAATTTGAAATAGGAAGACAAACTTATTAATATCAACCTATCATCATCTACTGTTGAACGAAGGTCTCCCAAGGAGCGCTAACCATCTCGGTCTTAGGCAGTCCAAATGAACATTGCAGATAATTACATATATACACTAAGTTGAAAAAAGAAAGAAAGTTTCATTCAATAAGAAGACTAATTGTATTTATTAACTAAGTGAATTTTGCCCACGGCTCCACCCGCATATACTCGCATTCGCCTTCTTCAAAGTACAATTTAACTCTCTACCGAATTTCAACCTAATGCGTCTGCGATTTAGGCGTGAAAGCGTAACAGACAGACAGAGTTAGAGTTAAGGTTAGAGCACAGAACGGACTGTGGGTTACAGAGATTGTAATATATACAATGTATACAATAAAAGCCTCTATTTATTTAGGCATATTTAGTTATATATACCTACTTTTGATGGTCTAGTGGTTAGCGTATGCGACTGCTAATCAAGAGGTCTCGGGTTCAAATCCCGGGTCGGGCCAAAAAGTGTTTTTGTGATTTTCTTAGGAAATTCCTAATAGCTGCCCGGAGTTTGGAAGTTTGGCGGTGATTCACGCCCGTGCCTCGGAGAGCACGTAAAGCCCTCGGTCCCGGTTGTCATGAACATCTATGGCAATCGTTATTGGGAAGTCAGTGCCCTCAAATATTGTGACAACTAGTTCTATCTTCAAATTTCAGTTCTCCCTTAGGGTTGCGGAGATCCGATGCCAGTCGCTCCGTGGAAAAACTGAAATTCAGGTAAAACCGGTTGAACCAGTAGCCGACCCCAAATAAAATTGGGAATAAAGCTAGGAAGATGACCTGTAACTTTAACGAATTTAAAAAATTATCAAACCTAAAATACAGTATCTACTACTATAACTATTTTGTTTCGTTTGTTATTGTAAATGTAATCTTGAGATTAATGTTTGGAAGAAGATGAAGATGTTTTTGTAAATTTGTAAATGTAAATTGCAATATATTGCTTTTATACTCCTTCAAGCTCTATAAAATTCTTAAAAATTATAAAAACATGTAATAACATAAATCTATTCATGAAACTAATGACTTCATAAGAGTTGAGAAATTAATAATCTTAGCATAAGGTAACTAGTACAATTATCGGCCGTTCTAGATGCAGCAGTAGTCTTGTCAGGCTGGCTGAGTATGAATTATATTGTTTTATCATTTATGACAAAAACAACAAAAACTGGGAGAAATTTCTGGTTTTAGACATTGCCATAATTTCTGGAAATAAAAAGAAAAACAAACACAATATGTTTTTCCAAAATTAGTGTGCTATTCAACTGCATAAAAATAATTGAACATTATTATAAAGGGTTCATATATGAAACAAAATGAGTGTATTTTTGTTGTATACTAATTGCAAACAATTCTATGAGTTTCGTATAATTATTTCTGAGTTTATCAACCGATACATTTTGATTTTTGTGCGAAAACGGCATTATGTGTAAAGCTCCAATCTGGGGATAATTCTTTGAATTTTTAGAGTAACTTTAATTAGATACACATCATTATGTAAGAGATCGTAGAGAAAGTATTGATTAGATACGATAAAGTAATAGTAAACCTTTGTTATTGTAATTATTACTAATACACAACTCTTAACCCGAATCATATTCTCACAATCATCTCATAGCCGCAAACAAGGCCTCCTTCCCCATGCCTTATCGGCACACATAAAAAATGCACTAAATATAAACACCAGAGAAAAAACAAACACTATAATGTTATCTTCTTTAATGTGCAATAAAACGTTAATTGTCTGCAGTAATTGCAATAAAAATTAAAAATGATTGCAAAATGCTTATCTCAGGGTCACGGGTCCGTTACAATTGCATGCACTGACAGATATCAAAATATTTACAACTTATATGTGATTCAACTCTGCCTCATGTTAAGCATGAGTAGAATCTAAGAAGAATGTTGGTCACCATCCTCATTGTGAGTGCAGACAAAGCAGTATGGCGGCGTATAAATAAATAAATAAAAATAAATATTTCGATAAAAATAAATAAAAATTTTCGTGCTACATACATACATAGAAAAACACTCAGACTCCGAAACAAATATTTGCGCGGATTACGCAAATATTTGGTCCGACCCGGGAATCGAACCTTGATCAGCAGCCGCATACGCTAACCACTAGACCAACAAGGCAGTCAAATTAAGAGTATTAAGAGGCTTCTGCATGATTGGGGCTTCGGTCTCGTACTCAATAACGAGACATGACAAGACAACACAAGCAATCTAAAATGACGACACTGTCACTGCCATTCATGCTAACGCCATATCTTCTTTTCTTTTTTTAATACAGCTCCCGCATTAGGAATATTTACATCCTGTATCGGACACAAAAACACACAGACTCAGAACAACAATATGTATATCACACAGTGTTGTCCCATGTGAGATTTGAAGCCACAACACTTGGCGCAGTAGAAAGCGGAGTGGCGATCGTTTAAGCCACTAGGCAACCGTGCAGTCAATTCAATTTTGAAGTCAATTTCGAACAAATCAAGTCAATTTTAAAAGGTACAAGATATGTGATAAAAATCTAATTTGAACTTTTATTAACTTAACTAAAAAAGTCTAGTTATTGCATATAAATGTTAATCTGTCTGTGAGGAATTAAGAATACCAGTTTTCGCCAATTCTGATCCTATACCCTCTTCCAAAGGAGAGGAATATGTCCAGTAGTGGACACTAATCGACGATGGAGATTTATTGTTGTTCTATTAGGAATATTTCGTTTCCTATCTATGTGTCTATGTGTCTATGCATCTACACTGGATCCGATAGCATGGGCTCTTCTGATGTGACTAGCAAAACCGAACTAGGTTTTAAATGTGCTAGTCGAAATTACCCGGAGTAGAAGCACTTATGATGACGCATCAGTTGAGATCTTTATATATATAATTCTTATGTGCGTGTGTACGTCTAAACTCCTTCTACGTGGCTGGACTGATAGTGTTTAATTTTTTTGCGTATGTTCGAGTGAGTTCAAGAATGGTTTAGATTCGCAATTGGAGCTGTTAGGTCGAACTTGAACGCAGCCCGAGTTCAAGGTGGCGCTGCGATCAAGTTTTGGGATTTTTATTATTTGCATATCAGAATATAACCTCAAAATTCGGCAGTAAATTACTAGCCGATGGTCGCGGCTCCACTCGCGTCCTAAGGGTATAAAAAATTTTGTCGGCCGATTCTCAGACGTACGCATATACAATACCAGAATATGCATATACAATTTCATGAAAATCGGTCCAGACGTTTCGAAGGAGTATTGTAACTAACATTGTAACACGAGAATTTTATATTTATGAAGAATAAATACAAAAGACGCTTGATTCTGTTTTTTTTTCAAATATTTGAAAATATATAACTCAATTTTAACAGCTTTACAAATTTTAAAACTAACAAACAAAATAATTGCCAACCCGGGGTCAGAACCCTTGACCTACTTATCGCTTCGATATAGTAAAAGTATGGCTTGGACAATTTCTTCAAAGCACAATTATTATTACTAGAACATTTTCTACGATAGCCTTTGACATGTAGCCTTTAAAAGTTTTAAACATGACAATTATTTAAAATGAAATTATGAAATTAACTACTGTCATTGATTTATGGTGTCGGGATTGGCTCTGACATTGCGTATTGACTACATTAAATATTGTTTTTTTTACAGGTAACTCCCGCACTAAAAATCCTGTAGTTATTAAATATAGTTTTAGATAAAGTGACACAAAGAACATCCAGACTCAGAAAAAAATTTTGGATCACACATGTAGGATTTGAACCCATGACACTTGCGAAGTCGGGATGGTCCAACAAGTCAATGCAAACGGTATCTGTCGATTATATTCCCACACGCTAATATCATTCATTGCGACTCAGGTGTTATGGTTTCACTTCGATATGTTATTTGTGTACGTCCTTGTATTTTTACACAGTAAAACGTTTTTAAATTCTGACCTATTTTATAAAAACACTCTTTAAAAATGTTACAAAAGTACTTGGTAACATTAGGATTTTGAGGTTAACCTTATTATTATATACTCTCTCAGGCTTTAAATGGGATGACTTGAATCAGCAGATGGCGTAGTCTCTAATCTGTTTTAATAACTCGCACTACCTGTTCCTTTTAGTACTTTATAAAAGAACGCCTCTCTATGGAAACCTAAAAAGAAGCCATTACACCTTCTTTCTGAGAGGTTTATGTCGCGCCGATATAGTACTGCCGGTATTACCCTCTCACAGAAAACTATCCCAAAATTACAGGTTCCGTGCTGTCGTGTTTCGTTGGTGAGTACAGGGGAGAACTAATGATGCATGAGCATCTTAATAGGCCTTCATAATGCGGCTCATATTGCTGCATTGTACTCATAACGCACAGGGAATGAGAAGAAATCATTAGGTCAGCTCCAGCTCATGTGCTTTCGCAACACAGTGGACTCAACTGTTAACGACGATAGCCAGTGGGCGCGAGCGTCTCTGGGCCGACAATAAAGAAGAATATAATAGGTACTACAATGAATACTTTTGGATGCTACTCATGCTTCAGGCAAAGTAGACTCGCTTCATCAGGCTCATAAATAAAATAAAATAAAATAATACTATTCGGCCGCCTCTAGGACTATCTTAGTCCTGTGTAAACGCACCCATTGCCCAGTCGATTCGTAGAAGTTGAATACGTCACCCAATAATGTTCACTCTACTGATAATAATTATTTATTGCTCATTACAATCATATTAAGTACTTTCTCAATATGACAGTTAGTGCGATGACACTTATTCTCATTAATTTGTTGCCATTTCTGCGAAGATTTAGTGTTTCCTTTGTGATAACTTGACCTATGTGAGATTTAAGGGAAAAACTGATTCATTTGGAAGAAGTTTTCAATGGAAAGATCTAAATATCTTCTATTCTCTCTAAGAGCTCGGAAGTAACTCAGTCTGTCTGTCTGTTACGCTGATTTTAATGAAATTTGTCATGGATGTAGGGACTTTAATATTTGAGGAAGGTCATAGACTACTGTTTACTACAATAACCGATATAACGTGGGCGAAGTCATGGACAAAAGCTAGTTACATACATATTACATCCAGACACACCAAAAATAGTGAACGTCTTGCAAGGGTTAGCCCTTTTAAAGAATAGTTGACTATATTTAGATTACCTACTTTAAATTCCCTACGAGTTCTTTGAGCAGAATATAATAGAAATAGCATACAGACGGTATGGTGCCTATCAGTAGGTATTATAAAAGTTAATTGCCAAAAAACATTATTAAACAATTAATTATCTTACCGCTAAACTGCGAACATTTAACTACTCATGATAAAGGGGTCCAAGGTCAAATTATATATTATTTTGAATGCCAAGGAAGTGACATTGATCACGTACACAAGTTATCTTTGTGTATTCATAATAAAAATTTATTGTTTGGTAATAATTTGGAGACTGATTCGTTGATCTAAACGTTAGCGTATGCGACTAACGATCAATAGGTCTCGTGTTAGATGCCCAGGTCAGAGCAAAATCCGGAATGTGAAAGTTTGATGGTGTTTGATGTCAGTGAATCGGCGAGCACGTGCCATTAAAATCCGTGGCAATCGTTATTGGGAAAGTGCTCTAAAATGTACTGACAAGTAGTTCAGTCTTCCCCTTCTCAGTACTTTTAAGTGCAGTTCGTCATGAAAATCGTGGAGGTCCAATGGCAGTCCCAGTCGTGGAAAATTTAATATTCAGATAAATTTGAATGAACTAGTTGAAGACCCCAAAGAGTCTTATGAATGATAAAAGTTAAGGAGATGATGTCTGGTAGTGATTTGTACGGTGTTCATCGATGTAATGGTTTCCTCAGAATCTGGGGTTGGAATATTTGGACTCGACATTGGTTAACTATGATGCTATGACACTCCGGTCTTGCCCGTCCATTTTTTCAAAAGCAATGATAATAAAAATCATCATCATTGGTTTCGGAGGTTTCGGAAAAGGATGTTTTTTTCGTTGCGTTTAAATTGCAAAAAAATCGGCGAAATCTGTCGCTTTTTTGGCAATATTTAAAAAAAAAATACCGGAATAAACTAATTATTATTAAGAAACCCAAGATTATACAGAATAGTGAGAGAAAAAACTTAGCTGATGATTATTCGAGACAAATGATCATTTTTTATTAGGTAAATATGTCCGTCAGTAATTAATTAACTGGTACCAACAATGTACATAACTAGTATATCACAAGAAACACCAATTACTGACTGACAGGTTATTTAAGGACAAGAATTCAGTAACAAAGCGTTCGAAAATAAAAAAAATACATTTCTTGTTCTTTTCTCAATGAGTTAATGTATTTTTGGATTCCAGGTATTATTGTGAAATTTGCTAAAGAGTTAATGGCAACCAAATTCTCAATGCATTCTGATTTTGATCTTCAGCCCTTTCATAGGATTCCTGTGTTATTTATAATTTTATGTCTCATTTATTTTACCCTCGCTGTGTTGCAAGAATCCGGCTCGACCGGGGCAGTACTACCCTCACACGGAAGACCATCCTGATAATGATAGTATTCTTGCTGTCGTATTTCGTTTGTTCACTCTCCCAGCCGGTAGAATGCAGAAACATTTGACCAAGCCATCATGGTATGGATCACCATGCTGCATTGCCTACCCTCACAAGAGGATGGTGACCCCTACTTCTGGATTCTACTCATGCTTTCCGTCAGGCAGAGTAGAGTCAAAGTCGTAGGCTTAAATATAAAAAAAAAACAGTCTTTACATTTAGGATCACTAACCGCTATATCGACAGGCCCTTCAAGAACACTTGTAATGAAATCAATGCAATACCGGTAACACAAAAAGTACTACGGGAAGCATTTAAACAATCGCATTCAATGTTGTACTATTAACACACTTAGTAAATATTATTTATTGCCTAAATGCTGCATATATTTTCTTCCTATTTACCGAATAAATGAGGTTATTGGAGTCTATCTGACTCTCGACTTGTGAGTGTCTGAGTGTGATACTTGTGATGTATAAAATGAGCCCATTATATAAACATGTCTTATATGCAAAAGTGCTGAGCAATCTATACGTGCACAGAGCTGCTTAGAAATAAATAACCTTGACTTGACTCTCTTGACTGTCTTGTTGGTCTAGTGGTTAGCGTATGCGGCTGCTGAGCAATAGGTCTCGGGCTCGAATCCCGGTTCGGACCAAATGTTTGTATGATCTACAAAGTTTGGGGGTTTTATATGTATAATATATATGTATTTCCAAAAAAACAGTATTTAATATGTATTTATATCAGTTGTCTAGTACCCATAGTACCTACAAGCTCTGCTTAGTTTGGGACTAGATGGTGTGTGTCAGATGTCCGAAATATTTATTTTTAAATAAAGTGTATGTAATATCAAATAAACACTTTTTTTACCAAATACATATGAAAGTATATAGGTACTGACATCAAAAAAGCTATTTTTAACATTTCTGTCTGTGTGTATTTTTTCGGACACCTTTTCTATCATCTTCATCTATCTAGTCCCAAACTAAGCAGAGCTTATTATGGGTACTAGGCAACTGATATAAATACTACATATTTATTATACATAGAAAACACTTGAGACTCCTAAACAAATATTTGTAGATCACACAAATATTTGGTCCGACCCGGGAATCGAACCCGAGACCTTTTGAACAGCAGCATCATACGCTAACCACTAGACCACAAGCAACAAGTGTATGTTCGATGGGCTTTAGTGGCAGATAACTGATGACATTAAGAGTGAAAATAACCGCATTGCTGCTGATGTATTTCGTTGGTGAGTGCGACACCAATGATGCAGAAGCGCCTGAACATACGTATAGAACAATAACCGCGAGTAAGACCGCAGGACTCCGCTAGTCGTTCCTATAACAGAAAAAAAGTATAATTAATTATACATAAAAAAATAGTCAAATTTAGTACCGAAAGACTTGCCTTATCTTTATCTTATTTCTAATATAGTATCTATCTAATTTATACTTATCACAAATCGATTTCAGTTATATCAGCTGTTAATGAAAAGCAACAGATGCCGCGGCTGTGTAATATTAATTCAACTACTAAAATAACACTGTCCCACTATACTTAATAAACCAATAACACTGCGTGACATTTTCAATAATAAAACTAGACTTCTAAAGGATCGGGGCGTTAATATGGCTGTATTTCATATCGAAAATTAGTTTTCTGACAAAATTATCTAACATAGAAATCGCCGCGTCAACCAATAATCAGATCTATATCGTTAACGGCTTCAAAGACTTAACGATAATTATTATTACACCGTTGAACCGAGATCTTCATTTCCCGAAACTACACACAGAACCCGTCAATAAACATAAATTAAGTTTCGTATTTCGCTTACAAATTGTGCTCACTCCAAGTTTATAGTTCATAAAACTAATGTGATATAAACCGGTGAATTTATAATGAACATTAATGGTCTTAAACTATTAACGGCTACCGGAAAAAAAAGCCGAATAAAGACATAAAAATAAATATACTTATATGTAGATTGGTCGATAAACTTTTTATATTGAATTAAGCGTCGTGATTATCTGTTGCTTTGCTTAAGATGAAACCCTTTTTCCTCAATACAGTATTTTAAATTTCTACCAAGAGTGAAGATGTAGTATTTTTGTTAAACAGAAAGACTCTAACCCTTGAGAACAAAAGATATCTCTTTTTATTGCATAAATTAGTATTTTTTTTCTATTAAATTTTTGTTCCTGTGAAAATATAATTTCAAATGATATTGGTCAAATTGTTGAGGTTTGGAAACGTAACTAACGAACACACAAACTGATATTTGTATTTAGAAAAAAATTAAGCAAAAAAAAATTATGAAAGGTTGCCTACTAGAGTTGTCTTGATACTATTACTATCATGGCATGTATTATTATGATGTCTAGTGTAGTGTGTTGATGATTTGAATACTGGAAATCAAATACAAATTGGTTAAAAAACAAAATACTGAGTGACATTGATGATATATGAATTGTGTTACGTATACTGTTTTTGATCATTTTTAAAAACTTTGTGAGATCACACTATCCTCATAAAGTTTAAGACAAAAATTGGCAGTTATAGAGACTGCTGATAGAAATAAAAACTTAGAACTTTTAGTATTAAAATTTGAACCACAACGATTCTTCAAATAAACAATTAAAATAATAATTAAACATAAACACTATTTCAACAATGCACAGCATATACACATTAAACTATTTACATAAAGGATATACAGCACTATGTGTCAGCTGTATAGCTACAGATATAGTGCATGTCGCTGACGCGCATGCACGAGATTTTACCAAAAAGTGTCTAAGGCGCACAGCACAATGTGCTTCATTTCAGATTCAGATTTTCACCTGCCAAAAAGTACCCAAAGTTTTCACTTCAATAAGAACAAATAAGAAATGCTTAAATAATAAATAGTGATACTATGAGGTCAAGTATCAAGATCTCTTATACCAAGTAATATGTCATATTATGTTGATATGATGCTGCCGGAGAAAATCTAGCAGTAAATATGTTTTAAAGAAATCCATTTAAATTGATCAGGTTTGATCATTAAATTAATGATAGGTGTTAAATTACTTGAGATAACAAATTTATTCTATACTTCTATATTCTATTGATTAGATATTAGTAAATAATTTAGTCATGTTATTTTTTTTATAAAAGTTCACGAAGATCAAATATAAAGTTTTGCTTTTTTTGGGAGACAAATACACAAAGTCTGAATTATCTTAATTACTAGAGTTGTTGCTCTAGGCCCAACTGATGGAAAGTCAATAGAGTGTAGAATGTGCTAATACATACATACTAGAAAATATTCTAGAGTGATAGAGTCTAAATAGGTCAAACTTATGGCAACATTTTACGTTTTTTACAACTCGACCTTATCAGTTAAATTTATTTGACATTGGGTTAATATTAAAAGACTGGCAGAGTCCCGCGGTTAATTTGTAAGTCGTAAGTAACGCCGTGAAGCGAAGCTAGTTTAAAAAAAAAGTTACTAAGTCATCAGCTATCTGCCAAATAATCCTGGTAAAATAGGTTCGCTGTTCACATGTTACAGTGATTTGACGAAACAAACAGACAGACAGTTGACTGACAAGACAAAAATTAAAAAAAAAAAACAAAAAAAAACTTTTTATGTTAGTACCGTATATACTTTCATATACATTTATTAAAAAAACTATTAATTTGATATTACAGACACTTTTATTTATTTATATAGATGTATAGATACACAGAAATAAAAGAGTACTTTTGTTGGTGTAAAAATACGAATAATATTCCCAATAAATATGCGAAATTAAATAAATAAATATATCGGACATCTTACACACAACATCATCTAGTCCCAAACTAAGCAGCGCTTGTATTATGGGTACTAAACAACTGATATAAATACATAAAAATACTTTTTTCTGTAAATACATACATATTATACATACACAAATACCCAGACTCCGAAACAAATATTTGTGGATCACACAAATATTTGGTCTGACCCGGGAATCGAACCCGAGACCTCTTGATCAGCAGCCGCATACGCTAACCACTAGACCAACATGGCAGTTTAAATTGAATTACTTGTTTCATATTCTCAAATAAAACCAGTTCAAATTATTTGTATTCAACTAAATCTCTTTCAAAAGTTTAATTTAAAATAGTTCCTCTCTTGATCTAACCCTTAAATACCGGCATAGATAAGGCGTTTTCGAGTATATTTCTCAGTTAATTGGTATAACGAGGTTCTCGCGGCTTTCCTAGAACCTCTTTCTACGGGTGGGCACCCCACATGCTACCGGGCGCAATACCAGTGATAATTCCACTTCAAAGAATGCGACAATCACTTTATAGTAATTACTTAAATCGTATTGATTATGCGGCCATCTTATTTAACCGAAACGAAATTGGATCATTATGCGATTTGATTTGGAAAGGTTGTAAGTGTTTTAGTTTGATAATTATTGGTAATACGATGGTTTTATTCGAGTGCTTGGGAAATGAGTTAAACTTATCGGTTTTATACTTCACTGAAGTCTTATTTATTAACATATTGATCAATGTTAATAGAACACTTAGATTAACAGGTTTATGAGTGCGTACTATTCGAGAGATGATAATAATAGTTCTATTTAAATTTTAACGATAAAATAAAATAAAATAAATATTTCGTTACACAACGTCATCTAGTCCCAAACTAAGCAGAGCTTGTATTATGGGTACTAAAGAACTGATATGTTTTTTTTTGTAAATACATACATATTAAACATAGAAAACGCTTAGATTCCGAAACAAATATTTGTGGATCACACTAATATTTAGTTCGACCCGGGAATTGAACCCGAGACCTCTAGATCAGCAGCCGCATACGCTAACCACTACATGACTAGACCATCAAGGCAGTCAAATCTGCAGTCAAATGTCGATGGAGACACACTTCGATTAACACATAAAGAAATAATCGTTTATTCAATAACTTTGTGTCTGGTTGTAAGTTTATATTTAATAAATTATCTACAGAAATGAATAAAGTTGAAGTGTTTGTTTGTAACATCAAATTAACTTTTCACAAAATGCATAAAATATATATTGTTTATTCTGGCTAATCTTTAGAACGGCAGGACCGATTTTGACGGTATTTATTGACAGATAGCGTCTGATATAAGGAGTAACTCAAGCTACTTTTATTTTAAGCTGACTGCATTGGTATCTTCACAAATACAATGGTAGTGTGTCTAATTTAGATATATATTTAGAAAAATCTTAGTAGTAGTATTTATGAGAGCACTTTACTTACTAAATTCTAGACTAAACTTAGATCGATGTCAGAAATCAGTGTGTGTTTGATGGTGAATGAAAATATCATTAAATTAAAGTATTGGGTGTAAAAACATGATCGTGTGGTAAAACTACTAAAGATCAGTGCTACCAGAGGTTAAACATCAAAAACAGCAGTAATTTATTGATCTTACTTAATTACATTGATAAATAAATCAACATATCTTAAGTCCCTAGGTAAGCTTAAATTTTAATCTGATTTAAATATTTAACATTTTATCTAATACTTTTAAACTCTTTTAAGATTATTGAATAAATTTATCTTAAAACGTTCATTATGCTTAAGCTTCAGAATAATTATTGTAAGTAATCTATCTAAGAAGTTTCCTCGGAGTATGACAATCAGTGGATATATTTTGGATATTGAAATAAGATTCCCTTTAATCTTCATTTCATGTAGTGTACATCTTGCATCATCAGCTATTCATTTTAGGTGTAATTTTTAATCAGTTCGAATCGAATGTTTATGAGTTAGAGAAATCTTTAACTGTCCGTAGTATGGCAGTTTGACAGTATTTCACGCCCGTGCCTCTGAGAACACCATAAGTCATTGGTCCTGGTAGTGACGGTCATGTTTAGAAAGGTTATTGGGAAGTCAAATCGTCGTCTACTATTGAATGAAGGACTGAAAAATATAATATAGGTAATTACAAAGTCATATTAATCTCGTGAACTGACTGTTCACCAGATTTTGATTATTTGCTTGTAGTTTTAGTAGTGAAGTTTAGTAGTATTGTAGTGAATAAGCATGCTTACAGTTTTATTTACATGGCAATAGTTATTAAAACAGAACCCCGAAAGCGTTGGTATATTGGACGTGCTGGTCGCTGTATGTGTAAAAAGATTGGCAAAAGGCTTTGAACAGCGTAATTTTTATAAAGTCAGTATAACCAGCATATTGCAGTGGACACCCAACTTCCTTGTATAATAACGCTGTTTAGAAACTGACCACAATATTTCATGCGATCACTTCTTACATCAATATTTTTAAACAGTCTTAACTTTAATATTAATGAGAAAAATCCAATTAGAGTATAATAAAAATGTAGTAGTCATAATTGGTTTTATGGCCTCGTTCAGGACATAATTACAGAAGATTATAGCCCCCCTGTTGAGAGTCATGCTTCTGGTCTGGTAGTCTGCCCACACCTTTACATACACTTTTGCTGTTTTTCATCACTGGAGGCTTCATCACGTGGAGGCAATACAAAGTATTAAATGAAGAAAGTGATGAAAAACAGCAAAAAAACAATCATAAAAAAAATGTAATCTTAAGAAAAATATGACTACTTTAGTTTTTTTTAAATTTAAGATTAATATTGTGGGTGTAACTAAGTTTTATTTTATTTTTTATCTGTATAATTAAATTCTCAATTGAACAGTCTTCGTTTCATTAGGATGGCATACGTAGTTCGGGAGATATTCGGGTTTATGTGACTGACCCGTTATTGGTTTATGTGACTGACCCGTTATTTTTGGAACCGGCTATATTATAACTAATTTTAGATGGAATAGTAATGATTTTAGGCACAATTATTTTGTGATTTCAGAAATGTCTGGTTTTATTGGGCAATAATCGTATTTTGTACTTATTAAAGCTTGTAATTGTAATAAAACTACAATTAAAAATAAAACACTGAAAATTATTAGTCGTTCATAAATATAAATTGAAATATGAATAATAACTACACATTTACTCAATTTAACAACACTACAGTTATGATCAATATCTCAATCTATTCATAAACAAAAATATTTTAGAAAAAATTAAATGTTAACCCTCCCAAAGCCATAGGTCATAGCGACCACTAAATAAGGCTCGTAAAAGTTTAGTGTCCGTTTTTATGTTTGTTTGTGGTCCAATATCGGTTTAACCTTTCGAGTTGGATTTGATTGCCTGGTTATTGACGGATGACCGTAGGGTCACAGTGAATGCGATTTAAAACCTACAATGCGTTTCAAATAAGAATAGGATTGGATTTGTGACTTCACTAAAAATGTAGCGTTGGTATAAAAACCAAATAATATTAAAATAAAAAATGTAGTTTATATTTTTTTCTCAAAAGTGTGGCAAAGACTCTATGATAGCATTTATATTTGATTAAAAGTTTGACTCCATTATCAGTGTTATATCAGTGGCGTTGAAAATTTGTAATCATCATCATCAGCCCATCGCAGTCCACTGCTGGACATAGTCCTCACCAATTGCACGCCCCTTATTTCGATCTTCTTATCTATTTCATTTTAATTCAGGTCCTATACTTACTTGGTTTACAGTACATAAAATAATATAAATTAGATTAAAACAATAACAGTGTAATTACTTCATACTTGATTTGCTACCAATTTACAAATTAACAGTGTTTTCCAGTAAACCACAGACAAAGTCCGCTGTTACATCAACCCTACCCCACTGGGTCTAAACGACCGACATTCACGGTTGCACAAAGACGCCGACTATCGACGTGTTAGGCGTGTCGCGACTCGAAATGACGCATAAACAGTTAATAGGTTAAAAGTTTTATTTTGTACTATTATTATTTAAACATATTATTATTTATGTTATTAATGAGTTTAATGTATTTCTTCTGTCCCGTTAAACTGTCCTTAAAAAGTTTTTAAAGTCAGTACTTTTAGATCCCAGTAAGGTTTTTTAAATTTTATATCTTAAGGCTTTGAGATAGGAGTGGATATGTTACAAAATAATAGGCATTGTCTATATCCTACTAAATAAAAAATGAAAATCGTGGCTCAGAAATATCAGAGACTGGACTGGGATCGCCAGCGTAGAAGAACTGTTTCGTCTGGCTAAGAACAGAAAGGAATATGCAGAGCTGAATGCCAACCTCCATTAATGGAGAGGCACCGTAAAGAAGGAATATCCTACTAAAGTGTATACATAAATAATATTTGATGATGATTGGAGCGTTCTAAAATAATACGCCTACAAACAAATGTCTGTCCGTACTGATATATATACAATCAAAAAATATAACGCTCCGTCGGGCAAAGTCAGGTAATAAAGCAGAAATTAATAAGAAAATTAATACTGTAACTATTGTGGTGTTAATTTCATTGAACATTGCGAAGATAGAGCTGTCCATTCATTGCGATCCATTCATTCATATGCAGGTCTTAAAATAGACCGTATCAGTCCGTCAATATGTCTCTATCGGCAGAGGAAGTCATAAAGCACTCAGCTTCTCCGACTCTATCACTCATTGGCTATGTCAACTGCGTATTTCTTTATTGTAAAGAAATTAACAAGTGTATGTAGGTACGGGGTACAAAATAATTTAAAATTAATAATAAATGGAGAAATTTATAAAAAAATATTTATTTTATATCCTGCATGATATTTTTCACTTTAAAAAGAACAATACCTACATAAGTACTATCTTGTTTATTTCTGAAAAACCACTGAACTTATGTTACCACCTAAACAAAGAAAGACTTATCAAATCAGTTCAGAAATGACAAATTTGAAGGCATAAATCAACGAAAATTATTCAGAAGAATTTAATATTACCTTCTTTTTAGTCGGTCAAAATATGATAAACAAAAGAGCCACGCTGATTGGTAGGTAGTAGGGCTACGCTGATTTCATCAGGAATTTGCCGGCTCGACCGGCCTTACCCTCACACTAGATCATTCTAATAATGACAGCGTTCTTGTTGTCTTATTTCCTTGTTGATTGTGAGACCGGAGGCTCAATCATTCTGCATCATTCTTCCGGTCTACGGAGGTCGTGAGAATGATGCAGAATGATTGAGCCTCCGGTCTCAAAAATCTGACCAGGCCGTCATGGTATTGGTCACCATGCTGCATTGCCTACTCTCACAGTGAGGATGGTGAGATGGTAATGGTTGTGGAAAATTTATTTCGACATTTACAACTTCTATTTCTTATGTAATGTAACGAATTTTATTAAGTGTACACCGATATTTATAGAAAGATAGTTTTGTTATTTGATAGATATGAAAAAATAATTTGTCACACAAAATGAAATCGATCAAAATTAATATTTACCAATCACATGTTATAGAGTATTGCTTATGGTATTTTAAAATAAATAAGGCATGAGTGTAATGGATGTAAATAGGTGGTAATGTTTTATATTAAAGATATTGTTTCATAACTTTCCATTGAGCACATTTAGCGTGAATTGCTGATACCGACTTCATCGCCCGTTGAATTTATGTAGGTTTAAAAAATAGTGTACTTTTTTATTATTATTATAAGTACTGACGACGACTAACCATACTTTATTAACTACAGATAAAATAGATAGATATACCGAAAAATCACCGCATGCAGGCACCATAAAGTTTTTAATAAGTTTACGAAATAATGTATTAGTCAGCCGAATTTTATGTATTGAGGGACTTGATAAGTTCATTACTTTTAAATAGATATGATTTTTGTTTCAGTAATAATATTATTTAAAAAAATAGAAACAAATTTGTGTTTAATAGTTTTAATTTTCGAAATAAACGATCGATTGAATTTTCGAAATTACCTTACAGTTAATAAAACTGCAGTAACACAACGATATTACTTGAAAGAAGTAGTATAAGACTAAGTGGTAATGAAGCATCCACGAAGAAAATACCACAAGTACTTATTTTACTGAATGAGATACGGCTCAGGCGAATAATTTTTTCGTATAGACGCTTTTCGTCATCTGCAATGAAAAGTTAAGTTAGAAAAGTCATTGTTGATAAAAAAAAAATCCAAAAAAAGTTTGTTATATGATCTATGTACACATTTTAAAGGATTAACTGTAATAATTAATTAGTAACAGATGAATTAAAACAATAATTAATATTATGATTCAAAATTGATTCTTTAAAAATATAAAGTCTACCTGTGTAATTGGTGTTAGTCAAGTTGAGTATACAGGCTGCTTCTACATCTTCAACGGCTGCATAAAATTTCTCACAGTGCAAACATAAGAGCACAATTAAAGTTAAATTCTTTGTTCCCATAAATACCGAGCCTGCTATTCCCATCATCAAATTCACCTAGAATTATATTAAACATGACTAGAGCTGACTTAGACTTGACTCAAAAATCATAAGATAGTAATAAAACTCTCGGTTCTCAAAGATTAAAACTGAATGAAACCTTAAACGAACAAAACCGCATGATTCAAACGAAATGGTTATGTCTCATTGTAAAATGGTTAACTAAACTATGAATGTCGTCTAATGGTTTTCAGGGTCAAAAATCAACCACCGCTTACAGTCAACTGTAGGAGATATAAAAATAAAATGAGAACAGACTTCCAAATATTTAGTGAACCCATTCTGTCGTCGAGCTTTTTTTGAATATATAATAAGAGCATACCAAAGCGATTCTACTCTGCCTGATAGTATAACTCGTGCGACCTAAGATGGCACCTGACTCAAATGTCAGTCGTTTGAAGTACTGAGTGCAAGAAAAATATAATTTATTTTAGATTTTTTAAATTTCAACATTTATTTTGCTTCAAGTAGTTTCTCATAACATACTACTTTATCTTAAGTCGTACTTTAGTGGTACCTGAGTTAAGAAAATACATATGCATACCAATAGGCCGCAGGCCTCATTCATTATTTACCCGAATGCATTCTTCGTGCAGTGATGAAATAATATTAGGTAATACCTAATATCATTTTAAATGAAATTAGCAACTGAAATATGTTTATAAAATACAATTTAAAATCGTAATGATAAGCCTTTTAATTTAAGTCTTTAAATATCATGTGTATATGGATATTCTTTATTTTAAACTATTGCGTTTCATAGTCGTCATGCCAGTTTTCTTTCGTGTGACCTTTCTTAAAACAATTGGGTTATCCAGACGAATCTAATGATATATTAATAAAATAAATTCGTGGAGTGATATACATGACATTAGATAATACCTAATAAACTAAAATTATTATGGAAAGATTTGTACAACGGTAATAGTGATGCTAACGCTACTCGCATGACGACAGAGGAGTATTACGCGGGGCAACGGTATCATGTTTCGTTTTGAGCCAGGTGCCATCTTAGCTCGCACGAGTAGTAAGTATAAGTAAAATTGAAAAGTGTGGTCACCATATTAATTGCTAACGTTGACAATGCAGCATGGTGACCCACACTATGGCGACTTATTGAGATGCTTCTGCGTCATTGGGTCTCCGGTTTCGTACTAACTAACAAAACATACATTCGTCATCACGGGTTGGTCTTCTGTGAGAAGACAGTACCTCCACGGTCGAGCTGGCCCGTTCGTGCTCAAATTAGCATGCCTCTACTACCTTACAAAAGTTCATGTAAACAACAATATATTTAAAATAGTAAAATAAGAAATGTATTGGTTGAACTTACAGTATTCAAGGGTTTTTTAAATAAATACAATCTTTCCAAGTGTATATGAGTATATAAAAAAATTCGCCAGAACGTACTAGCACAATATATCAGGATCTGTAAACACGTAATTGTTATCTTTAACGTATAAAGGACCGTAATAAAATTAATAATCGTATAAATTAAATTATGGCGAATGAAATAAGCGAATGGTTTTTTGTTAATTGAATTTGAAACTTGAGAAAACTGAAGCGTACATTAGCTCCACGTCTTCATCTTCAGCCCTTGTTGTGTACTACTCACAAACTTTGGTTGTATCAATACTAATTAAATTAATTTTACTGTACACATATTTGCTGTCTTTATAAATTAGAAAAAAATCTCAGTTTTGTTAAAAGTACGTTAGTGTTAAAAGTACGTAAAGTGTTAAAAGTTAAAAGTACGCAGTATAAGGTTATGATCAATGATTATATTATTTCTTAAAAGAATGATAAAATTATCAAAAATTTTAATATATTCTTGTAGAAAATGTAAGCCTGTAAAAGCTTCTCATAAATGTCAAAGACTTGAACGCTGTTTTTATACTGATTTAAAATTAGATTTTTCAAATTGATTACAAATTTTCTCAACAGTCTTATAATTTGTATTGCATAAACCATATTCATACTGGTAACTTCCCACAGTACACTACTACAAAAAGTTACAATATCAAAATTCCTAACCCAAATACTAACAAATATCAATAACAATATCCAATTGCAAATACCAAAATGCTTTATATATTTCACACTTAAAATAACCTTTTCGTGGATCATTTGAATTGTCAATATTTTTTTCACTATGGATTACATTAAAAATTAAAACAGTGACAATTTCAAACGTCAACAATGTTGAATTAACGTACACTAAAATATTTTGAGTATTACTATTAATAAAGTTAAACTTTAACAAACTATCAGTGCACAAAAGTCTGTGCCAAAATATGACTGCACGGTTGGCCTAGTGGCTTAAGCGGTCGCCACGCCGCTTCCTACTACGCCAAGTGTCGTGGGTTCAAATCCCACGTAGGACAACACTTTGTGTGATTCACAATTTGTTGTTCTGAGTCTGGGTGTGCTTTGTGTCCGTTTCACGTATGTTTGTAAAGTCCCCCGCGACACAGGAATTTATTCCTAATGCGGGAGTTGTCTTTTTTAAGCAAAAAAAAAAAAAAAAAAAACAACTATCACAATCAAACACGCTGTTATATTAAACTTCTTGCCATTTGGGTAGATAAAATTATCTTTTATTTTTGAAAGAAAGTAAAATACTCTGCGTGAAATAAAAAGGATAAAATATTGTTTGAATATCGGCATTCAAATTATTGTTCAGTAGGGCTTCTTTAGGTATAATTAATATGAAATTATTAATCGGTATCACTTTCGATTTCATTCTACTTCCCATTATTATTATTTAATTCGTTATTTTCAAAGTTACGTGTATACACGTGAATGTCTAATAAATAAATAAATTCAACTGCCAATAAGTAAGAAATGTTTTTTTTCAGCTATTGACATATTAAAGTAAATTCAACAGATATACAGATAAACTAGATGACCCAGCGAACTTCGTACCGCCCAACTTTAAAATTCCAGAACTTGATCGCAGCGCCGCCTACCGGGTCCAATTGCGAATCTAAACCATTCCCAGATCCCCTTGAACACACACAAAAAAATTCATCAAAATCGGTCTAGTCGTTTGAGAGAAGTTCAGTGACATACACACTCACAGAAGAATTATATATATAAAGATATGATTATGAGCACAGGTAAGTAATAGCCCTACGATATCAGTAATAAATTAATTCCAGCACAGTAGTATGACTTTACAATATCGTGTTTTTCTATTCTATCAATATGATAAACTGACATATAGCGCGTCTTATGTACACAAATGGATAACTTATTACACTTGAAATATCAGAGGTACCTCGTACACGCCGTACGTAACCATAATACGTATAAAAGTACATGAATGATAATAAATTGGAATATGTTAATATACAACGAAAACCCTACAAATTAATACGATTTTTTTTCCCACACAAGAAAATGTTTTTGTTTAGGTTTTCAATATTATTTGAGTAAAAGTTTTATTTACTTGCGTAGTGTTCTTTATCCAGCAAGAATATGAATAAAAATTAAATGCAAATTTTGGAACACCTTAAGAAAAGTATTTTCATTAATATACATGGTATACCTTCATTTTCCATTTTTCAAATACATAGAACTTATATATGTAATGTACTATTTTATGCCAAATTGAGTAATTACTTTAACTTTGTTTACTTTCCTAATTTATATAATACGTTTGTAAAAAAAAAATGGCTCGCTATATTTAGTAAACTGTTAGTATTGTGAACAGGTGATTTAACAAATAAATATATCATCAACACCCCATACCGTCCCACTGCTGGGCTCAAGTCTCCTCTTAGGAGAGGGTTAAGGCCATACGTCCTCATGCTGGCCGAGTGCGGCTTGGGGACTGGCAAGACACGTTGTTGTGTGTTGACACATTAATGTTTTCTATGTATAATGTTTTTACAAAAAAAGTATTTAAGTAATAATAATATCAATTGTATAGTATCAATAGTACTTAAATCTGTTTAGTTTGGGACTAGATGGCGTTGTGTTTCAAACGTCCGAAATATTTATTTATTTCACATAGATATTTATGAAAAGATAGTCACGTCTAATATTTTACTATTTTTTTAAATCACTATAGTATGAGTCGCTTTGATGCTGCAACCTGATTTTTCAGTTTGTGTCATGATGTGTACTGTGTACCAAATACCTACTAAGGAAGGCGTTGAGCAATTATGAGAATCTGAGTTGAGGATACTACTGAACTTAGGTGCTCATATTATGTAATACATGATTTTCAATTTGACTTTATAGCGTGAATTCTTTCTCCTATAAGAAAGGTAGACAAAATCAATGGAAATGATAATATTTATTTAAAAATATACACACAATTTGAAGTGCCTTACAGTATATAACATTGAAGTAATACAATACTATATTCAGATAGCAGCAGCGTCAGACTTAACGGACGCTTCCACGAGGAACAGACCACAGGCATTCATTTTACTAAACGAGGTACGGCTCAGACGAATTACTTTTTTATACAGCTGCTTTTCGTCATCTGTAGAAAATAATAGGGAAAGCTATTGTTGAAATGCAAACTGAAAAGTTTTTTATGCAATTGCGCAATTTAAAATCATATACTATACCTGTACAATCGGGATTCATCAAGTGGCAAGTACAAGCTGTTTCAACTTCTTCGACGGCTCCATAAAATTTCTCGCAGTGCAAACATAACAACACAACCAAGATTAAATTCTTTGTTAAAGAATTCATTGTCGCTATCATTTCCCAACTCAACTTTACCTGAAATTTATGTTTTGACTCTAAAATTGTTAATATGTATGATCCTAAGTCCTAACATCAAAACTGTTCTCTAAATGAAAATAGACCTGAAATTAAGATCGGTACTTCTAAATAGATCTGACATTTTGGGACCGAAAAACTAGAGTTAAATTTAAGGTTTTGAAAGTGCCTGAAAATGCCTACTTGAAATGAAAACTTTTTTATTTTTGCAATTGAAACAGACACACTCAAAACAAAATGTTACTTACAGTATCGTACTGATTTTTAAATAACTTTATCCTCTCCAAATTTATTTGTAAATATATTATACTTCGGAAAAACGTTTCAGCAGAGCACAATAGCGCCTGTAAATAAACTAGAAGTTGTATTACTGAATAAGATAACGGATAAGCTCAGAATCCGATAAAATTTAAGACTTTCATTCTTAAATTGGAAAAATAATTATTTTGAACCGATTTCCATTTCCATTGTTGAGAATCCTTGATTAGTGATTATTTAGTAAAGTTTAAAACTTAATTTTAAATAATCTCTATTTAAAAAATGCCCCATAATCTACTTTCACCACCACACCAAAAAAATACCACATAACTTTCTTCATCGAAAGAAGCAGCAAGAGAGTTGAATTGGTCAAAAGTATACCAAAAATAATTTCATGTAGTAAACAGTCATGAAGGAAAATTTTACTTTTTGAGGAAAATAAAAATTACCATATATTTAAATATGTCCTCGTATAAAATGTAAGCCTGAATAAGTTTTTCATATGCTTTAAAGACTTGAATATGGGTTTTGTCTTGACCGAGGTTATGATTTTTCCAATTGATTAAAAACTTTCTTAATAGTTTAATGATCTGTATCGCATAAACTATATTTAAGCCAGTGATCTCCCACAGTGCAATAAAAAAAATTGTAACAATATCTAAAGCTTCAAACCACATGGCAACATATAATATATACTGTATACCGGTACATAAGAATAATAAATTAAATATCCAATTACAAATAATAAAACGTTTTTTAAATTTCTCACTCAAAGTAATCTTTTCGTATAAAATTTGAATCGTTAATATGAGTGATACATTATTTTCACTATGTTTGATATTTAAAATTAAAATGGCAGCCATTTCAAATGTGAATATTACAGCTATAATCTATGTTAAAAGGCTTTGGATGCTGTTAAAAAACAAGTCGTATCGTAGTTCGACATCACTGTACACCAATCTGCACCAAAATATAACGAATAATATTGTCATACTGAAAGATAAAGTAATATTAAATTTCTTGTCATTGGGATAGATAAAGTTATCTTTTATTTTATATTTAAAACAATGATACAAGCTCTGAACCAAATGAAAAGGATACAATATTTTTTGAAAATCGGATCTTAAATTATTCTTCAGTAAGATCTCATTTTGTCCAATAAGGTTATTTACTGGGGACACTTTTGATTTCATTCTTGTATTTTCTAGGTTGATTATCAAATTCAACTTTTTCATAGTGCGAGTGTGTCATGTATACGCTTTTTAACGGTTAAAGCTAAATGTAATAATGTCAGCAATTTTTTTCTATTATCGTAATCGAAATCGATCTATTAGACGTAATTGAATACTGATATTTGTAGATAAATATTAGTTCATAGTCCGACACTGTACAGTAATATAAATTTACTGAGACCTTTTATTTATTTTTACGATAGCATACTGCATGGTTGTGGTTTAAGTGGTTGCCACGCCGCTTTCTACTGCGCGAAATATCGTGGGTTCACATCCCACGTGAGACAATACTTTGTGCGATCCAGAAATTGGTGTCCTGAGTCTGGGTGTTGCTTGTGTCCCTTTCATGTATGTTTGTAAAGTCTCCCACACAAGATGTATTTGCCTAATGCCATATCTTTTATCTTATCACTCCTATTCTTTCTTTCTTTTTTCTTTTTAGAAGGTGTAAACAATTGAAATCAGTTAGTAACAAAAGCGTGTTTCTTAGTTTATTTTTATTATTCGTTCGTTCTCAATTACTCGTCATCGTCTTCGACAGCCTTAATATTCCACTCCTAGACGTAGCCCATTTTCGAAAGAAAATTATGGCCTACTATAAAACGGATTCAACCTGTTTGGTCAGCGTTAGGTATAGGGTTTCTTTCAAGTGTTACGTTCTTATTGCACTGATATTGTACTGCGTAGTTTGTTTCCTAAGTCGCTTCTTATGACACCCTCGAGATGAATATGGGTACCGATTCTTAGACACATGCATTCTAATAAATTGTTATTGAATGCCCATCTACTTATATATTTATTTTAATTATATTTCGAGTCATTTTAGCTTTTATGCAACAGTTTTTAGCTTAAAGCATATCGAACCTTTTCGATTACCATTTTGATTCTGATATTCGCTGACCGGCCTATTGATCATTATAAGTCTCACATATGTTAATTAGTAATTAGATGCTTAGTAGCCCATACAGCTTGCCATGACCCTGCTTATTGCTTAACTGGTTTTTGGGTAATTATTCAATTTATATAATCGTTTGCATTGACATTTTCAGTAGATAGAATGTCAATGAAAGCGGTGATTAGTAACCGTGTAAAATAGACTTATATCACTGTAATTTATTTATTTACACATGGGATGCTTAGTAGCCCATACAGCTTGCCATGACCCTGCTTATTGCTTAACTGGTTTTTGGGTAATTATTCAATTTATATAATCGTTTGCATTGACATTTTCAGTAGATAGAATGTCAATGAAAGCGGTGATTAGTAACCGTGTAAAATAGACTTATATCACTGTAATTTATTTATTTACACATGGGATGCTTAGTAGCCCATACAGCTTGCCATGACCCTGCTTATTGCTTAACTGGTTTTTGGGTGTTTCCGCGAGAGCGGAACGTTTTTGTGCGCTTGCCACACTGAAACTGACAGGTGACGTTCAGTGTAAAAACTTAAGAAGGAACAACGTGTGTGACCGGTTGCGCGAGCGCTGCGCGCTTCAAAAACCCCAATAAAATAATATTCTGCCCAAAATATAACCGCGAGTGAGCCCCTAATCAACCCCAAAATCCACCTCGCCGCGTAAACAAAGACGAAAGTGCCGAACAATAGAACTAAGTGTGTATGTCACGAAGCCGGCCCCGAAACCCATCCGCCCAGAATACACCAGCTCAAACCAACCATCACCAGGTGAGTACTCAGCACTACCTATCTCCCATCCCCTACTTCTACCATAACCTCAACCGTCGCTGTACTGTCTACACCGTCAAGGTGTAGCCATTACATTTTGGTCCTCGTCGAACCGGATCTGAATCAGCCAACCCCCTATTATACATTATACAGTCCACTCTCAGCTCTTCTCAGCTCTTAGCCCTTAAATAGTACATTTTAGTATATTTACACACCTTCACATACCTTCCAAATTGTAATAATTAATTTTATTTTCACTCAGCTCAATTATATATTATTATATCTCCTTCTGGTATTGTAATATACATACAACATATCACTCCTCCGCTCAAGGGGTACCTATTGTCCATATTGCTCAACAAATTTCACATATTTAAAATAATTTTATAACAATTTCAAACTCACCCACATTTGAAAATTGTCATAACCTTTGAAATTTCCCCATTATGGATGTTAAGAAACCCATATCAGAGGTTAATATTAATTCATTTGCTTATAGTAAGCATTAATTCAGCCCATTTAATATACTTAAAGCTCCAAGCAAGAATTTATGCACTTATAATTACTTATATCAGTCTACCCTATAACTAAAAATATATAATATAAATTTTGAAATTACTTTCCCAAGTCGGCCCAAGTCATCATAAACTTGTTAAAGTATATAACTAAAGGTTTCCTATTACATCAATACATAATTTTGGCTCATAAAACAAAAAAATTAACCTTATAACTGTACTTAAATCTGTTAATCCGAGTATGACCACATCGGTGAATTGTTTGTTTCTTTGTTTACTTTCAATTCAGCCCTTATCTCTCAGCTCATGAAACGCACAACAATAGTGTTTTGTTGACATTTAAAATATACTTTATTTTGAAATAGATTCAAAGAAAAACCCTACAACGGGTAAATATATAAGAAGTTGAAGCCATTTGGGTTATTGCATCATATGTTCACATTTATATACAATCATTAATACAATTTAATTAATACAAGTAATTGTTTCAATATTAATTAGTTTTCTCTTGGTTAACATAAATAACCTTCACAACTTCTCTTAGGGTTCAGTTACTAAAGCCCAATTTAAATAGATAAAGCACAAATTCCGGCTTCTAGTTTGTTTTAATTTTAATTAATAATTTTATGGTTATTAATTATCTTCTCACTCAACTCAATACATAATACTCATACAGGGTGTGTCGACATACAGGTTGATATTTGTTTCTAGTCACATACAATAATTCCTTTTTATTTTTCTATTTTGTTTTTTTCTCATTAACTTCAATCAGCACTTCCTTTAAATAATGCCCACCACCGCACAGGCCGTCCTCTACCAGGAGGCCTCAAAGGCGATAACTGCCTTGCTTGAGATGGCAGAAGACCTTGTCGGCCCCGAACCCACGGTCACACCAGATGTGTTTTATGGTCGTTTCACCGAACTTGATGATTATAAGCAAAGGCTGGACGCTGTCTTCTATGAGATCCTCGACTCGGCTGACCTCACCAGTGAGCAGGAACAGTATTACACGGAGAATCACGATGAGGCCAACAAAGACTACATACGTGTCCGAGTCATCCACTATCAACTACGGGCTATGCCTTCTGCATCAGCCCAGTCCTCAGCTCCTTTGTCAGCACAACCCCCAGCCAAGTCTTGGGTACCAGCAACGTTCTTACCCAAGATTGAGTTGCCCAAGTTTAGCTCGCTGGTGGAGGATGAAAGGTCACCACCAGCGCCTCCTCGGCTCTCTCAGTCCCAAAGGGCAGCACCTCTTCAGCTCTCTCATTCCCAACAGGCTGCCCCCGCTCAGCCCACTCGCCTAGAATTCAGCTCGCTGGTGGAGGATGAAAGGTCACCACCAGCGACTCCTCAGCTCTCGCAGTCCCAACAGGCTGCCCCCGCTCAGCCCATCCGCCCAACATACACTTCTACGCCACCGCCCACGTCTCCCGGAGCAGTTACCCCTGTAGCTCCGCACCGCCAGGATGAGGTGCCTCCGGCAATGCAGTCGGCCTCTCACCCCCTAATGGGCCTCAGCACGTCTCCGCTCACGCCGTACAGGCGCACTCCCCTATTAAGCCTCAGCACGTCTCCGCTCACACCGTACAGGCGCACCCCCCTAATAAGTCTCAGCACGTCTCCGCTCACGCCGCACAGGCGCGCCGCCCTGATAGGCGTCAGCACACCTCCGCCCACGCCGCTCAGGCGAACCCCTCTCCACGAAGACAGCGCTCCCCTAATAGAACTCAGCACACCTCGGCTCACGCCGCTCAGGCGCGCCCCCCTCTACGAGGATCGCGCCCCCCTCCACAAGGACCGGGCCCCCCTAATAGGTCTCAGCGCCTCTCCGCCCACGTCGCACAGGTGAGACCCCCTACCAGAACCAGTTCTCGGTCGCCTGGCCGGGAGTCTCGGGGAGGTCGTCGTCATCCCCAATGACAACTCTTAGCCCATGAGCTACGGCCATGGGCATCTTCGTCGCCCCCGACATTTCTTATAGTTCCTATCAATTGTTATATTTTTTCTTCACACACTCAGCACACACATTCAGCATACATTCAGCACACACTTCCACACCCCCATGTTCTCTGAACCCTCAGATTTGAACCCTTCATGGTCGGCCCCTCACTGCTCTCTCCCGAAGAGCCCCTACAGGACAGATTTGTCTCCCCATAGACGCTTTCAACTCTTGAAAGCTCCCTATCAGCTCTGTTGGACTCTATGGACCAACCTCTACCTACATCCCTCCAAACCCGATCCAAACGGCTCTCCCCATCTCCTGCTCCTCGAGTTGGTGGACCTGGATACGGCTACTGGACATCTGCGGAGACCTGCGTGCAAGATCGCCAGACTCCCACTGGACTCAGCTCGGGATGATGAATCTGTCCCGGCCCCCCAGGATGTTTCCGCGAGAGCGGAACGTTTTTGTGCGCTTGCCACACTGAAACTGACAGGTGACGTTCAGTGTAAAAACTTAAGAAGGAACAACGTGTGTGACCGGTTGCGCGAGCGCTGCGCGCTTCAAAAACCCCAATAAAATAATATTCTGCCCAAAATATAACCGCGAGTGAGCCCCTAATCAACCCCAAAATCCACCTCGCCGCGTAAACAAAGACGAAAGTGCCGAACAATAGAACTAAGTGTGTATGTCACGAAGCCGGCCCCGAAACCCATCCGCCCAGAATACACCAGCTCAAACCAACCATCACCAGGTGAGTACTCAGCACTACCTATCTCCCATCCCCTACTTCTACCATAACCTCAACCGTCGCTGTACTGTCTACACCGTCAGGCCTCTTGTAGACGGCACGTTTTTTTAACCGTACGGCAATTTAACCGTACGGTAAAAAAAACGTGCAAGCATGTATATGGCATAGAAAAGCTACCGTACGAAACTACGGTCAGGTGCCGCTCTATTGTGTCTTTTCTGCGGCCAAGCTACGACGTCTTAGCCATGGATACTTAGGCTTCTTGTAGACGGAGAGTTTTCTTTAATCGTACGGCACATTAGCCGTACCATTAAGAAAACATGCAAGCATTCATATGGCACGGAAAAGCTACCATTCAAGACTACGGCCAGGTGCCATTTTTGTAATTTTCGATTGTTGTTTTCATATTACAGGCCCGAATTAATTACAGGCCCGAATTAATGGTATAAATAATTCTTGATTTAAAATTATCTCGTTAACAAAATTAAGAAATAATAATAATAATTTATTGTCAATTCGATAAGTTTATCAGATCATTACATTTGCATGTTAACTACATATGTACCAAATTGTGTCTAATTACTAGCCTCCGTTGCTGAACTAGGTTGGAAGCCTGTGCTTCAGCATATGGTGCAATACTATACTAACTATTGTATGTACACGTTTTGTCGCATTGAAGCCGCCACGAAAACGTGAGAACGTCCGGCGTCGTCAACACACTCCCATAGACTTCCATACAACACTGACGAAAATCACGCCGTGCGTAGACACGGCGCGCCGAGGGGAACTCACGGTGCATACGGCGGCGCTGCCGTGTCGTTGCGCTGCCGCGTATGTCAACAAGCTCTCATAGTGATCCATACAACACTGCGTGCCGTGCGTAGACGCGGCAAATTAACCGTAGTTTTTTACGCCGAAAAAACGTGTGTGTACAAGCGGGGTCAAGGTGTAGCCAATAAATTGGGTAATTATTCAATTTATATAATCGTTTTGACATTGATCATTGACATTTTCAGTAGATAGAATGTCAATGAAAGCGGTGATTAGTAACCGTGTAAAAAAGACTTATATCACTGTAATTTATTTATTTACACATGGAAAACTATAAATGTTAAATTAGGACGGATTAGTCATCAGAGAGCCAATTACAAGTTTTCACCTATAGTTATAAACTAATTTAAGACATTGTAACACATAAGTTTTAAACAAAATATATTTACAAAAAAAAACTCACACGATACATCAGAGCCTAAGTCCACAATGACTGCATAAGCGTAGATTTAATGCCTCATTATGTTTATTTGAAAAAACTACTGCCAATTAAGTCTACCTTACGACTTAGTTATTAATATTATTTTTGTAGTTCTTATTTACTTTGTTAACATAAGTACATACGTTTTAATAAACCTTTTTAAGAACTTTTTTTACTCGATTTGCAGAATTTCACATTTCACAATTTCGGACAGTGCAGCACGGTGACCCACACTATGGCGGCCTAGTATGATGCTTTTTCACGCCCCGCTTGAAGGACCCGGGGTCATAGAAGGAAGGAAGCACATGCGCTGGTAGAGAGTTCCAGGTTTTAACTGCTCAGCACAGGAAGGAAGAGCCGAACCGTTTAGTTCGAGTGCGTATGTCAACCACTCTGAAGCGGTGGCTACCGATACCAGCACGTGTTGTCCTGTATAGGAAGGGGGAAGGGGGAAGGGGGCCAGTTGGAACAACTCTTCAGATAAACCAAATAAATGTTGGTTCAGCTTAGTTAAAGTGCAATACCGAAGAGAATCTTAATGGATCGCCATAGTGTGGATCACCATGCTTCATTGCCTGCATTCACAACGAATATGGTGACCACAACTCTTACATGATATTCATGCTTTCATCAGGTAGAGTAGAGTCAATTTGGTAAATTTTAAAACTGTCAAGTAGAATTATTTTTGTGTTGATTTTTGTTTATTTAAAGAATACACACATCCACAAATCGGGTCACAGCATATAAAACTGCAGTAATGCAATAATGTAATTTGATTGAAGCAGTATTAAACTAAGAGGTAGTGAAGCATCCACGAAGAACAGACCACACGCGCTCATTTTACCAAACGAAGAACGACTCAGCCGAAGTACTTTTTTGTACAATCGCCTTTGGTCATCTGTAAAATGTAAAATTAAAATCTGTTTTTAACAGCAAAGGAAGTTATTATTGGTTTACACGAAGTAAGTAAATAATTTATGAAAAAGAAAAATGAATAACATTTCTTAATAAACCTGTATGTTCCTTACGTATATATGGCTATACCACTGAAACGATTTAGATTCAACATAGGTTATTGATTTAGCTGACATACACGTGTGTAAATTTGCCGGCAAAAACTACTAAAAGAAATAATAGCGTTAGGAATTATTTTTATATTTAATAAATATGTGGATTAGTTAATCCATTTCCCATGCAGATTTTTAGTTTAATAAAATAGGGTTTTACAACTGTCTTGTAATATATATTATATATTAATATGTTGTATGAAATCATTACCGTGTTTTTTTTTTGAAAAGTCGTAACTTTACACAATATCATAAGTGGTAGTCTGCCCAAATCTAAATAAAGACTGGGCAGTGATAACCACATTGCTGCCAAACATTATTACAAATTCAACAGTTCATCATACAATGATACAATCATTTATCTTCGGTTTCAATCAAATCAACAACCTTTGGCAGAGCGATTAGAACCGCTAGACAATTTGAATATCTGTTATTTTTAATTATGTAAGAAATGATCAATCGTTCATAAGCTAAACCATTACCTGTACAGTCGGGACTCATTGAGAGGAGAGTACAAGCTGTTTCGACCTCTTCAACTGCTGCATAAAATTTCTCGCAGTTGAAACATAATAGCACAATTAAAGTTAAATTCTTTATTACGGTTATGATTGTACCCGTGAGTCCAACTGACATAATCATCTGAAATTTGTTTATTTCACAAATAATAAAGCAATTACAGCGAAAACACTATTTAAAATGGTATATACATAAATCTTTAGGAAAATGTTTATTGTCAAAATAAATTTACATTTACACCAGGAGCACCTAAAAGTGGTCATTTTCTGTGAAGCTTTAAGTTCCAAAATGAGACCATTGAACGGTACTGAGAGAGAGCCGATCCTGAGCGTAGAGGAAGTCAGTGGTAATGCCAACGTGTACAGGCAGCCTGAGTGGGGAATCTCTGGGACCAGATTAATTGCTTTGATTAGCGATGAAATGATGACCTGTTCGCAAAGTTGTAACCAGGCCAAATATAATGATAAGCGCGAGGAAGCACAGGCTTCCCCAGGATAGAGCCTGGTTAGGCAGGACATCTAATCTAGAAGGGACCTGAAGTAATTGTCCGATTCCTTCTTAAATTAAGTTGCCTGAGACCCGTCGTTGGGGTCCTCATGAATTTGCCACGTTGTCAACAAAAACAAAAATAGGCCTATCCTTAAAAACAAAGGCTTGGCCCACTATGTGGGCTAGACGAGAAGAAATTTTAAGGAATGAAATTAAGTTTCGTGTTTAAAATTAGTACCTAGATGGATTTTTTATAAATAAAGCAGTTGATAAAAAGCAAGTGATGAAATTAAATAGCAAGATTAACTTCATAGGCCAGTAAATAACTTGATAATGGTAGATCCCGACTGGCACAGTCAACCTCCGTAAGGTTCAGTGCATAGACCGGTACTCCAAGAGTTCCACACATGCCCTTACCCCCCCCCCCCCCCACCGGGGATATGATGCGAAATGATTTCTCCACGTAAATGAACCAGGCCTTCGGAAATGGCTACTTACAGTTTTATGCCGGTATTTATATATAGTTTCTGTTTCTAAATGTATTTGAATATACATTATACATCGGCAGAACGTGCTAGCAGAGAACATAAATGCCTGTAAGCAAAACATTGGTAGTTATTATGATATACAAGGTACTAGCATAAAAATGGTTTAAAATGTTCCATGTTATAATGTGATTAACGTAATCTGAATAGGTAACTTTAACTATCATGTAAGATATTATAAGTAAATACCCATTGTCACTCTTTCTATTTAATGTATAAATGAATAAAGTTGGGGCCTGTTTGTATTTTTTTTAAATAGCTTTTCATTAAACGCACGAGTAATTTTATACTGAACTTCATCAAAAAAACCGTGCTTAAATGTTGCCTAGTTCTCTCTCCACCTTTTTGTGGCACCTAATCTGAAGAAGGGCTGTGCTGATTTTAATGGGACTTTTACTTATAGAGTTGTTGAAGAAAAAATGGGGTCAAAACAGGTGCAATAATCGAAATTACAAAAAATAAAGAAGAGTTTAAACTGTAGTTGTGTTATATCTTTGCTACTGTTCTATTCTATTCTACTAATTTTTAAATCATCTGTAGACCTTTACTGTTGACTACTAACCAACCGTCGTTAATGCAAAATTAGAATTACCACACTCTTAAATATCTCCTTGTAACAAATGTAAGCCTCCATTATTCTTTCGTATGTTTCAAAGACTTGAATACTGTTCGTATCTTGACTGAGAATGTAAATTGTCCAATCCTTCAAATATTTTCTTAGGAGTTTTATGATTTGTATTGCATAAATTACATTCAGGCAAGTACTTTCCCATATAATACCTATTAAAACTATGAAAACATCGAAAAATTCTATCCTGATACTAAGAAAGACCATGACAAGACACCTGTAACTAATATCGTCAAATTAGATATCCAGTTACAAATTAAGAAACGCTTTTTATAATTCTTACATAATATAATCCTTTCATCAAGCACCTGAATTGTCAATAGTAGAAATATATTTTTATTCGTCTGTAAAATATTGAATACGAAAACACCAATAACTTCGACAGTAAACCAAACGGAATTCGTATATAGTAAGAAGCGTTGAGTATTAGTTATAAGATATTTTACTGAGAGCACAACATCACGATGCACAAGTCTGCACCAATATATAACTAATAAAACTGTCATTATCAAAGACATTTTGATATTAAACTTCTTGCTAGTTGGGTAGATATAATTGCGTTTTATTTTATACTTGAAAGAAAGTAAAATGCCCTGAACTAAATAAAAAGGATAGAACATTTTATGAATATCGGCATTCAAATTATTCTTTAGTGAGATTTTTTTAGGTACAGTCAAATTATTTATTGGTAACACTTTCGATCCCATTCTATTTTTGGTGTTGAATATTGAATTCATCATTATCGTTACGCGTATTACTGTCTGTCATATGGCACAAAATGAGCTATATTTTTCCATTAGTGACCTTCTAGACTTAATTGGATAGTGATATTTACTTGCTAGTGAATGAATTCTTATATCAAATATATATTATGTTCACATCAAAATTCACAATAAATTAAATTCAGTATGGTAATTTAATTTGATGCGACATGTTTTTTCTATTTCTATTAAAACGAATTTGAAAAAAAATTATGAAAGAACATTAATCCGTAGACTATACTCATAAATTAATTATACTTACTGAACCTTAAATTGTAACCTCCTATTTGTATAATAATTATTAGACAATAGAAAAGCAATCATCCCACACAAATGGACGTGATCGAACAAGTGTGATAACAGAAAACTGACGAACTGTTTAAGTTCAGTGATATAATGACTTCCATTTCCAAACTATACATAGTACTCATCCCCTGGAGAGCTGCTAACCATGTATGCGAAGATCAGCAAGTCATTCATACATACACACTTTGATTTCCTTAAACAACGTTTCGTTAAATGCAGATTACGGTATATACGGACACGGTACAGTTTTAACACAAAAAAAAATTGACCGTCTGTATGCTTGTCTGTCTGTCCGTCTTTACCGACTGCACCGACTTTATGTGACTTTTACAGGCAGCTAGCGGATGATATAAGTAGTAACTTATTCGGAAATTTATTAAACTAGCTTCGCCTTGCTGCGTTAACCGTGGTTTATTTTTTGGTAAGGTATACTAACCGACTTCGGTTCTCAGCTAGTATTTGATAACTTTTTAAGCACTTAACGAACCCGATTTGCAGATCTCACAAAGCTCGTTCAGACTGCAGTAGGTCTTACTTCAATTTGCTCAATATCTAGAATATTTCTCAACGTGAAATGACTGAATTCTTGATTGAAATGAACTGTTTGACATCATCAACAGCTTTTAAGGGTCAAATTCTCGAGATGATACTGATTATTTACAATGTTTGTTAGGGTTCCGAAGTATATCACTTGGAACCCTTATAGATTCGTCATGTCCGTCTGTCCGTCCGTCCGTCCGTCCGTCCGTCTGTCCGTCCGTCCGTCCTCGACTTACCGTCCAAACGGTAAGTGGTAGAAAGATGAAACTTTGCATGAATATGTATTGTAACTACGCCGACAAAGTATTTACAATACATATTCATGCCGATTTTTTGATTTAGGTATCCGTTTGCGAGAAATTCCACTCTAAAGGGCACTTTTTTGTAAAAACAGGGCGTCCCCCCCCTCTAAAAGCTAAACGGCTGGATCAAAAAATCTGGAAAAATTCGTGATGGTGGTCCACATAATGAACTTTAAAGGAAAACTATAACGGATTAGATGACTTTATTAATTCAGGAGTTATGGAGACTTAACTTGTAAAATGCGCTCACTTGGAAAACGTCATACAAAATTAACACATTAATACGTAAACATAATAGAGCAAGATCCCAGAGCCGCCAGATCTACGTCATTTGTGCAAAGCTGAAATTTTCAGGATTATTAGTACAATGTCTTGTTAAGATGTATGCGTGCCCATTAGCTTGAAAGCGGGGCCGTTTCTGAGGTAGCGCGAAGTACAGATGGTAAAAAACCTTACTTACCTAATTACTACAAATATTTAAAGGTATCTGGGTGGATGATTGGCCCTTCGGACTGGTCTGGCCACATACAAAGGGTCTTAAAATAGTACCTACCTTAGATAATATGTATAAAATTTAGGTTTGCTACTATAACGTAGTTTACCTAATTTTTTCACAACTTTCAAGACGTCTGGCAGAAGTAATGGCCCACCGAAAGTGTCTGGCAGTAATGAATTTTAATTTTAAATAATAGTCTTGAAAAAATATGTAAATACTAGCTTTGCACCTTTAACGTAGGTAAGTAAGCTTTTTATCCATCTGTACTTCGCGCTACCTCAGAAACGGCCCCGCTTTCAAGCTAATGGGTACGCAAAAATCTTAACAAGACATTGTATCTACTAATAATCCTGAAAATTTCAGTTTTTCACAAATGACGTAGGTCTGGCGGCTCTGGGATCTTGGACTATAATAATTATCTATTGGATACGATTTTAAATCCACGTGACTGAGGAACCATTTACTGTGCGTGGCCTGACATGCACTTGGCAGATTTTTTATAAACATTATCAGAAACCTATTTTGATCCAAAAGTGTTCACTAAAAACCTATATAAAACCTTTGTTTAGCAGAAGTGTTTCACCAATATCAATTAACGGTCTACTCCTATTATTTGCAATTTGTGTTTATAAAAAATAATCAATGATATTATTATTTTTAATTATACATAATTAAAAATATTTTTAATTAGATCAAAAAAAAGTTTATTGAAAAATACACAACTACAAATTGCTTCACAGTATATAAAACTGCAGTAAAATAATTATGTAATTTGACTGAAGCAGTATCAGACTAAGAGGTAGTGAAGCATCTACGAAGAACAGACCACACGCGCTCATTTTACCAAACGAAGAACGACTCAGCCGAAGTACTTTTTTGTACAATCGCCTTTGGTCATCTGTAAAAAAGTAAATAAAAACTGTTTATTAACAGCAAATTAAGTTATAATTGGTTTACAAGTGAAAAAGAACTTGTGAAACAGAAACATCTAAATTTATTAATAAATCTGTCTGATCTTTACGTTTATATGGCTAAACTACTGAAACGATTTGGATGAAATTCACAATGGAGATTGATTGAAGAAGAAGATAGGTTACTGCGATAACTGACATAGACGTGGGTGGATCTGCCGGCGAAACTTAGTGTTCTAAAAGAAATAATAGCGTAAGAAATCACTTTATAATTAATGAAATTGTAGATTAGTTTAGCCATTTCCCATGTAGATTTTTACTTTAATAAAATAGGTTTTACAACTCTCTTGTATTATCCAGTTTTAATTGAAAATGAATATTAATATGTTGTATAAAATCATTTTAATAAATACCTGAAAACTAGATACCTTTAATGTGTTTTTTTTTTTCAATATTTGTAACTTTACTCATAAGTGGTAGTCTGCCCCCAATCTCAATAAAGACTGGGCAATGATAGCCAAAGTGCTGACTCACATTATTACAAGTTCTACCCAGATACAAAACATCTCATCATATAAATGTTCCGATCGAATCGACAACCTTTAGCAGAGTGACCAGTACCACTAGACAATTAGAATATCTGTTATTTAAATCATGATGATTATTTTCAACAAATGATCTATCGATCGTCAGATACATTACCTGTATTGTCGGAACTCATTGAGAGGAGAGTACAGGCTGTTTCGACCTCTTCAACGGCTGCATAAAATTTCTCACAGTGCAAAGATAACAGCACAATTAAAGTTAAATTCTTTATTCCTGTTATGATTATACCTGTCAGTCCAATTCCCATAATCACCTGGAATATGTTTATTTCACTCTTAAAAAAGTAATTAAAAGTTTCAGAATTGTTAATTGTTATTACAGTATTTAAAATTACATAAGTCTTTAGGAAAATGCTTATAATGAAAATAAATTTACATTTACACCAGGAGGAGCACATAAGAGTAGTCTCTTTCTGTGAAGCTTTGAGAACTTTACGCTCCAGAAAGAGACCATTGAACGGGATTGAGAGAGAGTCGAACCTGAGCGTAGAAGACGTCAGCGGTAATATCAACCGTCGACGGAACTATAAGCGGCCTGGGAGGGGAATCTCTGGTACCAGATTCATTGCTGCGATTAGCGATAGAAGAGTAACCTTTTCAATAAGTGGTAACCAAGCCGTTGTTGTGATACAAACGTGAGTAAGTAAAGGCTTTCCCAGGATAAAGCTTGGTGAGATAGGACATCTGTTCGAGAACGGACCTGAATTGTCGGAGTCTTCCTTAAAACAGGGCGCCTGAGAACGGTCGTCATTGTAAATTTTAGTGTATATACCACACATACTTCCGGCTCCATATACTCCGAGGAGCCAAAGCTCCTCAGGAGTTTTCTATGTTGTCAACAAAAATAAAAAAGACCTCTCCTTAGACACAAAGTGTTGACCTACTATAATATTTGGACAAGTTGGGTAGAGTTTTTAAGGAATGAAATTTGATTTTGTATTTAAAATTAGTGTCTAGATGGATAATCTGATAAAAAGTAAACCGGTTGATTGAAAGCAAGTGATGAAATTAACAATGGCAGATTAACGTCATAGGTCAGTAAATAACTTGTTACTGGTAATTCCCGACTGGCGCAGTCAATCTTGTAAGCATCAGTGCATAGACTGGTACTTCGAGAGTTCTACACATGCTCTTCACCGCCCCCCACAGAGGGTATGATGCGAAAAGATTTCTCCACGTAAATGAACCAGGACTTCGGAAATGGCTACTTACAGTTTTATGCCGCTGTTTATATATACTTTCTGTTTCTAAGTGTATTTGAAAATACATTATACTTCGGCAGAACGTGCTAGCAGAGAACATCAATGCCTGTAAACAAAACATTGGTAGTTATTATTAAATACAAGGTACTAAGGTTAAAATTGTTTAAAATGTTTCATATGTTATAATCTGATTAACGTAATATTTAGCTGGTAACTTTAATTATCATGTAAGATATTATAGAAATTCTTTAAATATTTTCACTCTTTCAATTTAATCTATGATAATAAAGGTTTATTTGTAATTTTTAAAAATGGCTTTTCATTAAATGCATTACGCATATACGGAAATAATAAAACCGTGTTTTAAATGTTTGCCTATCTGTCTAACTACCTATTTGTGGCGCCTAATCTGTAGAAGGGCTGTACTTATTTTAATGGGACTCTCACTTATAGAGTTTATAGAGAAAAAACATGGTCACAATAGGTGCAATAGTCGAAAATACAAACAAGAGCATAAACTGTATTTGTGTTGTATTTTTGCTACTGTTTTGTTGTATAATACTAATTTACAAAACAGCTGTAGTCCTTAACTGTCAAACTACTGACAAACCTAGTGGTGGCCCCCACTCTTTGATCCTATTCATGCTTACCATCAGGCAGAGTAGAGTCACATTAGTAGGCATCAAATAAAAAAAAATGCAATTAATGCAAAATTATAGTTACCACGGTATTGAATATCTCCTTGTAACAAATGTAAGCCTTCGTTAGTCTTTCGTATGTTTCAAAGACTTGAATACTGTTCTTATTTTGTCTGAGAAAGTATTTTTTCCAATTCTTCAAATATTTTCTAAGGAGTTTTATGATTTGTATTGCATAAATTACATTCAGGCAAGTACTTTCCCATAATACACTTATAAAAACTATGACAAACAAAGAATAACCATGACAAGAAATCCCGTAACTAATATTGTCAAATTAAATATCCAGTTACAAATAATGAATCGCTTTTTATATTTATTACATATTATAATCCTCTCGTCAAGCATCTGAATTGTCAATAGTAGTAATATATTTTTATCAGTGTGTAAAATATTGAATATTAAAACACCAATAACTTCGACAGTCAACCAAACGGAGTTTATATATACTAAGAAGCTTTGAGTATCAGTTGTAAAAAAATTGTCTGAGAGCACAGCATCACCATACTCAAGTCTGCACCAATATATAACGAATAAAACTGTCATTATCAAAGACATTTTGATATTAAACTTCTTGCTAGTTGGGTAGATTAAATTGCGTTTTATTTTAAACTTGAAAGAAAGTAAAATGCCCTGAACCAAATAAAAAGGATAGAACATTTTATGAATATCAATATTCAAATTATTCTTGAGTGCGATCTTTTTAGGTACAGTTAAATTATTTATTGGTAACACTTTCGATCCATTTTTATTTTTGGTGTTGAATATTGAATTAATCATTATCGTTACGCGTATTACTGTCTGTCATATGTCACAAAATGAGCTACATTTTTTCCTTAGTGACCTTCTAGACTTAATTGAATAGTGATATTTACTATTTTGATATTTACTTACTAGATTATTGAATTTTGATATTAAATATTTATTGACATCAAAATTCACAATAAATTGAATTCTATATGATCATTTAATATGGTGAGTCATTTTTTTTCAATTACATTATTCCGAAAACTGTTCTCATAAATTAATTGTATTTACTGAACCTTACATTGTAACCTCCTATTTGTAGAATACCAATCTACCATTTTTTTTAGAGAATAGATAAGTAATCATTCCACACAAATGGACCTGATCAATCAGTGTGATAACAGTAAACTGACGATTCATATAAGTTCACTGATATAATTACTTCCATTCCCGAACTATACATAGTTACTCCACCCCTGAAGACCTGTTAACTATGTATGCAAAGATCAGCAAGTCTCTGCATTCATACATATAACTCGTGCAAGCTAAGATGGCACCTGGCTCAAAACGAAACAAGATACCGTTCCCCCGCATAATACCCCTCTGTCGCCTTATGAGTAGCGTTAGCATCACTATTACCGTTGCACGAATCTTTCCATAATAATTTTAGTTTATTAGGTATTACTTAATTTCATATAAATCACTCCACAAATTTATTTTATTAATATATCATTAGATTCGTCTGGATAACTCAATTGTTTTAAGCAAGGTCACACGAAAAAAAACTATCATGACGACGATAAGACGCAATATTTTAAAATAAAGAATATTAATATACACATGATATTTAGAGACTACGATTAAATTGCTTATCATGACGATTTAAAATTGTATTTTATAACTATATTTCAGTTCCTAATTTCATTTAAAATGATATTAGGTATTTCCTAATATTAATTATTTCACTGCACGAAGCATGCATTCGGGTAAATAATGAAGGCCTGCTTCCTATTGGTATGCATATGTATTTTCTTAACTCAGGTAGTAAAGTACCACTTAAGATAAAGTAGTATGTTATGAGAAACTACTTGAAGCAAAATAAATATTGAAATTTAAAAAAACTAGAATAAATTATATTTTTCTTGCACTCAGTACTTCAAACGACTGACATTTGAGTGCCATCTTAGGTCGCACGAGTTATACATACTTTGATTTTTTAAACACGTTTCTTAAATGTATATTAAGGTATATACATCATCATCATCAACAACAGCCTTTAACAGTCCACTGCTGGACATAGGCCTCTCCTTTTAAAATAGGTTTTGGCCTACCACGCTGGCCTAACGGGTTGGTAAAGGGTTTGTTTCAAGTTTTCCTTCTCTTAGCAGGAATGTTAGCTGCTTATTTTGTTCCTTTAAGGTTCGAGCACATTATGCCGGGCCGCAGCGTGTCGGGGCGGGCCGCAGCGCAGCGCAAAATGCTAACTTAGCACATTGTGACGGGCCGGGTCGCAGCGCATTGACGGATTTTGAGTAGAGTGTACCGCATGCGCAACTGTTGTGTATTTAGTGCAACTGTACCTTATGGATAGCTCTGACGAAGAACTTTCTTTTTTTTGCCTGCTGTTAGAAGAAGAAGAAGAAGTTAGAAGAAAAAGTATCAAAAAACGCAAATTTCGTAAAATAAACACGTACGCGCATGCACACCAATCCGCTTGCTATAGCACACTGTGACGGGGCGCAGCGGGGCGGGGCGGGTCGCATCGCACGGACGCAAATCCGCGTCGCAACAATGCGAGCCGCTGCGGCCCGACACAGTGTGCGATACTTCATACAATTTGTATTGAAGCGATTTGAGCGGATTTTTGCGCTCCGCCCCGGCACGCTGCGGCCCGGCATAATGTGCTCGAACCTTTAGTCGCCTCTTACGACACCCATTAAATGAGTAGGGGTGGTGACACTTTGTATTCTTAATCCGTCACCACACGGACAGGTAAGATATATACAGTACTTTATTTATACCAAAAAAAGTCCGTCGGTATACCTATCTGTCTGTCTGTCCTTTCCCGTCTTATCGAGTATGTGATATAAAGTCGCTTAGAACCGTAAACGCAGGTCAGCATCACAAACACATAAGCTCTAAAATCTCAAAGAAAATTAAAAAACCCTTCACATTTATCCTCTTAATGGCAACATGTTAAAAATAAACTTGTAATACTTGAAATCTCTATTAATTAACAATTTACAAAAAAAAAAACTGTTTATAGAACTTTCAATGTTTTGATCTGGAACAACTTACTTTCCTATGCACGAGGGGGGCGTTGATAGCTGTGCCACAGTTTTATATCTTTGCAGCTATCATCGTTACCGTTTTGTTTACTGTTGTATTGCCTCAGTTTCTAACTTTTTTTTATTTTCGACTACACCATTTTTACGTGACTTTTATAGGCAGCTGGCTGATAAATTATAGAGTAACTTAGGTCATTTATTAAATTAGCTTCTTCTTGCTGCGTTACCGTTACGTTACCTTACGTATTCAATGTGAAATGAATGAAAACTTGATTTATTTTGACCCTTACTATTCATTAAAAAACTTTAATAACTTTGTTTAGCAGAAGTATTTTACATCACCAATATCCATTGACGGTCTACTGCAGGGAATTATTTGCAATATCTGTTTATAAAATCTAATGTAAAAAAATTTGATTAAAAAAAAAGTTTATTGAAATTTACACAACAACAAGTCGCTTCACAGTATATAAAACTGCAGTGATATAATTATGTTATTTGACTGAAGCAGCATCAGACTAAGAGGTAGTGAAGCATCTACGAAGAACAGACCACACGCGCTCATTTTACCAAACGAAGAACAACTCAGCCGAAGTATGTTGTATGGAAAGTCGATTTTCTTTATCTGTAACAAAAGTTGAATAAGAAATCCTGTTCCTGAAAAGTTAGCAAAGGTTTGAATTTATTGTATTTTGCGCCTTATCATTAACATCTATGGTAATCGTTTCTGGCAAGTCAGTTCCATCAAATATATTGACAACTAGTTTATCCTACGCATTCAAATCGCCCTCAGGATTGATGAGGTCCAATGCTGTCACTCCGTGGAAAAACTGAAATTCAGGTAAAACCAGTTGAACTAATGGTCGACCCCAAATACTTTTTTTTTAAATAATACAAACCGCTTCAATTACTGTTTTCATTTTTATAAACTAAACAATTTGACTACCTTAGTGCGAAGTGTTTGCTTTGCTTGAGGTCTCAGTTACGATTCCCAGGTTGAACTAAATGTGTGTGTGAGCCGCAAATATTTGTTGCCACGCTAGCAAGGTGAGAAAAACTTATTATTGAAATTGTTGAACTGTGTGAAAGCAAACCAGAGTGGAGCGACGGCAAGTGGTGACATTTTAAATGGGGCATTCACTTCATTTGGCCATTTAATGTAGGTATTGAGAGGCCTATGTCCAGCAGTGGACTGTTCAAGGCTGTTGATGATGATGATGATGATTGAAAAGGTAGTTATCGACTGCCCAGGTAGGCCTCCGCGGGGCTTAGTGAGCGATTTAGTTCTACGGGAATTCCCCTCGTAAAAGGATATCTCTTCGAAAAACAATCAGACCGTCACCAATTACTACTTACATTTTGACGCCAATGTTTGTGTGTTCTTTTTTTTCTAAATAAACTTGAATATAGGTATATTTTACACAGAGAACATTAATGCCTGTAAACAAAACAGAGGTATTTAATTAAATATATTTTTAATATAAATAGTGGTGTTAAAATGCTCCAAATATTTTGAAGGACCGTTAAGAATTTTTTGGAAGAAAAGCCCAATAACATTTTAGACCGACCCTTGAATAGAACCCGAGTTCTCTTGATCGGATGTCGCAAACGCTAACCGCTATTGCCTAGCGTATCCTAATAATGTATGGATAATGTATTGAAAGAAGAACAATTAAATTTTAATTTCATATTATCAAACCTACGATCGGTAAGCAACAAAAACCGTGAGTAACACTGCAGGTTATCAAAAATTAAGTTATATATATAGCTATTTTTTTTTCTGATTTAGAAATCTAGAAATAAGAGTTCGGTATTGTAATTTTGTTACCGTTCCTTAGCTGTCAAACAGGTGTTTTTCTTTTCTCTGCTACTGACAAACCGTCTTCAAAGTAATCAAGTAAAGCTAAACAGTTTTAATTCAAAATTACCGTAGCTTTGTATATTTCCTTGAACAAAATGTAAGCCTGCATACTTTTTTCGTATGTTTTGTATGCTTCGTAGCCCCTCTGCCCTACCCTGTTCGTCGCAGCTACCGATTTAAATTTAAACGAATATTTGGTTCATCCTGTATGAAGTCTATACATTTTTTATTAATTATTTATTTTTTCATATTTTTTAGCTTTCTGCACTACTAAGGTCACTAAAATTTCAACTGAGCCAAATTTCATACGCTTTAAAAGTCGTACGCTCGTAAAGAGGAGCACAAAGTTTTTGATTCACTTACTAATATATAGATAACCTCTTAGAATCAATGAAATTTTGAAATAAATCACACAGATCTACAAATTGGCTTACAGCATATGAAACTGCAGTAATACAATAATGTAATTTGATTGAAGCATCATCAGACTAAGTGGTAGTGAAGCATCCACGAAGAACAGACCACAGGCGTTCATTTTACCAAACGAAGAACGACTCAGCCGAAGTACTCTTTTGTACAGCCGCTTTTTGATATCTGTAAAAAAACTGTGGTTCAAAAGACAATTGTTATTGGTTTACACATAAGCAATGACACACAAAACGAATTATCTAGCGCAAGATTTTCCTATTAAATATAATCAATCTTAAACACTACGTTAATATTTATACACATGTTAACGTACTTTACAAAAAGGAGGAAAACAATTTAATCACCTACCAAACATAAAACTTTTCATCATCAGTTGTCAGTATATTTAAGGACACTGACTTCCCAATAACGATTGACATAAAACTATATAAATCATCATCTTCCTAGCCTTCACTCCCAAGTTTATTTGGTAATAAAGGCTAGGAAACTACATAAATAACTAGTGAAAATTTGTGATGCCGTTTTTGAGGTCTACGATTATAATTTTCGAATTGCTGTAGTCGGCGTTATCATCTAAGTTTGACTCTGAATCTACGTCTGTATTTTGTCATACAATCCTCAGGACTGAAATGAATGTTTACCTGTATCAATAGAATTAATCAAGTGAAGGATAGAAGTTGTTTCAACTTCTTCCACAGCTGCATAAAATTTCTCGCAGTGCAAAGAAAAAATCACAATGAAAAATAAAGATTTTACTATAGTTAAGATTGTTCCTATGAGTCCGATTCCAAAAATAATCTGAAATAAATTTAAAATAAAACAATTGAAACACAATTTTACATAACTACATAGACCGCGTGAAAGTATTTAATAGTAAGTAGTGGAATTTAGAAAGACGAATTTAATTGGATTAAATGAAAAGGTTTAAAACACGCTATCCTCAAATAATTACTTACATTTCGATCCGAATTTCTGTATAATACTTCCATTTCTAAGTGTATTTGAATATATATTAAGCTTCGACAGAGCGTATCAGCAGAGTACAATAACGCCTGTTTACAAAACATAAGAAGCTATCACAGTTTGACGGCGAACGATTACGATGAAACTAATATATAATTAATATTAATTCTTAAAGAAATAACAAATTTACCACAGTTTTAAATATCTTTTTGTATAAAATGTAAGCCTGCAAAAGTTTTTCATACGTTTCAAAAACTCGAATACTGTTCTTATCTTGAATGAGTATGTGATTCTTCCAGTTGTTCAACAATTTTCTTAAAAGTCTTATGATTTGTATTGCATAGGCTACATTTAAAGTAGTAATTTCCCATAATATACTTATGAAAAATATAACAACATCAAAAAAATCGAACTTAAAACAAGCAGATATCATCAACAGAATGCCTATAAATAATATGGTCAAACTAAATATCCAGTTGCAAATAATGAAACGTTTTTTATAGTTTTTACTTATTTTAATCCTCTTTTCAAGCGCTTGAATAGTCAGTATTAGCGATATATTATTCTCGCTGTGTAAAATATTAAAAAATAAAATACCAGCAACCTCAAGCGTTAACAAAACGGAATTAAAATATATTAAGAAGCTTTGAACATCAGTCGTAAAAAGGTTGATCGATAACACCACGTCATTGTATACAAGTCTCCACCAATATATGACAAATAGAACTATCGTAATTAAAAACATTGTTATATTAAACTTCTTACTGTTTGGGATTATAAAATTGTCTTTTATTTTAAATTTAAAAGAAAATAAAATGCCCTGAACCAAATAAAAAGGATAGAACATTGTTTGAATATCGGGATTCAAATTGTTCTTCAGTAAAACCTGATCGGTTAGATGGTAGTTATTTATTGGGAACACTTTCGATTTCATTATATTGTCTGGATTGAATATTCAATTCAGTATACAGTTAGGGACGTGTAATACTTTCTAATAAATAAAGTCAAATATCATAAACTAAGCAATATTTTTTGGGCCAGTGAACCACTAAGCTTAATTGTATACTAATGTTAAAATAAATATTATTCGACGTTGAAATTTATAAAATGAAATTAATACATTTATGTCATTTGAAAACACATCTATATTTTTTCTACTTCATGCAAACGACAGTAAAAAATGTGTAAATAAGTGAACAATATGTGTCATCATCATCATTATCAACAACACAAAATATCCTACTGCCGGACTCAGGTCTATTCTCAGGAGAGGGTTAAGGCCATACGTTCCCACCTAGGCCGAGTGCGGGTTGGGGACTGGCAAGACACGCTGTAGCTACGTAATCTTGCTGTTGGATGTTTTAAGCCGCCCGAAGGCCTTCATCTAAACTTCACGACTATTATCCTATATTAACAGCCGGAACTGACTGCTTGTCATGACCTCTCTAACATATAATATCACAATGAACATTTCCTTCTCCGTCTCCTAACTAGGAACCTTCTAATGCAGGTAGCACAAAATATTAATGTTATCTTATTTCGCTTTCACCATGTTCACCTAAGCAACATACTCGTAAGAGATTCCTAAGCAGTTAAGTGCTCTTAAGGTTGGTCAATACAAAAATATCAAACGACTATTTTTAAGTGGTGCCTTTAGGTTTATAAGACCTCGGTGAAAATGGTCATCGTTATGAACATTTTCACCATAAATTTCAGCACCATTTCAGCATAAATATCAATCCTTATTCTTCAATAACATTATAAATTCAAGCAAAAAAATGTAATCGAATAAAATTCAATAAGTTCTTATTAGGTACTGTAACATGGTCGTGTTTATTGTAAACCGATATTTATAGAGAGATAGTCGTATTACTACTACTTAATTATTATTATTTATTTTTTTTATTCCATAGTTTATTATTATTTATTTTTTTCATTCCATAGTTTCCATATTACTTTCTAAGGGCATCCATAAATTTTCTCATGCATATTTGGCATGTTAGCTTGTGAGATTTTTACAATTATAGCATAGTTTCGATAGTTGAACATTTAAAAGCAAAATAGCCAAGTTGCAAAGGTTTTTCGTTTTTTATTTCTCTCCTTATTCTCTTGTTTCATTGACTAATGTCACTCAGTGTCATGATCATAAAACCTAAATTTGCCCATCAAACAAGAGAATAGAGAAATTAATAGAATAGAAAACGAGCAGCTTTTGAAATGAGATTCTTTGACCTTTTTTCCACGGATATATTGTGATATTTATAAATAATGTTCAAAACTGGTTGAACTAGTAGCCGACCCCAAAATAATATTGAGAATAATAGGCTAGGAAGATGATGATGAGTATGAATAGTACGGACAATCTGTACCAATATATTACAAATAAAACTATCATTAATATAGCATTGTTTTATTAAACTTCTTACACAAAATCGCCTTATATTTTATATTTGAAAGAAAGTAAAATGAAAAGAATAGTTTTTTTTCCGAATATCCGTTTTCAAATTAGATCAATAACAAAAACAAATTGTTATTCATCTAAATTGATTACTTGGAGAATGCCAGCTCGTAGAAAAATCGATAGCCATAATAAATTACACCGAGTACAACAACATAATTTGACAAAATGGGTTTTTCGTTCTAAAATAAACGTAACGCGTGGCGTCTCATTGAAATTGAGTCTATTGACCGTTTTCATCAACGTCCCCGAAATTGAGACTTCAATTGTCATCAATGCCGACATAAAATACACATATTTTTTTTTTATAATATTAGCAAACACATAACTGTTTACAAAGTTATCCCAATACCAAAAAATAAAACTGCCTAAATTAAACACAGGGTTATATTAAATCTCTTGTTATTGAGATAAATACAGTTGTCTTATATTTAATTTGAATGAAAGTAAAATACAATGAGCCAAATTAAAAGGATAAAACATTTTTTGAAAATCTGTTTTTAAATTATCCTTCAGTAAGAAGAACTCTTTAGATAAAATAAAATGATTTATTGACTTTTGACATGATACTGTCTATTTAATTCTATTTTCAATATTGATGATTGATTGATTCATTTTCATAGTATTTGTACATCAACGTACTACGTCAAACGTCATGAAGTAAGAAAAATGTTTTCCGTTGTAGACCCATTCGGTTATTGGGTATTAATATTTACATACATTTAGAATATTAGTTTGTAGTACTATACCGATATCCTTTATAAAATTTAATTCAATAAGCTAACTTAAAGAAACATGCAAGGCCATACTATGAAAATATAGCTTTCTTCAGAAAATAAATAAAATTGAACTATCGGCAGTCATAAATTTATGTAAGAAACAAACATTAAAATAATATTGAAACACAAATGTTTTACAATTTCTAGTAAAACCTACCTTTTAATTTGATTTAGCAATATTAAGGAAGAAACGAGAATAACAACTTTCTACCATGAACATACTAATAAATTGGGGGCCAAAATTTCATCTATAACTTCTAATTCCATATTTAGATCTATCAAAGTAGCATTCTGCCCTAATGAAATTATGGTATAAGAATTTTATGGTCATTAATTAATTGCATTTTTTACAACAAATTAAATATGCGGATGCACAGAAAAATAAATGTTATCCATCGATTTATTGCACACTAGACGTAATGTATTCCTCTTGATTGTATTTCAATATTTACAGAAAGATAGTCATAGCAACTAGAATCATCTAATTTTGTTAATGAATGAGTTATAGGTACATTGACAATCAGTTATAACAATGTCATTACTAAAATGAGATCTGTCGAAATTGATATATGCCACTCACAAACCTTAAGCTGCCCTATATTACATAAGATACAGTCTAGCAATATTAAATGCTTTTACTAGCAGACATTGTTGATATTCGTTTGGCAAGTTGTTATTTTAGATATTAACGAGATAACAAATTATACCCCTTGGTCATAAACTGCAAAAATTTACCATAAATGATTACTGTTATGTATTTATATCAGTTGTCTAGTACCCATAACACAAGCTCTGCGCTTAGCTTGGGACTAGATGATGTTGTGTGTAAGATGTCCAAAATATTTATTATTATTTATTATTACAATAAATAACAAATACAAATGGCATTGTATGTGCTCCTCGTTATATTCTACGTGCTTCTTTTCTTCTTAATATATAACTACAGACTTGAAATATTGAAGTCTTTATTGGTCTTTTAATATAGAAATAGAGAAAGAAAAATATGCTTATTTTTTAAAACATGTTTTCTTTCAAAACAGAATAATTAAATAATGAAGGTATTAAGAATATATAAAGAAATATTATAAATCACATTTTATTAGTAACTAGTATAATCTCAGTGGTCGAACAAATTGGACAATTTTTTTTTTTTTTTATAAGCTTTTATTTAACCTATAATGTATGTGTGTATGCTTGTTCGGGTTAAATCTTACAACACAATTTTGTAGCAGATATCCTCAAATAAAATGAGCTGAAATTTTGTATTCAAGTTCAATTAAAATGACAATGCATGGTTAACTTTGTGTAACGTCATCCTAATTCCAACATGGCGGCATATCCAAGATTGCAAACTAGTTTTTTTAACTGACTTAAATATATATATATGCTCATTAGGTTATGGGTAAGTAAGAAAGAATAGAAATATGCTTTGGTTAATTATTGTTTATTTTAATAATATACTTACACAGTATTGAAAAAATATTGCCGTCCTCCTCCACTGCGTAAGAAGAACCTCGGAACGAACTCTACTATTCTATAGTGTAAACTAATACGTGTAGATGTTAATGCATCTATCTAAGATGCATTAGTATTATCATCATCATAATCAACTCATTGCAGTCCATTGCTAGACATAGGCCACTCCCAGTAGGTGCAGTAATAATACTTGCAAAAACAACCATACAATAAAAAAATTAACACAATATGGTATGGTTCAAATTAACTATGACCCGTTTATTAAGTTCGAATAAATTATACTTCATAAATCTTTGCATTTGTACCATAAAACAATCAATGTGTTTCATACTGTTCTGGTGATAATTCTTACACTAGACCATCTTAGTCATATAGATGTGTGCCATTTGTACATGTAAGTTACTAAGAATAATTATTGGTAAACCAATAAGAATAACAAAATATTCACAATAAATAAAATTAAAATAACATGGTCACGTGGTGTGATAGAAGCAGCATCAGACTTAGTGGTAGTGAAGCATCCACGAAGAAAAGACCACATGCACTCATTTTACTGAACGAGTTACGGCTCAGCCGAATAATGTTTTTATACAGTCGCTTTTTGTCATCTGTGAAAATATTAATTTACATTGTTCACCGAGGGAGGAAAGGAACCGATTACTAGCGAGGGAGACAATACTCCCGAGGTAGGAATGGGACTTTCACCCGAGTGCTACACAGTGCTTTATACTACACCTGTGAGGAACATTTAAAGTATTTATAAAATAAAATCAAAACGTAAGACACAATTTAGCTTAGAATTTGACACAATATTTTTAAATATTTCGCGCTTCTTTTGTTTTTTTTTTATTCTTCACTTAAGGATGTCAGTGGCACGGAGATTCCATATTTAAATTATATGAAAACTCTTTGGGCAGGCGCGCGCCATAGTTATGATAACACATGAGAAATGAAAATTCATACAACTTTCCCTCCCGCTAAAACACGTTAGAAATGGATTTTCATACATTTTTTCCTCCCGCTTATTTAGGTCAAGGAAAAGACTAACTTTCTCTTTTACATTTTCAGGGAATATTGAATACTGTTCCGATCAGGTGTAGTATAAAAATATATATATAACACGAAAGCATAAATGGTTTTAAGTACACGCATGTTTAAACATACTCGAATAATGTATAACTCATTCATCAACAACCCATAACGTCCCACTGCTGGGCTCGAATCTTCTCTCAGAAGTGGAATTGGGGACTTGCAAGACACGTTGTGGCTACCTAAAGTCTTTTGCCTTTGGATGTTGCCGCGCGAAGGCCTATAACTAAGCTTCACCGCTGTTATTTTATGATAACAAACGGGACCGACTGCTTAACGTGACCTCCGAATTTCACGGAAACGCTCATATCATGCCACTAACGGTCACCATTTTCGGTACTGACCACGCCGTCGTTGCTTACTCTCAGTAATTGTTTCCAATCATCTATGGACACTCACATATAATTATGTAAATACAAATAATTTTAAATTGGTTCAAATTTGGTCGGGCCAAAAAGTGTTTTTGGGTTTATCTTAGGAATTACTAATAGCAGCCCAGAGTTTGGAAGTTTAGCGGTTGCGATTCACTCCTGTGCCTCGGAGAGCACGTAAGGCTGACGGTCCCGGTTGTATGAACATCTATGGCAATCGTTATTGGGAAGTCAGTGTCCTCAAATTTACTGACAAACTAGTTCAACCTTCGAATTTCAGTTCTCCCTTAGGGTTGCGGAGGTCCGATGCCAGTCGCTCCGTGGAAAAACTGATATTCAGGTAATACCGGTTGAACTAGTAGCCGACCCGAAATAATATTAAAAAAAAGGTTAGGAAGATGAAGAAAATTAGATTGTGTTTCAAATGCACAGTAGTTGAATATTTTGATGGAAAAATTATTTTAAACACTTTAAAAAGTTCTGTTATACCTGTACAATTGGAATTCATCAATAAAATAATACAGTTTGTTTCGACTTCTTCAACGGCTCCATAAAATTTCTCACAGTGCAATGATAACACCACAATTAAAGTGAAATTCCTAATTGTCAAATAGGCTACTCCTACTATTGTCAATACCAAGTCCATCTGAAATGATTTTTATGTAAAATTATTTAACACATAATTTAACCTTTATTATAGGATACGGAAAATAGACCAAAAAAATTGAACCACTAAAGACTATTATGAGGTTGGTTTTAAAGAAAATACAAATGGTAAATGACTTTCGCCAATACCAACACATACAATTGCAAAGACGTCACATACAATTGAAGTGGTATAGTAGGTCAAAAGCTTCTTTGTAATGAGAGGCGTATGCTCAGCAGTAGACTGCTGAAGGCAGTTCATGAATTTTCTATGAGATTATAAAATGACTTCGACTCATATCTATATAATTATGTCGAAACAAGCCTCATTTACGACTATTGGGCGATATAATGTCATACCCTTATCTGAAGGTCCACATTTTTCTTATTTACTTTATAGGGATCACAAACATGTTCTCATTATTATAAGAACTCAAAAAAGGCTCAAAAAAGAATCGACTTTATTAAATCAGAAAAAGGTACAAAAAAATGATCTGATCTAAAGTAAGAATTTATTATGAAGTAAATAAGAATGATCTGCCATAAAGTTATTTATTTAAACAATAATGTTTATGTCAATATCAGTCAGAATTTATATATATTTGTAGATGTTAACAAATTACAACTTACAATACTGAATGCCTTTTTAAATGTTCCCAATCTTTCTAAAGTCATCTGAACATACGTCAAACCTCGGCAGAACGTGCTAAGAGACTGTAACAAAATCTGTAAAAACGCATAAATAGTGAACATTAACATGAAAATACATTAAAATCACCTTCCTATGGAAAAGCTGAAGTCCAGCACCGTAACACACACGGTGTTGACGATTCTATTGAGTTAAAAAGTACTCTGCCCTAATTATAAAATATAAAACAAAAAGTCCAAATATCAGAGTTACTTTACAATAGTTCTTAATTTTGAACATGTTACTCGTAATTGTCATACTTAAACAAATCACATGATACATTAAGTTCTATAACTAAAGGTCAAGATCTTGAAATATATACGGATCTTCAAAGAATTTACTCACAAAATAAATTCAAATTCAATTAAATAGATTTATCAAAACGTTTTTATTTTTCGCTGCCATGTCTGAATAGCCAATGTATTATGAACAGATTTAAAGTATAACGAAACGTTAGAGTAATAATTATATCAAAGAAAAAAGTAATCCCTACTAATATTATAAATGCAAAAGTAACTCTGTCTGTCTGTTACGCTTTCACGCCTAAACCACTGAACCGATTTTGATGAAATTTGGTATGAAGATAGAACTGAACTTGGGAAAGGACATAGGCTACTTTTTACTGCAATAATCGAGATACAAAGGCCAAAGCTAGGTGATTATAAAAATTCATAAATCTTAGAGGTCAAAATGTATCACTGTTTACCTCCTGTCAAAACTTCACAGGTTGCTAGGCATAACACACTTGCATGGCAACCATAATGATAGTTTGTAAATGACTTATAGACGAGTAGACCAGGGTAGATAATTTTTGAAAACAAATAAAATTATAGTAGGATGAAACAAACCTATTGGAAAAGGAGGAGAATATTATAAAAATTAAAGGAAAAATTATTTACGGGCGATCTGAGGTCGGGAAGGGGTAGGGGGGAGGTTTTCGGGTTCTTTAAGCGGGGCGTGAAAAAGCATCTCACTAAGCCGCCATAGTGTGGGCCGCCATACATTATTGTCTGCATTCGCAGCAAGTGTGGTAGTCCCGACTCTTGGATTCTGCTCATGCTTTCAATCAGGCAGGGTAGAGTCACTTTAGGTGGCTAAATATATATAGCAAAGGCTACAAGTCCGTTAAAACTACAAGGATAAAAGTTAAGTATAAGTTGTAGGTAATTACAAGATCTACAACTTTTTAGGGTTCCGAAGTTTATGACTTCGAACCCTTATAGATTCGTCATGTCTATCTGTTCGTCAGTCCTCAACTTACCGTCCAAACAGTAAGTGCTAGAAAGATGAAACTTTGCATGAATATGTATTGTAATTACGTCGGCAAAGTGCTACAATAAAATTAAGAAAAATATTTTTATTTAGGGTACACGTAAAGTGGGGATGTTTTTTTTCTCGCGGCTACCTCATCATGTGGGGTATCATTATATAGGTCTTTTAAAAACACTAAAGGGTTGTTAAAACGATTTTTTGATTTAGGTTTCCGTTACATTTTAAAGGCCACTTTTTTGTAAAAACAGGGCGTCCCCCCCTCTAAAATCTTAACGGCCGGCTCAAAAAATCTGGAAAAATTTGTGATAGTGGTCCATATCCAACTTTAAATGAAAACTATAACGAATAAGATGACTTAGTTAGTTCAGGAGTTACAGAGGCTTAACTTCTACAATGTGCTTACTTGGAAAACGTCATACAAAATTAACGCATTATTACATAAACATAACAATTATCCATTGGATACAATTTCTAATCCACGTACCATTATGGGTGACTGAGATACCCTATCCTGTGCGTGGCCTGACACGCACTTGGCCGATTTTTTATTTTCACTTTTTTTCACTTAACCTTAAATTATATGTGACAAATTCAAAAAACCAAGTTTTTGGTTATTTATTTTTATCTTTTACAAATAAAATTATTTTTAAACGAGGTTTAGTGAAAACTTACCTTATTATGTCCCTATTTTGACTTATAATCGAAAATTCACCCGTCAAAATATCTACTTTTAAAAAAAAATTGGGGTGTTTTCTGTTTGATGAAATCTCTACTTTCCGATGGTGTAATCCCTACTAATATTATAAATGCGAAAGTGACTCTGTCTGTCTGTCTGTCTATTACGCTTTCACACCTAAACCACTGAACAGATTTTGATGAAATTTGGTATGAAGATAGAACTGATCTTGGGAAAGGACATAGGATACTTTTTATCGCGAAAATAGGGGACGAAAGTTTGTGTCGAAGTTCCTTATTATCAAACATAAAATCATGAAAGATTGTTTAATCTACCCTTACCGTGTCGTGCGATATAACCGAATTCCACGCGGGCGAAGCCGCGGGCGGAAAGCTAGTTATGAATAATTATTTAATGAAAATATCAAAATTACCGTAGCTTTGAATACTTCTTTGTATAAAATAAAAGCTTGAATAAGTTTCTCAAATGCTTCAAAGACTTGAATATTGTTTTTATTTTGACCCAGAATATGGATTTTCCAATTCATTAATAATGTTCGTAGTAGTTTTATGACTTGTATTGCATAAACTACGTTTAAGATAGTAATTTCCCACAATAACACAATACAAAATGATACAAAACCAAAAAACTGACCCCAGATTACAAAACGTGTCAAAGCCAAAAATAATATGCCCAAATTAGATATCCAATTACAAATAATGAAATGCTTTTTATATTTTTCACTTAAAGTAACACTTTCTTGGATAGTTTAAAATTGTCAATATTAGTAACATATTATTTTCACTGTGTACAATATTAAAAATGAAAGAAACAGCCATTTCAATAGTCAACAAAAACGTATTAGAATAAAATGAAATTTTTTGGCTACTACTATTGAGATAGTTGTTTAGAATATCATCCCTATGTACAAGTCCATACCAATACAGAACTAATAAAGCTGTAATTATTGAGGACACTATTATATTCATTTTTTTGTCATTGGGGTAAATAAAATTATCTTTTATTTTAAATTTGAAAGTAAGTAAAATGCTCTGGACCAAATAAAAAGGATAGAATATTTTGTAGATATCATTATTTATATGATTTTTCAGCAAGACCTCCTTGGATACATTAACATGATGTATCGACAATACTTGCGAGTTCAGTTTATTTTGTGTATTCATTATTATTAAATTATCTTTTTTTTTCTAAAATAACGTATATTCACTGTATATTCTTCAATCATAAGTAATAATAAGAAATATACTTTTCGTTATTTTGGATATTTACAGTTTAATATTTGATAGTAGTTATACGTCAATATCCATATTAAGTTAAAATCATCCTTTATGAATAATTGATTATGTCTAAATGTTTTTATAACTATTAAAGTAGACTTATTTCGTAATGGACGTAAAGTGTTTGGTGTAATTGTACTTCGATATTTATAGAAAGATAGTTAAGGTCACTACTTGATTGATATAAAAAACATTACTGGAATTAAATGTCTCTAAATTAGTATTTACCAATCAAGTACATTATTGGTTTAAAATGTTCTCAAATAAAAATTGAGTTCTGCAATGGACAAAGTACAATTATATGATAGAAAATTTACACTTATTTAGAAACTTTTGTTTTAAGACGCTCTAGTTATTTCATAGATATACAGCCTCATTAGACTATGACTACAGTTTTCTGTTTGCTACTCACACATCCTCGAAAAATAAGGTAAATCAGTACACCTCTTCTACGAAAACTGAAGGTCAAAAAGTCATGCTGATTTTAGCACTAACGGGCCACACAAGACTAACCTATAATGACAGCATACGTACTGTCGTATTTCATTGGAGAGTGCAAGACCAGAGGCCCAATGACATGCACAAGCATCTCAATAGGTCAACAAAACAGCAATCACAAGTATGGTGATCACTACTACTGATTTTTGTTTTAGGTGTCTATCATGCAGAGTAGAGTCAATTTTGCTAATGATCTAATGTTCCGTCCTAATAAAAGGATTGAATGCAATTTGGACATAAAAAATTGTTAAATACCGTATAAGTGACACTGTATATATGATGCGGCCTAGTGAGATGCTTTTTCACGACCCATTTAAAGAATCCAGGATCATAGTGGGAAGGAAATACCTGAGCTTATAGTGAGTTCCAGTTTTTTACTGCACGGCACAGGAAGGAAGAGTCGAATCATTTAGTTCCACTGCGTATTTCTTCATACCTGTGCTTTATGCGCTGCCTGACTTTAGGTGGTCCAAGAGACCGGTTGTCTTACAATCTTCGGAGTGGAATCGATAGTGGAACCCGTAATTTCGATTCATGGACCAGAAATCTACGTGGAACCAGGATGGAGAAGGATATAGATAGATAAAGATAAGACAGTGCAGATGGTGACAACAGACATTCGTCCTGCTTGCTTTCTCGTGGTAGCTGTTTGTCACGAGAAAGCACTCCTTGATCTCATTTGTGACCTCCACCTCAAAGAGCGGGTTGGTGAGACAAGGGGAGGCTGCTGCTGAACCATATGAACCAAGTCATAAGCTATACACCTTTATATAACATATTGAATAAATAAATTATCAACAGACTTAATGCGTAACAGACATTATGTACTCCGCTTGCCTATAATTCGATATTTACAGAAAGATAGTATTAATATCAAGTAGCAACTAGCTGATTGACACAAAAAATCCATAATGAAATGAGATGTGTCAAAATTAATACCAAGCACTCCCACAGATTATATTGCTTCAGTTGTGCTAAAATAAATAAGATATACATCCAGTAATAGAAAAAAGAAATAAGTACTTTATCTTACAACGGCTTTTGTTGGTCCTTGCAATTTTTGTTCCTCCTTGGTCCTTATTAGATTATCGGTAAGTAAGACCTTGCAACAATTATTAATAAGAAAAATAGAAACGTGCTTTGGTTAGTCAATTTTTATTAAATAGATATACACATTTAACAAATATATAACAGCCCTGCATTAATATATAAAATATCAAAGCATTTCTGTCTGTTGTAGTAGACCATCCAAACTATATAAATGTATTCCGTTTTCACATGTAAGGTAAAGCCATATTTTGTAACCCAATGAAGACAAAAAAAACTTCTCACAATATATAAAACTGCAATATTATAATCACGTAATGTGAGAGAAGCAGCATCAGACTCAGTGGTAGTGAAGCATCCACGAAGAAAAGACCACACGCGCTTATTTTAGTAAACGAGACACGGCTGAGTAGAATAATCTTCTTGTAGAGGCGCTTTTCGTTATCTGTAAAAAATAGGTAATGAGATAAGTATCCTTGCAGAAACGTACTAGAATACGCTTCAACAACAACGTTTTAGGTACACGTATGCATAAACATTGTATATTTTTAAAATAATGCACAATAATGTATGACAATATTGTAGGTATGTAGTACGAGTATAACATTAAATTTAAAATTGGCCAGAATAAAGAAAAACGGCATAGAATAGGGTTCCGTAGTCACCCTTAATGGTAGGTAGATATCAAATCGTATAGACAATTGTTATGTTAACTTATTACTTCTTTATTTTCGTACGTAGTTTTCCAATTGACTGAATTTTACAAGTTAGGCCCCTATGACTCCTAAAATATAAAAGTTATCAAAACCATTATAGTTTCCCTTGGAAATTAAATATATTGGCTACTATCATGATTTTTGATTCAAACTTTTTTGAGCCAGCTGTTTAGCTTTTAGAGGGGGGAGACGACTGTTTTTAGAAAAAAATGCGTTATCAAGTTAAATAACTCATAAACGGATACCTAAATCGAAAAAGGTTTCTAGATACCTCGCAATTTTTTTCAAAGATCTAATGATATCCCACACGATGGGGTAGATGCGAGAAAGAAAACATACCCACTTTACATGTAGTGGAAGGAAGTACCCCATATAAAAACATGTTTCATAATTTTATTGTAGCACTTTGTCCACGTAATTAAAGCACATAATTCACGCACATGTTCAATGGACAGGGTCAATTTAGAAATGCTCCCTCAAATAATTTTGAATGGCACCACTATACCGGTCAGTCGAAAAGTGAAGGACTTAGGCTTGGAAATCGACTGTACTATGAGCTGGCGTGACCAAGTCGCATATGTATGCCAGAGAGTCACCGGCATCCTCAGAGCACTATATCGCTTAAAAAACTTGACTTGACCCGTGAAAACTAAGACAATGCTTGTGCAATCTCTTATCTTCCCTTTGATCGACTATGGTGACGTGTGCTATTATGACCTGAATGCAGATCTTCTCAACAAGTTAGATCGTCTTCTCAATAACTGCATTCGATTCATTTTTAATCTTCGTAAGTATGACCACGTTTCCAGCTTTCGTTCCCAATTAGGTTGGTTGCCGATTCGTCAACGCAGAAAAATGCGCGCACTCACTTTCCTGTATACTATCCTCAATTCCCCTTCCCCTCCTACTTATTTGAAAACACATTTACAACTGTTGTGCAGTAATCACAACCGAAATCTTCGCTCGGCTAATAATCTCCTCCTACTTTGCCCTTCACACACTACTGCTTTCGTGGGTTCTTCGTTTCTTGTCCAATCTATTCACTTGTGGAATGCGCTTCCCGTCGAGGTCAGAATGGCTAGAAATCGAGACGCTTTTAAAAGGCAGATAAAGGAACTTTTATTGAGTGAATTGGTGGATTCGACGGGGTCCTAGTTTGTCAAGATTATTTTTTTTTGAATTATTAATAAATATAAATGTATATGTATGTATGTGTATGATTATAGACCTATATATGTATGTTTGTGTAAGTATATTACTTATTATGTTATGTATTATATTACTTATGGTATTACTTTTAAAATCACAATAATTTATCGATTCCCCCTATGTGCACCTACCACATCTTTTCTCTGCATCGCCCAATCGGTTGACTGGCAGAGAATGCCTTAGGCATTAAGTCCGCCGATGCATGTATTTGTGCATAAAGTTAATAAATAAATAATAAATAAATAAATAATTATGCAAAGTTTCATCTTTCTAGCACCAACCGTTTGGGCGGTAGGCCGAGGACGGACGGACAGACGGACGCACGGACGGAACCCTATAAATTGGCCATCTGACGCACAACTCCAATCAGAACTTGTAGAACTTGCTTGTACTAGACAACTGATGTTGATGAACTTGCCTGTTCTTTATTATTCTAAATACATACATAGGTATATACTGTTCATAGAAAACACTCAAACTTCAAAACAAATTTGCAGATCTTAAAAACATTTTGTTATACCCGATTTTAGTAATATTTTTATTATCAAATTAATAAATACTCTGACTATACCTGTACTATTGGAATCCATCAATAGAAGAATACAGGTTGTTTCGACTTCTTCAACGGCTTCATAAAATTTCTCACAGTGCAATGATAGCATCACAACTAAAGTGAAATTCCTTATTGTCAAATAGACTACTGCTACTATTGTTATCACTAAGTCCATCTAGAATAATTTTGGTATATAATTATGTGACGTATAAATAAGTTTTATAGTAATGTAGGCCACTGAAAATAGACCAAAAAATGTTAACAAAGAAAGCAAATATTGTGCAAATATGATTGAATTTCGAGAAAATACTTATTAAGTACTTATTTCTAATTTAAAGCTCCGATAAATTTATGACCGAGGGGTCATAAATTTTTGACCCAGAGGTCATAAATTTTACAATTTAATCAGAATTCAGATGTAAATATTTTTGCTAATATATATAGACAGTAATAATATAACATTAAAGTCATACAACAAACCCTTCCCTCTTTCCCAATATCTTATTATTATTTTTATTCAGTAAGTGGAAAACAAAGAGATTAATAACCTAGTTTTAGATGCATAATCACCTTCTACGATGCATCGAAAAACTCTGTTTCAGGAGTTTATTCTATATATAATAAACTACACAGCACAACAGCACTGTACAGAGAACGAAAACTTGAAACAATGTGAAGAAAGGTCCACAATATGTATATCTAGCAGTGAATTGTTAAAGGCTGATGAGTTTTCCGTGAGCTCATGAGTTTATATTTGTCGAAGCTTGCCTTCTTCATGGCAATTGAATGATGTACTATAATAACCACATTAAAAGTTGTATTTTTTATATTTAACATTCTCAAGCAGGTTCCCGTTTTTTTAAAATGACTCAAATAAATAAATTAATGTTTAAATCTAAATAAATTAAGAGTACAAAGACGATGATCCGATCTAACGTGAAAATTACAGATATAGAAAAAAAAATTGCAAATTAAAATGTACAACAACAACACCATATACAAAGCACATGCAAATAGTAATGTTTAAATTGATGTTCATAGAAAAAAAATGTTTACACATCTATACGGATCTTAACAAGTTACAACTTACAACGTTGATTGCATTGTTTAGTAGATACGGTCTTTCGAAAGCCATCTGAATATACAATAAACTTCGGTAGAAAGTACTTAGAGTCTGTATCAAAACCTGTAAAGATATATTAAAAACATTAAACATAACAAGAATTGGATTCATATGATGCAATTGAAAGTATGACAAAACCACGTTTTTAATGTGCGGTCAAAATGTAGCAGTCACAGTAGTATTCATTTTTGGTTAGAACTTTTTTTTAGTTTATTTTTAAGTTTTACTTCATCAGATTTGCAAATTGTTGTCTTTCGACATATCATTAATATTTCTACACAGTGTTATTTTCAAAAACATGTTTTAAATTTTCCTGCATATTTTTTTTACTGTTACGATGTTATTCTTTGGGGAAGGCGAATTCTCTATAAAGCTTTAACCTTTGTATTTTGAAATTATGTAACTGAAGAAAAATTACAATTAAATTTTGTATGAAAAATCGCTGCAGAATCTACGTAAGTCGGTCTGCACAGCCACTGTTTTATTAAATGAAACAATTAAGTAAAATTAAATAAATATCAAATCATCATCATCAACAGCCTTTAACAGTCAACTGCTGGACATAAGCCTCTCCCTAGAAGGAGGTATTGGCCTACTGTACCACGCTGGCCAGACGGGTTGGTATAGGGTTTGTCTCAAGTTTTCCTTCTCTTTGCATTGATATTGTCTTGGGTAGTTTGTCACTTAGTCGCCTTTTACGACACCCGCGCGATGAATAGGGGTGGTGACACTCTGTATTCTTAATCCGTCACCACACGGACAAAATAATTATTTCGGATAACAAATAAAAATAATCAGCGCTTGCATTATGGGTACTAGAAAACTGATATAAATACATAAACATACTTTTTTTGTAAACAAATATTTTTAACCTTAACCCATAACAAATTATCTCTTCTGATTTTCTCAATTTTTCTAGTCCATTGTAGTCTGCTGCAAATAGATTTAACTTCTATTTTGTGAAAAAGCCAAGCATTATGTAGAGATAGAATTTAAATCAAATTTTTTGACTTATTATATCAATTATTACAATGAAAGAATAATATACCTATAAAGAAAATATATTTTGTTTACATAATATTTTAAAGAAAATGTCTCAATTACCGTAACTTTAAATAATTTCTTGTATAAAGTATAAGCTTGGATAAAGTTCTCAAATGTTTCAACGACTTGAATGCTATTTTTATATTGACTGAGAATATGTTTTTTCCATTTAATTAATAATGTTCCTAATAAATTTATGATTTGTATTGCATAAACAACATTGAAGATAGTCACTTCCCACATGAACGAAATACAAATCGATATGAAACCAAAAAAATTGTCCCAGAATGCAAAAAGTAATACCATCAGGCAAGCCATAAATAAAATGAAAAAATGAAATAACCAACTACAGATAATAAACTGCTGTTTATATTTCTCACTTAAAATGACTTTTTCTTGGATCATTTGAATTTTTAATATCAACAACATATTATTTTCACTCTGTATAATATTAGAAATTAAAGACACAGCCATTTCAAAGGTTATCAACAAGGAATGGGAATACATTAAAATAATTAGGACACTACTATTCAAGTAGGCGACTACAAAACCTTTCCTAAATATAAGTCCATACCAATACAGACTAAGAAAAAGTGTAATTATCAGAGACACTATCATATTCACTTTCTGATGATGGGGGTAAATAAAATTGTCTTTTATTTTAAATTTGAAAGAAAGTGACATGTTCTGGAAGAAATAAAATGGATATAATATATTGTAAAAATCAGTGTTCAAATGATTTTTCAGCAAGATCTCTTCGGATAGAATATGATGATTTATTGACGACACCTTCGAGTTCACTCTATTATGTGTATTCATGATTGAATTAATATTTTCTGAAGTTACGTGTATTCACTATATACTCTTCAACGAATGAGGTCGAATGACCTAGTATGAGAAATACGTCTTAGTTATTAAGTGTGTACACACTTAAATGTTTGTTCGAAGTACTATGTCGATATCCTTGATACATTAAAATCATCCTTCATAAATAATTGATTTCCTCTGTAATATTTTTAATAATCTTATAAGTAGATACATTGAATAATATATCCACAGACTTATTTTGTCATGGATGTAATTATTTGGTTAAATTATACTTCGATGTTTACAAAAAATATAGTCGAGGTCACTATATGATTGATACAAAAAAAAACATTACTGGAATAGGTTCTGTTTAAATTAATATTTGCCGTTCACTCAGTTGCCCTAGGTGATTATCCCAGAAGGAAATCCCCTCCCTGGCTCCTTCCAATACAAAGGCGCAGAGAGGGTCACACCGTGTGGTTTTAGTCGGTTCGAGTCCGACACACCACCCCGCCGTAACCCCCGACGGGGTGACGGTCCGCGGGGATTTCCACACGTTAAAAAAAAAAAAAAAAAAAAGGTGATTACAAATAATAATTGATGATAAACCACAATCCGGGTGACCGTTAGTGGTATGATACCATGAGCATCTCCGTGACTCGGAGGTCACGTCAAACAGTCGGTCCCGGTTGTTATCTGACAACAGTCGTGTTACTTAGTTGGAGGCCTACGGGTGGCTTAAAAACATCCCACGGCAAGATTATGATTTTTTTTACCAGATAGACACGGAAGCCATTATCAACAATAGACGTGTGTCTTTTGTTGATAATGGCATCCTGGTTTTATCATCTGCCTGCCCTTATCCCACTTTCATTTCAATCGGAGTATGTTTTATCCTGCCATTCTACTCTATCAATCATTATTTCACTGTTAACTTCCTTCCTAGTCATATCTTCTTTCAAAAAATCCATCCACCTTTTCTTTACTTCTTGTCCAGTGGCGCTACTTTCAGACTTCCTCGTATGTACTCATTCCTGACGTTGTTCGTCCAAGTCACACTACTCATCCATCTCGTTCAAGCGTGTCTCTCTTAGTGAGTAGACTTTCATAAACATACATGAAATAAACTATTTTATAAACTTATCCTTTTAATTTCAATGGAAAACTTGGATCCCAGATTGTCCCCATTACCTGTGGCCGCTTCATCCATCCCGTATTGTTTCAGTGCTGTACCTACAGTTCAATTGATCTCGTCATCGTATTGCAGCAGGCAGTCGAGGTTAAAGTTCTAACAGACTGTTATTGCTGTCCTATTCATCGTAATGGTTTCAGGGCTGAAGAATTCGCCGATATCACTGAATATGTTTCTACTCGGTTTCGATTCTCCTAATTTCCAAGTCAACATTCTCAACATTTGTTGCCATTGTTCTAGTCTGCATTGGACCTCATCCCCATCTTTACAGACCAGCATGGTGTCATCTGCAAACAGCATGCACCAAGGTACCTCCTCCCCTACATCCAATTCAGGGCATCCACTGGTACTAGCATACAGAGACATCAAATTGATTGACCTATCATGCGTGCTCTTCTACCTGTACGTACTAGTAGCACGAGTAAGTTCTACATACTATATAGACACGCTAGCCAGTCATGACATACGGTTTCAAATGCTGACCCCTCAAAAAACTACAACAGGACAGAGCATGTCAAGCCGTCGGTCACGGTTTTTATGAAAATCTATGGAAACTGTTATTGGGAAGTATGAGCCTTCAAGTACATTGACAACTAGTTCAACTTTCAAATTCAGTTCGCCCTCAGGGTTATCCCTGGTAACAGTTTTACCATTTAATTTGACCACCAACAGTTGATTTGGTAAATGGTACCGAATATTCTTGGGAATAATGAAGACTAACTGCCTCGTTGGCGCAGTGGTAGAATGTGCCAGAGACGAGACCCGAAGTCTCTTGTTGAATTCATGGCTCGGAGGACCAAGTGTTTGTATTATCTGCCAATATTTGTTACGGAGTTTGTTCGTTTTCTATCTATAAAATTGTTTGTATTATACAAATTTCGAGACGAGAAAGTCGTGGTTGTTCTAATCGGAATGTTGGTATAAAATGTTCAAACTCAGTCGCAAACTCCACATCCGCTTTTATATCTACACTAGCCGTGCCCCGCGGTTTTACCCGCGTTTTTCTCGTTTCCGTAAAAAAAAATAGGTTTTCGATTTTACACCTTGTGTTACAAAATAGGAATTTTATTACGGATCCCTAATTTTGAAAAAAAATATATATAAAGAGCCTATAGCCCTCCTCGATAAATGGACTTCCCAACACTGAAAGAATCATTCGAATCGGACCCGTAGTTCCAGAGATTAGCGCGTTCAAACAAACAAACTCTGCAGCTTTATAATATTAGGTATAGATTATTAGTTTTTAAATGGAAGGCACGATTTCGTACAATGGACCTTCCGGTTTCAGCGTTTATAATATCCCATGTGGTTTTTATTTTATTTCCAGATGATTTTATTTTGCTTTAAATATCGAGATTTGGCAACATAACAGGCGCGTTTAAACGTCTTTGAATAATTTTTGACATATTCTATTATATCTTAGTTATGAATATATGTTTCTTTTATAATACAACTCATATGGCCGTTGTCGACTTTTATAGATACCCACAGTTGCCCACTCACTGAATATGTAGTATTCAGTGAGTGGGCAACTAAATTAACGATCACTAATCGTTAATGTTTTTGATATAACATTGTTGATATTCATTCGGTAAGTTATAATTTAAGTTACTCTCAAACCTTGCATGCCAAAGGCTTTTGTTGGTCCTTGCAGTTTTTGTTTCTCCATGGTCCTTGTTAAATTATGGGTAAGTAAGATTTTACAACAATTATTAATAAGAAAAAATAGAAACGTGCTTTGGTAAGTAAATTTTTATTATATAAATATACATATTTAACAAATATATGACAGGCCTGCATAACTATATAAAATTATCAAAGCATTTCTGTCTGTTGTAGTAGACCATCCAAACTATATAAATGTATTCCGTTTTCACATGTAAGGTAAAGCCATATTTTGATGACCAAAACAATGCCACCCGATGAAGACAAAAAAAAACTTCTCACAATATATAAAACTGCAATATTATAATCACGTAATGTGAGAGAAGCAGCATCAGACTCAGTGGTAGTGAAGCATCCACGAAGAAAAGACCACACGCGCTTATTTTAGTAAACGAGACACGGCTGAGTAGAATAATTTTCTTGTAGAGGCGCTTTTCGTCATCTGTAAGAAATAGGGAATGAGATAAGTATGCTTGCAGAAACGTACTCGAATACGCTTCAACAATAACGTTTTAGGTACACGTATGCTTAAACATTGTATATTTTTAAAAATAATGCACAATGATGCATAATATTGTTGTAGGAATGCAGTATGAGTATAACATTAAATTTAAAAATAAGCCATCTGACACACAACGCCCAGTCCCATTTTTTTTTCAAATCAAATCAAACCATTTTTATTTCAAATAAACCAATACAACGGCAGTTTTGTAACTTCCAATTCGTAGATCCTATGGAGAGGAACAGACAAGAAACCCCATGGACACTCTTAAGCACAACTTGTAGAACTTGCTCGTACTAGGCAGTTCTTTTTATTCTAAATACATATACATATTGTATATGTATTGTATATGTATTGTACATAGAAAACAATCAAACTCCAAAACAATTTATAAACACTGACTATACCTGTACTATTGGAATCCATCAATAGAAGAAAACAGGTTGTTTCGACTTCTTCAACGGCTTCATAAAATTTCTCACAGTGCAATGATAGCATCACAACTATGATGTCCGGTGTCCGGTTTCCGGTAGATTTGCCGGTCCGGCGTAGTGGAAACCAGCGCTTAGTCGCCTCTTACGACACCCATGGAATGAATAGGGGTGGTGACACTTTGTATTCTTAATCCGTCACCACACGGACAATTTTTTTTTTTTTTTTTTTACATTTTTACATGTAAGTTACTAAGAATATTGTTAAACCATTAAGGATTACAAAACCCTCACAATAAATAAAATTGCAATAACATGGTCACGTGGTGTGATAGTAGCAGCATCAGACTCAGTGGTAGTGAAGCATCCACGAAGAAAAGACCACACGCGCTCATTTTACTGAACGAGTTACGGCTCAGCCGAATAATATTTTTGTACAGTCGCTTTTTGTCATCTGTGAAAACATAAATTAACTAGATGACATTTACATTTACATAATTTACATTACACAAAACATTTACATAATGCGAAAACATAAATGGTTTTAGGTACACACATGTTTAAACATACTCGAATAATGTATAACTCAATTATCAACAACCCATAACGTTCCACTGCTGGGCTGGAGTCTCCTTTCAGGAGTGGGGTTGGGGACTGGCAAGACACGTTGTGGCTACCTGAAGTCACTTGCCTTTGGATGTTTTTCAGCCGCGCGAAGGCCCATAACTAAGCTTCACCATTGTTATATTATGATAACAATCGGGACCGACTGCTTAACGTGACCTCCGAAAATAACGGAAACGCTCATATCATGCCACTTACGGTCACCATTTTCGGTACTGACCACGCCGTTGTTGCTTACCCTCAGTAATTGTTTCCAATCACCTATGGAGACTCACATATAATTATGTAAATACAAATAATTTTAAATTGGTTCAAATCCCGGGTCGGGCCAAAAAGTGTTTTTGGGTAAAAACCCAAAAACACTTTTTGGCTGCTATTAGTAATTCCTAAGAAAATCTTAGGAATTACTAATAGCAGCCCAGAGTTTGAAAGTTCAGCGGTTGTGATTCACTCCTGTGCCTCGGATAGCACGTAAGGCCGACGGTTCCGGTTGTCATGAACATCTATGGCAATCGTTATTGGGAAGTCAGTGTCCTCAAATTTACTGACAAACTAGTTCAACCTTGGAATTTCAGTTCTCCCTTAGGGAGCGGAGGTCCAGTCGCTCCGTGGAAAAACTGATATTCAGGTAATACCGGTTGAACTAGTAGCCGACCCCAAATAATTTAAAAGGTTAGGAAGAAGAAGAAAAATATATTTTTGTGTTTCAAATGCACAGTACTTGAATATTTTGATGGAAAAATTATTTTAAATGAGAGGCGTATGCTCAGCAGTAGGCTGCTGGAGGCAGTTCATGAATTTTCTATGAGATTATAAAATGACTTCGACTCATATCTATATAATTATGTCGAAACACGTCTCATTTACGACTATTGGGCGATATAATGTCATACCCTCATCTGAAGGTCCACATTTTTCTCATTTACTTTATAGGGATCACAAACATGTTCTCATTATTATAAGAACTCAAAAAAGGCTTAAAAAAGAATCGACTTTATTAAATCAGAAAAAGATACAAAAAATTATCTGATCTAAAGTAAGAATTTATTATGTAGTAAATAAGAATGATCTGCCATAAAGTTATTTATTTAAACAATAATGTTTATGTCAATATCAGTCAGAATTTTCAACATCAAACAAATTCATAAAACGTAACAAATCTCTATAGATGTTAAAAAATTACAACTTACAATACTGAATGCCTTTTTAAATGTTCCCAATCTTTCTAAAGTCATCTGAACATAAGTCAAACCTCGGCAGAACGTGCTAAGAGACTGTAACAAAATCTGTAAAAACACATAAATAGTGAACATTATCATGAAAATAGATTAAAATCACCTTTCTAAGGAAAAGCTGAAGTCCAGCAGCGTAACACACACGCTGTTGACGACTGTACCGATGTAAAAAGTACTCTGCATTAATTATGAAATATAAAACAAAGAGTCCAAACATCAGAGTTACTTCACAATTGTTATTAATTTTGAACATGTTACTCGTAATTTTCACACTTATACAAATTACATTGTACATTAAGTTCTATGACTAAAGGTAAAGATCTTGAAATATATAACGATCTTAAAAGAATTTGCCAAACATTTAAAACTCACAAAATATCACAAAACCTTAACCCATAATAATAATAAAAGTACATATGTACTTTTTCAGTCCCATGTTCTTAATGCAGTTAAAAGATTGGTTGATTAAAATTAAAAAGATTCAACAAAACGTTTTTATTTTTCGCTGCCATGTCTGGATAACCTATGTATTATGAACAGATTTAAAGTATATGGAAACATTAGACGAATATAAAAAAGTAATCATGAATAATTATTTAATGAAAATATCAAAATTACCGTAGCTTTGAATACTTCTTTGTATAAAATAAAAGCTTGCATAAGTTTCTCAAATGCTTCAAAGACTTGAATATTGTTTTTATTTTGACCGAGAATATGGATTTTCCAATTGATTAATAATGTTCGTAGTAGTTTTATGACTTGTATTGCATAAACTACATTTAAGATAGTAATTTCCCACAATAACACGATACAAAATGATACAAAACCAAAAAACTGACCCCAGATTACAAAACGTGTCAAAGCCTAAAATAATATGCCCAAATTAGATATCCAATTACAAATAACAAAATGATTTTTATATTTCTCACTTAAAGTAACACTTTCTTGGATAGTTTGAATTGTCAATATTAGTAACATATTATTTTCACTGTGTACAATATTAGAAATGAAAGAAACAGCCATTTCAATAGTCAACAAAATCGTATTAGAATAAAATGAAATTTTTTGGCTACTACTAATAAGATAGTTGTTTAGAATATCATCCCTATGTACAAGTCCATACCAATACAGAACTAATAAAGCTGTAATTATTGAGGACACTATTATATTCACTTTTTTGTCATTGGGGTAAATAAAATTATCTTTTATTTTAAATTTGAAAGTAAGTAAAATGCTCTGGACCAGATAAAAAGGATAGAATATTTTGTAAATATCATTATTTAAATGATTTTTCAGCAAGACCTCCTTGGATACATAAAGATGATGTATCGACAATACTTGCGAGTTCAGTCTATTTTGTGTATTCATTATCATTAAATTATCTTTTTTTTTCTAAAGTAACGTATATTCACTGTTTATTCTTCAATCATACGTAATAATAAGAAATATACTTTTCGTTATTTTGGATATTTACAGTTTAATATTTGATAGTAGTTGTACGTCAATATTCATATTAAGTTAAAATCATCCTTTATGAATAATTGATTATGTCTAAATGTTTTTATAACTACTAAAGTAGACTTATTTCGTAATGGACGTAAAGTGTTTGGTGTAATTGTACTTCGATATTTATAGAAAGATAGTTAAGGTCACTACTTGATTGATATAAAAAACATTACTGGAATTAAATGTCTCTAAATTAGTATTTACCAATCAAGTACATTATTGGTTTAAAATGTTCTCAAATAAAAATTGAGTTCTGCAATGGACAAAGTACAATTATATGATAGAAAATTTACACTTATTTAGAAACTTTTGATTTAAGACGCTCTAGTTATTTCATAGATACTGTAGCCTCATTAGACTATGACTACAGTTTTCTGTTTGCTACTCATACATCCTCGAAAAATAAGATAAATCAGTACACCTCTTCTACGAAAACTGAAGGTCAAAAAGTCATGCTGATTTTAGCACTAACGGGCCACACAAGACTAACCTATAATGACAGCATACGTACTGTCGTATTTCATTGGAGAGTGCAAGACCAGAGGCCCAATGACATGCACAAGCATCTCAATAGGTCAACAAAACAGCAATCACAAGTATGGTGATCACTACTACTGATTTTTGTTCTAGGTGTCTATCATGCAGAGTAGAGTGACTTTTACTAATGATCTAATGTTCCGTCCTAATAAAAGGATTGAATACAATTTGGACATAAAAAAATGTTGAATACCGTTTAAGAGACACTATATATATATGATGCGGCCTACTGAGATGCTTTTTCACGACCCATTTAAAGAATTCAGGATCATAGTGGGAAGGAAATACCTGAGCTTATAGTGAGTTCAAGTTTTTTACTGCACGGCACAGGAAGGAAGAGTCGAATCATTTAGTTCTAGTGCGTATTTCTTCATACCTGTGCTTTATCCGCTGCCTGACTTTAGGTGGTCCAAGAGACCGGTTGTCGTACAATCTTCGGAGTGGAATCAATAGTGGAACCAGAGGATGGAGAAGGATATAGATAGATAAAGATAAGACAGTGCAGATATTGACAACAGACATTCGTCCTGCTTGCTTTCTCGTGGTAGCTGTTTGTCACGAGAAAGCACTCCTTGATCTCATTTGTGACCTCCACCTCAAAGAGCGGGTTGGTGAGAGAAGGGGAGGCCGCTGCTGAACCATATGAACCAAGTCATAAGCTATACACCTTTATACAACATATTGAATAAATAAATTATCAACAGACTTAATACGTAACAGACATTATGTACTGCGCTTGCCTATAATTCGATATTTACAGAAAGATAGTATAAATATCAAGTAGCAAGTAGTTGATTGACATTAAAAATCCTTAATGAAATGAGATGTGTCAAAATTAATACCAAGCACTCCCACAGATTATATTGCTTTAGTTGTGCTAAAATAAATAAGATATACATCCAGTAATAGAAAAAAGGAATAAGTACTTTATCTTACAACGGCTTTTGTTGGTCCTTGCAATTTTTGTTCCTCTTTGGTCCTTATTAGATTATCGGTAAGTAAGACCTTGCAACAATTATTAATAAGAAAAATAGAAACGTGCTTTGGTTAGTCAATTTTTATTAAATAGATATACACATTTAACAAATATATAACAGCCCTGCATTAATATATAAAATATCAAAGCATTTCTGTCTGTTGTTTCTGTAGACCAACCAAACTATATAAATGTATTCCGTTTTCACATGTAAGGTAAAGCCATATTTTGTAACCCAATGAAGACAAAAAAAACTTCTCACAATATATAAAACTGCAATAATATAATCACGTAATGTGAGAGAAGCATCATCAGACTCAGTGGTAGTGAAGCATCCACGAAGAAAAGACCACACGCGCTTATTTTAGTAAACGAGACACGGCTGAGTAGAATAATCTTCTTGTAGAGGCGCTTTTCGTTATCTGTAAAAAATAGGTAATGAGATAAGTATCCTTGCAGAAACGTACTCGAATACGCTTCAACAATAACGTTTTAGGTACACGTATGCATAAACATTGTATATTTTTAAAATAATGCACAATAATGTATGACAATATTGTAGGTATGTAGTACGAGTATAACATTAAATTTAAAATTGGCCAGAATAAAGAAAAACGGCATAGAATAGGGTTCCGTAGTCACCCTTAATGGTAGGTAGATATCAAATCGTATAGACAATTGTTATGTTAACTTATTACTTCTTTATTTTCGTACGTAGTTTTCCAATTGACTGAATTTTACAAGTTAGGCCCCTATGACTCCTAAAATATAAAAGTTATCAAAACCATTATAGTTTCCCTTGGAAATTAAATATATTGGCTACTATCATGATTGTTGATTCAAACTTTTTTGAGCCAGCTGTTTAGCTTTTAGAGGGGGGAGACGACTGTTTTTAGAAAAAAATGCGTTATCAAGTTAAATAACTCATAAACGGATACCTAAATCGAAAAAGGTTTCTAGATGCCTCGCAATTTTTTTGAAAGATCTAATGATATCCCACACGATGGGGTAGATGCGAGAAAGAAAACATACCCACTTTACATGTAGTGGAAGGAAGTACCCCATATAAAAACATGTTTCATAATTTTATTGTAGCACTTTGTCCACGTAATTAAAGCACATAATTCACGCACATGTTCAATGGACAGGGTCAATTTAGAAATGCTCCCTCAAATAATTTTGAATGGCACCACTATACCGGTCAGTCGAAAAGTGAAGGACTTAGGCTTGGAAATCGACTGTACTATGAGCTGGCGTGACCAAGTCGCATATGTATGCCAGAGAGTCACCGGCATCCTCAGAGCACTATATCGCTTAAAAAACTTGACTTGACCCGTGAAAACTAAGACAATGCTTGTGCAATCTCTTATCTTCCCTTTGATCGACTATGGTGACGTGTGCTATTATGACCTGAATGCAGATCTTCTCAACAAGTTAGATCGTCTTCTCAATAACTGCATTCGATTCATTTTTAATCTTCGTAAGTATGACCACGTTTCCAGCTTTCGTTCCCAATTAGGTTGGTTGCCGATTCGTCAACGCAGAAAAATGCGCGCACTCACTTTCCTGTATACTATCCTCAATTCCCCTTCCCCTCCTACTTATTTGAAAACACATTTACAACTGTTGTGCAGTAATCACAACCGAAATCTTCGCTCGGCTAATAATCTCCTCCTACTTTGCCCTTCACACACTACTGCTTTCGTGGGTTCTTCGTTTCTTGTCCAATCTATTCACTTGTGGAATGCGCTTCCCGTCGAGGTCAGAATGGCTAGAAATCGAGACGCTTTTAAAAGGCAGATAAAGGAACTTTTATTGAGTGAATTGGTGGATTCGACGGGGTCCTAGTTTGTCAAGATTATTTTTTTGAATCCTTACTAATATTATAAATGCGAAAGTAACTCTGTCTGTCTGTCTGTCTGTTACGCTTTCACGCCTAAACCACTGAACCGATTTTGATGATATTTGGTATGAAGATAGAACTGAACTTGGGAAAGGACATAGGCTACTTTTTACAGCAAAAATCGAGATAGAAAGGCCAAAGCTAGGTGATTATAAAAATACATAAATCGTAGAAGTCAAAATGTATCACTGTTTATCTCCTGTCAAAACTTCACAGGTTGCTAGGCATAACAACACTTGCATGGCAACCACAATGATAGTTTGTAAATGACATATAGACCTACTGGTCTATATGTCATTTACTAGGGTACATAATTTTTGAAAACAAATAAAATTATATTAGGATGAAACCTATTGGAAAAGGAGGAGAATATTATTATAAAAATGAAAGGAAAAATAATTTACGGGCGATCTGAGATCGGGAAGGGGTAGGGGGTAGGTTTTCGGGTCCTTTAAGCGGGGCGTGAAAAAGCATCTCACTAAGCCGCCGTAGTGTGGGTCGCCATACATTAATGTCTGCATTCGCAGCAAGTGTGGTAGCCCCGACTCTTGGATTCTGCTCATGCTTTCCATCAGGCAGGGTAGAGTCACTTTGGATGGCTAAATATATAAAACAAAGTGTAAAAAACGGTTTATCTCGATTTCCGACAAAACTACAAGTCCGGCATAACTACAAGGAAAAAAGTTAAATGACAAAGTTGTAGGTAATTAAAAGATCTAAAACTTTTAGGGTTCCGAAGTTTATGACTTCGAACCCTTACAGATTCGTCATGTCCGTCTGTCCGTCCGTCCGTCTGTCCGTCCGTCCGTCCGTCCGTCCTCGACTTACCGTCCAAACAGTAAGTGCTAGAAAGATGAAACTTTGCATGAATATGTATTGTAATTACGTCGACAAAGTGCTACAATAAAATTATGAAAAATATTTTTAATTAGGGTACCTCCCCTACACGTAAAGTGGGGATGTTTTTTTTTTCTCGAGGCTACCCCATCATGTGGAGTATCATCATATAGGTCTTTTAAAAACATGAAAGGGTTGTTAAGACAATTTTTTGATTTTGGTATCCGTTTGCGATTTTTTGTAAAAACAGGGCGTCCCCCCCCCCCTCTAAAAGCTAAACGGCCGGCTCAAAAAATCTGAAAAAATTCGTGATAGTGGTCCATATAATGAATTTTAAATGGAAACTGTAACGCATTAGATGACTTTGTTAGTTCAGGAGCTATAGAGGCCTATCTTCTACAATGCGCCTACTTGGAAAACGTCATACAAAATAAAGGCATTAATACGTAAACATAACAATTATCCATTGGATACAATTTCTAATTCACGTACCATTATGGGTGACTGAGGAACCCTTTCCTGTGCGTGGCCTGACACGTACTTGGCCGATTTTTTATTTACACTTTTTTTTAAATAACCTCAAATTATATGTGAAAAATTCAAAAAACCAAGTTTTTGTTTTTTTATTTTTATCTTTTACAAATACAATTATTTATAAACGTTTAGTGACATAAAAAGGTAAGTTTAGTCAAAACTTACCTTTTTATGTCCAGAATACACTGTAATTTATTTGATTTAAAATATTTATTTTTTCACCCTATTTTGACTTAATATCGAAAATTCACCCGTCAAAATACTTACTTATTTCAAAAAATTGGGGTGTTTTCTGTTTGATGAAATCTCTACTTTCCGATGGTGTAATCCCTACTAATATTTTAAATGCGAAAGTAACTCTGTCTGTCTGTTACGCTGTCACCACTGAAACTGATTTTGATGAAATTTGGTATTAAGATAGAACTGATCTTGGGAAAGGACATAGGATACTTTTTATCGCGAAAATAAAGTTATAAGGGTTTTAAATAGGGGACGAAAGTATGTTTCGAAGTTCCTTATTATCAAACATAAAATCATGTAAGATTGTTTAATCTACCCTTACCGTGTCGCTCAATATAAACGAATTCCAAGCGGGCGAAGCCGCGGGCGGAAAGCTAGTTATTAATAAATATAAATGTATATGTATGTATGTGTATGATTATAGACCTATATATGTATGTTTGTGTAAGTATATTACTTATTATGTTATGTATTATATTACTTATGGTATTACTTTTAAAATCACAATAATTTATCGATTCCCCCTATGTGCACCTACCACATCTTTTCTCTGCATCGCCCAATCGGTTGACTGGCAGAGAATGCCTTAGGCATTGTATGCATGTATTTGTGCATAAAGTTAATAAATAAATAATAAATAAATAAATAATTATGCAAAGTTTCATCTTTCTAGCACCAACCGTTTGGGCGGTAGGCCGAGGACGGACGGACAGACGGACGCACGGACGGAACCCTATAAATTGGCCATCTGACGCACAACTCCAATCAGAACTTGTAGAACTTGCTTGTACTAGACAACTGATGTTGATGAACTTGCCTGTTCTTTATTATTCTAAATACATACATAGGTATATACTGTTCATAGAAAACACTCAAACTTCAAAACAAATTTGCAGATCTTAAAAACATTTTGTTATACCCGATTTTAGTAATATTTTTATTATCAAATTAATAAATACTCTGACTATACCTGTACTATTGGAATCCATCAATAGAAGAATACAGGTTGTTTCGACTTCTTCAACGGCTTCATAAAATTTCTCACAGTGCAATGATAGCATCACAACTAAAGTGAAATTCCTTATTGTCAAATAGACTACTGCTACTATTGTTATCACTAAGTCCATCTAGAATAATTTTGGTATATAATTATGTGACGTATAAATAAGTTTTATAGTAATGTAGGCCACTGAAAATAGACCAAAAAATGTTAACAAAGAAAGCAAATATTGTGCAAATATGATTGAATTTCGAGAAAATACTTATTAAGTACTTATTTCTAATTTAAAGCTCCGATAAATTTATGACCGAGGGGTCATAAATTTTTGACCCAGAGGTCATAAATTTTACATTTGAATCAGAATTCAGATGTAAATATTTTTGCTAATATATATAGACAGTAATAATATAACATTAAAGTCATACAACAAACCCTTCCCTCTTTCCCAATATCTTATTATTATTTTTATTCAGTAAGAGGAAAACAAAGAGATTGATAACCTAGTTTTAGATGCATAATCACCTTCTACGATGCATCGAAAAACTCTGTTTCAGGAGTTTATTCTATATATAATAAACTACACAGCACAACAGCACTGTACAGAGAACGAAAACTTGAAACAATGTGAAGAAAGGTCCACAATATGTATATCTAGCAGTGAATTGTTAAAGGCTGATGAGTTTTCCGTGAGCTCATGAGTTTATATTTGTCGAAGCTTGCCTTCTTCATGGCAATTGAATGATGTACTATAATAACCACATTAAAAGTTGTATTTTTTATATTTAACATTCTCAAGCAGGTTCCCGTTTTTTTAAAATGACTCAAATAAATAAATTAATGTTTAAATCTAAATAAATTAAGAGTACAAAGACGATGATCCGATCTAACGTGAAAATTACAGATATAGAAAAAAAAATTGCAAATTAAAATGTACAACAACAACACCATATACAAAGCACATGCAAATAGTAATGTTTAAATTGATGTTCATAGAAAAAAAATGTTTACACATCTATACGGATCTTAACAAGTTACAACTTACAACGTTGATTGCATTGTTTAGTAGATACGGTCTTTCGAAAGCCATCTGAATATACAATAAACTTCGGTAGAAAGTACTTAGAGTCTGTATCAAAACCTGTAAAGATATACTAAAAACATTAAACATAACAAGAATTGGATTCAAAACCACGGTTTTAATGTGAGGTCAAAATCTAGCAGTAACAGTAGTATTCATTTTTGGTTAGAACTTTTTTTTTGTTTATTTTTAAGTTTTACTTCATCAGATTTGCAAATTGTTGTCTTTCGACGTATCATTAATATTTCTACACAGTGTTATTTTCAAAAACATGTTTTAAATTTTCCTGCACATTTTTTTTTCTGTTACGATGTTATTCTTTGGGGAAGGCGAATTCTCTATAAAGCTTTAACCTTTGTATTTTGAAATTCTGTAACTGAAGAAAAATTACAATTAAATTTTGTATGAAAAATCGCTGCAGAATCTACGTAAGTCGGTCTGCACAGCCCCTGTTTTATTAAATGAAACAAATAAGTAAAATTAAATAAATATTTCATCATCATCATCAACAGCCTTTAACAGTCCACTGCTGGACATAAGCCTCTCCCTAGAAGGAGGTATTGGCCTACTATACCACGCTGGCCAGACGGGTTGGTATAGGGTTTGTCTCAAGTGGAGTCCAGAAGGAAATCCCCTCCCTGGACTCCTTCCAACATAAAGGCGCAGAGAGGGTCACACCGTGTGGTTTTAGTCGGTTCGAGTCCGACACACCACCCCGCCGTAACCCCCGACGGGGTGACGGTCCGCGGGGATTTCCACACGTAAAAAAAAAAAAAAAAAAAAAGGGTTTGTCTCAAGTTTTCCTTCTCTTTGCATTGATGTTGTCTTGGGTAGTTTGTCACTTAGTCGCCTTTTACGACACGCGATGAATAGGGGTGGTGACACTCTGTAATATTTCGGATAACAAATAAAAATAATCAGCGCTTGCATTATGGGTACTAGAAAACTGATATAAATACATAAACATACTTTTTTGTAAACAAATATTTTTAACCTTAACCCATAACAAATTATCTCTTCTGATTTTCTCCATTTTTCTAGTCCGTTGTAGTCTGCTGCAAATAGATTTAACTTCTATTTTGTGAAAAAGCCAAGCATTATGTAGAGATAGAATTTAAATCAAATTTTTTGACTTATTATATCAATTATTACAATGAAAGAATAATATACCTATAAAGAAAATATATTTTGTTTACATAATATTTTAAAGAAAATGTCTCAATTACCGTAACTTTAAATAATTTCTTGTATAAAGTATAAGCTTGGATAAAGTTCTCAAATGTTTCAACGACTTGAATGCTATTTTTATATTGACTGAGAATATGTTTTTTCCATTTGATTAATAATGTTCCTAATAAATTTATGATTTGTATTGCATAAACAACATTGAAGATAGTCACTTCCCACATGAACGAAATACAAATCGATATGAAACCAAAAAAATTGTCCCAGAATGCAAAAAGTAATACCATCAGGCAAGCCATAAATAAAATGAAAAAATGAAATAACCAACTACAGATAATAAACTGCTGTTTATATTTCTCACTTAAAATGACTTTTTCTTGGATCATTTGAATTTTTAATATCAACAACATATTATTTTCACTCTGTATAATATTAGAAATTAAAGACACAGCCATTTGAAAGGTTATCAACAAGGAATGGGAATACATTAAAATAATTAGGACACTACTATTCAAGTAGGCGACTACAAAACCTTTCCTAAATATAAGTCCATACCAATACAGACTGAGAAAAAGTGTAATTATCAGAGACACTATCATATTCACTTTCTGATGATGGGGGTAAATAAAATTGTCTTTTATTTTAAATTTGAAAGAAAGTGACATGTTCTGGAAGAAATAAAATGGATATAATATATTGTAAAAGTCAGTGTTCAAATGATTTTTCAGCAAGATCTCTTCGGATAGAATATGATGATTTATTGACGACACCTGCGAGTTCACTCTAATATGTGTATTCATGATTGAATTAATATTATCTGAAGTTACGTGTATTCACTGTATACTCTTCAACGAATGAGGTCGAATGACCTAGTATGAGAAATACGTCTTAGTTATTTATGTGTGTAAACACTTAAATATTTGTTCGAAGTACTATGTCGATTTCCTTGATACATTAAAATCATCCTTCATTAATAATTGATTTCCTCTGTAATATTTTTAATAATCTTTTAAGTAGATACATTGAATAATATATCCATAGACTTATTTTGTCATGGATGTAATTGTTTGGTTAAATTGTACTTCGATATTTACAGAAATATAGTCGAGGTCACTATATGATTGATACAAAAAACAAACATTACTGGAATAGGTTCTGTTTAAATTAATATGTGCCGTTCACTCAGTTGCCCTAGGTGATTACAAATAATAATCGATGAAAAACCATAATCCGGGTGACGGTTAGTGGTATGATACCATGAGCATCTTTTTTTATCTGACGACAGTCGTATTACTTAGTTGAAGGCCTACGGGCGGCTTAAAAACATCCCACGGCAAGATTTTTTTTTTTTTTTACCGGATAGAAACGGAAGCCATTATCAACAATAGACGTGTGTCTTTTGTTAATAATGGCATCCTGGTTTCATCATCTGCCTGCCCTTATCCCAACTTAATTCGAATCGGAGTATGTTTTATCCTGCCATTCTACTCTATCAATCGTTATTTCACTGTTAACTTCCTTCCTAGTCATAATCTTTTTTCAAACAAACTATCCACTTTTTCTTTATCTTCCATGCCTAGTATTTTCCTTGTCACGTTTTCATCATATTCCGCATAACATGTCCATACATTACCTATTCATTCTTCAAGCATGTCTCTCTTAATGAGTAGACTTTCATTAAACATACACGAAATATTATTTATACTATTGTATAAATTTATCCTTTCAGTTTCAATGGGATCCCACTGGGATCCCAGATTGTCCCCATTGCCTGTGGCCGCTTCAGTGCTGTACAGTTCAATTGATCTCGTCGTCACATTACAGCAGGCAGTCGAGTTTAAAGTTCTAACAGACTGTTACCGCTGTCCTATTCATCGTAATGGTTTCAGGGCTGAAGAATTCGCCGATATCACTGAATATGTTTCTACTCGGTTTCGAGTAGAAACATATTCGGTAAGAGAACCTAATTTACGGTAGGAGAATCTAATTTACGGTAGGAGAACCTAATTTCCAAGTCAACATTCTCAACATTTGTTGCCATTGTTCTAGTCTGAATTGGACCTCATCCCCATCTTCACAGACCAGCATGGTGTCTGCATCTGCAAACAGCATGCACCTAGGTACCTCCTCCTCTGTGTTCGATGTCAGGGCATCCATTATCAACTCAGTGCCGACCACCTGGTGCAAGCATACAGAAACATCAAATTGATTAGTGTTGTCCACGAATAACTTTGCATGCGTGCTCTTCTACCTGTACGTACTAGTAGCACGAGTAAGTTCTACATACTATATAGGCACGATAGCCAGTCATGACATACGGTTCCAAATGCTGACCCCTTAAAAAACCACAACAGGACAGAGCACGTCAAGCCGTCGGTCACGGTTTTTATGAAAATCTATGGAAACTGTTATTGGGAAGTAAGTGGTAGAATGTGCCTGAGACGAGACCTGTAGTCTCGGGTTGGATTCATGGCTCGGATGACCAAGTGTTTGTATTATCTGCAAAAATTTTTTATGGAGTTTGTTCGTTTTCTATCTAGTTACGTTAGGTGGCAGCAGAGGTTGCAAAAAAAACCTTTTTTACTTAAATTAAATTTAATAAAAATGCAAATTACAGTTACTTATTCTAACTTATTACTAAGAGACTATCTAAGTCGGCGATCGACCTAAAAACTGACGACGCTCCTCGATTCCCATGCATGTTGCACCAAGGTGTCGTCTTCGTCACGTTGCGTTGTCAGCGTTTTGAATAAAGCGTGTGACCAAGTATAACCGAGGCCAATGCCTATACTAGCAATAACGCCTGGCTATGCCTGCGTAACACCTCCCCCCGTAGAACAGCGACTATTCACGGCAGTTGTCGTGAACTGAGCTGGGAGATTATTAGGATCAATTCTTCTCGTGACTGGAATCGCATACACTGCTTGTAGATTGATTTGGCTATCATTCGGTTTCCTTGCCTTAGACTCCTGTCGTTTTAAATAGTATTTTCGATACGCCAAACCACTAATGAGTGCGGATGCACCTAATAGTAATACTTATATCGGTATAGTGGTATGATATAGACTACTGTCGCTGGTGGTTGCCAACTGTGCGGGCGGCTGCTGAGAAATCTTCGTTATGTGGTATTACGACAAAATAACTGCCTTTAATAATTTTGTAGAGATCCTGGCCGCAAAATAACCTTGTCTTTACTAGGTCGGGAAAGCTGATAGTGTAGTGCCGGTCATCAAGTTTTTCATATGCTGGTTTCCGCAATGAGACAGTGGTTGAGTTGCATTCGGGAATTTTCTCTTGATGAGTGATGAGGGCTTGGATACAATCCTGAGATTTTCGGCTATACATGTTGTGTATCTCTTCGCTTAGATACCCTTTGATGGACTTCGGGCATTCAGCCTCTATGTACTTGAAGTCTTTCAAATGGACTGCGAGGAATTGGGTGTATGGGGTAAGAATTTCACGGTATTTGTTAGGAACAACGGATATCTTATACAAATCAAAAGATTGAGGTAAGAAGACGGGAAATTTAAAACTAAGACTATATTATTTTTGACATAGTAAGAGCCTAACTAAATTATGTCATAATATTCACGTATATCTAAATCTAAAACCTTATCTCTACCATATATTCTATGGAGGGTTATGAATCTGTTGCATATAAAGTGTGTTGAGCTCTTCTTGTACAAATTCTAAGGCTTTCTCCATAGATTCGGGACGCATACAACGTATTCTCGCGCCTAATGGGTCTTTAAGACCTCGCAAATAACATTGTAAAGTAAGTTTTTTGTAAAGGTCACGCTTTGCCTGAATTGTGGTGCTCACGGTTTCGTGCAATGTTACATAAGTCATAACTGTGCTTTTGACAACGTTCGAAAAATTCCTGAGGGGTTGAAGACCCTTTTGTTTGCATGGACAAATTGTTGTACAAGGCTGTTTCGTCTCGATGGTCAGCGAAGTTATTTATTAAGGCATTGCGAATGCCACTCCGGTTGTCTGGAATTCCATTAGAATTTATCAATCTGGCTGCGGAGCCAGTTACTTTGTTCAGTATGCCGTTTATAAGTGCTAAGTTAGATAACTCGTTACCTTCGGTCGTTTGAAAATATGTGAGAACTATTTCATCGCATAATTTAATAAATCGATATAACACGTGCGGATTTCCGTCAAACTCCGGTACTATCCTAAGTGACTTGTAAATGGTATCTGGGTCCACTGCTGGGGCCATGGTTTGTTCCAATTGCCTATTAATATCTGTTAGACGGCTCCTACTAGATAACCTAGGAGACCTATCGCGGTCTCGTGAAGTTAGTGGATGAAAAATTTTGAAAATCTAATATATAATATACCACGTAAAAATATGCGTACAAGAATTTACAGTTAACTATTACACTGAAACTATATTATACTAAAATTGTATAAGATATGTTTTCAAGGACAAAACAGGTAATTAAATGCTTAGGAATATGGATAGTAAGGACTTGAAAGATTCAAAGTACTTACAGCATTGCAGATTTTTATTGCCGAATCGATGTCTGGATTCACCTCGCTGCAGGCACCACGTGTAGGTTCTGGATCGTCGCAGAGGGTTGATTTTGAGCCCTAGCTAATGCCTACGATCCTACCGACTGCGCCAGTTACGTTAGGTGGTAGCAGAGATTGCAAAAAAAACCTTTTTTACTTGAATTAACTTTAATAAAAATGCAAATTACAGTTACTTATTCTAACTTATTACTAAGAGACTATCTAAGTCGGCGATCGACCTAAAAACTGACGACGCTCCTCGATTCCCATGCATGTTGCACCAAGGTGTCGTCTTCGTCACGTTGCGTTGTCAGCGTTTTGAATAAAGCGTGTGACCAAGTATAACCGAGGCCAATGCCTATACTAGCAATAACATCTGGCTATGCCTGCGTAACAATCTATAAAATTGTATGTATTTACAAATTTCGAGACGAGAGAGTCTTGGTTGTTCTAATCGGAATGTTGGTATAAAATGTTCAAATTCAGTCGCAAACTCCACATCCGCTTTTATATCTACACTAGCCGTGCCCCGCGGTTTTACCCGCGTTTTTCTCGTTTCCGTGGAAAAAATAGGTTTTCGTTTTACACCTTGTGTTACAAAATAAGAATTTTATTACGGATCCCTAATTTTGAAAATATATATATATATAAATAGCCTATAGCCTTCCTCGATAAATGGACTACCCAACACTGAAAGAATCATTCAAATCGGACCCGTAGTTCCAGAGATTAGCGCGTTCAAACAAACAAACTCTGCAGCTTTATAATATTAGGTATAGGGGTGCGGGGTCCGGAACCTCCGCGTGGTGCACCCTGGGCAACGGAGACGGCAGCGCCTCTCCTGCTCAGCGGGGGAGACGTTGCCGCCTTCGGCAGATACCGGCCGAGGTGGAAGCAACTCTTTGAGGGTTGTTCGGAGGCTTTCCACGTATCCCTCCGTTAAGCGGAGGGCACAGTGGAGAGAACGATAGAGGGCGGAAGAGTTCTTCACTGCTGGTGTTGACCAGAGGTGGTGGACGATGGTCTGATGCAGACCACCTTCCGACCAAGTCGCAAGTCTGAATGCCGCGGCATTCAGAAACGACGGCTCTTTGAGGGCTACGAGGAAGGTTACCTCTTTAAAAAACCATGGGGCGGACGGACTCGGTCTGATGCAGACTCCGTCCGGCCAAACCGCAACCCTGAACGGACAGGACCGGTGGCTCTTAGGAGTCGCGAGGATGTAAACCTCTATAAAAAACCCCAAGCCCACGCTCTGACGCCTGGCAATGGGCTGAGTCGCTGGAGGGAGTCCAGTGCCAAGGGCGTCATGTCGGAGGACGCTAAACTCAATTTCAATGGCATGGGTAAACAGAAAGATAAATCTACCCAGGAGGGTCCCGGACGCACTGCGTCTGGGGAGTCCCTCCCGGAGCCAAACGGCTCCGGCAGCTCCCATTCGTATTCTGGGGGGAGCAACCAATGCCCAACCCGCCCGTCGCCGAGCGGTAAATCCGGCGACCGACTCAACGCGGAGGACGCGGCAATACTGGCAGTGTTGGATTCCGACACTGCCTCAGAAAACAGCGAAGCTAGTACCCCGATGTTGTCAGCTGTAGAGCGGTACCAACAGGGCACACAAAAACGTAAAAGACGACAGCCCCGTTCAGGAGAGAAATGCTCACTGGAATCGCCCTCCAGTGACGAGGGCAAGATAACAAAAGCCGTCCGTACTAGCCGTCGAGGGGCTCGAGGTGGAGGCCGGCCTCCAAAGACTGGGCAGAGTACTCCAGCAAGACAGACTTGTGGTAAGAGGGCCGAGGGTGAGATCTTGCTTCAGGCCCTCTTTGAAAAGATCGAATCTGACAGGGCAAGTACTACTGGAACGAGCTGCGCTGACTTAAGCGTGGAGGAGCTACGCCGTAAAGGAGGGAACCCAGTGGATCGCATTGAAGAGGCAATCGTTGCAGCCGATTGCTTCCTCCAGGCGTCTCAAGGTCCCGAGTCCCGGGAGCAGGAGCCCCTGTTAGCGGTAGTGCGCAGCATAGTCGAGGCGGGAAGACTCCTCGTGGCCGAGAATAGGGCCCACGAAAAGGAGAAAGCCCGCCTCGAAGCAAAACTCGCCGAAGAAAGAGAGAGGGCGCGGGCTTCCACATGTGTCAACCCTGGTGTCACGATGGCACCATCGTCAACGACACTGGTAACACCGTCCTGTCGGGTGGAACCGGACATAGTCCGTCTAATGGCGGAGATGGAGGAGCGACTGATGAAGCGCATCTCTGCAGTAGAGAGCGCTCATTATCACCCACCTCTGACCCCAGCAAGAACAACGTATGCGGATGCTGCTAGGGCAGGGTCAACAGCCCAACCAACAACCAGGGTTGCCAGACCAGTGCCTAAGGCGCAATGTCAGACGGTCACTAAGGGAAAAGGAAAGGAGGATGGAAAATCAATCCAAACTCTAACCTCAGCCCCCACTGATCCCCAGAACACACAGCAAGAGGGCTGGATACAGGTTGGAGAGAAGAAGAGTCGGAAGGCCGCTAAAAAAGCAGCTAAAAAAGCCAAAAAAGCTGCCGCCGCTGCGATGGGAGCGCCAAGGAGGCTTCGCGCCCCTCGCTCTACGGCCGTCGTTGTCACTCTGACTGAAGAAGCAGCGGAGCGAGGTTTGGGGTACGCAGAGGTCTTGGCGAAAGTCAAGGCCAAAGTTGATCTCAAGGCTCTTGAGATACCGGGCGTCCGATGTAAAAACACCCGGACCGGAGCCCGACTCCTCGAGATCCCCGGCGCTACCAGTGGCCCCAAAGCTGACGCCCTAGCGTCTAAGATTAGGGATGCATTGGACGCGGCTGATGTCCGAGTGTCCAGGCCCGTAAAATGCGCTGAAGTTCGTATTGCTGGCCTGGACGACTCAGTCACGTCAGACGAACTCAGGTCCGCTGTGATGGAGGCCGGAGGCTGCTCCCTAGAGAACGTGAAAGCCGGAGCAATACGCTTTGGCCCCAGCGGACAGGGGGCAGCGGTCGTCAGCTGCCCTATCGCAGTGGCCCAAAAGGTCGCGGATGGACGTACCCTCCTGGTTGGAGGTTTCCTCAGGGCGCAGGCACGGCTCCTGCCTGCCCGGCCGGCAAGGTGCTTCCGGTGTCTGTCGGTGGGGCATGTGGGGGTGAAGTGTACAGCGGAGGTTACTGTAGGTGACTTATGCTTCCGCTGCGGCCAGTCTGGTCATAAGGCGGGAGGCTGCAACGCTCCACTGCGTTGTTTTAGGTGCGTAGCAGAGAACAAACCTGCCGACCACAGGGTCGGTAGTAAGGCCTGCGCCTTGTCAGGGCCTAAGCCGGGAGACCAGCCTCTTAGCTGCTCCCCGGAGACTGCGGTGGGGGTCGCAAGAGAGCGGCAAGATTCGCGACGGAATGTGGAGATGGAAATCCAATAATGGATTTACATCTCCGCATCCTTCAGGCGAACGTGGGCCACGGTGCTATCGCTCAGGACCTTCTGCTCCAGAGCATGGCACAGTGGTCTATCCACATTGCCGCTGTCGCCGAGCCATACATTCATCGTTTTCTTGGGAATGCCTGGGAGACTGATTTGGATGGCTCGGCGGCACTGGTGCACGGAACCGCCGCCGGCACCCCTCCTTTCGCCGTGGTTGCTAGGGAACGAGGTTGCGTAGCAGCGGTAGTTGGGAATATAGCGGTCGTGGCTGCTTATTTCACGCCGAACCGAGACATAACTGAGTATGAGCAATGGCTCGCTCAGTTGGCCGTCGTCGTCGACGCTTGTCGCCCCTACCCGGTTCTTGTGCTCGGGGACTTCAACGCCTGGTCAGAGGCATGGGGTTCTCAGAGCACAAACCCGAGGGGCAGGGCACTAGAGAACTGGGCCGATAGATTTGGCCTAGTTGTCCTAAATCGGGGAGCCGTACCCACGTTTGTGACGGCGAGGGGCAGCTCGATTGTGGACATCTCATTTGCATGCCCCTCGTTGGCGCGTCGTGTTCAGGACTGGCGTGTCGTTGTGGGGGAGGAGACGTGTTCGGATCACCGATACATACGGTTTGATGTCTCCGCTCCTACGGGTGACGCGCTGGCCATATCGGCTCCACCTGAGCCACGTTGGGCGCTCAAGCGTTTGAATCGGGTGCTCCTCCTGGAAGCTGCCATTGTCCAGGCCTGGGCCCCTGTACCTGAAGGGCCTACCGATGTGGACGCCGAGGCAGAATGGTTCCGGGAGGCCATGACTCGCGTCTGCGATGCGGCGATGCCTAGGGTTCAGCCCAATACTGTGAGGCGCCGGGTCTACTGGTGGTCGCCGGAGATCGCTAGGCTGCGACAAGCCTGCGTGACCGCGCGCCGTCAGTGGTCCAGGTTCCGCAGGAGGCGTCGCCGCCTCGAGGATGCGGCAGCCCGAGAGGCGGAGCTGTTAGTGGAATACAGGGTTGCCAAGAGGACCCTTCAGGCAGCGATAAAGCGGGCCAAGATTGAGGCCCGCCGCGAGTTGCTGGAGACACTGGAGCGGGATCCATGGGGACGCCCTTACCGAATGGTTAGGGGCAAGATGCGCCCATGGGCTCCACCACTGACTCGGTGTCTTCAGCCAGAGCTGCTTGAGGAGGTCGTCAGCTCCCTTTTTCCAGGGCGAGTGTTGGTACACACTCCACCACACATGGCTCCGCCTTCAGCGCCTGAAGTGCCTAACGTGAATGACGACGATGTGCCTGAGGTCACAGGGGCAGAACTTGCACTGGCGGTGGACCGGCTCAAAGCCAAAACCACCGCCCCAGGACCCGATGGCATTCCAGGTCGAGCTTGGGTCCTGGCTTTAGATGACGAGGCTCTTGAGCCCCGACTGAGAGCCTTCTTCAGCGCATGTTTCGAGCAGGGTCAGTTTCCGAAATTGTGGAAGACGGGGAAACTGGTCCTCATCCGTAAGGAGGGGCGCCCGGCGGACACACCATCCGCCTATCGGCCTATAGTCTTGCTTGACGAGGTGTGCAAACTCTTTGAAAGGGTGATTGCATGGCGCCTCGTCAAGCATCTCTTAAGAGTGGGGCCGGATCTGGCGGACAACCAGTACGGTTTCCGTCAAGGGCGCTCCACCGTGGATGCGATCATGCGTGTGAAGGCTCTAGCGGACGAAGCAGTTTCCCGGGGCGAGGTGATGTTGGCGGTGTCTTTGGACATCGCCAACGCATTTAACACCCTGCCCTGGAGTTGCATCAAAGAGGCGCTGGTATATCACCGAGTGCCTCTTTACCTCCGTCGCATAGTCGGGGCGTATTTGTCGGAGAGAGCTGTCATCTACCCCTGTAGGACCGGTCTCGGACGGCGTGAAATGTCGTGCGGTGTTCCGCAGGGGTCGGTCTTAGGGCCGCTCCTGTGGAACATTGGCTACGATTGGGTGCTTCGCGGTGCACTCATTGATGGTGTCGCCGTCACGTGCTATGCGGACGACACGCTAGTGACGGCGTGCGGTGGGACGCACCGTGAGGCAATCGTTAGGGCCACGACCGGGGTTGCCCAAGTCGTGGAACGAATCCAGCGGCTGGGTCTTACGGTGGCTCTACACAAATCGGAGGCCTTATTCTTCCACGGGCCTCGGATGAAGCCACCTGAGGGACTCAGCCTGATAGCAGGAGGCACTCGCATCGGCATCGAGCCCTCTATGAGGTATCTGGGACTGGTACTCGACGGCCGATGGGACTTTGGACATCATTTCCAAAGTCTGGTCCCCAAGTTGGTTGGAGTGGCGCGTGCATTAGCACGGTTGCTGCCCAATATGAGGGGGCCCGATGACTCCTGTAGGAGACTCTACGCTGGAGTTGTGCGGTCCATGGCCCTTTATGGGGCCCCAGTATGGGCGGAGGCCCTAAAGGCCAGCAACGCTGCGTTGCTGAGACGACCACAGCGAGTGCTGGCCATTAGGATCATAAGAGGGTACCGCACGATCTCTTTTGAAGCGGCGAGTCTCCTGGCTGGAACTCCACCATGGGATCTGGACGCGAGAGCCCTTGCGGCACTTTATCAGTGGCGCAAGGAGGCGCGGGAGCTGGGTCAGAGTCCTGAGATTTCAGAAATCGAAGCTCAGAAATCCCAACTCCACCAGGCCCTCGTGGAAGAGTGGAGGGAACGACTTGGGCAACCGAGCGCTGGGCACGCCGTTATTGCGGCGATAAGACCCCTTATGGAGGATTGGCTCGAGAGGCGTCACGGAACCCTCTCTTACCGGCTGACGCAGGTGATCACTGGAAAAGGTTGTTTCGGTGATCATCTGTGTCTGATCCGCAAAGAGCCAACGCCTGAGTGCCACCACTGCGATGGCTGCAGCGTGGACACGGCGCTTCATACACTGGCAGAGTGTCCGGCGTGGGAGGAGCCGAGGCGAGATCTCGTGGCGGCCATCGGAGTGGGAATTCTCTCGCTCGGTAACATGATTGCGGCCATGATACGGAGCGAGAGTGCGTGGAACTCCGCTGTCTCTTACTGTGAGCAAGTTATGCTTGCAAAGGAGATGGCGGAGCGGGACCGGGAGAGGTTCAGAACCCTCTCGGTCCGCCAGGCCCGGCAACGGGCTAGGTACCGCAGGCGACTCAGGCGCCGGAGATCGCAAAACGATCTCCGTCCTCCATAAGCGCAGGCCTGGGGGTGACAGGTGAGGCCACCTGCCACCCTAGCAGAAGCAGGCCGGGGCGGCAAGTTGAGTTGATTCGTTCTCGCACAGTAGGAGGCCATCTGAAAACAAAGATGGCCCGAGGTACGTTGGGGTCCCAGGGTTTTTCCTTTCGAGGGTGCACCTGGTTTCCTGACTTCTAGTGCCCGAGAAGGCGTGCGGTTTTGGTCGGTTCGAGTCCGACATAGCCACAATTATGTGGCATCCGGGGGGATTTCCGCACGAAAAAAAAAAAAAAAAAAAAAAAAAAAAAAAGGTATAGATTATTAGTTTTTAAATGGAAGGTACGATTTCGTACAATGGACCTTCCGGTTTCAGCGTTTATAATATCCCATGTGGTTTTTATTTTATATCCACATGATTTTATTTAGCTTTTTAAATATCGAGATTTGGCAACATAACAGGCGCGTTTAAACGTCTTTGAATAATTTTTGACATATTCTATTAAATCTAAGTTATGAATATAATATATGTTTTTTTTATAATACAACTCATATGGCCGTTGTCGACCTTTATAGATACCCACAGTTGCCCACTTACTGAATATGTAGTATTCAGTGAGTGGGCAACTAAATTAACGATCACTAATCGTTAATGTTTTTGATATAACATTGTTGATATTCATTCGGTAAGTTATAATTTAAGTTACTCTCAGACCTTGCATGCCAAAGGCTTTTGTTGGTCCTTGCAGTTTTTGTTCCTCCATGGTCCTTGTTAAAATAAGGGTAAGTAAGACCTTACAACAATTATTAATAAGAAAAAATAGAAACGTGCTTTGGTTAGTAAATTTTTATTATATAAATATACATATTTAACAAATATATGACAGGCCTGCATAAATATATAAAATTATCAAAGCATTTCTGTCTGTTGTAGTAGACCATCCAAACTATATAAATGTATTCCGTTTTCACATGTAAGGTAAAGCCATATTTTGTAACCCAATGAAGACAAAAAAATCTTCTCACAATATATAAAACTGCAATAATATAATCACGTAATGTGAGAGAAGCATCATCAGACTCAGTGGTAGTGAAGCATCCACGAAGAAAAGACCACACGCGCTTATTTTAGTAAACGAGACACGGCTGAGTAGAATAATTTTCTTGTAGAGGCGCTTTTCGTTATCTGTAAAAAATAGGGAATGAGATAAGTATACTTGCAGAAACGTTCTCGAATACGCTTCAACAATAACGTTTTAGGTACACGTATGCTTAAACATTGTATATTTTTTAAAAATAATGCACAATGATGCATAATATTGTTGTAGGAATGCAGTATGAGTATAACATTAAATTTAAAAATCGGCCATCTGACACACAACGCTCAGTCCCATTTTTTTTTTCAAATCAAATCAAACCATTTTTATTTCAAATAAACTAATACAACGGCAGTTTTGTAACTTCCAATTCGTATATCCTATGGAGAAGAATAGACAAGAAACTCCATGGACACTCTTAAGCACAACTTGTAGAACTTGCTCGTACTAGGCAGTTCTTTTTATTCTAAATACATATACATATTGTATATGTATTGTACATAGAAAACAATCAAACTCCAAAACAATATTTTTGATCTTGCAGACATCTTTGGTTTTACCTGATTTTATTGAAAAATATTTTATTGCCAAATTTATAAACACTGACTATACCTGTACAATTGGAATCCATCAATAGAAGAATACAGGTTGTTTCGACTTCTTCAACGGCTTCATAAAATTTTTCACTGTGCAAGGATAGCATCACAACTAAAGTGAAATTCCTTATTGTCAAATAGACTACTCCTACTATTGAAATCACTAAGTCCATCTAAAATGGTTTTTGTATAAAATTATGTAACGTATAATTTAGTTTTATCGTAGTGTAGGATACTAAAGCTACTGAAAATAGACCAAAAAATTATAACAAAGAAAGAAAATTATATGATTGAACTTCGAGATAATACTTATTAGGTACTTATTTGTAATTCGAAGCATCATAAATTTATGACCAGGGGTCATAAATTTTTGACCCAGAGATCATTAATTTTACATTTGAATCAGAATTCAGATGTAAATATTTTTGCTAATATGTATAGACCGTAATAATATAACATTAAAGTCATACAACAAAACGTCCCTTCCCGCTTACCCAATATCTTATTATTATTTTTTATTCAGTAAGTGGAAAACAAAGAGATTAATCACCATATTTTAGATGCATCATAGAAGGTGATAATAGAATAAACTACGCAGCACAACAACACTGTAAAGAGAACGAAAACTGGAAACAAAGTAAAGACATATGTACCTTACATATGTATATCTAACAGTGAATTGTTGAAGGCTGATGAGTTTTCCGTGAGCTCGTGAGTTTACATTTGTCGAAGCTTGCCTTCTTCATGGCTATTGAACGATGTACTATCATAATCACATTAAATGGTGTATTTTCTTATATTTAACATTCTCAAGCAGGTTCCCGATTTTTTTAAATGGCTCAAATAAATCCCTACTAATATTATAAATGCGAAAGTAACTCTGTCTGTCTGTCTGTTACGTTTTCACGACTAAACCGCTGAACCGATTTTAATGAATTTTGGTATAGAGATAGATGGAACCTTGGGAAAGGACATAGGATACTTTTTACCAGGATAACCGACATACACGCGGGCGGAGCCGCGGGCAAAAGCTAGTAAATTAATATTTAAGTCTGAAAAGAGTACAAAGACGATGATCTGATCTAACGTGAAAATTACAGATATAGATTTTTTTTATGAAAATTAAAATGTACAACAACACCAAATACAAAGCACATACAAATAGTAATGTTTAAAGGGATGTTCATAGAATAATAATGTGTACACATCACTACATACGTACAATACTCTTTGCTAAAATCCGTATAAATGACATCCTATATATATCACACGATGTCATTTATACCGGCATTACCGGATCCTTGTTGTCTTGGTTGAGTTCCTACCTCGTAGATAGATCGTATTTTGTGGTACTCAATGGCTTCCAATCTGCTTTGCGTAGTGTTTCTTCTGGCGTCCCACAAGGATCTCATTTTGGACCGGTCTTGTTTAATCTTTTTATCAACGACATTTCTAGCTGCTTTCAGCACTCAAATATCTTTTTATATGCCGATGACTTGGAAGCTGTCAAGATTGTTAAGACCGCAACCGATGCTCTCTACTTGCAGGAGGACTTGCATAGGTTAGCTCAATGGTGTAAAAATAACAAAATGCATTTAAATGCAAACAAATGCCACCACATAAAATTTACTAGAAAGCTTCGCGTGCTTCCGTTTGAATACCGCGTTAACAATGATATAATTAAGGAAGTTGACACAATACGGGATCTTGGGGTGGTATTTGACAAAAATTAACTTTTATACCTCACATAGACAGCATAGTAAAAAGAGCATCAAAAATGCTGGGATTTATTGTAAGAAAAAACAAAGAATTTCGGTTTCACAAAACAAAAATCTTGCTGTATAATGCCCTTGTTCGTAGTGTGTTGGAATATTGTAGCGTAGTCTGGCGGCCACACTTTGCTACGCATACATTGCGTCTTGAACGTATACAGAAACGTTTCTTATGGCACCTAGCTTTTCATTGTAGAATTTGTCAAAGTATACGTTCTTACGTCAGTAGACTAAATTATTTTAAAATGACGTCACTCGATAAGCGTCGTCGCTTAAATGACGCGTTGTTCGTGTGTAAGGTAATGGCCCATAGGATTGACTGTTCGCAATTGCTTCAGGGCTTTAATTTCCACGTTCCTTCGAGGATCCCTCGCAAAGCCATAACACCATTGTACACACCTCTGAGAAGGACGGTTTTGGGTGGGTGATTCGCATTATCCGCGTTTTTGCAAAGTCATCAATAGCTGTAGTGACTTCATCTAGCTAAACGCCGACTCCTTGAGTAAAATTAGGTCTTGTTTACTAAAGAAACTTCCAGATCAGTAGCAGGAGAATTGTAAATGTAAACGTAAAAATATGTTTGAAAATAGATTATTAGGTGAAAGTTAGTGTTCACTCTCTTTTTTTCTTATTAACGATTACTGAGGAAATTTTATTGAATTTTTGTACAACTACATTATTGTAATGTACGATACAACTCTTTATTTGCATGCAGAGTTTACCTATAAGTAATTGTTACAATATTGCTTTCCTGTTTTTACGTAATTTACTTGTTTTTGTACTGTGTAAACAATTGTTGGTAAACCAATAATAAAAATAAAATAATAAAATACGGATCTTAACAAAATACAACTTACAACGTTGATTGCATTGTCAAGTAGATACGGTCTTTCGAAAGCCATCTGAATATATATTAAACATCGGTAGAAAGTACTTAGAGACAGTATCAAAACCTGTAAAAATATATTATAAACATTAAAAATAATAAGAATTGGATTAATGTGATGGAATTAAAAGTATGACAAATTCACATTTTTAATGTGAGGGCGAAATTCAGCGGTGACTTATTGACTGCGATATTATAATAATATACGAATGTTGGTGTGAAAATTACACTGTATTAGTTACACGAGTAAAATACAAAAAAAACGAGTACTGAACATCAGAGTTCTTACAAACTATTGTTTATCTTGAATATATTATGTATTCTATATACTCGTATCTCCGTCCCCAACGGATTATTAATCCAGAGCCCCCATTACATCTTATGAATTTTTTTTTACGTCAATCGTAAGTTTTTTTTTTTTAATCCCAGTAGTATTCATTTTTGGTTAGAACTTTATTTTGGTTATTTTTAAGTTTTACTTCTTCAGATTTAAATATCAATATTTCTACACATTATTATTTTCAAAAACATATTTTTAAATTTTCCTGCATAATTTTGTTTTTTTTTCTGTTACGGTGTTATTCATTGGGGTCGGCGAATTCTCCTTAATGCTTTAACCTTTGTATTCTGAAATTCTGTAACTGAATATATTGTTACTACTATTCTGTATTGTAATCCTAAGTAAGATATTAAAAATTAAAAATTTAATAAAACGATTTTCTGTTCATATTTTTAAAAACCTAAACCCCTCATAAATTTATCTCATCTGATCTTGTCCATTTTTCTTGTCCATTGTAATCCGCTGCAAATAAATCATAGCCAGATTGATGATAGTCAAATCGATTGATCTCCTATTGTGTAAAAAAGCTAAGTATGAAGAGTGTACAGTAACAATATATTCAGTAGAATAAATAGTATGTAGAGATGGAATTTAAATCATTTTTTTTTATTTATTACATCAATTCATACACTAACAAAGACTAACATGTAAAAAAAAAAATTATTTCTACATAGGTAATATTTAAAAAAAAATGTCACAATTACCGTAACTTTAAATAATTTCTTGTATAAAGTATAAGCTTGGACAAAGTTCTCAAATGTTTCAACGACTTGAATGCTATTTTTATGTTGACTGAGAATATTTTTTCTCCAATTGATTAATAATGTTCCTAATACTTTTATGATTTGTATTGCATAAACAACATTGAAGATAGTCCCTTCCCACAGTAACGAAATACAAATAGCTATGATACCAAAAAAATTGCCCCAGAGTGCAAAAAATAATACCATAAAGAGAGCCATAAATAAAATGAAAAAATGAAATATCCAATTATAAATAATAAACTGCTGTTTATATTTCTCACTTAAAATGACATTTTCTTGGATCATTTGAATTGTTATTATTAACAACATATTATTTTCACTCTGTAAAATATTGGAGATTAAAGAAACAGCCATTTCAATAGTTATCAACAAGGAATGGGAATACATTAAAATAATTTGGACACTACTATTCAAGTAGTCGACTAAAAAACCTTTCCTAAATATAAGTCCATACCAATACAGAATAAAAAAAAGTGTAATTATCAGAGACACTATCATATTCACTTTTTGATGATTGGGGTAAATAAAATTGTCTTTTATTTTAAATTTGAAAGAAAGTGACATGTTCTGGAAGAAATAAAATGGATAGAATATTTTGTAAATATCAGTGTTCAAATGATTTTTCAGCAAGATCTCTTCGGATAGAATATGATGATTTATTGACAACACCTTCGAGTTCACTCTATTATGTGTATTCATGATTGAATACATATTTTCTAAAGTTACGTGTATTCACTGTATGCTCTTCAACGAATTAAGTCGAATGTTATATGAGAAATATGTTTTCGTTATTTATAATAAGTGTAAACACTTATATATTTGTTCGAAGTACTATATCGATATCCTTGATACATTAAAATCAACCCTCATAAATAATTGATTACCTCTGTAATATTTTTAATAATATTTAAAGTAGATACATTGAATAATATATCCATAGACTTATTTTTTTATGGATGTAATGAGTTTGATTAAATTGTACTTCGATATTTACAGAAAGATAGTCAAAGCAATTATTTGATTGATTTAAAAAAGTCATTACTGGAATAGGATCTTTTAAAATTAATATTTATCAGTCACTCAGGTGATTAGAAACAATGATCAATGATAAGTTTGCCTATGGTTTGGCGAGGAGTATAATGAGACTCAAGGTGGTGTGATAGTCTGTGATAGTCTTTGATAGTCTATGGTAGTCTGTTTTATTTAATTATCAATTGCGCTTATATACTAAAATGGTGCGTGCCTATAATTGCTTTATTTATTCTTTGACTGTATCTTATAATATGTGGCTTATCTAACTACGTGTAATAATGTAGGATATATTGTGGCTACAATAAGTAACAATAAATTAGTGCCATGATACCTGAGCGTCGAGGTCACGTAAAATAGTCGACCTCGGTTGTTACCATAAGACAACCTACGACAACAGTCGTTTTGCTTAGTTGGAGGCCTATGGGTGGCTTTAAAATGTCCCACAACAAGATTATGATTTTTTTCACGAACACGTCTTTTGTTAATAATAACATCTTGTTTTATTATCTAATTTAATTTGGAATCGGCGCAGTATGTTTTATCCTTACATTCTACTCTATCGCTTGTTATTTCAGTGCTAACTCCCTTCTTAGCCATATCTTCTTTCACACAATCCATCCACCTTTTCTTTGGTCTTTCTCTTCTTTTGTACCCTTTAACTCTCATACTTAATATTTTCCTCGTCACGTTTTGCCTTATTAAATCAATTAATACAATAACATAAAAATCCATACCAACATTACCTATTACTTCTTAATGTTTCGTCCAGCATTGCTACTTACAGACTTCCTCATATGTACTCATTCCTGACTTTGTTCGTCCGAGTCACACTACACATCCATCTCAGCATTCGCAAACGGTCATCCTTCTCTCTCTTATTGAGTAGACTTTCAAAAACTTACAGAAAATAAACCATTTTATAAACTGGTCCTTTTAGTATCAAGGGAAACTGAGATCCCAGATTGTCACCGTTACCTGCTGTTCGATCAATCGCGACGTCACATTGCAGGAGGCAACCGAGGTTCTTAAAGTAAAGACTTTAAGGCTTAAGAATCCGCCGATATGACTAAACATGTACTCTGTGTTGATTCAACTGATTTTCAAAACAATATTCTCCAGCTTTTGTTGCCATTTCTCTAGTCTGCACTGGACCACATCAAAAATAATGCATTTATTTTTCTCATCACAAAGGTAGTTACATTAATATGAAGGTTAAAAACAGTTCAGTGAGGCTACATTCCTTTGTGAGAGACTGGTGTCTGTTGTAGGAAGAACCTGTGTTACAGATCACCAGGCTCACACCTCCCAGACAAAAAATAATAACATTTTTCGTAGCTTGTACTAGTATACAACAAAAGAAGTAGGTTGTTATGGAAAAAAAAAATTAATACATTTATAATAACAGAAAAAAATGAGTATGTGTATGTGTGTGTGTGTGTGTGTTATTAGATTAATACAGCTTAAAATATAAAAAAATATGTTTTTATTCTTGACAATATTAACTTAGTGGTACAAGTAAATTCTCAGTATCATCATAGGAGAGACCCTGTAGCCATGACGTCAGTGCCATCTTTAACTTATACCTATTTAAAAAGTACACATTATCAACTCAGAGCCGATTTCTGGTGCAAGTATTCAAAGACATCCAATTGAAAACTGATATCCCAGTAAAACTGGTTTAACTGGTAAATGATAACGAAACTCTTGGGAATAATAAAAACTAACCGCCTCGGTGGTGCAGTGGCAGTATGTGCGAGTGCTGTGCTTGAGGTCTGGGGTTTAATTCATGGGTCGGACTACCAAGTGGTTGTATGATCTGCAAATATTTGTTTCGGAGTTTGCGTGTTTTGTGGGAACAAAATTATATGTATTTACAAAATTAATATGTACATATTTAAAAAAAAAAAGTATGTTTATGTATTTATATCAGTTGTTTAGTACCCATAATACAAGCTTTGCTTAGTTTGGGACTAGATGGCGTTGTGTGTAAGATGCCCGAAATATTTATTATTTATTTGTTTTACTAAGAGAACTGTTATCATATTACAAGCTCTGCACAGTTTGAGGTCAGACGATCGTGTGTGAGATGTCTCAAGATATTAATATTTTATATTAATGTTTTATTGAATGTTTCCACACTTTAATAACAACAAAAATACAAAGCGTTGCTCTTATCACAACGAGTATTTCTCAACCACAAACAATTATAATGAATGGCAGACAATAATTTATTGTCTGTATCGTAATAATTATATTGAAGCAATAATTGTTCCGTTAAGGAGGCATTAAGATATTATATCGGTGGATGTTTAATAAATTTGTGGGTAGGTAGGTTACTATATTATGGTTTATTAAACGTCAATGTTATTGAAAAGTCATAGCTTAGGTGTATGTCGACAGAATTGAAATGTAAGGCGAGTTAATACGTTTAAAATTAGTAGGTATAACATGGGTAGGTAGGTGCATATTTAAAACAAGCTTTCGTCCGCCGCTCCTCCCGGATGAATGTCGGTTATCGCGGTAAATGTCCTTTTTGCGGCTTTAAACTATCTGTGTTCCAAACTTCATTTCAATCGGTTCAGTAGTTTTTGTGTGAAAGCGCGACAGACAGTTGGACAGTTATTTTCGTATTCATAATATTAGTAAGGATTACTACCTACAACTGCCTCGTTGGTCGATTGGTTAGCATTATGCGACTGCTAATCAAGAGGGCTTTAGTTTGAAACCTGGATCGCGCCAAAAAGTTTTATTAAGTTTTTCTGATAATTTAAACATCTAGTCAGGAGTTTAGACGTTTGAAGTAACCACCGTGTCTCGGAAAACACGTTAAGCTGTCGGTCCTGCATTTGATCTTTCAACAGTAGTACCGCATAGCCGTCCTATTAGATTATATGAAAGAACAAAGTGTGCACCTGTGTTGTCGTGCACTATAATATATCCTGCGTAGTTAGCTGGCCTCACTTGAGAGTGGCTGTCGTGGCCGAAATTGAATAGGAGAACATCATTGATATAGAAATTTTCTAGATAGGTTTTGATTCACACATCTAGGTACTGATCGCACCGTTGCTTACCCTCGTTGATAGTAGAGCCATGCTGATTTCTACACGAATGGGCCGGCTCGACCAGGGCAGTACTACCCTCACACAGAAGACCAACCTAGAATGTCATAGAGGCCGATGCAGAAACACCTCACTAAGCCGCCTTGCTGTGGGCCACCATGCTGCATTGTATGCACTCACAATAAGATGACTCGCTGCCCGGCAAGAAAAGCGTCATAATACATCATAATTACTATAATGTAATGACATAGGCCTCTCCATAGGCCTCTCCTTACTATACCACACTGGCCAGACGGGTTGGCTAAGGAATTGTTTCAAGTTTTCCTTCTCTTGGCAGTGATGTTAGCTTCTTATTTTGTTCCTTTAGTCGCCTACGACACCCATGGAATGAATAGGGGTGGTGACACTTTGTATTCTTAATCCGTCACCACACGGAATGTATTATGCATAAATTATGCTTTTTTTGCAGGGCAGCGATGTGATGTGTTAATTTAGTCTACCTAATCTCTACCAATTTTCTCCAAGCTGTGCTCGAGGTCTCGTTCAATTCTTGGATCAAACTAAATGATTATGATCTGCAGTTATTTGTTTTCCAGTTTGTTTTCTTTGTTACAAAAAAAGTATATTAGCATTTATATCGGATAGTACAAGTAGTACAAGTTCTGTTTAGTTTGGGACAATGTGGCGTTGTGTGTCAGATGTCCGAAATATTTATTATTATTTATAAGTGTCAAGGTTAAACAATATAAACTACATATATTTCGGCACATCCCAACATATAATGAAAATGACCACAAAAATAAAACGGAACAGTTCTTTGATCTGAGTTGATTACAATTAATTGAGCCGTACTAAAGCGCCGCGGTCGGTTGGTTTGTAATAAGCGTGCCCATACATTTGTTGGAAGATGTTGCTACAGAGGAATTAATCAAAAAGTATGAGAAAATTAGGTGATCACTTACCAGAGATACGTAGGACGGTTGAGATACTTCTAATGAGCGTGTAGGATGGGTAGGATATGACAGTGTGCAGACATGTTGCAGTAATACAATTCTGTCCATTTCTGAAATCATTTATATCTTAATAAGTACCTACTTAGTAGTAGTAACGGGAAGTCAAAGCTTTCAGAGGGGACTCTTAGGTTAATGAAGGAACGACGTGAGAACCCACCTGTCACTTCGTTGGGAAAACGGACTCTGAACCGAGAGATCAGCAAGCGTGTAAGACATGACCTCCGATGCTCCAATACTCTTTTTATTGAAAGAGCGATCGAGCTGAATCGGGGGTCAAAAGTGTTCGTGCAATCTCTCGGAAGAAGCCACCTGACGAAGTTGACCACAGCAAGTGGAGTAGTCGTTACTTCCAAGCCGGCCATCCTCTCGGAAGTGGAAGGCTTCTATAGCGGTTTGTACGCTTCGCATGCATCTCGACCTGATCCCGAAAATAAGGATCCTAAAGCCAAATTAAGACGCCACTACACCGAGGATCTGCCACAAGTCAGCATTGACGAAATCGAGATGGCTCTTGGACAGCTGAAAAATGGAAAAGCCCCGGGAGAGGACGGCATTACAACAGAGTTGTTGAAAGCGGGAGGTAAGCCCGTACTGAAGGAGCTCCAAAAGCTTTTCAACGCTGTCCTGTTCGAAGGGAGAACTCCAGAGGCGTGGAATAGAAGTTTAGTCATTTTGTTCTTCAAAAAGGGTGACAAGACCAGGTTGAAGAACTATTGACCCATTTCCCTCTTAAGCCACGTCTATAAGCTGTTTTCAAGAGTCATCACGAACCGTCTTGCGCGAAGACTCGACGAATTCCTACCACCGGAGCAGGCTGGGTTTCGGAGCGGATATGGCACCATAGACCACATCCACACAGTGCGGCAGATTATTCAAAAGACCGAAGAATATAATCAGCCCCTGTGTCTAGCATTTGTGGACTATGAGAAGGCCTTTGACTCGATCGAGATCTGGTCTGTTCTGGAGTCCCTGCAGCGTTGCCAAGTAGACTGGCGATACATCCAAGTGTTGAGATGTCTCTACGAGGCCGCCACCATGTCCGTCCAAGTACAGAATCAGCAAACAAGGCCCATACCATTGCATCGAGGAGTGAGACAAGGGGATGTTATTTCCCCGAAATTGTTCACAAATGCAATGGAGGACTTGTTCAAGACGCTGCACTGGAAAGGACGTGGCATAAACATCAATGGTGAACACATCTCACACTTGCGATTTGCAGACGACATCGTCATCATGGCGGAGACGCTGCAGGACCTACAACAGATGCGGAATGACCTGGCTGACTCTTCTCTACGCATCGGCCTACGGATGAACTTGGACAAAACCAAGGTCATGTTCAACGAACATGTACTACCGGAACCGGTTGCGATACACGGTACCGTTCTCGAAGTTGTTCAAAAATATATGTACCTCGGGCAGACTTTGCAGTTGGGTGGAAACAACTACGAGGACGAGGTGAACAGGAGAATTCAGCTGGGTTGGGCGGCGATTGGGAAGCTTCGTCGGGTCTTCTCATCATCGATCCCACAGTGCCTAAAGACGAAAGTCTTCAACCAGTGCGTCCTACCCGTCATGACATACGGAGCCGAAACGTGGACACTCACGGCACGTCTGGTCCACAAATTCAAAGTCACGCAGCGGAGAGGGATATGCTCGGAGTTTCTCTAAGAGATCGTGTAAGAAACGAGGTAATCCGGCAGAGAACTAAAGTTATCGACATAGCCCACAGGATTAGCAAGCTGAAGTGGCAATGGGCTGGCCATATTAGCCGCAGGACCGACAACCGTTGGGGTAAACGTGTTCTTGAGTGGAGACCGCGTCTCGGCAAACGTAGTGTAGGACGTCCACAGGCCAGGTGGAGTGATGATTTGCGCAGGACGGCTGGCAGGAGCTGGATGCGAGTAGCCGAGGATCGAACTAAGTGGCGTGCAATTGGAGAGGCCTATGTCCAGCAGTGGACTGCGATAGGCTGATGATGATGAAGTACCTACTGTGGTTGCCAAGTCGTCGAAATTCGGCCATGATTAATTTGAATTATAAGTGGTTCTATTGTCAAAGACTATAACTATAGTAAAAAAATAGCTTTATTCCATTGAATAAAGCTATTTTTTTACTATAATTATAGTCTGGAATCGTCGAAGGAATTGTCATTACAATTCCTTCATGGACACTCTTTTTTAAACTATGTTGGAAAAGGGTGTTCATGGAGTTTCTTGTCTGTTCTTCTCCATAGGATCTACGAATTGGAACACACAATTAGCTTCACGACTGACTACTTGACGTTTCAAAAATGCCGTTGTATTGGTTTGATTTGATTCGACTTCACTCCTTCTCCACTTAGAGTGCGAAAGTTCATCCTTATCCGTTAAACGCAATTTTCGTAAAAAGGGGTACAAAGTTCTTGCCTCACGTATTATTAGCGAAAACTTTAGTAAGTCATTAGAATACATATATATTTGAATGCCTTGGCGAGTGTTTGGGTGCCTGCAGTTGTTGTAAAATATTTACTTCTTAATATTCCATGCAGCCATGACATAACATTACAATCAGTACCTAAATGGCGACCCATACAATGCTCAGCGGCACCTATCTTACCTTCTGTCGTTTATCTGTACAGTGATAATATAACCGTTCGAATGCTACTCGACAAGTTGTCTGAAACAAAGCCAGTGTTGTGGCCTGAAAACGAACATGCATGCTACATTAAAGTGATTAATTTAGGCAATTAACAAACCGCCGCGGTTCTTCAGGCTATATGAATAAGTTATTTTTAATTACGGAGTAATTGCAAGCAACAGATTAATTATGTAATGCGATGACTGTAATGGACGACATGTGATACTGTTTAGCTTAATTACTTTTGGTACTGTCTGTTGAACATATGAATTTGTAGGTATTCAAAAATAACTATACATACATCATCAAAAAATGTTGTAGTCTAGAGAAAATTATTACTATCGAGAGCTTTCCGTGCGCTGCATAAACAGTGAAAGTTTCACAAAAACTATTTGAAAGAAACCAGACACTATTTGAAAAGAATTCTTTAAATGTTCTAAAACCGACATCACATCTTTTAAAATAAGTTCAGTATAATCTTTATGGTATGTAAATCTATTTTTACTGCAAAACATTACGCTACGGGCAAAGAAGACGCAGACAGAGCTAGTAACATTCAAAGCCGATGAGATTGTATATATTTGTTTACCCCTGCCAATCTCTGAAACTATTATTAAGAATTTTAAAAATGTCTTGCGTTATTGAGGAAGACTTACGTCAAAAATCGAAGGCAGTATCGAAGGAGAATCTTGCAAAAGTTTGAAAAATATTATTATTTTGATAGACATACTCATAGATAGACATAGATAAATTAACAGCTACACAAAGAATCAATAGACGTGACTATCGCATATAACAACTAGGTAGGTATATAATAAAATCTATCTGAAAAAAAATGTCTTTCAATTCAATTACATCATCGTAGTGACTTTGTTAGTAATGATAACAGTGTTGATATTTTTCATTATTACGTTCGAAATGTGGGCCAGCTTCGAGGTAGGTAAATCGATATTATAAATTTTATTGATAAAAATTGTTTTTGAACTAAACAGTTCATATGTTGTGTCAAACATAAAGCATGTGTTTTTTTTTTATAATTAAGCCTACCAAAGTGACTTTATTCTGCCTGATGGAAAGCATGAGTAGAATCCAGATGTAGAGGCCACCATGCTCATTGTGAGGGTAGGCAATGTAGCATGGTGGCCCATACCATGGCGGCCTGGTTGGACAATTCTGCATCATTTTCCCGGCCTTCGTTGGCCGAGAATGATGAAGAATGATTGGGCCTCGGGTCTCACAACCACCAACGAAATACGACTTTTTTTTGGCATATTGAAAGCACAAATTTAGAAGCGTGGCTTTTATAGATAGTTATGTTGTTACGCACGTTTTCTACGCCTCCTATTGCCCGACACGTAATGTTATAAAGCATAATCAGATTATTTTACTATAAATATGATACACATTATATTTTAGAAACTTTAACCGTTTACGCCACGCACGCAATGGAAGTCTCAAAAGGGATCATTTTCCCTCTGGTTTTTTAACAGTTTTCGCTGATACTTGGCTCCTGAACCCATTTGGTTGAGTGATGATATTTAGCCTAGAGCTTTTCTCGATAACTGGACTATCTAAGGCTCTAAAACTGAAAGAACTTTGCAAATTATATTAGTACCTTCTAAGTTAAGCGCGATCGTTTGACCAAATAAATTCAGATTTACAAAATTTGTGTAAATTATAGTGGTCAACAAAATCTTGTAACAAGAAAGGTGCTAAATAATTTTGAATAACCTAATTATCCTCATTTTATCACTATATTTATTTTGACTTCATTAGATTTCGTTTTGATGTCGCAGCTACAATGTACAAAATTGAAATTTAATATTATTTCCACTTTTGCTCAGAGTATTTATTTACTTGAAGAGTGTAGTGCTAACTAGATAATAATGGCAACTGCCTGTATATGTATGATCCCGTATCAATACATATATCGCGTTGACCCGACCCCGCCTATATCAGACAATTAACTTTAATGGGTATATTTAAATTAGTGCTGCACACTCAATTGACAACATGTTATCGCCATATTAGTTTTCTACGATACCGTTACCGATTCAATATCAATAAATAGTTTTTGGCGTTATTTTTATATGTGTTAGGTTCAAATTCGAATGGTATATCATTATAATGTGCTTCTAGAAGTTAATTGATGGAATTGTTGATCATTCAGGACATTTTATATTACGTTTATATTAATCACGTTTGCCTTTGTTATCGATAGGTCAGTTTCGCAAAATCATTTATCTCAATGTACGTAATTATGAACATAAATATAATTATTATAAATGTCTAATTATTTATAAGTAGCGTAACTGATAGTATAGCTGATAACTGTTAAAACCATGTCCAAATTAAAATTACCCTCTGTCCTACCTCCTTGGGGATTCTAGCGGGTTCGATTCCCGGGCCAGGCCAAATGTTTTTTTGATAAGCAAATATTGGTTTCGGAGTTTGCATGTTTTCTATGTATAATATGCATACATTTACAAAAAAAAATGTAAGTATATGTCTATAAGTATATTATAGTACAAAAATTTATAGACACCTATAGTACAAGATCTGTGTAGTTTGAGACCAGATTCTGTGTGTCAGATGTCATAAAAAAAAGTATTTTGAAATGTAGATTTTAGTTCTTTTATTGGAAGTACCCTAAGATTGTAAGTTAGAGTCTTAACCTCCACACGTAATTCCGCTTGATCTCTACGTTAGATTAAAGATTTAATTATCAAGAGATTCCTTTTTTTGCTGATGTTACAGCGATAAAAAAAAAACACTTTTTTCCAACCTCGAGACTTTGGATTCAGAGAAGACAAAAGGTTTACGTATCCCGACGAAGGAAAAGAAAACGAATATGTGTAGAAAGTGCAGATATTTTTTCCTCTAATGCAATTGGCAGTCTATTTAGGGTTGTATGTTCACCTACTAACACAAAATACTGAACCGATTTGAATGGTTGAAGATCAATAGATTTGTAATAATGGCCCAGGGAACAAAGGATAATATGTAAATTTTATCAAAGTAGTCGGGTAATAAATAGTTATCGTCTTCAACCAGCACTCGGCCAGCGTGGGGACGTGTAGCCTTAACTCTTTAGAGGAGACCCGAGCAGTAAGACATTGTTATTGATTGAATGGGTTATCATCATCAGCATCAGCCTATCGCAGTCCACTACTGGACATAGGCCTCTCCATTTGCACGTCACTTAGTTCGATCCTATACTACTCGCATCCAGCTCCTACCAGCCGTCTTGCGCAAATCATCACTCCATCTGGCCTGTGGACGTCTTACACAACGTTTGCCGAGACGCGGTCTCCACTCAAGAACACGTTTACCCCAACGGTTGTCGGTCCTGCGGCTAATATGACCAGCCCATTGCAACTTCAGCTTGCTAATCCTGTGGGCTATGTCGATAACTTTAGTTCTCTGCCGGATTACCTCGTTTCTAACACGATCTCTTAGAGAGCATAGCCCTCTCCGCTGCGTGACTTTAAATTTGTGGACCAGACGTGCCGTGAGTGTCCACGCTTCGACTCCGTATGTCATGACGGGTAGGACGCACTGGTTGAAGTTGAGTTGTTGATTATTAGGATAGTTTTTTTAATTTTTTCTGGCTTTTAATTATATAAAGCACAGTTCTGAGGCTGGTAAACAGGTAAACAGGTCAATTACTTGCAAATAATAAATGAATATTTTATTGTTTTGTTGCAGTTTAATAGAGAAATTATTCCCTTTCAAAAACATACAGAGATATTTTCAACGGCAGTTATTGTTCTAACCAATGAGGTATATATTATTTTGATATATTTGTTAATTGACCAACTGTATTTTAAATTGGTGTAGGGTTTGTTCCCGTTTTCCCTTCTCTTCCATCTTTCTTATCACTATGATGTTTAAAAGCTACTTTTCTAAGAAGGGGTCCATGTCCAGTTTAGTCTGTTAAAAGTTGTTGATGTAATTCTTGGTTATTCGTACAACGAAACATAAAACTACTGAAAATCCAATTTAAATAGATATGTACCAAAATATGACTAGCCGGGCCAATAATGCCAAGACAGACTCAATATGTGTAAACTTGAATTTTTGGCAAAAGAACTAGTGTAAATATTTGGATGTATATATTTAAAAACTGTTATTGAAATGGATAGTTACTCTTTGTTAGTAGGTTATGAAGTTATTTATAATCGTTATGCAACAAAATAAAAAACGATTCTCAATGTGAAAGAAATATATTTTAGTTTTGCTACAGAATAGATATTATAACAATGTACAAAATAAAACTTTATTTACAATCACTCATACTGATTCAAAATATCTAGTGAACATAATTTTGTACCTCGTTCACAAATTAAAACTTGGTAAAAAGATATAATGTATCTACCTTATAGTTAACAATACCTTAATCATAGACAATATTATCTAAAACCCCTTAAACTATATTTACACAATAATTTACAATGAAATCACTTTGTCCGATTCACTGAACTTACATACATTTGGTAGTGACAGCAGAAAAAACATTTTTTTTGATGTCACATTCACATTTAAAAATCACGTTAAATAACGTCTTTAGGTGTTTCACTGTTGGCTGTTTGTTTGTGTGCTGGGTGAAGGGGACCCGCTTGACACAGGTGGTTGCACCATACTCAGGTGCGGAGGCAAGCCCATTGGAGGCAGTGGCCGTCCCCCTGCCATGAGAGGGTGCGGGTGAAAGTATTGCTGCAGCGCTGGGTGGGGGTATAAATGATGGGGGTGCCGGGAAAACTGCGCCATTTTGAGTTTCTCAATCTCCGCCTCCTGCACGCGTTTTGCTTTTGCTCTTCGGTTTTGAAACCAGATTTTTACCTGTACAAATAAAATTAATTTAGTTTCGCGTTTTATGGTTATATAAGAAATTCTTTAAAATTTTATTTCTAATTTAATAACATTTCTCAAAATTGACTTTTTTTTTATATTAATGGGAACAACAAAATTTTACTTAGAGTTTATTTATAAATATTCATAGGAAATTTAAAAGTTTGTGTGAAACTATTGTCAGGAATATTACCTGTGTTTCAGATAATCCTAGAGATGATGAGAACTCGGCTCTCTCAGCGATGCTCAAGTACTGCTTCTTGGCAAACATGCTCTCAAGCGAACGCAATTGTTGTGCAGTGAATGGCGTGCGTGGCTTCCGGTTGGGTTTGTGTTTGCGAAGGTTACATTTTAATTTCGCTGGTTCGCCGTTAGCATCTGTGAAAAGAAAACATTTATTAGTATGCCGTATTTATTACAAATAGTAAGAATCTACTTAATTTCTATAAATAATTTACCCAATTTGTATACAAACGATTAATTAAAACATCAAATTCTAAACATCCGGGTAATGCATTTAATAGTTAATGTTGTAACACTATACATTTGAAAAGAGATCTCAAATGTGCGCTTCTGGGTTACCTCAAATAACATATTATGACCAATTAATATGCAAAAAATATTTTTTTATTGAACAACATATTTAGTCAAAACAGATACAAAATGATCTGATGTGGAAGTAAAATGAATATAAATAATAATAAATGGGAACATTTATTTGTAAATGTTTTGAGCCCAAGTTATACACTGGACTTTACTGTTACGTCTCTATAACATGAAAGCAGCCGAAGTTCGATCGGAATGTCCCACCATTCCTCTCTCGCGTTAATAAATCGCATTATAAAACTCATACCTATAAAATAGCAGCTTGAGGAAACGAACCGCGATCCGATCACGATAACATCTCTACAAAGTAATTTTTAAAGTAACTTAGTGTCGAAAACAGGCGTATTAGTAACCAAATCAACAGTTTTATTGCCCACCTGGTTAATAAAGAATTGTATTACACCCACATATTACAGATGTCAATAACGATATAAATGTTATTCGTTACATCTCCAGTAGCCAGTATCTGCCATATTAGATTTTTGATCGATTGATAGATTTTCAAGAAATTCTGTTCACAATCATTAAAACTGTCATCTTTCGTTGAGACCATTTAAATACTTTAAATGACTTCCAAAAAAGAGACTGTATATTCGGATTATATCTGTTTCTATAAAACTACATATCTTTTAATCGATTCGAAAATTTATATTTTTTCAAGAAGGTATCATTCCTTGCTTGGGAGAAATCTATTGTTTTGGTTGAATAACAGTTTATTACAATCATCACGATGTACGGAAATTGAAGTCAGATTTACTTTTTGTCGTATAATTTTACGAACAACAAATCCATTAATCAGATTAATTTGAGGTTGAAGATTAAATTTATATCCCAATTATCAGTCCGTTTATTAGTGAGTCCAAATATAAAAATCAGGTTTCCTTGAGTAACTTAGGTGCTATTTTGTTACAACTGGCCATTAAATTTATTGGTAATTGAAATCTACGTACATTAATGGTCTCTAACCTACATAATTATCTCAGTATCTACTAATTGGTATTTAAGTACTAATCAATGCTCTTCAACGTTGATTGATTGCCGAACATGTGTTGCGTGGACTTTCGTTTTATTACAAGGATAACACAATTTCGTTGGCACATCATTATGATTAAAATGTTGTAAATTAACTGTTATTTATTGACCGGGTTGTGTAACATAAAATACTTTATACAAACGCAGACATTTGTAGAATCCTTTTTTATATATATTATAATTTAATAAAACACAAAAAAGTTTTTATTCGAAAGGGTTACGTTGTAAAATCCAAAGAAAAAGGTAAATTAAAAAGCTCCTAAATGTTAAGATTAAAAGAATATTATTGCTCATTATTATAATAACTACTCAATTTTCGTTCAAAATATTCAAACGTAGGTAACTAATGTGGCGCTTGAAAAGACGTATCAATTCCAATGTCAAACAGTACACTCGCTTAATAGCTAATGGTCTACAAAAAAGCTAAAAAAAAATACCGTAAATTATGTGACAGTGGAAAAAAAGCTAAAGTGTATTAATGCTGTGTTTAGCAGACGTCAAAGCAAGTACCGACGACAAGACGGAAATAATACTAAGAGCCATTACACACTAACGATTTAAGTGGCGCGTTTTTTCTTTACCGCACAGAAATAGATCGTTTAAGTTACCACATTTTACATGCACACATTTTTTCCATCTGATTTATTGTTTTACATTTAAAGTAATAAATGCGATATACATCGTAACAGTATTTCTTTCATTATTAACAACTGAGCGAACAACAAAAAATATACAGTTCGAATATATCGCGTTTGTCACATGTGTGCGTCCGCTTCTTAAAATTGCCCAGGAGCTGTTAAATTACCCCCTTTATAAACACTTATATGGAACTGTCTGCTCTCGTTCTCTTGTTAATTGTATAAAGAGATATTGACTACAGATGTTACATCGGTGAGTTATGTTCGTGTTGTGACTCCCTTAGCGACGAGAGAAATATGAGTCGTTTTAAACATATTATCCGTTGTTGTACATTGTTATTACTGGCTCTGTCATTTTGTTGCAAAAGAATGTCTACTAAATGAAATGTCTGCTGATTTTTCTGAATGTTTGAGTAGTTTAGCTTTAAATGTTGCAAGTTTATGCCGACGGTACCTAATGTTTCAGTGCGCTGCTAAAAGGACAGTTGATATATTAATGAGCATGTTTGCTTTTTGTATGCGCACCACCATTAATCGTGCGAGGCGTGGTATGTCATTCATTCCAATATTTTAAACGGGCACCGTATACTTGACGTTTTTGTTGTCTGTACAAGAAAGGCGGACATTCTCTGCGTCTTCTCGAATATTTAACATTGCGTATATTTTTGACGTGAATGTGGAATTTGAATAATATCATTTAAAATATCTTAGTATTTAAAAAACGAAACTAGTAAAACTGTAGAAAATTTCATTCGAATTATTATTGCTGGTTAATACCAGCAATAACAATTCATAATACATACTTCATAAAATATGATTATTTCACAAACAAAAAAGTTTCAAAAACTTCAAACGAAATGATAAAAAATAATTTATTTGACTGAATGTGATTCAAAATTTTACTAAAAGCTTATTTGCCTACTTTCACCACAGCAGAAAAGTTGTAGGAAAAATTTAAAAAAATATGTCGCGTATTAAAATTAATAGGTTCATAAGGTAAGAGATTTATAGTGACACTTTGAACAACATTAATGTTTAACACAAAGAACTATTGGGGCTATTAAACGATGTTCCCGAATTCCTCAAGACTACGCCCACAATATTTATCTGGTGATCAAACGAAATCCTTAACGTGGCCATTCATCAGTACTCAATCTTTAACTCATAAAGGGCCATAGAAAACGCGGAAGTGAGTAAGCTTTGCTTTTAAAACAGAAGATTTACGTTTGAAAAGCTGTTAAGTGAACTTCCTTTTTGAGTTCACTGGCTATTATTCAGTGTGAAAATAGATAAAATCTATTAAGGATCTATTAGAATAGTTTTTTTCGGAAACGCTTATTTATTTTAAATTAAATATCACTGAGAAGCCTGTCAAATATAAAAAAAATGTTTGTTTGTTTTGCATGACGTACCATTTTACAAAGAAATACTATTGAATTGAGATTATACCTGATATTAAAAGACTTACAATTTAATAAGATTCATTAGAAGAGTTGAACCATTATTAATTTTTAAGCAAACCAATTCTTTCATTTTTAAACGATTGTCGAGAGTTAACAAAAATAAAGTTTGTTTTTCCTCCTTAAAGATTGTTGAAATTTTGTCCAAAATCGTCTAAATGAGATGCTTCATGGCCTCACCTTAAATGATCTATTAAGAACATCGTCGGTCGGAGCCGTGTTTATACTCGTCCCGCTCAGCTCAGTTTACAAATAGCACTATTCAATGGGACATTAGTATTTTGGCTCGGAGCCAGCTCTTGACAGCGCCGTTTGACTACTTGTTAAACATCAAATGTCGTTTTGTTTCAATTTGATATTAAAAAATTTATGTGTTTAATTAGAACATAGTTTTTAGACTCACTTAAAAAAAACGTTACTAATAATTTTCCGTCATAATTAAAAAAAAATAAGTTTGTCATAGGTACATATTATTTTATTGCTAAGATAGCTTAAGCCTTGGTTCTGCTAGCATGTACGTCGGATATTGCAGTTATCATTGTTAGGGTTTTGTTGATATAGTATAGTTTACGACACTTACACTTTAGCTTTCTATTGGTAAAAGACTTCCAATCAGTTCAGTAGATTCAGAGATAACCTTTACAACGTCACAAACTCACAATCCCTCTTTATGATGTTAGTATAGATACGGTACCTACCTACAATTACTGCGAAAGGCAAAATGTACCTTATTGCTACCGTAGTACTATTTAATATCTCTTAGGTTGCATATGAATGAATGAATGAATGAATGAGATATGCAGACCAGTGTTAAAAAAGAGTTAAAGTTAAAATAATTTTTATTTTCAAAATTTATTCTGCCGACGGTACCTGAAATGAAGCGGTCGCTTATGTTTTGTTGCGCATACTCGGTAATTGATTGGGAATGCTTCTATAATTAGGAGCGTGACTTGTTGCTGACCGTACTTAACAACACATTTATATACTGACTAAATAGATGCGGGGATTGTTTGCAATCTTATATGGAGAAATATACTACACTGAAAAGGTATTCCCAATTTCAATGCGTCCAGAATGTGAATAATATAATATTTCCTTAATATTATATAGGGATGTTTTTTCTTGATTTAAATTGAACCAAACGGCAAATATGCTGAATAAAAGAAGAATGTTATTAATCAAATTAAAAAATGTGGTATTCCATGAAATATATTTTGCATACATTTTTTTTTCTGTATATCCCGTATAACTAATGAACAAAATATGATATTATATATATTATCGATTCAACCGCAAAACGATTTCTGATAACTATTAATTTAAAAAAATGAAATATTCGCGTTCTAAAAAAAAATAAAAAACCATTGAAAAAGCTCTTCATACTTACAATTAAAACTCACTAAAAAAGCTTAATTAAAAAGCATTTTAATAAAATTTACCTTAACTCATACAAGTAAGGTAGTTAATCTAACAACTTCACAGTTGATTTATTTACATTTAAACCGACATGGGTATCATATAAGGCAGTATGTATTTAACAAAGTGCTTATAAACGTTAATACAAGCTGTTTACCAGGTGCATATTTAAGTAACTTTAGTTTAATTAGTAATACATCCTACTAATAGGTATTATAAACGCGAAAGTTTGTATGTATGTATCTACGTATGTATGTACATATTTGTTATTTGTAGCTCTTTCACGCAAAAACTACTGAACGGATTTGGATGAAACTTTACAGTAATATAGCTTATATATCACAACAACACATAGGCTACTTTTTACTGTAATAATCAAGATACACGCGGGCGGAGCCGCGGTTGAAATCTATAAAATACCTGATGTTGCAATAATTGCACTCTGTGCACCATTAAAAAGGAAAACAAAAAGATATTTTTGTTTGCAGTAGTCTTGTAAAATTTATTGTATTTTTGTTTATTTTCTACAGATAAGTTTACAGATAAGTACTACCTGCTTTACTCTTGAATTCAATCGCAATTTCAATATAATACGAAACCAATTTCAAGTTACGTTCATCGTATTCACTACCAACTAATAGATAAGTAGTTTCGAATTTAAAAGTCTTTTGTACTTTTAAATTCGAAACTACTTAATCTTATGAGTCATAATTAGAAAACCGATTGATGGATTGAAATCAAGAGTGAGTGTTCTGACTCAACTTCGCATGAAAGTCTTTTTAAAAATTCTCAGATTTCCTCTATCATCTATAATAATCTGAATATCATATATAAACGTTCCTCTTGAATCGCTCTATCTATTGCTGAAAACTGTGTTGTAATTCGTTGAGTACATAAAGAAATCTAAGAAAATAGACAGCGAAAGTGACTTCAGCTTATATTATGTTAAGATTAAGCCTTATGCAATACTTACTTTTATTTGTTTGTATCTAAATATTTTGACATTCTTTTATGTATATAACTAATCTGATAGTCATCTGATTTCGAATTATTTTCGAGCCTTTAATTAATATAATACAGATTTGTAAAGATAAACCAGTACTTTACAAACGAACTGAAGGTAATAAAATCTAAGGTAAATAAAGGATATTGACTGTTTATTACCAAGGCTGAATTTGATTTGTAATATTTAAACATAGAAGTTATTTCTGGCCTTTTTGCGATCACGGATGTAATATTCCGAAATGATTTTGTAAAACGTACGAAAGTGTATTGACAGTTGACCGTCAGCAACGAAAAGTGACATATGTCATTATATACAAGAATTAAATGTTTTTACTACTTCGTCATTACTTTTCCTCTTGAGACTAGCTACTAAAAATATAACTTCATCGTTTAACAAAATCTTTTTAAAATTCCATGAGAAATAACAGCACTCTCGGAATCATGAGAACCGTTAACAAATAAAACACACCAGTTGCTATAATTTACACATTTTAGCTCGTAATAATTAGACTTCCATACTAATAACTTGTTCGTGGTCGGAACAAATAAACAGTCTCGCTTACGTCATCCAACCAAGGCAATTTAACTTGCAACTCAATCCACAACCTTTAAATAACGAAACAGCTTAATAAAATAAGGCTAAGTACCCACTATTGTGGGCTTAATTGACAAGTGGTATATTAATTAGTATCGTGTACCGTTCCACTTGACTCGAGCCACCGGCTGTCTGTACGAGCCTTTATAATTTTACAATGAACATCGGGCTATGATCGTCACGGGGAGTCTTATCAATATGAACTTTAGAAAGTATAGAGCAGGCATATATAAGAAATATATTTTTGACACCAAAATATTTATTTTTCAAAAAAAATACTAGAGTGGATATTACTTTTATGTTTGAAATGTTAACTTTTTTATTGACACTTTCTCTATGGAAGTGGTTGTGAAGAAAGGAACAGAATTTTCTAACAGGAAGTCTCGGAAGACTGCGATTTTATAGTAAACCTAAACCCCCTCTCTGTGTAGAGGCATATGTCCCGTAGTGGACTATCAGTAAAAGACTATATTGCCGAATGAATGCTCGCGATGCTAGTATTGGTCATCACACAGAAACAGTCGTATGACTTGTTAGATTTAATTTTAACGGCTATTGCAATTATAGCCTACATTTAATTTGAAACATGCCTTTTCATAAACTTATGTTATTAGCATATTAGTTTAACATATAAATAATAAACAGCGTGAAAATGATTTATCAGAGGAGTCAAACCTCATCCGGCCTTATACAGAAAAACAAAAGACTACAATTTAGAGACCCCCATAAATTACAACTTAATTGTGACTTGTTAAAATCGCGAAATCAGAAAAAAACATACATTTTAAGGATACTTGTTGGTATAACAATCTTAGCGGTGCATTTGAGGTTTGAATTCAAGATTAGTGATGATGGGATGATTTTGTAATAACAGCAGTGATATGGGAGCCTTACAATTAATGTATCCGGCCGTGTCATCGAGTTTAGTTTTAAGCAAATTTGTATACACGTATAATATTATATTTTTGCATTTAATGAATGAACGAAATCTGTGAATAAAGTGCTTTAAGTTTGAAGGGCATACTCTAATGGTGTATTGGTTAACCATCGTGACTGCTAAAATAGGTTGTGAATTCAAATCTCACCCAAGACAAACAATTGCGTGATGAACGCAATAATATTATTCCGTCTCTGCGGGTAATTAATTGATTAAAATAGGTATAAATTTCCAATTTCAAAGTGGGTAAGTTTGGCCAGGCTATGCATAGGTTGAGAACATTTATGAGATTTTTGAGGTTACTACCTCGGTGGCGTGGGAGTGTATTGGACTGCTGTGCTTGAGGTCACGAGTTTAAATCCTGGTTCGGACTAAACGTTTGTATGATCTATAGATTATTTATTTTATGCCTATGTCCAGCAGTGGATTATGATGATGATGATTTACTATGACATCATTGTATTGTTGTTTATGTTCTTCCAATTGCTTATATTATATTTGAAATAGCTTACATTGTACAATAACAAATGGCGCTATTTTAGAATCTTCCAAATTTATTAAAGTTTTATTACTTATTAGTTATTCTGCTGATAGTTGTCGTATTTTAATCGTACAAACGAATTTACATATAAAACTTCAGTAGCTACATCGATTTATCTATCCGAGAAAAGTGAAAGTAGGTATAGGTAAACAAATTATAGCGGCAAGCATGTAGGTTATAACGTTGCGTCAATATTGACATGTGAAGCTTTTTGTACTTTTGACATTTCATTGACATTTCGAAGTGACATTTTAAAAATATGAATGAGTAATATGTTGATAATCAATTATATGTATTTGTTGTTGTTACATTTTATTTCAACTGAATGTAACTGTAACCTTTAAACGTCGAAACAACATTGAAGTCGGTTAAAAGATTTATATTTATGAAAATACCTATATCTAATATTTACATTAATTTTCCATTTTATTTATTTTTCCTTTAATTGTATGCTTTTAAATATTTTTTGTACGACTGCACTTTGGACCCCAGATAGGACAACACTTTGTGTCATCAACAAATAATTGTTCTGAATCTGGGTGTCTTTTCGTGTTCGTTCCATTTATGTTTATAAAGTTCCCTGAGATACAAGATTTGTTACTAATGCGCGGGAGAGGGCTTTAAAATATCTTAATTTTCCATATCTGAATATAAATAACGAAATTTTAATGTGACGAAAATAAATTATACCACAAAATTGTGTTAATGAGCTGTATAAAGAGCAAGCATTACCATGATATAAATCAACTAATGAACTTATATTAATCAATAGAATTTCAACTCAAAAATTTATTTTTCTAGCAGATCCTTTACAAAGTCGAGTAGCCGCAACATTATTATATTAAATAACAAAATTGACAAAGTACAAAAACAATAAATAAATTTAATGTTTATAAAACAACCCTTATCTGTGCATCTATAACTCTACATGGGTGTATTAATAAATGAACACGTAAATGCGCACGAGTCGTTCTCAGCGGGACGCCCGGCGGACTCCCACGCCGGTGCTCGTCTACCTTCATAGCGTAATGATAGTGAATTGTATAGAGATTTGAGGAGGTCCAAATATTTTTCCTGTATTCAAGTTATTTTTGTAAAGAATTCCGTATGTTTAAAGGCTACGAATAAACATTGTACATTTGGATTTAGAATGTCGAGTCGTTTTACAAACGCCTTGGTCCCAAATACCATAGTGACAGATATCCGGGTATACGGATAAGCATAAAGAGTATGGGTATAGAGTTGATATTTTGTCTCAGCTGAATGTAATACAAGTCTTTTAAATGATTATTAACGTTGAGGACTAAAAACGTGTTATGGTTCGATACGGATATCCGGATATTCCGGACATATATTCCGGACATCACGAGCGATACTCTAAAACAATGTGTTAGGGCCACCGCAGACTAGCTACATTTAGCATCGGCGATCGGCAACTAGTCGCTTTTTAGAAGCTAAATACGGCGACCGAACGCTCCACACCGCACACTTAAAAACGCCAAACGCGGCGATCGAGTCGCTTTTTAGAAGCGTGACACAGCAGGTGAACGCTACTCTCCGCACTATTTCGGATGCCGGTAGCAGCGACTTGGCATCTGAGGAGTCGCTAAAACGCGCGTTTCCGATACCGCGATCGAACGCAGGAAGTCGCTAAAACGCGATGCAGCATCGATGCAGTCGCCAAATCGCCGATCGCCGATGCTAAAAGTAGCTAGTCTGCGGTGGCCCTTAATAAATAAAACCAAAAATGATAGTATATTATTATAAACACTTGTATGGTTCCTACAAATTCTATCTGTTATCAATTTATCAATTTTGTTCTTATTTTAAAAAGTTGTCAATTTTGACATTTGAAACTGTCAAAACTATACAACTTCGACAAGATTAATTTAATATAATTGACCCTTCTCCAAGAACTTATGATTAAATTCACTAAAAATGGTATTTTAATTTCTATTTAAATTATATGTACCTATTAAAACTAAAAAAAGAACCGAAATCACATCCTTCAATACTTCATAAATAACTAATTAGGCTAATTGCCTGCCGATACTTCTCACCTATTATAATTAAATACAATTAGTTGACATTTGAATTTAGAAAAAAACTCTACACTACGATTTTAGTGGCTATCATCCATAACAGGCTTTTTGAGATGGCAAGATCAAAGATTCTCTTCAATTTAAAAAAAAAAAGTTAAAATATCCTCTGCCACAATAATAAATATTAAAAGGCTAATTTACTTTTAAAATCTATAAGGATATTAAAATAATTTATTCAAATTACAAATCCAATATAAGTACATAATACAAATAGGTTTGCTACCCATTAGACCGCAAGACGGATACCTGTGCCAAAACTGACTGCTAATTAAATGTGTCTATAAAAAATACTAAACAAGAACTTCTTAAATAGACATCACACCAATGTACCTATTTTTATACTATTTAAATCAATTTGATAAGCGTTTGTAGTTCATACACTAAAGTAAACACAGGAAACATAAAAGGAAATTGCTTAGACGCTGTGCCTTCGTAAATTATATTTTAAAACTGGTTATTAATAATTAATCTGAGTATGTAATAATTTTGAATTGAACTTATTACCTAATGAGATACAATGTCTGAAGGGAATAGTATAATTGGAGTCTGTCTTTTGCGAAAGTGAGCGAGAAATTATTTCAAGAGTCAGGTGTGTAGTAACTTTAAAATTATTTGTTGATTTTTTATTTGTAAATGAAACAATAAGTGAAATAATTTATTAGCATCATTTTCTGCTTGGACACCCGCTTAAACAATATATTAATGGTCTTTCTTGTGTTAGTTATGCGCACATATTTCTTGCATTTTACATTCTTGTTCGTATCAGTGGACGCCCATCCTTATTCAATATTTCCAAGAAGGTCTAAGATATTATAATTTATGGTCTAAATAACAAAGCGGTCCTTTGCGCGGGCGACCGATGACAAATTACCCAATTCGTTGCGTTTCATCATTTTAATTAACTCAAAGCCACATATTAATGGACGATATTAATATTTAAGTAAGTATTATTGGTAATTTATCATCAATAATTTATTTTTATAAAAACCAAAATTTTTATCTGTGAGATTTTATTAAAACACGCAAAATAAAAAAAAACTATACCGTACAGATAGAAGATATTCGTTTGAGTTTTAACTTCGTCAATTTCATTTGATCAATTTATGTTATAATCTATATTAATTGGGCCAAGTCGTAAAGTTTACATGAATCCCGTGTAAATGAGCCAATAAAAATGATAATTAAAACATCCTATTCTAAGTTGTCTTTGGTCTTGACTATAGGAACTGGCTTTCCTTTTTTCGATTTAGTGAAAAAATATATAATATTTAAGACTGTGTTTATCGAGTTATATTGTAAAAACAGTAGTTACATTTTACGTTATTAATTATAATAATAATTAATTCATTTAATTGAATTCAATGTAGTACGCAAATTTGTGTAATAAATGAATAAAAAAACTAATCTGGTATACCTTGCATGTATTTCTTTACTTGTATTTTTAAAAATTACCTTTTTTATATCGCACCTATTTACATACTTTTTAAATCTTGTTACAGAAAAATTCTGTGACTTTTTTTATACGACTATTTGTCGCCGTTGTAATAAATTTGGAAGCAAAGCTAATAAAATTGACTTTGGAACTTTTGTTTTCAACTTTCTACCGGAGTAGGTGTCGAGATAAGATCTTTATAACAAACAGTAGTCGTACCACTTGAATTTCTAAGAACCAACAACAAACTACCATCAAATGTAAACCTAAATATTTTATCTAAATTATCATCAAGATTGTCACAAATAGAAGGATAATTATCTCGAAACTTCATTTGTACTAACTGATATTTCTTACTGATAATCTACACTTTAATTTAATACTAATTAGTATTGGTATTATAAAAACAAGTGTAAATTTTATTAGAGTATTATTAATAGGTATTTTTGTATGTCAATAACTGAATAGATTTATGAGGCCGTTGATTTCTCCACAACGGCTATCCAACGGCCTTTTACTGTCGTGTAGGTGTTTGAGTTAAAACCTATTAAAAACTCAATTTGTATTGAAACAGGAGTTTTAGAGGCAGCATAGAGTCTGCCTATGATTTAAATGCCTATTTCTTGTAAAGGTTTAACCGATTTTATTATGATTGACAGTAAATAGTTACGAACACATAAATGATGACTATCACTTAATATGAAAGTTTTAATCGAACTGTTTTATGAATTATTTTTAAAATTTTAAATTTTCGAATGGATCAAACATTTTTTTTTTCTATAGCAGCCCTTCGAAATTATTGTAGTACCTACCTAAAAAAGCTAGTTAAACAAGATTTATAAAATTTTATATGAAAAAAGAGTCAACACGCTTTCAATGGCAACACAAAGACGAAAAAAATCATTCGTTTAATGACGTACCTAAATTTTTAAAACGTCAAAATCAATTGAAGCGTTCCATTTTCAAAAGAGCTACCGGTGGCGGTTTTGTTCGGGCAAATTGATGGATTAAATTGCATCGCTTGTTTTCGTGAAAGAATGCATGCGACGAAAAAATACGAAGTTTGCCGAATGTTTTAATAGGTGTTTCTAATTGGTCAACGCGCGGGTCGAGGTCGATGTTTACAATTCGACCCACAGAAAGTGGTCACCTTTAAACGAGGTTCATAAAACTCTTGTGGCGTACCTTAGTGAAATAGAACGTTTAGGTTCAGCCATAATTCTTCTCTTGGTGTAACTGGACGGCACTTAAATTACTAAACAGTTGTTCTGTTCATTGTCTTCCACCGTTGGAGTACCGGCGTTAACTTTTAGCGTACACTTCTGCGAACTACTAAAAATATATTCAGTGTTCTACACGACCATTCGTTACGTGCATGTGCATGACAGGTGCTTAGCTAAATTTGAACCTTAAATCTCCAATAATAAGAGCATAGTTTTAGCATTCATTAGTATCATTGTTTGTAGGTGTTTTACTAATTTGCCCGTGCAGGAAGCACGGATGGCGAGATGAGGACTCAGTACCGTATAATCTTCGCCTGTGATGTTATCTAAAGATTTATTATTTACTGCCGTCGTCCGAGAGATGGCAGCACGCGTCACTGACTATGCCACTAGAGTTATCTCTTTGCAAAATATGTTTTCATATTATTCTCAATCTTAAGTTTTAGTTCAAAGAGACTTGCGTTTCATCTTTCGAGACCTCCCATAGCGTGATAGGTATTGTAAGTAGGCCATTTTTCATGCTTACAGGTGGGTAATTAGTTTCTTACTGAAGCATGTTCAAACAAGCTTAACTACAGAACCATTCTGTGATAATTGTGTATTGTTCATAACGAAACAATATTTTAATGAGAAACACTCACTGAGAATGTAACAAATCGAAACTGAATTTAAAAAGTAAAACGAATCCCGCACATGTCGAATGCATTTCAACTCGAACAAATAACAAAATTCAACTTACGAAATATTAGTTTAAAAATCGAATAATCGTGCAATTCACTTGATGGAGCGACTCGCACGCAAACGAATCGATTAATCGCTTCGTTACACCAGACGACCGCCAGGCGGAGCCACGCGTCAATAAAATACTTGTAAAACTATCGCAAAATGAATTAAAACAGATGGCGAGCCAATTAGGAGAGGCAATCGTGCGCGTACTGGGTGAAAAAAGACCTTAAAAGTATCGTCAAATTGATTCCTTCCTTACTGCGCACAACTTAAGGTGTCTATTGGGCATACTCAAGTGGCAGTAATGGGGTTTCAGTTTACAAGCGCTAACGAGTGCATTCAGAACGATAAGCCTTTCCAGTTATACTGATAGACAAATATGGATATATTTATCATTAATTTTGCACTGAAGTGTACGCTTAGGAGTGCGTTATATCATTATACAGTGCTAATTAGCTAAGAGAAAGACAAATTCGTGCTCCGAGATACACAAGCAGCCTAATAAATTATTCATTGTGCTTATTGGAACGCAATTTTGAAAACCGAATGTTTTGTTTAGACCATTAAATTCATTAGATATGTCAAAACTTTCTGTTTCCAACATTCTTATTCTGAATTTATATTTAGAACACGATACTTAGAATATTGAACGTTACTACTAAAAAAAATCATATTGTTTAACTTTTGGTTTTAATACCAGTACTTTTAGCTAATAATATTTTAATGACATTTGACATCTCATCTAGATATATCTGACAGATAAAATCAGTCATCAATTTGTCTATTAAAACTAACATTCTATAACACTCTTCCGTCCCATTTCACCCTCGCAAAGGAAGAGCAAGGATGTTACATAACTTCTATTATTTTAAATAAATTTAATTTTATTGTAAGTTACGCCCATTACCTATAAACTATACGGTTGCGTAACTTACTACCTAATATAAATATACAAAGCATTTAAAAGGTTATTTACCACATATACAGAAACCAATTGAAAGTTTTATTATGGTAATAATAATCGGCTAGAACGTTATCATGACCATAAAAGCATACCTATACACGTATCAATCAATAGTCCTATGCAATAGAAGTCAATAACTGTGAAATTAAACATTGGATAGTTATTAAATGTTATAAATTCCGTTTATATTGCCATCCGGGTTTGTTGGCGGGATCGTGTGCTGCCCGTGCCTTACTGTATCGATTGGTTAAAGGCGGGAAAGCATGGCAGCGAATCGCCCGCAATGGCGGGATTAACTTCCTTCTGTTAATTTAACATAAGTAAAACACACTTTATTGTATTGTGTGAAAGGTAATCTATTTATGGGTTTTTAATAACCAATACTGTTTTCTTTTTCTTAATGTCAAATACTACTTACAAATGCTATTAAATTAAGAAATAATGTTTTAACAATGTCTCTTTTTTAACATTCTAAGTTCAAAACCTTATTGTTCTAAAACTGTTTTTTTAGATTTTTTAAGTTTTGAGATAATTTAAAACAGTTCTAGAAAATTTTAGTGTTGTTTTTTTTAATTAAAATGATTCGATTATTTAAAATTTGAAATAAGAATCTGTTGTTTCATAAATAGGAAATTAATAGAACAAAGAAAGGAGCGAGGGACGGTTGATTTTTTGCTAACTGTGCCATTCTATTAATTCTATCCTTTTTGTTTGTACGGATGTATTGACGTTTGTTACTTTATCACGCAAAAACTACTGAACGGGTTCCGATGTAACTTTACAATAATTTAGTTTATATATCAGAACAACACATAGGCTTCCATTTACCTGCACGCGTGCGGAACCGCAGGCAAAAGTTATGTTATTCTGATTAATTCTAAATTGAACAAATTCTGAAAAAGGAATAAATATAAACAATGGCGGATGATAAAATTACATCACTAACTATTCGAGTACATCCACTATATTTTTTCCTAGCCGATGAAAATTAGCACCAAGTTTCTGAGGCGATATACTTATGATGAACACTCCTTGACAAGCTGCCATTCAAGCTATGTGATGGATAACTCAACGAAATACCTATGGCAAGTTTTTATTATATATTATTATTTATTCTGAAAACAAAGATAACGCAAAAGAAACATTCTGATAATTGAAACTGTATATTTTTACTCGAATAGGATTTAATTTAACCAGTACTAGTAACGTACACCAATATTTTTAATTTTCGATACAAAAATTACACCTAATACAAAATTACCTATTATCCACAATAGGTAAAGTATAGTCGCAAACAAATAGCAATAACGTCAAACAATAATTTTGTTAATCAGTTGAGAACGCACATTTTAGCGTTAGCAATTTAACATAGTTAATAGACCATTATCCAGCGTCGTAAACAAATAGAAAACGGGTATTAATGGTATTAACGCGTATTATACTTCATAAAGCAATACAGGCAACACTCCATTGTGCATTTGTGGCAGCGATAAGGTGAACAGGTTTTGTTCTCCTTTATTTTTCAGTGGTTAAAAGGTCCTTTTGTATTCCGATTCCTCTGATATGTGAACCAGTTCAAATATGAGCGTGTTGTGAAAACTATAAATAATTTAAATATAAGCTTTTATGTGAATGCGGTTTAATTTGTACATTGTTTTGGTCAATGTACTGTGGGTGGTTGCAGTGGGGGAATAGATATTTGATACTCTTTCTTTTGCTATGAAAAATGAGGTAAAGGGCGGTGTTGTTAGTTTTGTATATTTTATTCTTCTTTGTTTGAGATGTAGTTAACACATTTACCATGAATCCATGTATACTTATCTCTACCAGCGAGACACTAACTACTACTCTCTCTAACTAGCGAGACACCCAATTGCTCAGCATTGGTTGTAGCGTCATGTTAAATCTATCCTGTCAACATTCATTAACAAATTTTAACGAAACAGAGATTAATTTATGATTCAAGTTGCGTCTATCAAAATTTTGCCTTTACTGAATGATTCGGCTGTATATAAAAGTCATAAAACAAACTCGCTGGTTATATAATTCAATAGTCTCCAATATGTGAAATTTTAACACTAATCGCTATAGTTCAGCGTACATTTTCAAATTATTCAAGCTAATTACTATGCCTTAAGACATAAAAAGCAACATATCTGTCTGTGTGGTGACGAATTAAGAATACAAAGTGTCACCACCCCTATTCATTCCATGGGTGTCATAAGAGGCGACTAAAGAAACAAAATAAGCAGCTAACATCGCTGCCTAGAGAAGGAAAACTTGAAACAAACCCTTTACCAACCCGTCTGGCCAGCGTGGTATAGTAGGCCAAAACCTCCTTTCAAAGGAGAGGCCTATGTCCAGCAGTGGAAAAAATATAACGTATTTATATAAAACACAATTTAAATATTGGAAGCGAAAGGGTTTAGTTCGACTGCCTGGTCTGACAAAAGCAAAGTATTGAGTAACATAGAAGTTCAATTATTCCAGAGGATTTTTATCAATCCATCTATAGGTCTAAAGATTTTTTAATAAGTATTGTATAAAATATATTGTAAGTCGTTTGTAGGTACATTTAATCGGAAAAAATACAAATCAAAAAGCAGAATCCTTTTGCCACCAGAACGAGACAAGTGAAAATGAAAATAAAGAAATCGGCCATCCTTTTTGTTCGTATGTGTTTTTTAAAAGATTAATATGGTGCAAAAAGATTTTACAATTTATACTAAATGTGTTGGCAACTGTACTTACTCTACGGTTGTAAAGTTTCACCTATAATATTAGTTGTAAAAGTACAGTCGAATACAGAAATTATTTGCGTGTTGCGTCGAAATTCGTGTTCCGTAGACATTTCGCCGATCGCATGACTCCGGGCACTTCTCTTTCTTCGTTGCAAATTATTTAATAGTTTTATTTTTCACTGAGAATTGGGACTGTGCCCAGTTGGCAAACGATTGTCCACGCCTCTCTTTTATTTTATAATTGAGTTCAAATAACTTGTGAGCAAATTAGTAGCAATTTGGACTATATTTGTAATGAAATTAGGGGGTGTATTGCAATTGGATTTCGTAACCATAATTTGTTCTCAGTTTAAGTATATGAAAAATACCCTTAATCGTGCTACAAAGTTCAGTCAACTTTAATGCACCTTATTTATACTGAATTCTTCATATATAGGAATACAGTTTTCCTCTCTCTTTTAAATGGAATAAATCAGGAAGCCACCTTTTTCAAAAATAATTAAAACATCTTATTGGAAGAGATTGCTTTTGTCAATAAGGCCGACCTTTATACAGCACACATCTGACATAACTTATGTTCTCTCATTGACTCTGTAATATGGTCTGCAAATAAAGAAATTTTTATTCATCTATCTTATTTTTTGAAGTCAGTTAAAAAGTATTTTTAGATAAGTAAAAAGAAATCTAAGTATATACATCTTTGTAATATCAACCTTAGTAACCCTTAACATGGACGGCCAAAGACTAAATATTTGTAAAGTTATTTTATAAATTCTACTAATTTAGTTTTGTTTTATCAGCACTGAACTACAAAGGGTGTTAAGTAGATTTGTTTCAATGTCCTTTACGCCCTTTATGATCCAATAAATCTAGAGTTAAAAACTTACCTACAGAACAAATAATAAACAGTAAAAGTACTGAATAAACCACATTTTCAGTGTGTAGTACAGCTGATAAGGTACATTTGCATGTCACGAAGTCATGGCAACTAATGGTAATTGCACTCTTTGCGATTTGTGGAATTATTATTTTTTTGCCCGTTTCTTGGGTGTGGTCTCACTATAAACGGAGCGGAGCGAGTGCAATATAATAATCCACACTTCCATACTAATATTATACATTCAGAAGTAACTTTATCTGTCTACTTGTTACGCTTTCACGGCTAAACCACGTCACCAAATTTCCGCGTGTTCTTTTTAAATACACTAGTACTAGTAGCTAAACGCTTGTGTGTTTGATAGTGTACTTGATTATGCTCTGACCTGAAACTACAATCACGATTGCTGCTTGGCGTACCATTAATGTTTCTGTCTATGTCTCTGCTTAGTAAGATGTAAATCAGATAACCAATGGTCTAGTATAGGTATTATGCTTTTGTATTAAAATTTATTGTACTACATAGCTTATGGTAATGAGAAATAAAAAACAGGTTTGTAGAAAAAAAATAAGTATCGATTTTGTCAAATATTTCAAAACCAAAGAAATACATGAGATAATATAGAGAACAGCGTGATAAACTACGCATTAATTAAACCAAGCTAGTATTAAGCGAGTAAGTACTCGCTCCGGTAACAATGGGACCCCAACTTAACCACAATGGCACTGCTCTAGTACATGTAATCGCAGTATTTGTTCAACTTAGCTTTTTTAATTGCGCCTAATGTTGAACTTATTATTATGCATATTACAGTCAGTCAGTCAACAAGAAATTATACAATTTATATGAACCGTATTCGATAATGTTATTTTTTGTAACAACGCTGTTTGAAAGTGTTATAAATTAAATAAAAAATAGCCAAATGCGAATCGGATTCACACAGGAAGGATTCCGTATGTTTATCTATACATTTCAAGCAATTTCATCAACGAATATTAGTATCGAGCGAAATACTGCAAGAAAATCACGTTTTTTCTATAGGAGCCTCTTTCAAATATATTTTTTATTCTGTTTTTAATATTTATTGTTAAAGCAACAACAGAAATGCACCATCTATGAAAATTTCAACCTCAACCGACGGACAGACAGACTGACTACGGAGTCTTGGTAATAGGGTTCAGTTTTTGCCCTTCCGGTACGGTACCCTAATGAGAGTATTTTTGTACAAAATATTCAAAATCATCATTAAAAATTTCATTGAAGGCTTCAAATTAGCATATAAAACAGCTTAACGGACTGAGCAAATATAAAACAAGTCAAACATGTATTCAAGAGTTCTAAAAATAATAATAGAAATACTGTCTACCTCTAAAGGGCTCGAAAGACCAATAAATTATCTGACTTTAGCTCAGTTTAGTTCTGAAAGTCTCCTCAAAATTAGTACTTAATTCAAAAAAATATTTTTCAAACTTTGCCTATTTATCTACCTGTTTATTCCGGCCAATCTCTGGAACGCCTGAACCGATTCTGATGGGACTTTCACTGGCAAATAGCTGATGTCATAAGGAATTACAACAGATATTTCTTTTACAACTATAACCGCAGGTAGCACTGCGGGACTTGGCTAGTCTTCTTGTTTCTAGCCCTTATTCCCAAGATTATTAGGGGTCGGCTACTAGTTCAACCGGTTTACCTGAATATCAGTTTTTCCACGGAGCGACGGGCATCGGACCTCCGCAACCCTGAGGGAGAACTGAAATTCGAAGGTTGAACTAGTTGTTAATGACAGTATATTTGAGGGCACTGACTTCCCAATAACGATTGCCATAGATGTTCATGACAACCGGGACCGACGGCTTAACGTGCTCTGCAAGGCTCGGGCCGCCAAACTTCCATACTCTGGGCTATTGTTAAGAATCTTCTGTAAAAACCCAAAAACACCTTTGGTCCGACCGGATTTGAACCCGAAACCTTTTAGCAGTCTCATACGCTAACCACTAGACCGAGGACACGGTAGTACATAATATATATCCATGGTATGTTGGCTAAGGGCTGAATGCGCCGATTAGCGTCGGTAATTGAATTACTATGTACCCGAAGCTCGATCGAGCCCAGGCAGAACACACCTTAATACCGGTAATGCACGCGACTTAAAACCGACTTCTTTACTAGGAAGTCTTCTTTTGTGACTTTACAAACATAAATGTGAAATTTACATAAGGAAAACCCGGACTATGAACAACAATTTTTATTTTTATATAAAATAATCGAAAAAAAATTTTTTTTGATTATTTTATATTGTGAGTAAAATCCAAGTATGGTGACCCACACTATGGTGGATTCATGGGTTGCTATAAAATGTTGTCACATGGGGACTGAACCCATGATAGTCAAAGTAGTAAATAAATACATAAATATTTCGGACAAATTAAATAAAGCTTGTATTATGGGTAACTAGACAACTGATATAAATACATGAATACTTTTTTTCTAAACACATAAATAAAATGTTAGACATTGATGACAACATGTAGTCCGACCCGGGAATCGAACCCTAACAAAACGAAATCAAACTACGCAACTGAGACAGTAAGAAGCGCCGAGGTGACCGCTCACCACTAACGTCATAACTTATTTTGTTTATAAGCATTTAAATTAGTTTTATAGATAACAATTTATATAAATAAATAAAATTCAAGTGTCCGTTTGAGATTTCAAAGTAATTGAGAACACATTTATTAAAAAAAAATGTAGTTGAAAGAATAAATAGTAAGTATTTACATCAACTTAAAAACTTTTGTCTGTGTGTCTATCTTTCTGGAACGGCTGAATCGCTTTTGACGGAATTTACACGGGCAGATAACTGACGACATAAAGAGCAACTAACACCACGGGACGTCGCTAGTAATAGATATAATAAATCGTAATTGTTAAGAATTACCGGTCAATACATTTTAATGGCAAAATTATCGGTTATAAGTTTAACCCTTGCGAACTCGCGGTTATCGGTTTATATTATAATAAATTAATAATGTGTTATTGTATTAAATTAATAGTTTATTATATTTTTATAGATTACCTACTCCGAAATTATTTATTTGTGATTTAAATTGATTTTCTGAACTTTGATTATCTTATTCAGAGATTCTGACGTACATGTGGCATATTGTGATTGTAACAAATACGATTAAATAAAACTAAAATCATATTGTGTAATATACTAAGAAGAAACATAGGCAGGAATCTTCTATATCTGCCTCGATGGCGCAGTGGTAGCGTATGCGACCGCCGTGCTTGAGGTCTCGGGTTCGATTCCCGGGTCGCACCTAATGTTTGTGTGATCGGCAAATATTTGTTTCGGTCTTTGGATGTTTTCTATATATAATATGAATGTATTTACAAAAAAAAGTATGTTTAAAAAAGCAAGTTCCAGAGTTTAGCTGGAACAAGCAGACGGACAAACAAAAAATTTAAAAGCTTTCCTTTTTGATATCAGTCGCGTATTTACTTTGATATGAATTTAGTAAAAAAGTGTTCATTTAATATTACATACAGAAACTATAATTTTATTTGTGTGTATAGAAATAAATACCTTGCTATGCTTTAAAAGGATTAATATGAATTGCCCAAACTCTTACGCATACACTTTAATTTTAAATATATAATAAACTTTAAATATAATATACATTTAATGTACAAAGGGAGGCCTTATTGCCAAAAGCAATCTCTTCCAGGCAACCTTTGGATGTATCAAAATGTTTTAGACAGTAGTTGACAGTGTAATGTAACAATTGTAATAATGTATTACAGTAGGTTTTGAAACCAAATTATAAAGTTCGAAATCGATTTCGTCACAATTGTATAATATAAAGTCAAGACATAATTTAAATATAACTTTCATCAAGGGTATTATTTATTTTGAGTCACATAGTATAAAATATTCATGTAATAAACCTTTCGACTTCAAAGTGTATCTGATTCATATCCCCGTGATCCGTTGGGTTGTCACCTTCTATAGCCTATTGTTTACGCATTTCAACTGATCCGTTATTTATGTAGGCTTTGTTCGACACCGTTACTGATACCCGGCGAGGGAAGGGTTAAAGGAGTTTCGGTACATCGTGTTGTGATGTAAAGAGATGAATTTTAAGATCAGTTTAAGATATGATACATAAATAGGGTATAAGTAATGGAGGTTTAATAGTAAAAAAAAACTTTTGTATATTAGATTTTTGATTGATTACACTTTTGCTAAGTTTTTAAATTTCTAGTTTTGTTATTCGTAAGTAGGTATTTATATGTACGAGTGTATGTATAATATAATTATTTTGCCCTCCAGTTTATGTCGTAAAAAGGTTATAAAACATCATGCAAAGGAAGTTGTTAAAAGTAAACTAATTTTACTTACGCACAATGCCGTATTCCAACGGATATAGAAAAAGTGGTCCGATTTAGTAATAGTAACCTTCAACTTTAATTTATTAATTATATTTTGAAGGATATGAAAACGATGTGAGTACTTTGTGAAGGTATTCCAGAGAAAAGATAACTTCTGCTATTCTATTTTGTTTGGCATAAACGTCTAGTTTAATTCCTCAAGGATATCGACTAAAATTTAATGTGAAATCATCTTATTATTTCAATCAATACCACTAATACATAGCGACAAAACACACACGTGTAAAGTATTAACTTAAATAAATAAAAGTTAATTAATAATTAATGTTAATAAAACTTTTGTCTTGAACAAATTATTGTAACAATGTATTAAAGTTACGTATGAAATAATTACTGTACTCAAAACAATGCATATTTAACATAACATTAAGCATACATTATACTTCAGAGCCGTGACGGAATACAGGTAAATAAAATGTATATGTTTACCGTCCTTATGTACATAATATAAAAGTTAAATAATAAAATTTTATAACACATAACGTATCTTAATAAAAAATAAGCATGGATTCATGATGAGTTTTACGACATACATACTTATCTACGCATACACTTATATTATAAGTACCTATCTAGGTATACATATATAATTTATTATATAACTTGGTTTGTATACTAAACTAAAGATGATATTGAAATTAAACTTTGACAAGCCATGCAAAACACTATAAAGATGTTTTTTACCTAATTTCGCATTAGTTTCCTCAGTGTTTCTCACTTCATGTAATTGCAACCTACCTAACCTATTTAATTCTCATTAATGTATAATTAATTTAAACAAAACATAATCTATTTGTCCGTATTACAAGTTTATTTAGTTTAGAAGCCAAGAAGCACAGTTTTACTTTGTATTTTTAGCTGTGACAATGAAACTTTTTTTTTAATAACAACTTAATAAGTGGACAACATTGATAACATTTTTTCAAATCCTATCTACTATTTTTTTAAAGAAGCAAATCAGTTATCTAAACTCACAATCCGGAATAAACAAATTATTTTTGTAACTAACCTAATCATGTTATAACTCCGAAATAAGTCGTCAAAGACATATCAAAGTCAAGTGTGTCAAAAGCTTGGTTTCAATTGTTGTGTGTACATTGTTATTATGTTTTTTTTTGCTTAGAGGATCTCTAGCAATTCAAGCGGCAGGTATGCGACCTGACCGATTATTGCTGCTCGAATATTGTAAGCAATAGCTGTATCACAATCCATTCCGCAAAGAAATGTTACTTTGAAACAATTGCCTTTTCTTTTTCTTTCATAATACACTATGAATGAATGTATGAATAGTTTTCTACAGTAGGCTTGTCCCCAAATTTAAACATACCCCCTAATCTTACTACCTAACAATATTAGGTATAAACGCGAAAGATTGTGAGTATGTGTGTATATTTGTTGCTGTTTCACGCAAAAACTACTGAATGGATTTTGACGAAACTTCACAATGATATAGCTTACATATCAGAATAAAACATAGGCTTCTATTTACCGCGATAACCTACCGGCGAACGGAACCGCGGGTAAAATCTAGAATAATATATACTTACTCTCACTCTAATTCATACTATAAATACGATAAATTCTAATAGGTACATACTATTTTTTTAAATTGTAATGTAACCCTTGTCGGTCTGTTATGCTTTCATGAATAAACTGCCACATTGATTTGAGTGGATTTCACTTATGAAGATACATACTTTGATTGTTAGGAAAGATATAGACTGCTCTTTACCGTGACAACCTAAATTAACACGCGCGGAACACAAACACTGGCATTTACATACAAAAAATTAAGTAAACCAAATCTTAAATATCTTTGAAATATTTAACTCCATATTAATTAATAGTAATAATCAAAACAGACCAACACTATTATCCCTAATAAGTAATTTATGCTCCACGTATTAATTAAAGTTACAGCTATAAACACCTCTATAATATTAATAACTATTTTATTATATCTAATTAGGTACAGCAAAAATAATATAATTAATAATTAAATGGTACGTACAGGAAAATGTGATTACAATAGTAATTATTGAAAAATATGTAGGTTTCATTATCGTTTTATTAAATTAATAAACGCCATTTTCCTGGTTATTAATTTAACTTAATAAGGAATTTCCGAATTTTGTTTTGTTCATTTGATAAGAATATTATTGAATGCATTTTGGGGTTATTATTTTTATATTAATATGTAATTAAATAGTGTGATTAAGTTTTTAATTGCTAATTTCAATGAAATAGATGGTCCTTTTTCAAGATTTATAAACTTAATAAATGCCCTTGTCTGTCTAGTTGCAATAATTTATTAATTCTTTGTGTCTGCAATTTTAATGTACATTTAATATGAGTATACGATACGTAAGTAGGTATATTTATTTTATAAAATATAAGTTAATACTCTTTCTGAACTACTTAAAAATAATTTAAGTATAAATATTTGTGATTAAGCGTCCGTATGCCATGACAATATTTTTTCGATAATTTAAAAAAGCTGTCCATAAACAAAGCACCAAAAAATATAAGTATTTAAAAAAAAAACAAGTTTTTTGACTCCTACATCATGAACAATCATTAGATGTTAGGTTTACCAAAGTATAAAAAATAACATACTCCTTTAAGTAAAACAAGGCTACCCAGAAGCGTAGAGATCAACAAACTAATGCAATAAAAAATAAACACATATTCAAAATCAAAAACTAACCTGTAATGCCAACGGAGAAATGTGACGGGAACAGTGGACCGAAGGATGGCACGACTGGTGATGGACCAGGCCAGGCCAGACCATACGCCGCCGCCGCCAACGCCGCGCCAAACGTCGGCGTCGGTCGCACCAGCCTCGATTTCATCGTCGGTCTTTCTTCGTCCTCACTATGGACATCATGAGGGAGATCCTCAACGTCTACTATACTGTTCTGGTCAAATCTCTGATTGATATCTTCATATTCATCGTCCGACGAAGCCACATTGGCTGATGCGTTTAAATTTAAAGGTGGAGTTTGCGAAGACGGTCTCGGTGACATCGATGCGTCTCCTGGCAATTCTGGTTGCGCAGCAGGAGACTGCCTCAAAGGAGATTCAGGCCTCGTCCGATGGTATCGAATACTGTCAGCGATTTCGTCCACCTGATTTGTTTTGGTGTCGGCCAATATTGACGCAACGCTAAAGCTGATCCGTGAGGTTTTCGGCGGTTCTGTCGCCTCCGCGGGGCTGCTGGGGTATCTAGACACGCTCTGTATCGCCATATTCACTTCCTTGTCCTCGTAGTTGGGTTTCTTTAACATTGAACGCTGGTAAGTTCCATTTAGCACAGTTGGTAGACCGTTCACTGGGCGCGATCGACGGATCGTGTACGCATGCGGGCGCAGTCGGAGGTTGACTGGCTGGCGGAGCGCGGCGCGGCGTAGACCTCGCCGCGGGCCGAGGCGTGGCACGAGGGCGCTCCGCCCAGCTCGGAGCCTCCCGCTCCTCCAATCGACCGCTGCGAAACGATTGATCCGAGCGGGACGAGGGGAGCGATTTAGCACACTCTTATCTCGTTAGCTGCCTTTGTGAAACTCGATTTTTTTTGTAGGAATCAAAACATAATTACCTTTTGTAGGGGTTCGCGCGTTTTGATCGCGCACTTTATGCCCGCCACCAGAGGTATAAAGTATAAAAATATAATGAGCACTCGTGAATGCCGCTTGTTAAATCCTTTGAGTCGTCTGTTGGTCCCTTTGTGAGATTAGCGCCGAGGGCCCGTTTGATCAATTCTGCTGGTCCGTGTTTACGGATCCGTTTCAAATTAGCACAAATGATTTACAACGACACTGCTCGCTCTTATTTATATTGTGATTTATATTGCCTTTATTGTAAGTATCTTAACGTTACATGTGAACTTTTATACAATACTAGCTTTCGCCTGCGGCTATGCCCGCGTTTATGTCGGTTATCGCGATAAAAAGTACCTAACCTATGTTTTTTCTCAGGCTCTAGACTATTTGTGTACCGAATTTCACTTATATAGGTTCAGTAGTTTTGACGTGTACCTAAGCAGGACTGACAGACAGACAGACTGAGTTACTTTTGCATTTATTTATTACTTTAAGTATAAGTAAGGTTTAGCTTTTGCCACACACTGAACCATTTAAGTGAATTTTTTTATTTAACTTTTTTAACAGCTCTTTTTATAGGTAGCAAAAAAATAAATATGTATAGGTAAATAATAACTATGAGTGTCAACAGCCTAACAAATAGGTAGGCAGGTAGGTAGGTATGTCACAATTTTTTTTTTCACAGCGGAAGTGCAAACGTTATTTCATAAGTAAAAATACTTACATTGATATTAACATACACGACTGTATCCACGAATGGGTAAGCAGAAGAGTATTTATTCATTACATTTTGTCCACAATGGCACAATCATTTGAGTTATGTAAAATAAAACTTTGCTTTTTATTTTTACCTACCTATATATATGTAAACACATAATAAATTACGTATAAATAATAGATATTATTTTCCTATAAAAAGTTCTCTAGGTATAGCGTTACAAAAAGTTCAACAATAATTAATTCCTTCCAACTTTCTAAATAAATCCATTCAAAATCAACAAGATTTAACCAAAAATGCCTCTGTTGCACAGTGGTAGCAGCGGTCTCGGGTTCGATTCCCGGGTCGGATAAAATTTTTGTGTGATCCACAAATATTTGTTTCGGAGTTTGTATGTTTTCTATGCATCATATGTACAAAAAAAAGTATGTTTATGTATTAATATCAGCAGTCTAGTACCTATTATACAAGTTCTGTTTAGTTTGGGACTAGATGACGTTGTGTGAGATGTCCGAAATATTTATTAATTAAAAATAAGCAGAATGCATCTCTACAGACGCTTAAACGGTCTATAGAGGGACAATTTAACCCACCCTACATCATAAACGAGTGTGAAACGGTACAATATCTATTATATCCACCATCCCTGTCACACTCACAAAAAGTCATATCTCTTATTCACTCTAACCAGGACACTCGGTACTAAATAGGTATTTAGTATTCGGAAGGGAAGATGGTTAATTATGTGGGGTGAACGGGAAAAAATCTATTGCAGACCTGAAAGGGAGATTTTAAGTTTTATTGGCTTGACTTAAGGTTTAATTTAGTTTCTTTGTTTTTGTCGATAGTTTATATGAATTCTACGAGGGTTGTCTCAAAGTTTCCTTATTGAATGTGTGCGATATTAATATAAATGTAATTAATTATGATTGACTTCATTGATTTTGGTTTAGTGAGGTGTGATTATCTTGTTTTGGTGTTATTGTGTTTATTAACTAAACGGTTGGTCTAGTAGTTTAAGAGATCGCCACGCCACGTTCTATTGCGCCAAATGTTGTGGGTTCAAATACCTACCAAATGACAACAATTTGTTTGATGTACAAGTTATTATTCTGAGTCTAGGTGTTCTTTGTGTCCGTTTCATAAAGTCCGTCCGTAAAATCTATCGCGACCAAAGATGTATGAATACCTCTTCCTAATTCAGGGCATGTCCTTTTCAAGAAAAAAAACTTTTAACTACCCATGGACTAGATACCTACCTCGTGGATTTTATTATTATATGTAAGAAAGTATAGTACCTATTGTAGTATAAACTTCCTTGCTAAGGAAGGGTCTATTTCCAGCAGTGTTATGTTAAAAACTGTTTATTATTAAAGTAAATGCATAAATACTTAGGTTTTTTTTTGTCCTATACCTATATTCTCTATCGGTCTTGGTATAGGTAGGTTACTTACACCTTCAGTATGACAAGAGCTAAAAGTATCAGTGGAAGGTATTTAATACCTACTACTGCCTCGTTGGTCTAGTGGTTGGCGTATGCGACTGCTAATCAAGAGGTCTCGGGTTCAAATCCCGGGTCGGGCCAATAGTGTTTTTGTATTTTTCTTAGGAAATTCCTAATAGCAGCCCGGAGTTTGGAAATTTGGCGGTGATTTCACGCCCGTGCCTCGGACAGTACGTAAAGCCGTCGGTCCCGGTTGTCATGACTATCTATGGCAATCGTTATTGGGAAGTCAGTGCCCTCAAATATACTGACAACTAGCTCAATCTTTGAATTTCAGTTCTCCCTTAGGGTTGCGGAGGTCCGATGCCAGTCGCTCCGTGGAAAAACTGAAGTTCAGATAAAACCGGTTGAACTAGTTGTCGACCCCAAACACAGTTGGGAATAAAGGCTAGGAAGAAATAAAAAACAATCATCAGTTTACAACCATAGACAACAATTTTTGAACAGGCACCTGCATAAAAGAGGGCAGCTATACTTTTCATAAACCTCAACATAATTAAAGTCAAAAATTTGGGAATTCTCGCTAATGATTGACAAACACCAACAAATGATGTGGCATTCTGAACAACAACGACAATATGGCGCCGAAACTATGCAAATATCACAAGAAAAATAGTAAAAAAAAGAAATATTTGTACAACGGCAGAGAACGCGGGAATGCTAGGAATTTTTGGTTATGATTTAGATGGTACAAACTGTAAATAAAAACTAATATAAATGACTGTCAAGATGGCTGGTGTCTCCTTCGCGTTTAATGATTTTACAGAACTGTTAATGGCATTCGAACTGATCTTAGCAGTTAATGGTCTCTTTATGATGTTAGGATTTAAATGATATACCAATAACTGAATTATTTATTTATCTTGAAAGCACTAGGTATGTAAAAAACTAGACATGTATCTATTATAATAAGCCAAACCTTTAATAAACCAACTGCTTAACCCACCATACTAACCCTGCAGTTGCAGTGCAGTGTAAATGGCTTTACAAATCAAAAATAAAATACACATTTCACAACAATGTTCAAGATTTGGTATAATTTAGAAAAAAGAATGTAATAGAATGTAGTAGAACATGCAGTTTTCAGACAATATATATCCTACAGAACCAACTCTGTCTAAATTGAGTAATCCCGTTATATGTTTCTCAACTCGTGTCATTAAACACATTACCATAATGAGAATTTAGTAAAAGTTAAACTGATATACGATGGTCACATAAAAATATCAACCAAATCGTTTAACCAGAGCCAGTAAATTAAAATAGATTTATAAATCACGGCTGGTACGGAACCACTGGCAGCTATCAAAGACTACTTATTTTGTAGAACCGACGCAAGTAACTTCAGAAAATCTATTTTATAAACAATGTGAATTGGACTTATATTCCATTTCGCCATATAGACTTGTCCAGTTTCGTCTGATAGAATTATAGAAGGTCTAAAACACAACGTAACATACGGACCATCCTGTAACTGGTATATAAATAAACATTTATAATAATATTAAATAAATATTTTGGACATCTTATACACAACATCATCTAGTTCCAAAATAAGCAGAGCTTGTGTTATGGGTACGAAACAACTGATATAAATACATAAACATACTTTTTTTTTTGTAAATACACACATATTATACATAGAAAAAGACCCAGACTCCGAAACAAATGTTTGTGGATCACACAAATATTTGGTCTGACCCGGGAATCGAACCCGAGACCTCTTGATCACCAGCCGCATACGCTAACCACTAGACCAACATGGCAGTCGATTTATATAAACATATTACTAGCTGGCCTATGCAACTTCTTCTTCGTCTTGTGATGATGACGCCAGCAGACAGAGATTAAGAAGAACGTGACAATTAGTCGGAAGGTTACAGATCATAGAAAATGTTCAAATATCATGAACAGGATTATTTAGCGGGGTATTGACTTCGACGGAAGAAGATGGCTAAGGTTTCGTGGTTTATTAAACATTAAATTACATAGGTAATAAAATATAATGGATATAGAGTTAGATTTAAAAGGTAGTAGAGCCACGCTGATTAAGACTCGACCAGGGCAGTATTACCCTCACACAGAAGACCAACCTAAAAATGACAACCATTGTACTGTCGTATTTCATTGTCAAGTGTGAGACCGGAGGCCGGGAGAATAATGCAGAAACATCTCACTATGCCGCCACGGTGTGGGTCACCATACTCCATTGTCTGCACTCACAATGCTAATGGTGACCCCTACTTCTGGATTCTACTCATGTTTTCCATCAGGCAGAGTAGAGTCACTTTGACAGGCTGAAAAATATAAAAAAAAATCCTTATTCTTAACTCTTAAACAGTTGTAAACTTCTTAAATTCTGACCCGACATTTGAACAGTTAAAGCATTTTTATTGTTTCAAAAAGATACTCGACTTTCTGTGCTAAGATACTCATTATTAATAATTAACGTTTTGAAGTAAAATTGTTATAGGAAAACATAGGTATAAACTAAAATCATTATCGTAATCTGCGTTGCATGATCTATGATCAATCGTTGATGAACGCATACCCCACGATATAATGAGACTAATGAAACCAGGAACACGTCAATTAGCAGACATTTTGCCGTTTATGCTTTTTGCCGCCAAAAAAATATGATTTATGAACGAACCGTGTAACATGACACTCGTTATAACCGTTACTAATTGTCTATGGGCTTCGTTATGATTGTTTAAAGTTTGAATTAGTTTCTGAATGATGTTTGTAAGATTTTGGTTTTGAATTGCCCGAATCATATTTCTACTTTCGTTCAATTCAATTCAATCTTTAATTTAAATGACTGAGAGTGAGTGCCTATGCATCTCAGCATTTGGAAAATTTTGTGTTGGGAGTTACTAATTTTTTCTATTCATTGACTAACTAGTCATATGAGGTATCCAATGAGGGTGTCAAAGGACAACGGAAAAAACAAGATACATTACAAAACAATGGGGAAAAAATATGTGAGAGACAATTTATTCAATTAAATATATATAAAGGTTTATTAGGCGGTAGTTTTTATTTTATTACAATATCAAATTAACAATATTTTATTTGATTATGTCGAAGAAGTTAAAGTCCTTTTGTTACCAATCAACATAATTATACCATTAATCGATAGTCGCCCACGTATTGGACTAAATAAATCCGTGTTATCGATATCTCTAGAACGGCTACCGCAAGTATAACTTCACTAGTAATTAAGACGCATTGTAAAACTATATTTTTAATTACTTTTAAAATCTTCTTTTCTGTAACGTACATAAGGTATAAAATTGTGCAGCAGATGTTAAGGTTTCGTAGTAATTTCATGTCTCCCGGTTAATTTAGTTTGGGAAGGAAATATTTTAGTTCAGATTCTATTTTGACATTCTTGTTAATCGTCCGCAGGTGTGCGCCGGTATTTACGGAATGTGTCATTGATACCTTCGGGTATCGAGGCATTCATCATTTTAGTGTAATTTTGTACCATACTGGTGTTAGTTATAATTAAAAGATGAAACACTAGTAAGAGGAAAGTGAATATAATTGGTGGTTTTGTGTTACTAATTGATCAATTAGACTTTGAGATGCCGACTTATTTTTTTTTAAAGAATTTGGTGTACAAATACTTTTTTAAACTATTCATTTTGTACAACTGTTTTATACATCTTTATCCTACTGTAGGTATAGAATAATAATTTTCAAGGCTTATTAGAGAGTAGTTTTTGTTTAAGAAATCATAAATTCTGGAGATGATAAATATCTAATAATATAGTCTTCACATGTATTAAGTATAATTACATGTAATTTGATGATTACCTATACCAAAAAAATAATATAAACACACGTATTTAAAAAATGTAGTCTTCACCACATCTTTAAACAATGTATCTTACTTGTTAATTTTAAAGACCTTATACCTACTAAATACATAAGTACAGTAAATACCAGTAAAAGATTTAAGTATGGGTACTAAAAACAAACAAATATATTTTCACACTTAAATTAACATAAAGTATGAAACAGAAAATAATGTAGGTATCTAATACTTAATAAAGTTTACAATAGGTTCATAATTATAGTTCAAAAATACTGTAAGATAAATAAAAAAAGTCTTTAGCTTTTAATGAATGCAATTGTGTATTTTGACATTTGAGTCAAAAGTTTTTACTCACATAATTCATCCACTGCATCCATGGCAGGTGTTAACAACCGCACATTATGCAACTTTTTCCTCACTCTTGCTCTGAAACAATACAATTAACAAACAATCCACTAAACAATGAAATTGCCATTAGTCGATAAAAACATCACTCGAATAAAACAATCGACTAATTTCTGCGAGCCTTCAACACGTCAATGTCCGCCATATTGGTGGCCATTACAACAGTGTCACCGTATTCAGGCGTGGTACGACAAAAAGTACCTATTTGTTTGATTTTCGAACGGAATTTTAATCGTTTCGAGATAAAACTTTTTGCGCGCCAGTCCCTGGCCGTAACCCTTAAAATATTCCGCGAAAGCCCTTTATCGTTCCAATTAAAATTTCAAACGCAATATGGCTTCTTTCGTCTGCCATTTTGGTGTAGTTAGTAAAAACTAGTTCGTTATAAAAAAAATCTATATCTATATAAATAGTAAAAATATATATTTTGGACATCTTACACACAACATCACCTAGTTCCAAAGTAAGCACAGCTTGTATTATGGGTACTAAACAACTGATATAAATACATTAACATACTTTTTTTTGTAAATATGTATACATATTATACATAGAAACACCCAAACTCCGAAGTAAATATTTGCGGATCACACAAACATTTGGTCCGACTCGGGAATAAACCCGAGACGTCTTCATTCGCAGCCGCACACGCTAACTACTAGACCAACAAATCAGTCAAAAATAAACAAATAGAATTGTATGTAATATCGAATGAACAGTATTTCACTTACTGCATATTACGGTACTTACATTAACATTTTTTTTTGTCTGTCTGTTTGTACCGGGTAATCTCTGGAACAGCTTGACCGAGTTTGACGGGACTTTCACTTTCAGATGGCTGATGACACAAGGAGTAACTTATGCTAATTCTTTTATACAAGCTTCACTGCGCGGCGTTACTCGCGCCTTACAACAATAACCAGTACCACAGTACCAATAAGCTAGTAGATAATAATTTTAACAAAAAGGAACCGACTTCAATGAAAAACTATTCCGAGTATGTACCCAAATCGCGACATTGTGCCTATGATATTTGAGGAGTTCCCTTGATTTCCTTGGGATCCCATCATCAGATCCCGATATGGTGACAATGGGACCACCTGTGAGCTATGCCCATTCCAATGCAAAAAGAATTTTTGAAATCGGTTCATAAACGACGAAGTTATCGCTGAACATACATAAAAAAAAAAAAAAAAAGATTCCGACGAATTGAGAACCTCCTCCTTTTTTTTGAAGTCGGTTAAAAATATGTTTACCCGAAACTCTTTACACAGAGAATTATAGATATTAAGTTGATATACCTATAATCTTTAACAATAACAAGAATATTAAGTTCAAACAAGTATAAAAGGGAAGTAACAATCCCAAAGATATTATTAAATCGTCCTTTTCTTTGTAGTTCCTACAGAAGGAGCCTCCTTTGAACACTCGCTCATTATGCTAACATCTTAACAAAGCCTTTATCCATATTATGCTCCTGTTCTTAAGTTAGTTACATAAGATTTATTTAAAGTTCAAAGGAAATAGGCATGTGTGGACAAATCTATAACCTATTTCTATTCAAATAAATAAATTGGATTATATGTAGATATGTATTTCATATGAACAGTTTTTTTTACTAAACACTTAGCAAAGTATGTACAGTACTTACATGAAAAAGGCAATTAATCTGTCAGTCTATCCGTCTGTCTGCCTTTTTGTTCCGGCTAATCTCTGGAAGTCCGTGTGGTGACGGATGAAGAATACAAAGTGTCACCACCCCTATTCATTCCATGGGTGTCGTAAGAGGCGACTAAAGGAACAAAATAAGCAGCTATCATCGCTGCCAAGAGAAGGAAAACTTAAATCAAACCCTTTACCAACCCGTCTGGCCAGCGTGGTACAGTAGGCCAAAACCTCCTTTCTAAAGCAGACACCACACTTCGCTATGCGCTATTCGTTATGCTGGTTATTCGCGCGCATACGGCGAAGTGTGGCGAGTATATTCGTTTCGTTCACCATAAAAATGACAATGACACATCTCTACAACACACATATCTGCCTTAATAATTGATGCTTATTTGGCATACCAGTTCGAAGTGTGGATGGCATGTTTGTTGTTTGCGCGCATAACTAATATTTGAGCGAATACGGCGTAGATACATAACGAATAGCGCATAACGAAGTGTGGTGCCTGCATAAGGAGAGTTCTATGTCCAGCAGTGGACTGTTAAGGCTGTTGAACGACTTTACCAATTTGAACTGGACTTTCACTGACAGAAAACTGATAGCCTAAGTAATAACTTAGGCTATTTTTTATTAGACTAGCTTCACTCCGCGGCGTTACTCGCGATTCACAACAATTACCGCTGGTAACTCCGTTGGAAACAACTACTATATTTATATTTGACTGCCTTATTGGTCTAGTAGTTAGCGTATGCGGCCGCTGATCAAGAGGACTCGGGTTCGATTCCCGGGTCGAACCAAATATTTGTGTGATTCACAAATATTTGCTTTGGAGTCTAGGTGTTTTCTATGTATAATATGTATGTATTTACAAAAAAAAGTATGTTTATGTATTTATATCAGTTGTCTAGTACCCATAATACAAGCTCTGCTTAGTTTGGGACTAGATGATGTTGTGTGTCAGATGTCTGAAATATTTATTATTAATTTTATTATATTTTTGTACAATCCTATTAAATTTGTCTCCAGTTATTATTGATTGATTCATATTGAAATCTAATATATAAAATTCTCGTGTCACAGTTTTCGTTGACATACTCCTCCGAAATGGCTTGACCGATCTTTATGAAACTTTATATGCATATTCAGTAGGTCTGAGAATCGGCCACGCGAGCGGAGCCGCGGGCATCAGCTAGTTATACTATAAAATGGACAGTAGCTCTGTCTGTCAGTTACTCTTTCACGGCTAAGTCGCTGCACCGATTTCAAAGAGATTTGCCATGGAGACACTTTGATTATTCAGGAAGAACGTAGGCTACTCTTTAGAGCGCTAACCGACTAATACATGTGTTGAGTCGCAGGCAAAAGGTAGTATTGCATAAATACGAAATGAACTTAGTTGCCCATACTTAATATTTTATCATCATCATCATTATCTATCGCAGTCCACTGTTGGACATAGGCCTCTCCAATTGCACGTCACTTAGTTCGATCCTCGGCTACTCGCCGCCGCCACCTGGCCTGTGGGCGTCCTACACTACGTTTGGCGAGATGCTTAATATTTTATAATCACGTAGAAGCTGTATAAAAAATTATAGGTTATTTTTCCTCTTGATAGGAAACTAATTATTATGATTTTTCAATAAAAATAACGGTTTTCGTATATTTTAGTATCTCACACACGATATTTTGATCTTTCCAATTAGGCAAAAGGGACAACTCCCGCATTAGAAATATATTTCTGTGTCGTGGGAGACTTTGCAAATGTACAAGACACTACGGACACCCCGACCCATTAGGTATAACAATTTGTAAATCTCTCAAAGTGCTATCCTTTGAGAGATTCGAATCCACAATTCTTCGCACAGTAGAAAGCGACGTGGCGACCGCTTAAACTACTGGGCCAACCGTCAAATCAAATCAAATATTTTTTTATTCTTGATGGGAATATAACCCACTACTTCTTTTAAAAATAAAGCTTAGCAAAATATTCTGCAGTTAGAATAACTTATCCGTAGAGCTACAAAATTTAAACCAGTTTGAACAATACAAACCCACAAAAACAGCACCGAAAGTGTTTATGTGCCCAAAAACAGTCTACATTAAAGTTTTATGGGGTTTCAATGGGATCGGTTTCTTTGACAATACCGGTGGGGGCGTGTTGGCTATTCATTAGAAACAAATTCGCCCATTGTGCTTACCGTCCGGTGTGCGAGCCGCTGTGTCTCCCGGCACGGTCACTTAGACGATTGTTGCATAGTATATGTAAGGTTGTAGATAAATTCTTCCGAAGATTAGAATATTAACTGTTGTTTTTAGAATATGATGATTTATAACTGTACTAATAATGTAGCGATATCTAATTTTAAATATTAGAGAAATTTGTGCTGTTGAGTAAGTGATAGTTAAATTAAATGAGTGATAGAGAAGAATGGAAGGAAGAATTCTAAGAGAGGCAATCAGTTGATGATTGAGAAAAGTTTTAGTCTATACGTCTCGCTACGATACATAGAAACTAAGCAAATTTATAAAATTAATGAACTGAAAGAGAAACTGACAAATTCATTGTTTTCTAAGCTTAATAAACACTTTATGGTGCTGCATGCGGTAGACGACTAACGTAGTTTTGGATAGATTTTTCCTTTCAAAGGTAGCAAAGTATTGTTTGCCCCAATAGAAGGTAAAATGGACATCAATACATACGTACAAAGATATTACCCTCCTTTTTACGGAATTGGGTAATAAATTGTTATGTTTTACATTGACAGAAATTAGCTATCACCACCATCACCATAAGCCTATCGCAGTCCACTGCTGTCTGGCTGGCTGGCTCTCCAATTGTATACTTCTTGGTTTGATTCTCAGCATTTTGCAGCCAGCTAGAAATTAAAATGAATGCAAGTTAAAAATTAGATATAGGTTGTGATTTTAAAAGTCGAAAAATATACAGGTAGGTACACCTTGCTGCAGGAGTACAACCCATTATTGGTATTATTTTAGCACCTATGCAAATAGGTGTATTTCGCTTTACTATTTACCATACTTTGTCTTTCTTGTATCATTTTAACTAAACTTGGCAAAAATTTAATAAAATGTTTTTATTTATAAATAAATAAATAGTAAATATTTCAGACATCTTACAGACAGCGTCATCTAGTCGCAAACTAAGCAGAGCTTGTATTATTGGTACTAAACATATTCATACTTTTTTGTTGTAAATACATACATACATATTATGCATAGAAAACACCTAAACTCCGAAACAAATATTTGTGGATCACGCAAATATTTGGTCTGACCCGGGAATCGAACCTGAGACCTCTAGATTACCAGCCGCATACGCTAACAACAAAAGGCAGTCGAAAAGATGTGTAACTTTTACATATTCTGTAACATTTAAATAGGTCGCTAGAATAGACCACCACATGGCGCCTACACCACGGTATCAATGAATTATGACAGAAAATCGACGGTTTTTGTCCAATTTCGGACTATTTCACGCCCATAGACAAAACTTAGTATAATCACTACCGAAACTGAGACTATTGTGAACACATTTTGTACCCCATTGTACTTTATGGTCAATAGGAAGAAATGTTACGGTATTTTAAGTTAAATTAAAATTGATTTATAAATTCTGTTGGCAAAGATAAAAAAATTAAAATAATGTATGTAATATGGTACATATTCGAGTACCTACCGAAAGGAAGTTTTTTTTTATAATAAAAGTAGGTATTACTAAATCATACAGTCTGTCTATTACGATTTCACGGTTAATACGCTTCACAATTTTCAATGAAATTTGGAATGGAGATACATTGATTCTTTTACATAGACTATTTTTACCGCGATTACCGACATACACACGGGCGAAACTGCGCGCAATAGCTAGTAATTACAATAATCGTATTGTTTTAATTATATACCTTATATTTTTACCCAGATATGGCGAAGGTAAAAGAAAGCGTAATATTGTTGGCAGTTAATGTACCTGTGTTACACAACAGCTTCTAAACTACTGAACCAATTTTAATGTATCGAATGTCAAATAGATTTGTATAGGATGACATAGGCTACCTAACTATATAAAATGTCAAAAAAAATTGTAGTGAAGTTGTAGTTTCTTTAATCATTACTTGTTATTTTTTCTACAATATGAAGTTTTGTAGCCGTTACAAAACAATTTTATCGATTCTATTGATTTTAAGTGCCCTACTTTTTGAGTTACCAAAAAGGGCCGAGTTTAAAAAAGATACCTGCTACTCTGAAACCGTAAGCAGCAATTCTATTAGCATTAAATTTTAAAAGTATTAAAGGAAGTACAAAATGGCTGTGTCTTCAAAACTTCTGCGACTAAATAAAACTATGCTTAAATCTGCAATAAACAACAACCCGTTGTAAAACTCAATAATTTACTCAATTTATCTGCAAACTAGCCGCGCGCCCCGTCTCCGCTTTTGGTTAAACAAAAAAGTGAAATTAATAAACCATAGCAAACTCTTTCCAGACTTTCCATACTTATAACAGTCGATAAGTCTGATTTTGACAAAACAATGATTCAAAATCATTCGTTTTGTCCTTCAATTCCATAATGAGCAACTTCGTCTTTTTGCACTTTCAATAAATGAAAATAAATGTTTTTTTTTTTTTTTTGTTTTTGTTTTTTTTAAAAGACAACTCCCAATTTTATTGCTTCACTAACTGTTTGGTCGGACTAGTCTATATTGGTTATCGCAGTTAAAAGTAGCTCTCAAGCTTTAGACTTACAAAATTTTATTTAAAACGGTGCAGTGATTTTTGAGTTTATCGCGAAAAGACAGACAGACAGACGAGGTGGATTTTATAATATGTAGTGATTAAAGCTATACATGAATTGAGGCCCTAGACCCCACACTAGGATTGCCTGTGTTGTGGAATCTAGTCCTTTGTTAGGTTACATTATCTGATAATATAATTATGTTATGAGATAATGATCTGATTAGAGGTTCTTTGGTGCCATGTCATGAGGCGTGATGTGATGTGGTGATGTCGTATGGTGTGATAATATGTGGGTTTTATACTTTATGTAGTGCTTTTAGTACTCAACTAAAAGAGACTGCCCTATGCTACAAACCATTAATAAGAATAAGGTATAATAATATAAAAAATAACTAAGTATTTATTGCACACTCTCCACTCCACCAGCTGGTACTCAAAATAATACGAAATCTATTGCCTCAAACACCATTATAGATGAAAAAAATACACCATTGATATAACTGACCACAATGGTGTATTTTGGTGAAGCTTTCAAGGTGGTCCCATTGTCCTAGGACCATAGACTACGGAATGAAGTATTACTGTGCAATAAAAGTCGAATTAGCCGTCTTTGTGGTAGGCAGGTGTCATACGATTGCGCAAGCACGGGTCATTTTTTGAAGTTTTTTTTTGCCTTAAGTAGCCACTTTTAAGAGCATATTTCATTTCTTACGTTTCAAGGGTGAATGATTGTGTACAGTTGTTTTGCTCTATTGTAAGTTGTAACTGAAAATATCACCAAGTATTTTTTTCATATTATGATATACGGTCTAATCAAATTAAAAGAAAGTTCTTGTTGTGTAGTGGGTGTTATTCGCGATAAAATTATGATAGGTATTTTACAACGATTTCGAATGAGTTACACCGATCGAGCCTGTTCGTAATGTCGGGAAACAGAAAGTCTTAAATAAATAAATATTTAAATAAATAAATATTTCGGATATCTGACACACATCTCCATCTAGTCTCATACTAAGTAGAAAAATCGCAAATAACGCCGCGGAACGAAACTGTTCTCAAAAAGATTAAGTTACTTATATTGTCAGCTATCAGCCAGCAAAAATCCCGTCAAAATCATTTTATCTGTTTTAGAAATGTGCTGAACAGACACAAAAATTGTAACAATTGCTTTATTGATGAAAGTACCGTAGATACATACTTCCACAAGCATTTAGTAAAAGACTATTCTTCTGATATTATATACAAACAGACACCTTAATTTTATTTATCTATAGATAAATGTAGAGAGATATTTATAGATAGATCTATAGATTTTGTTTTTTTTTATCTTACTGATTGTTTAGTAAATTGTTAGAACATGGTGTTGTACATCCACTAGCTCACTTTACAAATCTTAATTTTATAAATAACATGTTCAAATAAAGTTTATTTGAATATGTACTAGAAGGTTTGTCATTAAAATGTGTTTAACCGGACGTGTCTCTGAATATTATAATATGTAATTCATTACGCAGCATCTAGTAAACCTTTATTTAAACCCGATTTACTAAAACTAAGAACTTGAGTCGAAAAGAAATCACTTTATTATGGAGAATGTTTTGAAGAACTCTTCTAAGTTGTTCTTCTTCTCACTTCCTTCCTTCCTTCTCACACATACGACAACACTTGATAGCCTTGGAAGTCTCCGCTTTAAAGTAATTTTCTTACACTCTCAGAGTAAACAGTTCGGCTGTTCCTTGCTGCGTCACCCAGCCAAAACCTGGAACTTACTACCAGCTTTCTGTTAGGCATAGAAGAGTCACTTTGGCACGCATAAAAAAAACTAGATTTGGCCGCGGCTCCACATGTATGTCGGTTATCGCTGTAAAAAGTAGCCGATGTCCTTTTGTAGGCTGTAGACTATCTGTGTACCAGATTTCATTTAGATCGGTTCAGTAGTTTTGGCCTGGCCTGTCCTTTTTAGGGTTCCGAAGTTTATGACTCGTAACCCTTATAGATTCGTCATGTCCGTCTGTCCGTCCGTCCGACCGTCCTTGACTTACCGTCCAAACGGTAAGTGCTAGAAACCTGAAACTTTGCATGAATATGTGTTGTAATTACGTCGACAAAGTGCTACAATAAAATTATTATAAATATTTTTATTTGGGTACCTCCCCTACACGTAAAGTGGGGATGTTTTTTTTTCTCGTGGCCACCCCATCGTGTGGGATATCATTAGATAGGTCTTTTAAGAACAATAAAGGGTATCTAAGACGTTTTTTTGATTTAGTTATCCGTTTGCGAGATATTTCACTTTAAAAAGTACTTTTTTGTAAAAACAGGGCGTCCCCCTTAAAAGCTAAACGGCTTTCTCAAAAAATCTGGAAAAATTCACGATGGTGGTCCATATAATGAAATTTGAAGTAAAACTATAATGGATTAGATGACTTTGTTAGTTCAGGAGTTATAGAGGCTTAACTTGTAAAATGCTCTCACTTGGAAAACGTCATACAAAATTAACGCATTAATACGTAAATATAACAATTATCTATTGGATACGATTTAAAATCCACGTCCCATTATGGGTGACTGAGGAACCCTTTCCTGTGCGTGGCCTGACACGCACTTGGCCAATTTTTTTTTATTACTAGCGGCTCGCCTTAACAACATGAAAATCGGTGCAGTAGTTCTTAAGTTCCTCGCGAACAGACAGACAGAAGCGGAACAGGACTTTGTTTTACAATATGTAGTTCACTAGTAGGGATCAATCAATTTTCCAGAATTGTCTAGAACTAGCCAAGTTGAAAACGCTTATCGTTCTCTGTTCTAAATTCTCTTGTTTGATTGGTTAATATCACTAAATATTAGCCAATTAAACAAAAGAATAGAGAAATAGAATGAAGAATACATAGAAAACCGAAAACGTTTGGAACTTGACTAGGGGGCTGAACTCCACTGGTTACGTAGTCACTCCATCATTACCAGACAGTGGCGTCGGCGGGTCACGCTCTTTCCTCCCAACTAATTGCCATGACGGCCAATATTTGTCATCAATTAAAGACCAAGTTTTTTTTTAATTATTGTCCCCTTCCGTCAAAGGTTTTGTATGGCGGCGTCAAAGGAGTTGCTCTTTGGTGCGTAGGTTAGAGCCCTTGAGGTATTTGCTGTTGGCCTTAAGACTGTTTGATTTTTCGGAAGCTGTGGCCTTGTGTTATTTAAATGAGGAGGTTGTCATTTGTTGACCTCTCATTAACTTGACACTGAGATTTCTTTTAAGATGTTTGTGATTGTAATTATGACAAAATGGCACGATTTTTTTTTAGAAATACATTCGCGTGCATATACGTCAATGCTAATATCTATGTACCTACATATAAAAATATGTTGAAGTCTATAAAAAAAATGAATTTGAAAGTAACTATGTCTGCCTATCTGTCTGTCTGTTACCTTTTCACAGCTCAACCGATTTGGATGGATTTCGGTATAGAGATAGGTTGATTGAATTAAACGGAGAAGGACATGGGCTCCTTTTTGTCACGGTATACAAGCGGTCGAAGTCGCTATCAAAGGATACCGAATTCTGTTCATAAAATATATGAATTTCAAGGTATTTTAACCGTCAAATCGGTAAAATAAAAAATAATATACCTAGGTACCTTTGCTTAATCCCTAAACCAAATTATTTTATATATCCTAAAGAGAATGGTGACAGTAAAAATGAGCTTAAATAATAAAACATGATATTATTGAATAATACTTCCCATGCATATATGGTGTGACAGCGGTCGCTTCTAGTCGGCACACACAAAGCTGCGTCTGTTTGCTTGTTTGTTCGTCGGCGCCCGCGCAACGCACACATTGTCCCACCTCCGGTCGTTACGGTTACCGAGCACAGCTTTATTTTACTCTTTATTTGGCTAAGTAAATGTTTACAGTGCGAAAGTTATCTTTATTTATAAGTAGCCGATGTTCCCCGCGGCTATTGTAAAACGTGAGTAAAGCCGCAGCGTGAAGCTAGTCTAAAAAAAACCTAAGTTACTCTTTATATTATCTGCTATGATTCTGCAAATTTTCGGGACCAAACAGCCTTTCTAAGGTGAAGCCTATGTATAGCAGTGATCCGTTATAAGCTGTTGATGGTGATGCAATATTGTATGTGGAAATGATTCCCTCGAAAAGTAAGTACGTGATATTTTATGAATTAGTCAATTTCCAAACCGCAAATTTACCCAACTTACACTTAACTGGTGTATTATCATTTAACTAAATTGTGAATCATGACGTTTCAAGTCAAGATTTTCCTCAAAACGTCACATTAATAGTCATATATGATAAATAAATGACTATAAGTTTTTTTTTATTTAATAATGAATGGTTTAATTGAGGTATTTTCTTTATCATTGTGCGGTTTTGACTAAGAATAGCGCATGGTGTGATTTGTTGCGGTTGCTATGAGTCCACAAGTCTGGTCTCGTTCCATGAATTCTGCACGTATACCTGGTATTCGGTCTTCGGCACATCCCTATAAATAACACAATGAACTTTACGTCAGATGTATTTCCTCCTAGCCCTTATTACTCCCCATATTATTTGACGTCGGTCACCAGTTTTACCGATTTTAACAGTTTTTACACGGAGTATTGTCATCGGACCTCTTCAATCCTAAGGGGGAACTGATTTCGAAGTGAACTGGTTGTCAGTATATTTTAGGGCGCTGACTTCCTGATAACGCTTGCCGTAGATGTTCATGACAACCAGGATCGACGACTTAACGTGCTCTCTGAGTCACAGGAGTGACACATGGCCAAACTTCCTTACTCTGAACCGTTATTAAGATTTTCTTTTAAAAGGAAACAGACATCACTTTTGGCTTAGAACCCAAGACCTCTTGATTGGCATTCGCAAACTCTAACCGCTTGACCAACAAAGCATTCGCTGCGATATACCTACTAGGTAATGTACTTATGTAATAAATATAGACACATGTGCCCTTTACTTTGTGGTTGTAGAAGTTTTAGTTTTTCATGTCTTGCAAACATTTCAGGGTCAAAATTAACCAAATTAGTCCATTTATTCCCAGAGCTTGACCTATTCAAGACTACCTCGGTGGTGCTGAGTGACTGCTTGAGGTTTCGGGTTTAAATGTTTGTGAGAACCAAAACTATTTGATTCGGAGTTTGGGCGTTATCTTTGTATAACATGTATGTATTTGCAAAAGAAAAGTATGTTTATGTATTTAAATCAGTTGTCAGGTACCCATAATACAAGCTCTGCCTAGTCTGGGACTAAATGACGTTGTTTGTAAGATGTCCGAAATATTTATTTATTTATTTTCAACATTTAAGATAACATGTCAGGTCTGAAACACAGCCTTGAGATAGCACATTTTTTGTGCTTAGAAAGCTAATGTTTTTTACCCAGAGAAATTTTAGATTCCCATGGACGACATTGATAGAAAGTACCTTCAAGCGGTCGGCCATGTCTTTAGACGTACCGATGGTAGCTGGAGCCTAAATGAGGAGACCACGATAAGCAGACATAGAGTAGGGAAGCTCACTGACTGAAGATTTGAAGAAAGTGGGTTGAAAGCAGGTTGATGTGGATTACCCAAGACCTTGATAGTTGGCACTCCTTGATAGTTGGCACCTTCAACAGTGTACGCGCTTTTAAAAACTAATGGTAGATAATCCTTACTAATAACATAAATGTGAAAATAGCTCTGTCTGTCTATCTGTATGTACGTCGAGCTTTCAAAATTTAATTATGTAATTGTGTGGTATAATAAAGGGCTTTTTTATTTTTTTTACTTTTTTCACACAGATAGAGAGTAACTCTCTGTCTGTGGAGCTTTCACGCCAAAACTACTGAACCAATTTAAATTAAATTTAGTACAAAAATAGTCTAGAGCCTGATAAAGGACATAGGCTACTTTTTACCGCGATAGCCGACATACACACGGGCGGAGCTGCGGTCGAAAGCTAGTTAGATTTAATTACCGTTTCTCTCTTTGAAAAATACGAAAACTTTTTCTCAAAGAATCCTTATACGGATATAAGTACCATTTTATTACGTGGTACTAAAACTCAACGCGAAGACAGGCAATATTCCCACCTGTGGTGTTAAACACACTAACTGAATATCAACATACAGTAGTACCTACAAGATAGCCCTTTACAGCGACCATTAGCGCTATTTATGGAAATTAGAACATTGTATCCTATGGGTACATGAGCTGTCATTCTTCATTTATGGCTGATTTTATGGCTGGAAGCGTGGGAACATTTAAGAGAATTGTCATGTAGAAAAAATATTTAAGCAAGGTATTATTTTCACTCCGTTTATATATTTGCTAAATGTATGACCGTGAACAAAATTACACTATAATTTTATTATTATTGTGTATATTTGTATATTTATAATTTTTACTGTCATATGTATCAATCTATAAATAAGTATATGTTAGTTTATTCATGTTTGATTATGCCTGTAAAAGTCAACAACATAGTATTTTTTTTTTCATTCTTTATTCTGACATGAATTAAATCCTTTGTTCTACATGAATTAAACCAACGAAATACGACAGCAAGAATTCCTTTCTAAATTTCCTCAGAAGGAATATAAAGAGAAGCTAAACTTAATGATAATGGTTATCAGTTTAATCAACAGTCTTTAGGATTATATCATGAAAAGTTTTTAGTTGAAATTAGTATCATATTATAATAATAACCTCACAATAAATGGCCATCTTATTTCCAACTAAGCTGAACATGTACTATAAAGTACACACTGCTGATTAACATACTACTAAATCTAATCTTCTTCCTAGCCTTTATTCCCAATCCCAAGATTATTTGGGGTCGGCTACTAGTTCAACCGGTTTTATCTGAATATAAGTTTCTACACGAAACGACTGGCATCGGACCTCTGCAACCATAAAAGAGAACTGAAATTCAAAGGATGAACTAACAAATCCATCAAATTGTATAGATACTGCCAAATATATTTATTTAAATAAAATTGTCTGTTTGCGATTTCCACAGGTTTTCACTAAATGCAAATGAAAGGTAGGCGCACTAACTACTTAATTACATCAAAAAATCAAGTTTGAAAGTTCTACAAATTGCTAAATTTGTCGAGTCAACCTTCAGGTGATGAAGGTGCTAATTAAATGGTACCCAGACATGGAACAGATTGTGCTTATAACACAATTATTTGTCATGTGTGGGATTTCAAGCCACGACCTCTAGTTTAGCAGCTAGCATGATTAACCACTAAACCAAGGAACCAATGTTTAATGTTATTAATATAAGATAATGAAGATATTGAAGTAATAGGTGGCTATAAAAGCTAGTTGTTACAGGACATAAAATTGGATGCGCTCGTACTGACGGACAATTTGCGTTTAATGCTGTTTCGTAATAAGTGCATCATTAAATGAGAGGATATTAGTGGTAAAAATATCATAATTTATTTATAAAATAAGAGGTAACACAACTTAGATTTACGATGATTAAGATTTGAAACTGGTGAAATGATTATTGATTTATTTTCAGGCTAAGTTAAATTGCATTATTCTTTCTTTCTTTTCAGCATTTTATTAAATTCTTTATTCACTTTGTACAACGGCAGACTTAAGTCCCAAGGTATTCTCTACCTTAGGTGGTGAAGAAATCTTGTAGGGATGTGCACAGATAATTAGTAAAAAATACTACCACATACATAGACATATACATACATATATACAAATATATATGTATATACATTTACACATGCATACATACATACAACATACATATATAGCATAGCATTTTGTTGTCCACTGCTGAACGTATACCAACCTCTTGCATGCTTCTCCAGGACAGCCCTGCCGTCTTTTTAATGTCGTCCGACCATCTAGCATTTGGTCTGCCTACGCTTGGGCTCACCGTTCTGGGTCGCAGAGATTAGGCGTCTCATGTAGATAACATGAGACGCTGCGTATTTTACTTTATCTCGAATTATTACATTATTCTAGAAACTCAAAACTATTCAACCTTTAAATCCTGTTTTCGCGACACATTAATAGTATGGAACGTACATATGCGTACTCACTTCTCTAGATTGAGCTTCTGAATAGTTGCATCTAATTAGCTAGCTAGCAATTAATAGATATGGTAAAAATGCAATGTAAGAAACAATCATTTCTATTCCATTTATTGAGCTATCGGTTTTTTTAGTTACAGATACCAAGAAAGTTTTAACAAAATTACGTCCTTGACAGGGAAATAAGGACAATAAAGTTTATTACTTTTTTTTATTATTAAACTTTTGAGCTATAAGCAATTTCTTTTTCATTTAATCCTTTTTCATTCATTCCCATAGATATATGTATAAGCATAAATTAAAGTTATTTAAACAGCTAATGAAAAAATACACAAATTGTACGTTCACTATTGACTAAAACAATGAAAGAAATAAGTACAGACCACTAATGTTCTTTGTAACTATTCTTATTTAGCTTGTACTTAATAGAATACTTTCTACAGGCTCGCAAAGCACTACTTTTATCAGGCAAACTTTGTGTTGCTGATTTTATGCATGCCATTTCTGAGCAACATATACTTAACGAGCATTGCTTAAAAGGATGTCCTTATTAAGAACGCCATATTTTTTAAACCCATGGTACTCAGTCCCAGAAAGTACTCAAAATGTTTTATTTATATTTAAAAATTCGTGAAAACCAATGTACACATCGCATGGCTTGTCGGAGACGTGTACGATACTTGTTATGTATACAATATACATAGCTATTAATATGCATTTAATTGTCTGTAAGTTTATATGATACAATAACTAATATATTTTTATCAATCAATAAGCTAGCAACTAGCACACCTAGATATCTAGTAGCAGCATACAGTTTGCAACGAATTGTTTGCCTAGTTACTTGAGTACTTTGAGTAAGCAAACAGGTAAGTAGTACCGTGGGTACTGGTTAGGTAAACTCCAAGTAAATTATATTAGCAAATCGTGTACTCTATGTGTGGAGATCCTATGGGAAATGAAGTTCTAAGGTAACCCTTTACTATTTTTAATTAATGAAGTAAATTATCACCTCATGCTTGTGAGAAGTTGTTATGTTCCGGGAAAAATTAATTGGTTAAATTTATGATTGAGATAAGAAATGAGTAAACATTTCTTGTGTAATATTTTCTTAGAAACCAATGGCCAAATAAGCACATATGTAGAAAGGTTATAAGCCTTTGTAGATGGTATTAGCCCCATTGGGAGGCATATATTTAGCTCTCTTTTATATATAAAACGCTAACAGATTGCTTAGGCAGATGTCTATCATATTAAGTTAATATAAAACAAAACACAAACCTTGGAGATTTCTCAAGTTATGTCCTAACATTTCTTGTACTACATATCCCTGTATGTCACCTATCGCGGCTCGCGGACCGGAAAGGACATTTTAGACTTACATAAAAATACAATCTCCGTTAATAAAAAGTCACATATAACAATTTAAATAAATAATCTAATTTTCACACGCACGCGCGCGCGCACACACACACACACACACACACACACACACACACACACACACACACACACACACACACACACACACACACACACACACACACACGCACGCACGCACAGAAACACACAGAACAGTGTAATGCGTAGGCCCATTTGAGCTTGTTTTGACCATGAGGTATGCCTGTGCTACTTATTCTCACCTTGTTGCGCTATGTAAATCCAATCGTACGATTTTCCTGACTAATTAAATTGCATTATAGGAAACTACAAAAACCATTGCTTACTACATAATTATTTGTTATTTCATATATTATATTGAGTTTATGACCAAATATGTCAAGAAAGCCAATTAATTTCAATACTTTTACGCAACTTGTTATCGAAATGGCTATAGTAGTAATGCTACACATATTATTGTAATATATTTTCTTTAAACAATTAATTAATTCTACGAAATGGTTTAATATTTTTAAGTTTGTGGTTATGGAACACACACAAAGCTATGGAGCTTTTTCATAATTTTGTATATTCAGTTAACATGTCATATATAGGGAAGTATATAGAAAGTAACATCTATACGAATAAATGACATAGAAATATCTATTTAAATATATAGCAAATGAATAGTTTTTTTTACTAAATACATTAAAAAAAGCAATTTAAAAAACCGTTTGTTGCGTTTTACTCTCTAATTTCATTGAAATTTGAAGGCTATGTACATTTAATCTTCATTTATTTTGATAATATTTATGGTTTTACAATGATTAAGTTTGTGTTTAAGTGGCTTATATTATGTTTTGATCACGTGATAGAGCCACATTAGCCAATGACGCCGTAGAATAGTGAAATAGAATGGAAAACGAAAACGAATATCACTTGGCTAGGCGTACAGTTGTATGACGGGGATAAAATTTGTCTACTGTCATAGATATTCTCTATTTGACATCATCATCAGGTTGAAATATTCTGTACTGATATTTCTGCTTACTCCATTAAGATACTACAGGCGTGATGTTTTAATAATTTCAGCCACGATCTCATCTCAAAGAAACTGGTAGTGTTGTGGTGAGTCAAAACAGATAATTCGTGTTATGTGCTATGTCCCGGTGCTAATGAGTTATAATAAGTGCCACCCACGGCTCTGGAGAGACACCGCCATAGAGTGGAGAACGCTTCTTTGGAAACTATATCATTAAATCTTCATCATCATCTGCAACAACAGCCTTTAATAACCTACTCTTGAATATAGGTCTCTCCTAAATAAGAAGGTTTTGACTTACTATACTACGCCGACAATACGTTTTTGTTTAAGAGTTTCTTTTCAAATTTTCTTTCTTTGTGCAGTAATCATGTCCTGCGTTGTTTGGATGTCAGCACCTACGGGTGATCAAAGTTGGTGAATTGCTAATTATTTACTACATGCCTAGATGTGGCGAATATATATGTACCTGTCTCAAATAGACCATTTAACTGATAATTATAAGTATTTGTGTGAAAATAACTAATCTTATTTAATGTTACTTATGAATAGTAAATATACCAGTAAATGTTATTAGTACATGGTAGTTATATAGTGACTTAAACGATTTCCCTAAGCAATGTAAGAAAATGTTAAATAGCTTCTACATTACACGTAAGCCATCTCCATACTAAGTAACGAACAAGTCGATGTGTGCGAGCCGAGCAAGCCTTACGACTTCATTAGGGCGCGTCAACCGGCCAGTCACGACCGGGCCTAACCGCGACACCATCCATAATCGATACGACCCATTCGCAACTTTATGACTCAGAAAATATGTTTTATTCTCCATTGAACTTAGAGAGAAAATTTTCGTAATTCAAACAGTGGAATTTGAACTTTACGCGTAGTAACTTAAAGTGCATTTTAAGTTGGGTCTTGTAATAATGCAGTTTGATCATATTGAGATTCGAATGCAGGAAGATGAAATCGCTACCCTGAGCTGCAAGTTGGAATATGTGCACGATAATTGTTCGCCTTTGTTGCAGTGTAATGATAGGTATTGAGTGGTAACACTTCTTAACCTTTAAAGGGATAAAAGCAGTTAAACATTTTTATCTTATGTAGATCTATCGATAGAAGGACATTTTGCTCTCCTATTACGTCACAAAGTTTATATAAAGTTGACATCCTCATGTCTTTACAAAAAAATCCTACTATTATCTCTTTTAGTGTGGTGTTGTATTCTTATACAGAGTTTCACCACACCTACCTATCAGAGTCAATTAAGGGGGTAAACTAGCCAAGACCACAAACGAAAAAGTTGACACTACCTAATCTTGCCCAAAACCACCTTTCTAAGGCGATGTCTATATCGTGTACTATTAAAGGCTCTTGATCTTTTTATAAGGGTAAATACTCCTTGAGAAGGATGAAATCATGACGTAAAGTTTTACAAGACAATATGATTTATACCTAGTCACTTGAAACTAGAAAATAGACTTCCCAGCATCCAATTGGCTGAAAATAATTAGGTAGGCTATTTAAAAAAGATAATAAAACCTGATTAAAAAGTTCGTAATTAATTTATAAATAGCGAAAACTTATCTATATAATTACTATTATACAATTAACTATTGCTTCCTTATTTCTGGCAGCAACTATTACCTGTCTATAAATACCTTTTACCAGCGTCATTAACGTTTTCTCAAACACTTGTGACTTATTTAAAAAATAGTAAAATAACTCGAGCTGGGAGCATTTTGCGGCGTTCGTCTGCGCATTGTCGCGTCGGTAATAACTTAATAAGCGCCATCTCCCGGCGTAATTACAAATTAGATGAGGCGCGCAAGCCTGGCGCGCTGGCTAGATCACTTTATAAGATATCTTGGTTTATTCTGTAAACTCTTTTAGTAATAAAATCAAGAAATATAATGTTTTCTGTATCAATACATATTACTATGGTGCCAAAAATAAGTTTAAACGTTACTTCGTATGTCTTCTAAATACTTTTTTAAAGACAACTCCCGCATTAGGAATATATTTCTGAATCATGGGGGACTTTATAAACGGACACACACACGGGTTGGAGAAAACCTTCAAATCTCCAGCTTCTTGAGGACCCAATAGTTATGATAGAGGAGATAGGTCTTTAATTAAAACTATCCCGACGGTCGCCTTCTAGCATTCTGCTCTGGGAGGACTCGGACCCTCGAAATCGACAATAATCGACATCGCGTCTGGAAGGGCTCTATTCAAACCTCCCCTCCACCACCCCCTACAAATATATTTTCATATAGATATATTTGTGAAATGTAAAGGAATTTGCTCTACACGAGGGTGCGAGTTAGTAGTTAATAGGTGAAAACGTTCACACTCCTGAACCTGAACTGAACGGTTCTGAAAAAAGAAACGTTTTCAAAGAAACTCTCCAACTTTCGAGGAAAATCACAGCCAGAAGTTAGTATGTTGTAACTGTTAACATCATTAACGTAATTCATTATTCAAATAACTGTGTTTGCTCATTAACGACTCTGAATATTTACTAACTGGCTGCAGAACTATCATAATATATCATTTAGTACAATAGTAAAAAAAAACACTTTTTACATTTTCTAATAAAATTTTCGTCTGCACTGAATGTGTTATCATCTTCTTAGCCTTTAGTCCCAAGATTATTTGGGGTTGGCTACTAGTTCAATCAGTTTTACCTTAATATTAGTTTTTTAACGTAGTGACAGCATCGGACCTCAGCAACCCTGAGGGCGAACTAATACTCGAAGGTTGAACTAGTTGTCAGTATCTGGCACTGACTTCCCAATAAAGATTGCCATAGATGTTCATCACCGATAAACTTCCAAATTCTGGCCTGTTATTAAGAATTTCCTATAAGGAAAACCTAACAACACCTTAAAGCTCGACCCGGGATTTGAAACCAAGATCTCTTGATCAGCAATCGCGTCTGCTAACCACTAGACCTTCGAGGCAGCATCTGAAAGTGTAATGTTTTAAAGGGTCACCTCAGAGCTTTCTATTGAACCGAAGGGCTGTAGATCTATCTTCACATAGACGACACTTTGGATGATCAACAAATTGTTTACCTTATATTTAATTTATACTTAATTCCAGTTTAACCATAGTACAGAATAACCCGAGGTCTTAACCCTCAACGCGCACGCTCAAGAGAAATCCTTAATAGCTTGGTGTACCCTTAGCCTTATCGATCTTTTCACAACTTAACCTGTTAATCTTACTCCAGCAATATTTAGTATTGGGTAATTTCTATGTACAGGATGTTCACTTTGCCAACGGTATAAATTTGGACAAAATGAAAGTTTACGGTGAGCTGGCTCCATCAGGTCTAGCCGGTGGGTACTAGTACTTTAAATACTCGTAATACATATATTATATACGAGTAAGTCTTTTATTTATTTTCTACTTCTTCCTTCTTATATTTCCTTTTTCCAATCTACTCACTAACAATTGGCTAGGACCACTATTCTGATAAAAACTACTTAGTTAAACTCACAAGAAAGGTATTAATGAATACCTAATAAAAAAATAAAAGGTAGTAGAGCCACGCTGGTTTCAGCACGAACGGGCTGGCTCGACCGGGGTAATACTCCCCTCACACAGAAGACCATCCTACTAATGACAGCAATCTTGCTGTCGTATTGCGTTGGTGAGCGTGAGACCGGAGGCCCAATCATTCTGCATCAGTCTCGCGGCCTCCGAAGACTGTTGAACATCTAACCAGGACATGTTACATTGCCTACCCTCACTATGAGGATGGTGACCCCTACTCCTGGATTCTACTCATGCTTTCGATCAGGCAGTCTCTCTATGTCTGTCCGTTACTCTTCACGGCTTAACCACTACTCTGATTTTATCTTACTATCACTACATCTTAAGTATAAAATTCTCGTGTCCCAATGTTACTTACCATACTCCTCCTAAACGGCTAGACCGATTTGGTAGACCGGTAGGTCTGAGAATCGGCCAACATCTAATTTTCATACCCCTAGGAAGCGAGCGGAGCATCAGCTATTATTATTAAAATAAAGTCTGTCTGTTCGCGATAAACTCAAAAACCATGGCACCGATTTAAATAAAATATTGTACCCAGATAATCTAAGGCCTGAGAAAGGACATAGGCATAGGCTACATTTTACATAGACGCGGGCGGAGCCGCGGACGAACGCTAGTAATATTATAAATGTGAATGTTTGTGAGGAAGTATGTTTGTTTCTCTTTCACGCAAAAACTAGTGAACAGATTTAGATGAAACTTTGTAGTAATATAGCTTTCACACCAGAATATCACTTAAGTTACTATTTACCACAAAACAGTAGAAACTAGTAATGTAATATAACCTACAAATGTCGTTATCTGACAGCCAAGTACACGCAGTATTACATTACATACATATTGTTCAATGATCTAACCGAACAATAAATATAAAATACCACAATTACCTACCAATATATTTATGTTATAGTGTTAAAACCACGAAATTCGTGAAATTATGACATGTGTGGCATTGACTGTTCACTGGTAGGGCTGTCAAACTTACGGAATAGAATAAAATAAATTATCAAACTGCCTCGTTGGCGGAATGGTAGTGTATACGACTGCTTGCTTGAGGTCTCGTGTCCGATTCCAGGGTGGGACATAATATTAGTATTCTCGCAAATATTTGTTTCTCTGAGTTTGGATGTTTTCTATGTGTAATATAATATCGATGGTGGAAAACGTATTAGCTGTAAGCCACAAAGCGTAAAATGTTCAGGAGAGACAAAAAGTTTTCTGAATTTAGAAAAAAATATATTACTCACAATCTATAAGTCGTAGAAACATGATTTCAAAAACGTATTTTATTTTTTCTTGTTACATGTTACATATAAAGATATCATTATAAGTCAATTACAAGCAGTGATTGGCTTACAATAATCAAATTTTATTCCACAGACCGTTAGAATGCTGTAACCAGGAAGATTTTTCTATGGAAACAAGATCTTTCTATTATTTAGTTTAGTTTTAATTGCTGTTAATGGCATACTTATTTACAAAAAAAACGTACACATGCATTTATATCAGTTATCAAGTACCCATAGTACAAGCTCTGCTTAATTTGGGGGCTAGTTGACGTTTTGTCAGATGTCCGAGATATTTATTTATTATTCCAAGAAGGTATTGTTAAGCACTATCGAATCCTTACAAGTTCTCAGTCCAGTTCCCCCAGCCAAGTTGCGGATGTTATTTGGTTTTTATTCCATCCTCAATTCTCATGTTTTATTGGCTAATGTCACTCGGTCACGTGATCAAAACAAACTATTAGCCAATGAAACTAGAGAATAGGGGAATAGAATGGAAACCAAAAAATGTTAGCATCTTGGTTAAGAGAACAGCTGTCAGTTAACCTTTAGGTGCCGGTTCGCGCCACGACTGAGACAAGCGACCGAGACAGGAGACCGCGACCGAAGACCGCGACCCTCACTTGACGTTACCGCACTCTTTTGAGAGCAATTAACTAATTGTATTTGCTATCGGTTTTCTAATAAGATATAAATAATATCATGGCATTGAAGTTATTACACAACTCTTAATTAATGTTTAAAACAATACAATCGTTCTTTTAAATTTTTAAGTAGGATATAAATCTGTGGAATCACGTTCCAAAAAAAAAAAACAAAACTGAACAAAACAAAAAACATAGCAATAAAAACAACGTTAAAAGTGCAAAATTTTATTACAAGAAAATAATTATCATATTTATTTTTAATACAGTAACTAAATTTATTTGCATAGAATTAACTTCATTTTTATTTTTTGGTGTGCAAAAATATTTTGTAGTATATGCAGTTCTCATGTCTCTGGTTGAAATCTGTAAATTATTACGTGTTATTAAAATATTTACTCATAAGGCTTTTTATCAATTATTAATGATGTGTAAGATCCTCACTGATGACCTTTGCCAATGCGGGGAAGACCGAAGTTTTTATTTATTTATAAAGTTTAAGGATCTCTAACAAAGGCTATACACAACTACCACACAACAACTATCAAAAAATATAGTAATCTCTTTTTAAACTCCCCTAATTAAAGGAGACCATAGCATGCATACATTACTAACAAATGAACTTATACTAAGCACCTAATTAAAACAGAAATTTTAAATCGATTTACAAAAAAAGGACCTTTTACCGACTAAACACCACCCTAGAGTTCCTCTGCTTGCCAATAGCTGAAGAAGCGACAATTGCAATTACATTCTTTTACAACACCGTTTATTGTAGCCTACCGCTTGCCCTTATAATATTTGCCTTATCATTTACACCAACTTGCAACTCAAGTACATTGTCACTTTTCTTCCTCCTAGAATCATGGGGAGAAAGACCGCCTGTTTGAACCCCGGTAACTAAGTCATGTTATTAAATTAGTCTTGAAAAAAACTAATTTTTACTTTGAAGTTGACAACCCTATTTAAACGTGGGCGTACACCATCAGACGAATATTATTATTAATGTTCTCATTCTTATATTTTACCTATGACGTCATTTGTAGTAATATTATTGAACACAAAACACATATCAAACAGCAGACAATCTAATAAAAATTTAAATAAATTTTATCCGGCTCGACCCGGCCAGTACTACCCTCACACAGAAGACCATCCTAATAATGACAGCATTCTTGCTGTCGTATTTCGTTGGTGAGTGTGAGACCGGAGGCCCAATCATTCTGCATCATTCTCCCGCCCTTCGAAGGCCGGGAGAATGATGCAGAATAATCTAACCAGGCTGCCATGAATGGCAATGTAGCATGGTGACCCCTACGGTCACCATGCTACATTGCCTACCCTCACAATAAGCATGGTGACCCCTACTCCTGGATTCTACTCATGCTTTTCATCAGGCAGAGTAGAGTCACTTTGGCAGGCTTAAATATAAAAAAAAAAAAAAAAAAAAATCGGACATCTTACACACAACGACATCTATTTTCAAACTAAGCAGAGCTTGTATTATGGGTACTAGCCAACTGATATAAATACATAGAAAACACCTAAACACCGAAACAAATGTTGATGATGAAACACTGTTGATCAGCAGCTGCATACGCTATCCACTATACCAACAAGGCAGTCAAATATACTCTGCCTGATGGAAAGCATGAGTAGAATCCAAGAGTAGTAGTGATGGGTATATCCTCACTGTGAGTGCAGACAATGTAGCATGGTACCCTAATCAGTGATGGATGGGAATAGGCCATAGATGATCATGATCAAGAATACATTGCTGTAAGCATATAAATGAAAGTGGTAGAGCTCCGATTTGACCACGAATAGGCACGGCTCGACCGGGTAAGTACTACCGTCACACAGACCAACCTAAAAATGACAGCATTAATGCTGTCGTACTTCGTTGGTGAGTGTGAGACCGCTATAGTATGGGTCACCATGATGTATTGTCTGCATTCACAATAAGAATGCTGATCCCTATTCCTGGATTCTACCTATCAGGCGGAGGAGAGTCACTTTGGTAGGTCTAAATATATTTAAAAAAAAACATACAAGCGGCTACATCCATGATGCAAAAATATTTATGAGGTAGGTATATTATATTTTTAAATAAAAAATGGGACAACAAATAAAATGTTTAAACCAACATTCACATAATTAAAAGTTAGAAGATATTAAATAAATGTACATTACATTATAATAATGCACACGAAAAAACATAAGCACTGCAATTATTTCGGGTAACATTAGATCAACGATGTCTGACCAGAACTAGAAAAAAAAAACATTTTTCCTGCTTTACGTAATAATTGCATGAATTTGAAAAAATAAGTTTAAGTGTCGAAATGTAAATTAAACTATTTATAGACATTGAAACTTTAAATTTAAGGTAAAAAACTTCATTTGTAAAACTAAACAGCTGCTCATTGACTGGATTGAAAACGTACTGAGATAAGTTTGGAACAAGTTGTTAGCTGAATCCTGCAGTGTTACCGGTAATTCTAAATGGCGGGTAACGCCACACAGCAAAAGCGAATAAAATATATTAGCCTAAGTCACTTCTCCTATCATCATCTGTCCTATCATGCGCATGACATTCTCTTCCAGTCAACCTTTGTAATGGTGTAGAAATCTTATAAGGTAAATCTTATACTGTTTGACGAAACACATCATCATCATCATCATCATCATCAGCCTATATCAGTCCACTGCTGGACATAGGCCTCTCCCATTGCACACCACTTTGATCGATTTTGGGCTTCTCGCATCCAGCTCCTGCCGGCCATCTTGCGCAAATCATCACTCCACCTGGCCTGTGGGCGTCCTACACTACGTTTGCCGAGACGCGGTCTCCACTCCAGAACTCTGACGAAACACGATTGATAATAATTATTTATTATAGCAATCCAAATGCTATCGTAGTCAGCATTGGGAGTAGGAGTTATAGTCTGACTGCACTTAAGCGGTCGCCACACCGCTTCCTACTGCGCCAAGTGTCGTGGGTTCAAATCCCACGTAGGATAACACTTTGTGTGATTCACAATTTGTTGTTCTGAGTCTGGGTGTTATTTTTGTCCGTTTCATGTATGTTTGTAAAGCCCCCCGCGACACAGGAATTTATATTCTTTTTTTAAAGATAAAGAAAAGAAAAGTTATGTAATGGTTTCACGGAAAACTGGTAATAAATAACTCTATAGTTAATTTGTGAGGTCTAATATCCATCGACAACTACAAAATTAATTAAAGAAAAAGTATTTTCGCGCCTGAAATTATTCGTTTTTATTGTCTACATTTTGTGTTATAGTTATAAATTGATGGAAACTTATCTTTATGGAAATAATTAATTTAGTAAAACTATTACGAATCGACAAAACTTAAAAAAAAACAGCTGTCCTAAATATATGGCGGTATCGAATTACAAACCGAACACATTGCCTTAAGCAATAATACCTACCTAGTAGCGACAGGTGTATTAGGCCGAAAGAAAAGTTGCGAAATTTGTCTATGGTAGAGGGATAAATGTATAGCAATGAAAGTTACATTTTTTAATGCACAGACTAAGTAATAATTTGTACATTACTTACTAAATTTATCTCTATTTTTTTTCCTATCTCTACAAACACGTTTGATCTGGTAAGTATAAATAAAATAGTTGTGGGGGATCCTGTCACATTTCATTTTTTTAAATAAAGCCTTCCAAAGAGGCTCTACCCTGCCTGATGGAAAGCATGAGTAGAATCCAAGAGTAGGGGTCACCATCCTCATTGTTAGTACAGACAATGGAGCATGGTGCCCCACACGATGGAGGCTCAGGGAGATGCTTTTGCATCGTTGGGCCTCCGGTCTCACACTCATCAACGAAATACGACATCATGAATACTGTCATTTTTTTAGGTTGGTCGTCTGTGCGAGGGTAGTAACACCTCGGTCAAGCCGGCCCATTCATGTTGAAGTCTTCTACAATTGTGGCACATTGCCAGTGCATTGAAGGAAAAAAGTGACGTGAAAAGTAGAAAAATTACGTCCAGTTAATCAGTTATTGAATCTTCTTTGAATTGTAACTTAAATTTTAAACATAAAAATATAAAAAGTGCATACAGTGAAACATAAAACCTCCTCTTTTTTGAAGTCGGTTAAAAATCGAACTTAAATCTAATATTTATTAATTTTATTAATGTTCATTTACGATATGGTCTTATAGTTTTATCGAATATATATTTCAAAGATCTAATAATAAAATAGAATAAAAAAGCCTTATATTTCTTGCAAATACATATCATGCAACTTATATGAATTTAAAAACTTTTTTTAAATTATTTTTCTTACATTTCTTATCTTATCTTAATATCCTATAACAGTTATTTTTTGTTTTTAAAAGTTTGTTACTTGCAAGAATCCCTCCTCAAGTGAAGGCCTCCTCCAAATAATTTTAATTTTTTTGTCTTGTGCCTTCTGCATCCAATGTGGGCCGGCCGTTTTCCTTATATCATTTTCCCATCTCGTGTATGGTCTACCTTTTTGCCGTTTCCCTATTGGGCCTTTCCACAATGTGACTCTTATGGTCCATCTGCCATCTCTTAGTCTCGCTACGAGTCCCGCCCATTTCCATTTCAGCTTTCTAACTTCTAACAGCATCCGTAACTTTTGATATGCTTCTGATTTTTGTGTGCCGTATCATGTGAGTTTTTCTAATTTTTAGCATACTGCGCTCCAGCCCGCACTGGCATGTGATAATTTTATTTTTGATTTTGTAGTAGGTATATCTCCTGATTTGTCACACTTATGTTAGGCACGATAGTAGCCAAAAATTCCTAACTGCTTTTAATTTTTATTGGCATATTGCTTTTTAAGATCTCCCTATGGCCCCAATATTTGTTCCATGTGAGTTGAATTCGTCTCTCTGTTTCCCATTCATTTCTTCTAACTAAGCTAATTTGTTTTCCCAAATATACGTATTTATCCGTATAGTTTAGTATTTCATTTCGTGCTGTTTGTCATTCGAATTGTATTTGCCAGGTTCATCTCTAAACCTAGCCATATGCAGTAATAGAATCATAAGTTGCAGTTCTATGCTTGATTCCGGAGATGGCTCAGGTGTTTTCCATCGATGTTCAGGCCACAACCTTTCCTATTTAACTTCCTTACTATTGACTCTAAGACGGCATTGAATAATTTAGGTTAAGTTGGGTAACCTTTCCGGACTCCCCTATCTATGGATGGGAAAGCTAGGTCAATTTTTTTCTAGCTTAACTCTACCCGTGTTATTCGTATAACTCTAAATACTTATTTTTTACTCGTTATTATCTTAATGTTTTCCAGATACTATCATGGGATACTGTATCGAAGGCTTTTTTATAGTCTAGTTGACCCAGCGAACTTCGTACCGCTTAACTTTAAAATTCCAGAACTTGATCGCAGCGCCACCTACCGGGTCCAATTGCGAATCTAAACCATTCCCAGATCCCCTTGCACACACACAAAATTTTTTATCAAAATCGGTCCAGTCGTTTGAGAGAAGTTCTTCTAACTTACGGACCACATGGTTAATTTTTAGATATCTAAATCTGTTCAGGTCTTGTTCCTCGACGGACAAAAGAACATCCCTTATAATTTTTAAGCAAAACATTATTTATACTTATATCGTAGTGATTTACCTAAGTATGTACCTAAACTCTAACGTAAAAAAACCGATAAAACATTGCAGTTGGTGACATATTTGGTACAATATACCAAAACGATGCGGTAGTCCCAACCGCAAAAAGAAAAAGATCGAAATTCAAAGTTCATTAATACCACGTCAACAATGGCCGCTAATGCGCGGCACACGTCCACAGACGGCAGCTAAAAAAGAAATTATTCTTAATTCAAAATAAATATCCCGCATTCGATTACGAAAAAGGAACGTTCATCGTCAGTCACAATGGGATCGGCTTCACGAGAGGCCGTCTTGAAGTCATTTAAAATATATTGAGCCGAGTGACAAAGGAACGATTGTCCAGGTGGCTATAAACCCGAGGTTTTTCTACGGTGAATTAGTTGAGATTATGTTCGAATAGGGACTAATAAATCTTTGCCACGAGCGGAGCTTGAGTGTCCATTGATTTCTTGAGAGTAGGCGTGATTGTCGGTGGTAATCTTCATAAATTTTACGAGGGAAATCGATAAGTCATAGAGTAAAAGAAAGGTGTTTGTGAAGGCAAAATGGCCATTTCATTTCGCTAACAATCATTCGTTTGTGTGGAATTGTATCAATTATGAGTTATGGCTGTGTGCCTAATAGAAATTATTGTTCGTATTTGTATGAACTGAGGATTACTTTGCCTACGGCTGAAGCCATTATGGACTATAATATCAGCTAATTTATAAAACGCACATAATATTTTGATAGCTTGTACTTAAGACTGTGAAGGTTGTGCGATGGAAATTAATAAACTTTATAATTTAATAGCTCCACCAATCATAGTGGTTGAAATACACTACCTTTGCCCTCTGCCTTCTGGTTGATGATACCTCAACCTCGCAGAAAATCGAGTCGTCAAGCAATTCTTTCTATACTTATCACCAGTTTCTGAGGGTCTAAAAATTTCCGATAACTCTATGCACACTCAAATGGCAGCCTTGCCTTTTGACAGCAGGTTACCACTTACCTTTTGGTGTGTGTAGCTTATAGAATCCCATTAGCAGATAATTCAACGATATAGAAATGTTTAGAGATTGCAAATCCCGGAATTTTTTTCCAAACCGTGATCCCGGGATCGCTTTGTTACGATCCCGGGATCAAGTTACCGATACCGGGACTATACGAAAATTTGAAATAGTTTAATTTTAGGGGTTAAACATTGATTTACCACTAGCCGTAGATAGAGCGCGTCATACAAAAACAAGCCGAGAATTTGTCACCAACTAACTATACATTCCTACATATCGGTATATCGATGTATTACAACCCGTCTAATACAATAGACATCTGGCCGTTATATTATCTATAGCGGCGCGTAGTGCTTAGTAATTCATTCGGATTATACGGCTCGAGTGTTAGAATCGGTGACTTTCGGCTCCATTCGGTATGACGGGAACAAACTTCACCATATTGAGGCGACAACGCGGCGTCTAGCCTTGTCACACACTGGGGGAAAGGAGTGCACGCGTCACTATTTGTGCACTACTTTTCCGTCCCATTTTTTGAGCGTTAATGATCGATCTACGGCTAGTGGTAAATCAATGGGGTTAAAGTATAAAATTACCGTTTTATTGTAATAGGTACTTCGAATTGACATAGAACCTTCATGGTTTGAGATTTTTGAGTGAAACTTTTTTCGAATCGTACCTAAGGTTCTTCTTTTAAAAAATGTGCATTATTCGATTATCGACTTTCAGTATTTTTTTTATTCAGCTTAGACAAGTAAGATGGATACTTTGACAATTCGATTGATTTTTGAATACGGGTTCCGGCGCGAAACTAACGTTGCAGAAACACATTTGCAGTAACAGTTGCAGTAACAATGAATTGAAAGAGATGGTGGAAGGCGATTCGAGCCAAACTACCCAGGAATTAGCGGCATGACTTACCGTTACCTTACCAATAATGTTGACTCATTTGCGTCAAAACAATAAAATAAAAAAATATGAAAAATGGGTGCCTCATGATTTGACTGATCTGCTGAAAGAAACACGTATTGAAACTTGTGTTGCCTTGTTAAATCGATACAGAAATGAAGTAATATTGGATCGAATTGTGACATGTGATGAAAAGTGGATTCTTTACGATAACCGTAAGTGAAAAATGCAGGTGGAGAGCACGTTAAGCGTCGGTCCCGGTAGTCATGAACATCAATGGCAATCGTCATTGGGAAGTCAGTGCCCTTAAATATACTGATAACTAGTTCAACCTTGGGATTTCAGTTCTCCCTTAGGATTGCGGAGGTCCGATGCCAGTCGCTCCGTTTAAAAACTGATATTCAGATAAAACCGGTTGAACTAATAGCTGACCCCAAATAATCTTGGGAATAAAGGCTAGGAAGTAGAAGTATCTGCTGCATCTTATAATTATAAAAAAAATAATTGATATAATCTTCTATGTAGAAATAACTTGATTCCAATTGTGTCGGCTTTATTTTTAAGTGTTAACTAAATCCTCCACATATTTATGTAGATTCTTATCCATACATTTAATTGGCTATTTAAATGTTCAAAGGCTACAATTCTAATAATAATATCATCTTGTATTAATTACGGGACCACCGTGGGCATGTAGGCACCGCCACCGGTTTCCGGACGGGTTTATCCGGATAGTGGACAACGCCGGGGTATTAGCATAAGTGTTGAGAGGTACAACAAATGCGCTTATCTCGCGTCTCTGAGATTGCTCCCAACACGGAGCTTAATTGCTCATCAATATTCGACCTAATAAGCCTGTACGGGAGGAAGAAAGTACGGCACTTGATTTATTTTTATTTTTTGAGACTATGTTTTTGAATCATTTCATAATCATTTTTCTATATTAAATGCCATCACTAATAAAGTAACTACTAGATTCTAGGAACTTTATTTAATGATCTGATGCAACATCCTACATTTTTTTGTACGAAGCTCTTGACAAAATTTAAATTCGACGTCAAGTTCATTAAAATGCCTTCTTCATGTTTTACTTTTTGTGTATCAAAATCTATAATTTTAATATAAAAAGTTTTACAATTTGAAAAATATTGATTGACATCTAAATCCAACTTTTCCTTCATTCAAATCCATGAACCTGTTTCTCTCAATTCTTACTCAAGTTATAGTGTATATAATATATATGTTATAAATACATAGATTTGGCTTAAAAGAGGCATTTTTTTTAATTTTCAGTTTTACCTTCGTAACTTTTTGCAAGTTTTTCAGAAACACACGACCTATTACACTAGTATTTATTATTTACTACGTTGCTGCATTATGAGACAATATTCGCTTGACCATTACTACTATTACACATTCTCTTTAAAGACAAAACTCCATATTCGAAGGACCATTAACCTCCGTACTTTCTCCCACCCGTACTTAAGTACCGTACGTCCCTTAATTAAGATGTAGGCAGAACGCATGTTCGCTAACGAGTTGCTCACACATCTGGCCACGGAACCCAACTGATACTAAACACTGCAGTACCAACATAAAAACATTACATTGAGATTATTCTCCATTTTGTATACATGAAAGGTTATCTATAAGAATGTTGTACTTTACCCCATAGAAGAGAGTCAATGTATGTTAATACTGAAAATGATATCGTTCTTTTTCTATTTCTTAGTTTAATAGTCTCCTCTCTGGTTTAATTAAAAGTATTTTATGTAACTAGACATAGGTTTTTACTTAGTAATGAGTACTGATAATATATTTACTCGTTAATAAATGGTTGTGAAGTAATCTATAGGTTTTTGAAGTTTAAGAGACATAACTTGTGTGCTAGTGGATGGAGAATAAGTTAATTCACAAGTTTTAAATTGTAACAAGTTGTTAGTAATTAATTAAAAAGATTTATTTATTTAGGTATCAACGCGTATTAAAAAATAGTACGTAATAGTGTTGTACGTTTGTAGAATGAGGACTAGTGAGGTCCCAATTTATTTAGAGAGTTTAAAGGTGAGTTACACGTATTTTTACGAATTGCGTTTAATATTGGAATATTTGGTCCAAATAAGGGGAAAAAATGCTTCTAGGTGGGTTCAAAAGAAAAAAAAAAGACTTTAAAAATCTTATGCGACGTAAACCTAACAAAGGGTCTACAAAGACAGAGACCGGTGATTTTTAGTTAACTTTGGATTTTTTTCTGTCCTATTTTTTTCATTTTGATTCTACAGAATTAAACAGTCCCATTTATGTAACTAACTTAACACAGAGAGAGTATCACAGTGTTATTTCCTTCACATCTCAAGACCAAAAACAAGGAATTACTCTATACAAGATCACTAGAAACAATAATCTAAATGGTACAGATAAAGAAACTGCAAGTAGGAAATATAGTAAACCTCACAAAAGCACTAGATTTCATTCTTGAACTAAAAAAATACATTATAGATAGTCATGACATTAAAACTAACTAGTAAACACAATTTGGTCACAACCTCCTTTCAAAGGAGAGGCCTATGTCCAGCAGTGGACTGTTAAAGGCTGTTGATGATTATGATGAAACACAATTTAGAGGTATAATATTGATTTAACCTCTTTGGTAGGTACTGACAAAAAAGATATGATCATTTAAAAAAAAAAATGTGAGCCGTCACGGGACGCCTGGCAGATGTGAAACATCGCCATTATTTTGTAAAAGTAATATGCAGAAAAGAACATATTGTAATAGGAACTAAATATGTCATAATGATAAAATAAAATATTACTAATTATTAAAATAGTACGGTGTGGCGTATAATTATAATTATAATAATTATAATTAAATAATTATATTATAAGTATAATTATAATTTACGCCACACCGTACACACTACTGCATATAGACTGTATATATATACCATCGTATAGCGTGCCGTGGCGACGCGTCGCCAGGCGTCGCCAGGCCAGAAATCTATTTTACGTGCGCCTATAGATGTTTCACATCAAAAACAATTTGATTAAAGAACTAACTTGATACGAATACACAGTACCTTTCACTATTTGTGAAAAAATAATCAATAAAGAAAAACTTAATATTATCAGTTACTAATTAGCTCACTATTTGTTCCAAATTCAAAATAAAACGAATCTAAACCAGAGATAGTTCAAAAATGAGTGTATAAAGAGTTGGTTTTATAAATCATCGATTAATCGTTGTACCATTGATTGATTCCATTCAATGCTCTGTGGTCTCGATAATTGTTAGATTAATGTTTTGATTATATGTATTGTTATGTATTTCATAGATATATTTTTGATGTAGAAACAAATTTCTGGGGTTTTCAACAAATATTCATTTAATAAAGAAAATATATGTCATGCACATTTAATCTATTTAATTTACTGTCATAAATGCCATGGCAATATAAAACTTTTCCGTTAGTCATCAAGCTGGGTGAAAAGTAGTTTTTTTTTAATTAATTTTATTTTAGTGACAAACTATAAAAGTAAAGTTTTTCTTTAAATCGTGATTTCTTTGTACGTATATGATATATACGTGGGAAGCTCTGATATGAATCTTTAAAATTATTTAACGATCATTATACCATATAAATATATAATACTTGACCAAACAAGTAGTGCAATAAAACACATTACAATATTGTTGTAAAAAACACGGAAGTTGAGGTAAATTTATGTTACTGCAATTAACAACTATAAATGTAGCTATTATTTATAAACTACTACTCGCGGAATGCTATGATGGACGAACCTTTCAATTAATATTTAGCATGGCAACAAAAGAAATTATAAAAATACGTGTGTAGCTTATTAGATTTTTAAATATTTTGACAGTTGTAGATTTAAACGACTAGTGAAATCAAAGTAAAAAAAGTTAAAGTTAGTTGTTGTTTGAGTTGTCGAAGGAGTTATTGGAGTTGTTGTTCGAGTTGTCGAAGGAGTTATTGGAGTTGTTGTCAGAGTTGTCGAAGGAGTTATTGGAGTTATTGTTCGAGTTGTCGAAGGAGTTATTGGAGTTGTTGTTCGAGTTGTCGAAGGAGTTATTGGAGTTGTTGTTCGAGTTGTCGAAGGAGTTGAAGGAGTTGTTGTTGGAACGGGAGTAGTCGTAGTCGTAGTTGAAGCAGGAATCGGTGTTATCGTTGTAGTTGTCAGAATAGGTGTTGTAGTTGTGGGAGTAAGAATGTGTGAAATCTTTTCTGTACTTATCTGAGATTAAGGGGGTGTGTTGAATGAGTAATCTCAGATAAGCAACCTATTTGTATTATGTTACTGGTAGGTTTGATTTATAAAGTTTGGATTATTTTCCTAAGAAGTAGTTTTATTTTAAATTGGAAAAATTGTATTGTAAAATTATTCATTCCGTAAATTGTTCTAGAAGTATCAGCATGTCTTTGTAATTTAATATACTAATCTTTTTTTCATAATGCAATGTACCTAAACTGAAATATATTCTAAAATGAGAAAATCTATTTATCAGTTTATTATTTTCTGAAGTGACCGTAAGGTTTTATAAAAATGATTTAGCCACATCCACCGTTCAAGAAATTTATGTTACTGCAATTAATAACTATAAATGTAGATATTATTTATAAACTACTACTCGCGGAATGCTATGATGGACGAACCTTTCAATTAATATTTAGCATGGCAACAAAACAAATTATAAAAATACGTGTGTAGCTTATTCGATTTTTAAATATTTTGACAGTTGTAGATTTAAACGACAAGTAAAATCAGGCACCGGTCACGGTGCGATACAGTCTCATTAACCGCACATTAATCTCAGGAATCACTTAACGAGGCAGCAGGATTAGCTTCCTTTGCCAAAAATGTAATAAAAAAGTTTTCGGGTCGTTAGCGAAACGCGGCAACCCTTTTGTCAGTGAAAATTAAACATTGCTATGCTGAGGTTATACTGCGAGCGGGGAATAAAAATGGCTTCGGAAAAACTTTGATAATACGAATTTTGATATAGATACATAAATATAAAGTGAATAGACAGTTACTATTATGTATTCTGTGCAGACAGTAGTATAAGTAGATATAGGTAACTATCTAATGTGTTACTTATCGATTAAAATTGCATAGTAGGTAACTAATGTGTTGCGTATCGAAACAATCCATAATAATATTAGAAATTAAAGCATCTCTAACTGTCTGTTGGTCTGCTACACTTTCACCCCTAAAACGCTGCGCTGATTTCAATAAAATTTTACAAGAGTTATTTTGATTATTGAGTAAGGCCAGAAGCTATTCTTTACCGGGATAACATACACGCGGGCGGAGCTACGGGCAGAAGCTAGTGTTCCTTAGACATACTTCACTTAAACTTATATTATTATATGAGAGTTGCCATCTTGGTATTCTCCACCAATAATTAATACGAAATAAAAATGCAAAAATATCTTTTCTAAATAGAAATTTCTTATAACATTCAAATTTTTTAAATTATATTAAATTAAATCTAATTGTAAAAGTTATTTTGATTAATACTTTAATGACTTAGTTATTTCCATTTATAATGTAAAAATGTTATTTTAATTAACAAACAGCTTTTAAATAAAACATTTGCATGGTAACACACTTCTTGAAACCTAACAGTTAAATAATCTCCGCTTATCGTATACCCGCTATCGGTCGAACAGACCCCCACAAGTCATAAATATCGCTGAACACGTTAAATATTGAGGCGGTGGTCGATTCAACTGACTAACCCTTTGTCGCCGATCACCAGTGAATGGGTGAAAAATGACCCGCGCCAAATATTACTGAGTGATTCTATTCAGTGGCACCAAGATATAAAGTTGACATTACAACGATAATTTGTTATCTGGAAACACTAACGATGTGCGGATTAAATGTAAATTCTTCTTAAAGTTTATCTCGATGTTTGAATTAGAAATTCGATTTTGTATTTTTTTTTTGTTTCTTGAATATTTTGTACACTCCGTAATAGTTGAGGGTCGAAATCGAATCCCCGAATCGATCGAACTGGTGAAACCAGCCAATAAAATTTGTTGTATATGCTGTATGTCTATTCAATATTTTAGGATGTGTGTGCTAGTCCGTGTAGTGACGGATTAAGAATACAAAGTGTCACCACCCCTATTCATTCCATGGGTGTCATAAGAGGCCAAAACCTCCTTTCAAAGGAGAGGCCTATGTCCAGCAGTGGACTGTTAAAGGCTGTTGATGATGATGATGATGTGCTTGTATATTATTCATATTTAGGGCAATTATATACATTGCTGAGACCCTGAAATTAAAGGATATGGTGTAAAAGTACCTACCTGATCTTAATTAAACAGGAGCAGAGCGTCTACTGGTTAGTTTTCATCAAATATTCATCATCATCTGCCTGCCCTTATCCCAATTTAATCTGGGATCGTCGCAAGTAAATATTTCGGACATCTTACACACAACGCCATCTAATTCCAAACTAAGTAGAACTTGTATTATGGGTACTAAACAACTAATATAAATATGTATATAAACATACTTTTACAAACAACACCCAACTCATCCGTTCTCTTAATAGGCCAACTTTCAGGACCACACAGGATGACACGTCTCATAATAGCTTAATACATTTGTACATTTAGTTTTGATTAAATATGATATGAATATCTATTCATATCATATTTAAATATCATGAGCCTTAAGAATATTAGGTTGTAGATAAATTGCATATTACTTACCTTTATAGTTTAAATAATTTTGTACAGAAATACTTGACGCTAAAAACATGCCGAGTATTTTCTTGAGATGGCAATCAGACGAATAAAATCAGCCATTTCAACCAATGTCAATCAAGTTTTTAAAGTCGTCGTCGTTATGAAATTAATGATTAAAAAATGTGGATGAGATGAAATGGGGAGCGTCATTCGGAAAAACAAAAACGATCTCCGTGGCGAGTATTTCATTTATTGTCCTTTGTAAAATGTTGTTTATTATTTAATTAAAAAAAAAAACTTTTTTTTTATTAATTATTTAAGAGAAAACTTTAAAATCTTTGTAAATATGAAGGGTGCCTGGGATAAAATTAAATTAAATTGGATTGACTATCGATACCCATAAATGTAAAAAAAAAATATTTTATTATTTTATATTATTCTAAATACAAAACAGCGTCACATATTTCATGTTGAAGCGAAATGCATTTGCCCAAATTGCGCAGGTAGCACAATCGCACGACACACTTCGTTACTGGATTTGCGCGCCTGCGCAGCGAGTTCCAAATTTGAATTATTGCCCGATACGTACTACGTAAGCAGCGTTCGGCATCTTTCGGCAAGTCTTGTTTGAATGTTACCGATTTGAATACGATTTGGTTAGTTAAATAGGCGTAAAGCCTGCCATTAATTATAAACATAAACAAAAAAGTATTGTTCCATGTGGGGTTTGAACTCGCAATACTCAGCGATGTGGAAAACGGCATTCGTTAAAACAGAAATCTGCGGGATTGCTACCATGTACCTTTTTGTTGGTGAGTATCCGATATTTCGGCACTGTTGCAAGTGCCATGATCACGAAGTAACTGAAGATCTTGCGGGTGGGATGTTATTGGCAGACATATCGGTCTACCCTCTTTCGCAGTCTTTTTCTACGATCGTCCCCGATACCACTGGTCACTAACTCACTACTCACTCGTAACTGTTCTCGACACACAGCACTAACAGTATCTGATCGCGAAACTATAGTTTGTTGATTACACCGGTTTTTGCACATTCGAATCACAGGATTCCAGACATTTGACAATTTAAACCAATCCCGCAGATTTCTGTTTTAATGTAAGCATTCGTATCACTTAAACCCCTTTTTTTACGTGTGGAAACCCCCACGGGCAGCCACACCACAGGAGTTTTTTTTTTTTTTTTATTTTTTTTTTATTTATTTTTTTTTTTTAATGAGGTCTTTTTCTTTTGACCTCGTCACTTTTCCCCGTCCGTAGGAACGACAGGCTCTTGTATATCCATAATTTTTTAAGCTAACTTATTTGTTAACATTGGTTAATCTACACTATTTACATTTATATTACATTTATGTATTAATTAAAATTTCGATTATTTACAGTATATATGTTCTTAAAATCCTTTAGTTTGTCAATCTGACTTCCATTTTTATTCAGATTTTTTAGAGCTTTATTTGTTGTTTACATTTAAAATTTTTCGCTCAATTAATAAATTATTTACATTTACAATTGCAAAATAGGTTAAAATAGTATAAATTAAATTGAATTAAAACAAATTAAATAAATAAATAATTAAAATAAGGATTTAGGAACTTTCTTTGTTGTTTACCTTTGAAATTGTCAGCTTTTTGTCAATTATTTGCTTTCGGTAACTAACAAATTATAATAATTTAAAATAGAATAAATTAAAAGTAAAACAGTTAAGATATAAATGCAAGTAGAAAAGTGTTTGAATATATATATAAAAGATATGACCAATGATAAGTGTAATATGTGTAAAGTGGTTGTAAATGGGTAGTCTGACTAGCTGGTTTTAGTCCTGTTCCTACAACACCAGTGGGCGTGGTTTTTCTTTTAATCGTAATGTCTTTTTGTCACTGAATTATCTGTCTGTCTGTCTTTTATTCAACGAGACGCTCCACTCTGATGTTATATTCCAACCCGTCATATTCATGGCTAGTGTATTGTGTAATTGTATGTTTAGTCAGTGTTTATGTTGTGTATGTTCATAATCTCCCTATCTTGTCAACAGAATGTTTGTATTCAAAAATATAAACATCTGTTGACACTTCTGTATGAACTATTTGTATTGTACGTGTTATATGTTGTATGCATGTTTTTTATGTAATCATTTATATAGTTATTATATATTTCATACATAAGTGTCTATGTATGTGTATAGGTGTATGTGTTTCTGTCTTGTGTGTGTGTACTGTGGGTGGGTAGTCATAAATATGACGTGTTGGACCTCGCCAAGTAGTCCCACTTAAGGCGGGTTGGGCATTCGGCGCTATAGGCGTTGTGGCCTATGTTCTCCAACCCGGAGTGTGCGCAGTTGCAGCATCGCGGTCCGGCCCCCGCAGAATACTCGGGGCACTTCGCACGAAGGTGCGGTCCTCCGCAGTGGCTGCAACTGTCCACACTCGCGGTGCAGTACTTTCGGCCGTGGCCGAATGCCAGGCACCTTGTGCATTGGACGACCGGAGACTGGTCCTCCACCCTGACCCTTTGTAGATCAAGGTAGAGAGTTCCGGCCCCGGTCATCCGCTGCCACACTTTCGGCCTCACTTGGAGGATTAAGTGGGACGTCTCGGGATTTCTAGTGCGTTTCTTATATTTTAGCCTAATTTCTTTTTCTTCTTGCGGCAGCCCCACGAAAATATCCGCGTTTTGGGTGTAAAGGGCCCTGATCACGTCCTCGTCGTCCCCATCGACAAAAACGTCCTTGAGGACGACGAGTGGATCCTTATTTTTCATTGGGGCCACCACAAGGCCACTACCACTGTTTTCGAGCACCACAGGAGTTTGCAGCGGGCCGGTGTGTCGGATTCGAACTGACTAAAACCAAACGGTGTGCCACTCTGCGCCTGAAATAGTAGTGGTCCAGGAAAAGCTGTTATTACGCGACCTGGACCCATCGCTTAAACTCCTTTGCCATCCGCACAGTCAAAGTACCTAAAACCTATTAAAGTAAACCAGTGAGAGGGTAATGCTAAACCTAATGCCTGTGAGTGTCGCGGGGACTTTAACAACATACAAGAAACTGACACAAAGAACACCCAGACTCAGAGTAACAATTTCAGGATCACACAAAGTATTATCCCGTGTAGGATTTGAAGACACAACAGTTGGCGCAGTAGCAAACGGCGTGGCGACCACTTAAACCACTAGGTCAACCATGCAGTCAAGTCAAAATGTCAGAATTCCTACTGTCGTGATCTCAGAAGCATCTCAAGCCGCCATAGTGTGGGTATCCATGCTGCATTGTCTTTACAAGTAGTATAGTAACAACTACTCTCGGATGCAACTCATCTCCATCAGCCAGAGTAGAGTCTCTTTGTCAGGCTAATAAATAAAACTTTTCAAAACTGATGAAATATCCAAACAAACCACAGCTATGTGTTATTTCTGTTGTATTGATTAGTCATATCACTGGTAAAAAACATCCGCATAATTAAATTCATTCGTCTAAAACTAGCTGAGTCCCGCAGTCTTACCTGCGATTATTGTTGTAAATCGCGTGTGATGCCGCAGAGCAAAAGCTAGTCTAAAATATTTACCCTGATTTACTCCTCAGTTAGTGTGGTGACGGATTAAGAATACAAAGTGTCACCACCCCTATTTATTCCATGGGTGTCGTAAGAGGCGACTAAAGGAACAAAATAAGCAGCCAACATCACTGCCAAGAGAAAGAAAACTTGAAACAAACTCTTTAAAAACCCGTCTGGCCAGCGTGGTATAGTAGGCCAAAACCTCCTTTCTAAGGAGAGGCCTAGGTCCAGCAGTGGACTGTTAAAGGCTGTTGATGATGATGACTCCTTATGTCATCATCTTTCTGTCAAAGAAAGTCGGTCAAGCACTTCCAGAGATTACCCGAAACAAACAGATAGACCGACAGACAGATGGACAGACTGACAGACAACAATTTTGAAAATAGTCTTTTTGTTGTAAGTATTGTATATCTATATTTTCATACGCATTTAGTAAAAAATGTTCATTTGATATTTTGATACAAACAGACAATCCATTTTTATTTATTTGTATAGTATTTTAAGGACTTTATCACAAACTGCATTGTTGATTGCCATAAACGTAAATTCCCAGCTAATAAATTGTTATTTTGTTGTAATTTCCCATTGTTACCGTGTTATTGATTAATCCAACTAATTAGTTTATTTATACAATAATGTTATAATTATTGAATTTATTTTAACCTAAACATATGAAGGTTTTATGGAAACAATCTGATTGCATACCCATATCATATTCAAACATTATGAGCCAACTATTAGATTGTAACTAAATCACCCATTTGCTCTTGTTAGACTCAGATATTAATATACAAAATACGTAAAAGAAAGAGAAAAAAGTGTTTTTGGGATTTTCTTAGGAAATTCCTAATAACTGCCCGGAGTTTGGAAGTTTGGCGGTGATTCACGCCCGTGCCGGAGCACGTAAAGCCGTCGGTCCCGGTTGTCATGAACATCTATGGCAATCGTTATTGGGAAGTCAGTGCCCTTAAATATACTGTGACAACTAGTTCAATCTTCGAATTTCAGTTCTCCCTTAGGGTTGCGGAGGTCCGATGCCAGTCGCTCCGTGGAAAAACTGAAAGTAGCAGAGCCACGCCAATTTCAAGACGAATGGGCCGGCTCGACTGGGGCAGTACTACCCATAAACAGAAGACACACCCTAATAATGACATCATTCGTATTGTCGTTTCCGATGGTGAGTGTGAGATCGGATGCCCAATCATTCTGTATCATTCTCCCAGCCTCCGGAGGCCGGGTGATGCAAAAACATCGGACCAAGCCGCCATGTTAAGGGTCACCATGCTGCATTGCTCACTCAAAATGAGGATGGTGACCCCTACTCCTGGATTCTACTCATTCTTTCCATCAGGCAGTGTAGTCATTTTTTTAGGATTACACTTTTAAAAAAATGAGCTACTAGCGGCCTCCCCAACTGTGTATTTACACAACGTCTTTACAAAGAGAAGGAAAACTCGAAGTAAACTCTATATCAACCTGGTCAGCAAGGTAATGTGGGCCAAAGCTTTTCTAAGGCTCTCTTAGGCCTCTGCCTATGTAAACCAGTGGGCTGTTTAAGATTGCGATAATTCATTTACCACAAAAAGACCTTCATTCAGCAAAGGATGAATACCAAGGTTCCACAGAAGACCGCGTTACACCGATTGGGTGAGTTAAAAAAGACAACTCTCGCTTTAGGAATATAATTCCTTTACAAGCATACATGAAACGGACACAAAGAACACCGATACTCAGAACAAAATTTATGTGAATCCCACAAAATGTTGCCCCATGTGGGAGTTCGACCCACGACACTTGGCGCAGTAGAAAGTGGCGTGGCGACTACTTAAACCACTAGCCCAACCGTGCAGTCTTGTGACATTCGACTTGCTGATGTCCGTGGGTGATGGTAGTCACTTAACACCAGATAACGTGTCACATTCGTGATAGCTCTTTTTGAACTGATCGAGCCATCTCCATTCCTTAATCGGACTACTAGGCGCAGGCAAAAGTTTCATCCATACGTTGTTGACATACCCAAAAGTCAAACGAAACGGTTTGACAGCTCGTTTCTGGTGAGAGTCGCCAAAATTTGGAACAACCTGCCTGGGTCTACTTTTCCTGGTAAGTTGAACTCTGGAGCCTTTAAGAGTAGAGTGGACAGGTTTCTTTTGGATGGGCGTGTACCATCTTCGTCTTCATCTACACTTTCCATCAGGTGAGATGGAAGACAAATGCCTATTCCATTACAACAATAAAAAAAAACAACTTTCGAGATATGTTACGATATTAATACCATTATTAATTAATATTGAGCCACAATCGCTCAGGTTAGCTAAACTTTGCCAATTAAATCTAATTCGGTACATACAGTTATGTTTACGAGAGCGGCCCGTAAAATCCCAAGATAAGTATGTTTTCAATATTTACATAGGTGGTTATTTGTTGAAACAATGTAGGTTATTTATTATTTATTTAAACTGTCTGTAGGTAATAAGATACCTATTTTCGCGAACCTGATATGCACAAGCTGTTGCCCACAGTTTTACTCACGTGATTATTTTTGAACGTGAGGAGAACCTAGTCTAAAAAAGTAAACTAAGTTGCTTTTTATTTCGACAGCTATCGGCCAGTGTAAGTCCCGCCAAAATCAGTCCAGCCGTCTTAGAGATTAGCCGGAACAAACATCATCATCATCATCATCAACAGCCTTCAACAGTCCACTGCTGGACATAGGCCTCTCCTTAAAAAGGAGGTTTTGGCCTACTATAACACGCTGGCCAGACGGGTTGGTATAGGGTTGGTTTCAAGTTTTCCTTCTCTTTGCATTGATGTTGTCTTGCGTGGTTTATCCCTTAGTCGCCTTTTACGACACCCGCGGGATGAATAGGGGTGGTGACACTCTGTATTCTTAATCCGTCACTACACGGACAAACGGAACAAACGGACAAACATTTTTAAAACTTGATTTTTATGTACTTTCATGATATCTTCATCAGCCTATCGCAATCCACTGCTGGACATAAGCCTCTAAATATAAGACATTTAAAATTAATAAGAGATACTTTTGATATTAATAATAGATTCCATTTTATTACCCGACTTCGGCAGAGCCAAAAGTCACGCGTTGCTCAAGTGTTATGTAACGTGTGACTACGGCTTTTCAAATTTGATTAAATGTGTATCTCAGAACACTGATAATTGTTTCGATTAATTTGCTTCTTCAGAAATGACGTGAAACTCTTGTTGTACTAATACTTTTTCAGCGTCATCTTTTGTAGGAGTTGGGTTTTAGTTTTTAATATTATTATTTATTATTATAGTGTTATGGATAATACACATGTACACACATCATCGCCAAACTTGACCATTTTAACTGTAGATGTCATACGAGTAACATACACTTTTTAACCTGTAATTTGAATCTTTTCATCTTTGCATCTTTATTAAGTCGTTGAATATAACGATATACAGATTAGTAGTACTACTTTGCGATAGTAGTGTCAACGATCAAATCTCCACCAGTCAGGGAGACGTGTCCGACATCAGTTCTATAGAAATATATGACACTGAAGTGTTTAACTTACTCCGACACTTTGACCTCCATAAGTCCGCAGGTCCTGAACAAGTTCCACCCATCTTAATTTTTAACTGTGTTAAAAGTCTTACTGTTCCTCTCTCAATCGTATTCAGGCGATCTCTTGGGGAGGGTGGGGTTCCGGCGATTTCGAAGTCAGCTTTTGTGACTTCAATACCAATCCAATCTAATACCAATTATAGACCAATCTCCAAGCTATACATCTTTGTAATTCAAACTACTCGAAAAAGTTGTGAACAAGCAAATTTATTCTGCTATAAAACTCAGTCTAGGCGAGCATCAGCATGGATTCTTGCACGGTCGTTCTACCACGTCGAATCTTATTGTTTGCAGTGACTATATATCTGAGCGTATGTCACAGCGCGGCGGAGTTCCGCAGGGTTCACTTTTGGGACCCCTTTTGTTCAACATGTTCATCAACGATATCACCTCATGGTTCCACACGTCTAAAATAGTATTATAAGCAGATGACATGAAGATATTGTATAGGGTCGCTTCCACTGAGGATGCTGCATGTCTGCAAAATGACCTAAATCGCTTACAGATGTACTGTCTTAACAACAAACTTGCACTAAACGTCTCCAAGTGTTATGTGTGTTCGTTTACACGAAAATCGAGCCATATAATTGCTTCATACAAACTGTCTGGTACCGCAATATCCAGGGTGAATATTATCAGGGATCTGGGAGTTACATTTGACTCTAAGCTACTCTTTGATGCACATATTGATAATATGATTAACAGAGCTCCGAAAGCATTAGGTTTGATTTTCAGAATTTCAACAGGTTTTAAAAATATAAAAAATATCAAGGTCTTATACTGCGCATATATCCGTAGCCATCTTGAATATATCTCATAGGAATGTAACCCTATTTACGACACTTACATTTCTCTATTTGAAAATATGCAGAGAAAATTTTTGAGGTATATTCAGTACAAATGCCAAACATACTTACCGAATTATCACACTCGCTGTAAAAAGTTCCACTTGCTTCCTCTTCAAGAACGAAGAAAATTAGCGGACCTTTCCTTTCTATTTAACATTGCATGTGGATCGACTGATGTAGCTGAGTTGGTGAACAGAATAAGTCTGCGAGTGCCTTCGGGATATTTTCTGTGTGCCGCAGAGTCGACATTGACCTTTTCAATACAAGTCTTACGCAAATGAAGAAGAATTTGTTGTAATCTTTGATTCCTTATGGGACCGTGCTAGTTGTGTGTATTTTAGAACATATTTGTGAATATTTTTAATTGGCGTTCATGTAGATAATGGATTTATATTTTTAAGATGTAGCTAGCTGTAAGTTTTCTAAATCGTAAAATAAAAGTAGAAGTAGTAGACCCAAGCCTGCTTCGCACGGGTAGCAGAGCATATAATGATACCTACAATTTTAGTGTTTTTATCTTAGAATATAGATCAGATATAAAATAGCGTTGCTATTTATATACTAATTATTTATAGAAATGAACTCAAAAAATGTCTAAGATTAGCATTAAAGTGTATTCTCAAGAGTCAAAGTATCTCTAAGTCAAATTTGTTCAAATCGGTGCCGTGGTTTACAAGTAACAGCATATCAGATAGAGTTACTTTTTAGATAAAATATTAGTATGGATATGGATTATATGTGTTGACAAATATGGTGGTGTAATTTGCCCCAAATAACCTTCTCGGGGATGTATTCAAAAGTGCATTCTCATTGGTTTTATCTCAGACCAATTTTTTTCCTTAGTCTATATATGTCCTGTCTCAGGCTCCACACTATCTGTATACCAAATTTCGTTAAAATCGGTTTAGTAATTTTGTGCGTAAAGCGGGACAGACAGTTACTTTCGCATTTCTAATATTCAAACTTCAGGTAATCGAATTGCAACGGTTTCATTTCTGTCAGATTCTTATGGTTCTCATTGTGTATAACCTCATGATAGGAGGCTGGCTGAAAAGTCTGAAGAACCAGCATGAAATTCCCTTACCTTAGATTTCGTTTAATTTCATCATTCACCGGTAATAGACGCGCGGAAACAACATCCTTACCGATAATACGGCGCCGTTTGAATCAATTTCAAACAAATGATTTCTCAATAAAAACCGAAAAAAAAAACCGTTATCGTACATCAAAACTGCCGGTGTTTCGCAAGAAATCGGTACTTAACGTAACCGATATTTTATTTGTACATATGACCACAGGATGTGACCCGAGTTCTATGGTTCATTACATCGGCTCCATTGAATCCTGAGCTCGGGGCCTCGGGCTTGGGGGGCGGGGTAGTGACCTCTGACACCCTGGCGCCACTGTTTTTTCGACGTCTGAATGTTAATTTTTACGAGAAATGAATGATTTGGGGGTTTTGTTTCCGCTTTATTAATTATCATGTTGGTTTGTGTTATTTTTAATTAGGTGATGTTTTGTTTGAGGTAAATGTATGTTGATTATTGTTTACCGAATCGATTGTAAGTATGTTTTTAATTATTTTACAATGCAAGTTTGGAAGTAATAAAAATCATTACTGTTATTCATTTTTAATTTCAACAACAAAGTCGAAAATAACGTATTTGAACATGAAGGTCATTTTAATTAACTATACCTATCTCTCTCTATTCATACTTAATGTTATAAAATCGAAAGTAACTCCGTCTGCCTGTCTGTAACGCTTTCACGACTAAGTCGCTCCACCGATTTTAATTTATAATTCACCGTTTAACGCAGGCCGGAGCCGCGGGCAAAAGCTAGTATTATAAAATATACTTACCTACTCGTGTATTCATGAACGAAAACGCAGTTTATTTAAATGCAGTAAAAGTTGCTGACCATAACATTTTAATCAACTTTACTTTTGATTACGAATTTTTCAATTTGTGTTTCATTTTCTGATAAATACATAAAAAAATATAAAGAACATATAAATCCAAATTTGAATCAATCGACAACCTTGTATAGATATGAAACGAATGAAATGAAAATAGGATTATAAAACAAATGTACTAAGAACATAAAATGACAAGCCATGGGTTCGATTCCCGGGTCGGACCAAATATTTGGATATTAACAAAATTAATAAAACCTAGACAAATATTTAATATTTCATTCGTAGTCTGGGTGTTTTCTATGTAGGTATAATATGTATGTATTTACAAAAAAAAGTATGTTTATGTACTTATATCAGTTGTTTAATTATGGGTATTAAAGTCAACTAAGCAGAGCTTAGTCATCAAGTCCCAAACTAAGCTGATGTTGTGTGTAAGATGTCCGAAAATATTTATTTTATTTCTCATTGTCTATTGGTAGATATGTTTTAAAAAAAAAGTTAACACTCATATATAATGTGTTAGAAGCTTTTATGAATTTCTTTTTGTATATTTTTTTGGTAAGGCAAAGGCATCAAACTACGAGGACGGGTGATTAGTAAGGATCACACTTTCATAATTAGAACACAGTTTTAAAGGGCCTTTATTTTTTATTAACATTAGCATTCCTGTAATTTATTGCCCAAAATATGTTTCGGTTTTTTGTTTTTACGTAATTATTCATATTCAATGTTGTGTAAAATAGTCGAATATGATACAAGATGTTGATAGTAATAAAAAAATATCCCAATAAAATTAGTTTTAGCATCTTTTTTGTATCGTGTTTTGGTATATTTTTATCAATTCCTAGCAAGTTCAAATGTATGTTATCTCATTAAATTTTATTTCTTAAATATGTATATATTCAGACAATAACAGAAACACAAAAAAAGTCAAGTGGTTTCGTGGATTATATTCAAAACAACAAATTTTACGATTGCAAGCTCCATACTATAATTATTGTATTTTATTAAGTATAATTTTTACTAACTATAAATTTAAGTTGTAACCAAATAATGCAAAACTGCTCGTTAACTCCTAAGTCCTTATCAATGGTGATGGAAAAAAAACTGTCAACTTGGTTTACGGTAATTTTTTTTTTTGTTTTTAGGGTTCCGTAGCCAAATGGCAAAAAACGGAACCCTTATAGATTCGTCAAGTCTGTCTGTCTGTCTGTCTGTCCGTCCGTATGTCACAGCCAATTATTTCCGAAACTATAAGAGCTATACTGTGGAAATTTGGTCAGTCGATGTATTCTGTAAACCGCATTAATATTTTTACATAAAAATAGAAAAAAAACAATACATTTTGGGGGTCCCCATACTTGGAATTGAAACTCAAAAAATTTTTTTTCATCAAACCTATACGAGTAAGGTTTAGGTGTTCAAAAATGATGTTGAGTTTTCTAATATCATTTTTTTCTAAACTGAATGGTTTGCGCGAGAGATACTTCCAAAGTGGATAAATGTGTGTCCCCCCCCCCCCCCCCCTCTAACTTCTAAAATAAGAGAGTGATAAAACTAAAAAAAATATATGTTATACATTACCATGCAAACTACCAACCAAAATTGGTTTGAACGAGATCTAGTGAGTAGTTTTTTTTTAATACATCATAAATCGTAACACGCAATTTACCTTTCATCCAATCAATACACTAGTATAAAAACATCGATGAAAGTTACAACGAACTACAAGAACTTTTATATGATGTTATTTGCTGATACGGAACCCTTCATGGGCGAGTCCGACTCGCACTTGGCCGCTTTTTTTTGTATGCTGTATGACTGTTGTCTGTCTGTATGCCTCAAACAGATGGCCCCTAGTCTTACGCGGGTCTTCGGTGAGCGCTATGGGCTCTCAACCGGTCACTTATTGACTTTGACTGCCTCGGTGGCGCAGTGGTACCGTATGCGACTGCTGTGCTAGTGGTCTCGGGTTGGAACAAAGTTTGTGTGATACAGAAATATTTGTTTCGGAGTTTGGGTGTTTTCTATGTATAATATGTATGTATTTATTATAAAAAAGTATGTTTATGTATTTATATCACTTTGGGACTAGATGGCGTTGTGTGTAAGATGTCCGAAATATTACCTATTATTAAATATTATTATTTATTAAAAAAACACGTGCCCAACGCTACGCTGTGGGTTAAGAACCTCGGCTTGGGACGTTACTGGAAAACTAGGGCGAAACCACATTTAGGGAGTTAAAGCGGCGCGTATTTCGACCCCGGCGGCGGGGGCGAAGCCGCTGACGATTTGTGATACCTGCGCGAGCTGTGTGCGCTCTTCGTTGAGTGAGTGTGATGTCGTCATCTAGGTCCCCTTTATACGTGTTTGGGCCTACGTATGCGTGAGTTTGAGCTAGGTGTGTATATGCTGGCCGCAAGCACTTGTGGGTTTGGATGGGTCGGAGAAGAGTCAAAGTAGTAGTAGTAGGTCGATGTGTAGTTCGACATTAAGCACATACAACGGTGCTCCCGTAGCTCAGCGTATGAATTTATTCCGTAGTCTGTAACCAATGGATCCTGTGTTGACTATGATAAAGTACGTCATGATTGGTCTGACGCATGATGCATATGTTTAGTTCCGGCTGGCAGGAGCTAGATGCGAGTGGCCAAGGATCGAACTAAGTAGTGTGCAATTGGAGATGCCTATGTCTAGCAGTGGACTGCGATGTCTGTTCTCCAGAAGTATCGAAATATAATTACATTACCTCTATTTTAATATGAGGATTTCTTCCTTAAAGGACCCAAAAGAGATCTAAATGCTTACTTGTCAGACTAAGACAAAATGTACAAACTTTTTTTTAAACTTTTGACGTTCGTTTTGAAGTATTAATTTAAAACTAACGTATTATAGCTGGCTGATAAAACCTACACGTATAAAACCAACAACAAAAACAACCTCAAAATAAACGAACACAACATTCATAACCCACACGGAAGCCAGTGAAACTCAAAATTATTATTATCATGTAACACAAAGTACGTTTGACAACCTTTGGCCGGGCTCTGTATCAAATAATAAACTAACGCTGCTCAACGGTAGCACAATGCCTGATGCTCTATAAACTATAAAATATTGTCACCCGACACAGTATATGGTAACTTTTCACATCATTTTTGTGTTACTTACATTAAACATTGACGTTAAAAGAAAAACTACATATACTAATTATTTTTATTTTTTTACAAAATTTTAATACATTAGACAGTATTGATTTATTTATTTAAAATTTATTGCGCAGATGTTGTTAAGGCGGAATTATGAGACTCTTTCATTTGACTTTGACTTTTATGAAATATAGAAATATGATGTGATTTGTGGAAAGATATTAAATTTGCCATAGCATGTTACAATTAGTAAATAAGAGATAAGAATAAGAATAGTAAGCTGTTTGTTCTCATTCTGACAATTAGAATCTACGACCGATAATGAATAATCTACCTTCTCTGACCAATGACAAGATTCTATTTCGCTTGTAGATATTAAATAAGTACCTTTCGATGTTGTTATAGACTAGGCTATCAGGAACAAATTAAAATACAAAGTAAATAATGAAATGTGCTACATTTTGACCTTCAAACATGAAATATCGCTAAAATAGTTTTCCTCTTTCCCTAAATGGCTTTATTGAATACAATGCATTACTATGTTTAAGGTGATTTTAATAAGTGTTATTTGCTTTAAATATGTACTGAAATAACACGGAAATTCCCAATTATTGCCTGTATTTGTACAATTATTAATCAAAATGGAACTATTATTTTTCCTTTAAGATATCCACGCATTTAATTTGTTGCTGTAAATACATAAATTTGATATAATTTTAATATTAGTGACGAAGAAAAAACTTATAACCTGTATATTTTAATAGTTCATATCTTCTTGAATGTGCTAAAGAAACTTTAACCCGACTACGTAAAAACTTATCATAAAATTTCTAAACTAACCTTAAAATGTCGGTAAAGCTGCAAATCGTCTGCATGAAGGTGATAACGAGAAGAAATGACTTTAGTCATAGCATTAATAAATTGGAGAAGAGTAGAGGAGATAGTACGTCACCCTGGGGCACACCCACAACAAGGTGATACCAGTTGGAGGATGACTCTTCCGAGCGTACCAGCGGGCAACCCCGAAAATAAGAACTGAACCAAGCAATTACAGATTTGGAGATATTCAGAGACGATTGAGTGCCTAAAAGGATTTCAAAATCAACAGAACTAAAATCACTGTTGAAGTCTAGTAGAACCATAATTTTCAGTTCTTTATTTTCCATAGCTAATCTAAAATCGTCTGTTTTACATATTATAGAACTAAAGCAAGTAATGTATAAAAAATTTAATACAATACTTCTTTAATGCTATCAAATCCCTCATGGGCTAATAATTTTTTACAATTAATTATCTAAAGTTCTTGCGTATACTGTGCACCAGATGCGTATACAAATAAAAAATCTCACACAATAGCTCTAAGTGGAGTCAGTAACTAAATAATAAAGTTTAACGACACCTTATTAAGAATTTATTTGTTGGTACTCCCGAATTATTCCATAATTTATTACAAATAACATTCTAACCACTAAAATGTTATATAACAAATATAACAATACACACTTCGTGTACATTTGTTACGGGATTTCATTTTAATGATCCCCTCTTCACTATGAAGCCGCCCATTCATACTTCCAACTTGTTCAATATATTAGGTAATTTTTAATGGGCTTCCTGTAGATTTATTTCGATTTTTGAATCGATGAATTTTATATTAAACGTTTAAATTTGGAATGGATGTGCACGAAAGCTATAAGACCACCAACGAAAACCACTAAAATGCATACATAATATTATGTTGTGTTCTTAATTCTAATTTATAATCTATGTTACTAATTTATAGACTTTAAAAATATACATTTGAAATCTTTGGTTTGGAATCATTTTGAAATAGAAATTTGTTATTATTATCTAAGTTTAGTTTGTGCTCTCTAGATGGTAATAGAATTTAAAAATTCAAATAAGTACTCATTCAAATAATAGGTAAACATTACTGAAAGAGTTGTGTTCATAAATCTTCCATTGTTTTTTTGCTGTTAGTTCCCAAATTATGTTAAATTTTCTCACCATCAGTGTTAAAGTGACTGGTTGGTGGACAGAACTCGGTTTTTACTCCTCATCTTTAGTGTGTTAGACTTCTACTTACCATCAACATTGCAAACATAGACGTGAGCGTATTGATGGAGGCGTGAGGTATGTAATCTTTCATTTATAATTACTGACATAGACTTGACATTTTTATCAAATTTCCAGTAGATGAAACCTTTATTTTATTATTTATACTGGTGTACAAATAATGATCTGACGAAAAATATGATTCAAAAACTATTTAAATGTAACCACCAATATGGTATCAGAATTTAAAATAGAAGCGAGGTTTTTAATCAATGATAATTATTCTGGATTTCAAACTAGACAGGGTCTATGATACTTGCCTAGTACCTACTGTTGGTAAAAGTAAATACAAATAGGTATATTGCAGTATTTTATCTTAATTGTGTCCTTCATATAATTTACCAGCTTTCGCCTGCGGCTGCGCCCGCGTCTATGTCGGTTTTCGTGGAAAAAGTAGGCTATTTCCTTTCTCAGGCTTTAGACTGTCTGGGTAAAATTTTTAAAATCATTTAAATCGGTACAGTGGTTTTTGAGTATATTGCGAACATACACAAACAGACGTGGCGTAGGACTTTATGTAGTGATTAAGGCAGTAATCGAAAATCCTATAGGTTTAAATATTCTTCCAAGTTTGTTACGGAAACTGCTGACTTACGATATGATACGACTGCAACCGGCTCTTCTCTACATTTTACCTGTCTTTCAAATTTTATACAAACAAATTTCAATTGAAAATTTAATGATCAAAAGGTACAATCCTTAAAATTACATTGAACTATCATTTTTTGCATTTTAAATGTGTTCTATGTAGTTCAGCCTGTAAATATATTTATAAATGCTTTGTAAAATGACATTTAATTGTTATAAAAAGAGTGTTAAATTGTGAATGAAGAGTCTCCAGAGACTAACCCTTCAATGAATTTTACAATATCATTATTCCGCTCAATGGTTGTATCCAAAATCATTATTCCACTATTTCACACCAATGCCATAGACATGCCGACGCCAAATTCTAAATACAAACTGAATATACATTTTCGTTCAAAGATTCCGTATTCATTGACAGAGTGTAAAATTTAAAATTCGAAATGTAATTAATCATTAATTGTATCATTAGCCGTATCATATTTACTCTTGTGACGTGCCATCACTTCATTTTCTCTCTCTTTAAGTCTCATTTTAATGATTGATGATAGACAGAGATAGAATAATGATAAATGATGAGTGAAGCGATGAAAAGGCTGGCAACCATGTGTTGCACGCATTTCTCTGAGATCGTCAGATGTTTGGGTGTCCTATACAATTTTAACCGGTCATTCATAACCCGTTATTAATGATTGGTAGATCGTGCGATAATAGATTTAAGAGTGGAGCTATTAGTGAAGTTAAGCAACTGTTCATTATGTCTGAAATAGTCAAGGAATGCTATATTTTTGTATCTGGGATGTGTTTTATCTTTTTTTATTTAGGTTTGAAGAGGAAGAGATAAAACTGGTCGTATATTGTAACCACTGACTATGCAACGTAGTCGTCCTGGCAGGAAGACGAAATCTGTGTTGGATTGAATGTTATTCGTAGAGGTTTCACTAGAAGTGATAACTTTAGCTTCAGTAGTGATACTAGTAATCGTATACTATCACTGACTTATTCACGTCTATGGTCATGTATAACTACCAAAATTTGCGTAATCACGTTACAGATGTGCTGGTATGATATCATAAATGCGAAAGTTTGTGAGTAAGGCCGTATATACTCTTTCACGCAGAAACTACTGGATAGGTTTAGATGAAACGTTATAAGTGGTATTAACCTAAGCTTATACACGAGAATAATAAATACATAGGTAAGGTATTTATTGCAATAACCGACATACACACGGACGGAGTTACAGCAAAAAGCCAACATAGTTATTATTCTCCCCTTTCTCATTTTGCAACCGTTTTTCGTTTTTTATTCTATTCTTTATTTTATTTCTCTACTCTCTCGTTTCATTGGCTAATATTTTGTTTTGATCACGTGACTGAGCGACATTAGCCGATGAAACAAAGAATAGAGAAATTGATTAAAGAATGAAAAACGTTTGCAACTTAGCTAGGCGGGCTGGTATTTCAGGCGACTCAGATATCCGAAGATCGTAAAATGATGTCCTTCTTCGATAAGCGCAAGCAAGGTTGAGGCTCGACATGGGTTATCTAAAGGCCGTAGGTATGTCGGGGTTCCAGGGATTTCCTTTCCAAGGTGAACCTCGTTGCTTGGTTTCTGGTACCCAAGAAGGAGTGCGGTTTTAGTCGGTTCATGTCTGACATAACACCAGCTGGTTGTATGCGTACGGATTTCCGCACAGAAAAGTAAACCTACCAAGTAATCGTTTACCACTATAGTTGTGTAACTTATTATCGCACTATTATTAAGTACAATTAAAACACATAAGTTTCGTTCATAGCCAAGTGATGGACTTAGGTGATTGGAAACGATCGCCGAGGGTAAGCAACGAAGGCAAGGTCAGTACCTGGATGGGTGACCGTTTAGGCCTGATATGTTATGAGCATTTCCGTGATTGGGCGGTCATGTTAATCAGTCGATCCCGGTTGTTATCATAGAATAACAGTCGTGAAGCTTGGTTGGAGGTCTTCGGGCGGCTTGAAAACATCGAACGGCAAGATTACGTAGCCACAACGTGTCTTACCAGCCCCCAATCTACACTCGGCTATCATGTTGACGTATGACCTTAACCCTCAACTGAGAGGAGACCCAAGCCCAGCAGTGGGACATTAAGGGTTGTTGATGATCACGCATAAATACTCTAGCATTTATTTAAAAAAACTAACTCGAAGATCAAATCTTACTATTCTAATAGAAGAAAGCTATTGAATTGACTCTTTCATCCCTCGTATAAATCGGTGGCGGAAATTAAGAAAAAATCACTACATCCCACCCTCGTATAATGTAATATAGTTTATGACTTTATGACAAATGCATTAATGAATGAATGAGTGAACGAATACAGAGGGGAGACGTATTTATTGCATTTTCTCCGTTGAGCTAGTTAAGCTCTTGGTGTTAGGATGGTATTGTAAAAGAATGAAACAAGAATGATTTTAAAAAAAAAATTAAGAGTAGAATGTTGTCTATATTGGACTCTTATAGTATCTATGGACAAAATAAATTATTATATTTTGTTGTAATTTCAAATTAAAATGCTTTTCGCTAAATACTCATGAATGTACTAGATAAATACTTATGTTTTTTTTTTGTTTAAAAAAGACAACTCCCGCATTAGGAATATAAATTCCTGTGTCGCGGGGGGCTTTACAAACATACATGAAACGGACGCAAATAACACCCAGACTCAGAACAACAAATTGTGAATGACACAAAGTGTTATTCTACGTGGGATTTGAACCCACGACACTTGGCGCAGTAGGAAGCGGTGTGGCGACCGCTTAAGCCACTAGGCCAACCGTGCAGTCAATGTGTAGTATGTAAATACAGTACTTATATCAAGAAACCATTTTTTTAAATATCTGTCTGTCTGTTCATTCCGACTAATCTCCGGACCGATTTTGACAGGACTTTCACTGGTTGATAACTCATGATGTAAGGAGTAATGTAGGCTACTTTTATTTTCGATTAATTATGCTCGCGGTGTTATATACGGTTATTGGCCTATTGTTTTTTGTAAAAATCTAATTACATACTACGGAGATGAAGTAGAACTATGGTGGTCTCTTTTCTTCTTATAGGCAGGCTCTGGTTCTGGTTCCCATTAAACTGAAATTATGAAATAGATGAAGTGAATTTCTGTGACAGTTAACAATATTTAATTTGTTTTTGAGAAGCATTTCTAGAAATATTCATGGTTTATATATATGTAAATACTTTAATATCCTGTACAAGCGTTTACGCGTGTATGTCTAAGAGAGAAAGAGAAAGAGTAGTAGCCTCAAGTATCAAAGTATCGACAGATCAAATTTCATTACAAACTATGCAGTTGTTTAGCCGAGAAACCGTAACAGTTAGATAGAAAGCTTTCCTGCCGAATTTAAAATAAAACTATTAATACCTTTTTCCACATTCTAAAATTAAATTATATCGCTATAGTAAATCTCCTTACCCTCTTGCATAAACCGGTCCCAATCTCCCTCAATCCCGTACAATGATATGGAAAAATATCATATTTAATACTAAGTTAACTAAACGGGAGTCGAACCGCGATATGAGGGTGCTTTATTAAATATGTTAGCTACATATATTTACATATGCTACTAACCCGCTGTGACGGATCGGATTTAACGGAGTTTATTAATAGTAGGGACGTAAAGGGAATAGTTGTGTGAAAATAAGTATTTTCTATTACTAAAATGCTGATTTACCTTCGTAATATATTGAAAATTTACTCAACAAATAAGGATATGAACAATATATACAAGGATTAAAATTATATTAATTTAGGTGTCGTAAAAGGCGACTAAGGGATACGTAAGACAACATCAATGCAAAAAGAAGGAAAACTTGAAACCAACCCTATACCAACCCGTCTGGCCAGCGTGGTATAGTAGGCCAAACCCTCCTTTCTAAGGAGAGGCCTATGTCCAGTAGTGGACTGTTAAAGGCTGTTGATGATGATGATACAAGGATTAAATTTTAGGGTACCATGCCGGTGTACATCTTCACTTACATGACCACAGCAAGCAAAAAGAAATATCAACTAAACGAACTAAGCTATAAGCAACAAAAAAATGGAAACTAATAATTAAACATTGCAAAATTTACACAATTACAGAATTCAACAAAATGTAATTAAAGTACCACATACGTGTCGCAGGAATCGACTAAGGCAGCAAACTACCTAGGCAGCACTACAAAAAAAACTATGCCCATACCTTATAACAAACCGAATGGGCTGTAATATTAAAAAAAAAAAGATATTACGGACATCTTACACACAACACCATTTAGTCCCAAACAAACAGAGCTTGTATAATGGTATAATGGTTAGATAACTGATATAAATACATAAACATACTTTTTTTTGTAAATACATACATATTATACAAGAAAACACCCAGACTTCGAGCCAAATGTTTGTGGATCACACAAATATTTGTTGAGACCCGGGAATCGAACCCGAGACTTCTTGATCAGCAGCCGCATACGCTAACCACTAGACCAACAAGGCAGTCAACAATGAAGATCCTTTGGTTCTCGAGAGAGGACTGACTACTTACTATTTGCCACGATAACCGTAAAACTAGTACTACATAAAAGTACTTAGTCATTTCTACCAACACTACTAACTATTACTAAGAATACTACCGACATTTAAACATAGAACAAGCATTCTATCACAATCCCTTCCCGCCACTAGTAACCAAACTAAATAGTGAAGTACTACGCATTAAACAATTTAATTCAATAAATTCACAATTTAATTGTCGAATCATTGAGTACGCATTTGTCCCGACCCTAGTTATTTGTGTGCGTACTTTATAAACTAACAATCAGTGCACTGTGAGTGTCTCTCTAACAATAAACTAGGGTTGGCACTGTCGCAATACAATTAAATTAGTTTTTCGTAAGTGAAAATTTTCGGTTTTGTTAAGGGATAGCGATACCAAATATAAAGGTATACCTTTATACTTATTGTAGTTCCTGGGCTATTCATTATAGTAGAAATGTCTTCAGCTTAGTAAAGAGAAAGAGAGAGAGACAAATCTATCAACTGTCTCATGTTCCTTTGAGACAGTTGATACATTTTCATGCCCAATAACTATAGCCTCATCATCACTGTCAGATCATAGGGTTGCCAAGGAAGACCCCGATGTTGGCGTACTATACCACAAATCATATCTTGTTAAATAAGTAAGTTAAAGTTGAATTCATACCCTACTAGGATTCCCCCGCGGCTCAACCCACGTGTATGTCGGTTATCACGGTACAAAGTTTTTTCTCAGGCTCAACTATCTCAATACCAAATTTGAATTAAATCTGTTCAATAGTTTTGAAGTGACAGCCAGACGAACAGACAGATATAGTTACTTTCGCATTATATAATATAAGTAAATAATAATAATTAGTATTCCAAAGTTATATGACTTTAGATTACCAATTAGCTAGTTGAAATAATATTTAATATTGTAAGAACTCGAATTGTGGTTAAAGTATATGAAACTAAATATTATATTATATTGGTCACATACCACACGAGTACCGCAAATAGGTTTAGGCTATTTATTGATGAGGTAATTTGACCTACAATGCCATTTGAAGATGGGTATTCCGGTATATTATAAACAGTTAGAAGTATTATTATAAATGGTTAGAAATATTATACTATTGCGGACCATATTAAATTCAATCACATATATGGGAGAGGATATAAGGAGGAGAGCTCGAGAGGTACGTCGGGGTTCTAGACATTTTCGAAGTCGGCTATCAGACATGGCCGCTAAGAGATCAGACGCAGGGCCGACGGCTTTACGTACTTTCCAAGACACGAGGGTTAAAACCTCAAACTTCCAAACTCAGAGCTATTATTAAGTAGGTATTTCTACAATCAGAAAACCTCAATCATATTTTATGGACCGACCCGGGATTCAAATCTAAAACCTCTTTATCGGTATTTGCATACGCTAACCACTATACTAATGAGGCAGGTGTCGCCTTGTACTTGCTTGGTAGTCTTATGGCAGTCGCTTCACATAAAAAATATCGTGTCGTAGTAGACTTAACCCCCAACATTAATATAGTATTTTTATTCCATTAATACAGTTCAACCCTATAAATAGATCTTTTTCATCCTATTTACGTGAGGCGACAACCCTAACTTTTCGATTGTATAGGGGTGCCAAAGTGGCCTATAATAGCCTCAACATAATGTGTTTAAACGAATGATCATCGAATCATACTGGAACGACTCTCAAACTTTTTATTACATTTATATTTAGAACATTCTATTCTATTTCCAAAGTAAAAGGTTTTAAAAATGGCCGCCTTAGAACGTAAATATAATTTTATTACGGAACTAACTCATTCGCATTCGTTGTTGGTAGTTGTTTTATTTATGCTTTTATCTATGAAACTCTTGAACATTTAGATAATATTAGCGTATTACTATATGGTCTTGATTATACGCCAATTATGAGGAATCATCAATTGTTTTAGGATAATTTCGTTTTACTTCAGGTTTATAAAAAAAACTTAAGTTTTGAATCATTTCGCTTCTCTTAAGCCCATGTTTACACGAAATTTTATACTATATAATAATATCTGTGTGTAATCATTTAGTCCTAGACAAAAAAACATCGCTACCTATTACAGTTCCTTTACTAGGGCGAACCCAAAAGCAAGTGTAACATTTTTGGCAAGCTATTTAGGTGTGTGTTATACTGGGGTGGTGACACTCTGTATTTTTAATCCATCGCCTCATAGATATGTTATGTTCTAGACATATACGTACTTAAATAACCCAATCGGCCCCTAAATAGCAATTATCATGATACCTACTAACAAAATAGACGTACCTATTACCAAAGTAAATATCTAATCATTATTTTATAACGTGAACAATATTAACATCGATTTTCCTGTTTTCCGCATTTCACAATCATTAAAAATTATCACTTAATATGTAACAACGTCGTAAAATCCCATTTATTAATATTAAAAATAAACAAAATGGAGCGGTTATTGTTAATTATTGCAGCACACGACACATTTCCGAGTATTTTTTTTTTTTGTAACTTTTCCCTATAATTAATTTGAACCAATTATTATTGTTATCGTGCAGTTGGTAATAACAAATTAATTTCCTGTTCCGATAGTGTTCCATGCTCAAATTCAAATAACGGATTTTATTGCATTGAAATAAATTACTGACTATTGTGTATAGCTTTACGTTTTATGAAAGTTAAATATTTTCCCAAAAAATGCACACTAGGAAATAGCCAAGTATAACGGCCAGTTTCACAATCTCCGGATAAAAATTCAGATAGGTACCTACCTATTAACATATAAGGGTTGCTGATATATTGACCTTAATTATAAGTCTACTCAAGACTTATGATATGATACCAATATTGTAGTTATTTTACAGAAATGTTTGACACATGTTGCCAGTCACACAGAAGACCAACCTAAAAATGTCAGCATCGGTTATTGATATACATCAATGGCATCGGTGCTATAATATTTCGCTGGTGAGTGTGGAATCGGAGCCCCAATGATACAGTTGCATCTCACTTGGAGGTTGTACTGTTTCTATCATGCAGAGTAACTTCAGTAGGTAAAGTATGTAAAAAAATATAAAAAAACATTATTTCTGATACCTTATTTAAAAGTAAAATAACAATAAATATCTTACTATCTAATATATCGAGTAAAAGTATTAATCAAAATGTTCCCTAAACGATCATAAATATAAGTAACGCGGGATAATACAAGATCAGAATTATATCTGATCAACTCTAGCGTCGCATGGCCGCTGTGAATGAGTGAATGATTGTTTAATGTAGCAGAAGTGAGCAAATTCGTTTTTAAACGGCTATCAGCCGGTCATTATGATGGCTGTGAATAGCGTATACGTACGTCATTTATGTTTACGTTGTAGGGTGGCCATGATTTCTTGAATAATATATTATTATTTTTTATTTCTTTCTCCTTACAAAAACAAGACATGGTACAGAAAACGTAATTCAGCAAATACCAATCTATCTGATTTCTATATTGTCTATCTTTCTTTTGAAATTTGTGAAAAATTTAACTTTAAAAAATGAAAAATATGAGATATTGGCTATATTAACATTAATATACCAAGAGTAATAGATTATTTACCTAAATACCTTTGATGTTCTAGTTTGTATCAACATTAGGAATATAATATCTTAAAAATTACTACATTCATATGCTTCTCACATTTTAAACTGTTGTAAACGCATAGTTAGGTTACTTCATTTAAAAATATTGTGTGCTAACTAATATAACTATTATACAACCGCTTATAGCCGAGTGGCCTTAGGTAATAGGAAAGAATCACCGAGGTAAGCGTCGTAGCGCGTTTTTGGTGTGTTGGACCTGGCGTGTTTTCTATACTAATCGATGTACTTGCATACAATATTAAAATCTGCCACTCCGCGCTACGCGATGGAGCGCGGTGCAGTGTGTGAATCGCCTTAGTTGGCCCGGCGGTGGCGACGTATGGCCTTAACCCTCTCCTGAGAGTGTCCCAGCAGTCGGACGTTGTGGGTTGTTTATTAATATAAATATTTGTTCGGGGATATACGTATCCAAATAGATATCGGATACTGAAATAGCTTTACGTTTCAACCATAATGCATTAACAGCACCCAGTAAAAAAAAAAACAAATTCTGCAATAGTTTAAAAATAATGTAGTATAATTTTATAAGTAGGCATCAAAAAGGGCGTATTATGCAGAAAAATTTTTTCCTCAATTTAGATTTTTTTATCTCACTTAACGTGTGGGCACCCTACACAGTAGTATATTAAGTACTCTTAATAATGGGACAGTCCGACAATAGGTGTACGTTTGTCATCGCACACAATGGACGCACAAGAAGACTCGGCCGATTGTTGTTTAGACATCTGGGGTTTCTAATATCGCCGGTGAATCGCGGACCCCATCTATTCTATTTTTGAAATTTAGCTACGTCATTTCGCAACACAAGAATGTGGTCCTCGAGAGTATATCATTCTAACGTAAGGAACGTTAGAATGATATACTCTCGAGGACCACATTGTTCGTTCTATGAATGAATATGTAATAAACAAATTAACATCAATTTTTCATTTTTATAAATTGAATGATTTTATTAACGTTTTCAGTTGGTTGACCGAATTAGAAAGGCTTTTTTGTAGACAAAATTTCAATTTTCAAATTTAGAATCGCTTAAATGTGTGATTTCAAATGATACTTAGTTTTTTTTAATATTGATTAATTTGATTTATTGGTTCACTTTTTAGTATTAAATATTTTTATATAGGTAATATTCTTTTGAATATAAGTGATTCAAACGATAAATAGTTACTTTTGTTGTCAAAAAACCCAAAACAAAAGTTGTTAACGACAATTTATAATAGACATTCTTTAATAAACCAAAAACTGAACTAGAAAACTATTTATTAATAATAGATAAAAGTTAGAAAACAGCAACAGGGACATACCTACCTATTTATCACCCAATTTCGAAACTTGTACAACATGAAGTCGCTTAACGAGAAACCAGCATTAAATTTGAGCAGGCCAGTAATCATACAAACACTTTAAACACCCCACCTATAATAATTATCCATTTAAAATAGACCTCTTAAAAACCCATTACTTACCCTCCACTCTTAGAACAATCAGGTTCAGAGAAGGGGCAGGTGGGTCAGTTTAAAATGGTAGCAGGGTAAGCTCCCCCGTTCCTGGCTACCATATTAAGTGATGGGTAATTTAGGAATACATAAAGTACATAATAGGGTCCTTAACTTGGGCTTAATGAGGTGAAAACGGGACCGCTTACCCTGTTGGCGTGGCGTTAATGTTCGTTCAATCGTTCAATGTGCCAAATATAGAGCATTTGGCAATTCACGTGATATTTAGAATCGATAATTTGAGTTGATAATGTTGGGTGATATCGAATGATTCAATTGAATTCGAAATGCGAATGGAGGCCGTTTATAGGCTTCAATTGCTTGAGACTTAAAAAAGGAACAAAGGCTCGATTATAAAAGACTTTGATTAAAAATATTTTAAAACCTAATAAAAAATATTTAAAATTAGAGATCATTATAATTTCTTCAACAAATGTAAAACTTCGCATTATCCGTATCTGTACTGTATCTGTATAGTTGAACCAGGTTTATTTAAAGTTTAAGCAATAGGTACTCTTTCTAAGCATGTTTTACTATTTCAAATGTACACAAACTAAAACTTTAAGAATAAATTAATAATAATAAACAGTACAATTAAAAAAGACCGTGAAAAATCAATAACCCTTCTTTTTATAAAACGAACAAAGGCATCAAAATGTCGCGTCGCAGATGTTCACAAAATTTTATTACGATTTAATGCCATAAATAATTTGATTAGTCGCGTATTTATCAACTTAGAAGCATCTCCATGGAAAAACGTCACCCATTCATGACCTCCCTTGCTTTAAAGACATTTATATGGGACTATGGGGCCCATTGAAATAACGAACAACCGTTTATAAGCCACTAATGTTATCTAGACATCTTTACGGAAAAGAAGTTGTCATATAAAACATACTACCAATAATCTTTTGAATCCAGAACGAAAGATGTTGAAGCAAAACAGTTCACAAACATATTGTTATAAAGCTCAAATTTTAAAATACATTTACCTCACAGTTTTTGTCGTTCCATTGTTTTTTTTTTAAAGTTGGAAAGATCGTTCTTATTTCTAAAGGTGTAATGACGTCTTGTGTTGACAAAAAATTTTTTTTTGCACATGTCCCTGAGCACGCGTTGAAAATTGACTCGATCAATGTGATTTTAAAAACTGTCTGGATTATCTTGTCACCTTTTGTATAAATATTTATGAATTCGTAGTTTTAAAAAAACTCTTTGTCGGTATTTTTTTAAGGAGTCGAATTTTATAGATATAAATTTGGTCCTTTATAACGTCACAATCGTTCATAAGAATGGGCAGAATAGATAAATAATCTAAATATAATTTTATATCTCTCACAATTTATTGGTAGCCTATCTCAATTAAAAACTCAGTTAAAATACCTATACTTAATTAAGTATTTACTTTTAGCTTGGAACCATAACTTTGCAAACTATGGACATAAGCTTCTTCTGACAGAGTTGACGACTTATTTTTAATAAGATTCTGTTGATGGATGATTACACAGGCTACCGAAGCCATTAAAGTGAAATGTTCAAAAGTAATGTATGATAACGAAACGGTATTACTACGGCACCCTATATTGAGCGTGGCTCGACCCACTCTTGACATGTTTCTAAACTTCATCTACGTTTTAGAACAATGACTTGACACATCTCACCCACGGTCAACTGATTCCAAGCTAGACAGCAGCTTTACTATTCTAACCAAACTGATCAGCAATTCAACATCAACAGTCTCCGCTTAGAAAGGAGGTTTTGGCCTACTATACCACGCTGGCCAGACGAGTTTGTATATTTTCTTTCTCTTTGCAGTGATGTCCTGCGCAGTTTGCGTAATCGCCTCTTGAGTTAAATAAAAAACCTCCATATTTTCGTTACCACACGGATTTTGACTATTCATCATACTAAGAGACCTAATAAAACCTATCATTCAATGTTAGATTGGCATTCTAAAGGTCATATCTCTACATCTAAAATGTATTTGAAAATAATTTAAATTAAAAAATCTGCTGCATGTAAATTACAATTTCATAAACATAAAACAAAGACTTTGCATTTACATAAAACAAACAAAATCAGTCAATCGAGGAAAGCTAATTTAGTATGCACTTCGCGTCTCAGCAATCAGTGGCAGACCACACACGACGCTTCCGAACGCATGTACAGTAAAAGGTGCTAACATGAAAACATCACACCGTTCCATTTTCGAACACAACAAACAGAAAATGGCGCTTAAAACGCCATAATCTCTCTAACCAATGGCGCCTTGTCTATTTGAAAATCGAACTAGTTACACTTCCCTATTCTTATTTCAAAAATTGTTACACGTTCTTTGTTCGGACAATATTTGTTGGGCGTATAATGCGTCCATTTTAAATAGAGCTTTTGCCGCTTCGTAACGTCTTCAGAGATGTGCAATACAAGAGTGTCTAGTGAAATTGGTTTTGTTAAGTGATGTGGTTAAGTGGAGACTTGATGTTTGGTTGTTTTAGGGTGCGCTGTTTGTTTTCGGGCTTTAAGCACGGTTCGTCTTAACAAGGTGGGGTTTATTTTTATCTGTTCGACAACAAAGCGCGAAGAGGTGATTTTTTTTGGTCTTTTGTCGTCGTTAACATCCTTTACCTCAATGCTACGTACGTACTTAGAGATTTGTCACAGGTGCCTTAAGAGGTATTTTTTAAAGTCAATATTTAAAAAGTTAGCGTCATTTAGCGTTAACTTTAATTTATCATTGTGTTACGGTTAAAGTGCTTTCTTTTTTTATACATAGGTATATATTGAAGCCTACCAAAGTGACTCTAACCGATAGAAAGCATGAATCACTAGAAACTAAGAGTGGATGGGGTCACCATTGTCACTGTAAATGCATACAATAGAGTATGGTGACCCATGGTGGCGGTCACACCAGGGAAACACGATATCACGAATGCTGTTGTTTGAAATTCCACCAGTGAAAATACTGACCAAACTGGTCTAGCCATTCCACAGATTAGCCAGACAAACAGACGAACAAAAAATTTAGAACATTGATTTTTGACGTAAACACCGTACCGTTTAGGACATTTTGAAAAAATTCTGTTAAAGTGAAATTACCTGTAGACACTTCAATTGTATTTATTTATACAGATTCTACATATTTCTTACTGAATTAAAGCAATAATTTAAAAGTAATATCAAATATTCCGGCTTTGTATCCCACAGTATAAAAAGGCGGGAAAATTTCCAGTTGCCAAGTTTCCCCTTCGAATTATTACCCACATTTATCATCGTAAAGTTGGCAATAACAATCATTATTATTGTTTTATGGCTACTGTGTGATTCTAATATTAAACTTATGTGTGTGTTGCTAGCCTTTTTTATATTATTCTAGACTTTTCTTTGCAATGATGATGATTAAGAATCATACATGCAATTCACTAGGCCGCCAGACTGCATTGAGTATACCAACCGCTACTCTTGGCTACTCGTGGATTCTGCTCATGCTTTCCATCAGGCAGAGTAGCCCTTTTGACAGGCATATAAGAAAAACATGTAAAAACCGTTACGAGGGGTTCCGGAAACTCTAACCCTCTCCTTCCTATTTTGGAAGAGAGAGATGAAGATGACTCAAAGGGCAACAATACGTTTATTACTCTTAAGTTACATGTGTCCATGAGCGGTTGCGATCGCTTACCATCAATACGACCTCTAAGAAAGCATCAACAGTACTTCAACCTGAAGGTCGGCAACTATTGACGCTTCAGTTGCAGGTGTCCAAAACAGCTGTAGTTACCATCAAACAATGCGTCAGCCTATTCTATTAGTAACATCATATATAATGGTTACCTGAATTATAAAATAGAAACCAAGGCCAAAAGGCCAAGTTATAGAACAAAAGGAAATATTTTAAAGGTTGTATAGCCGCGATCATTTCAGCACAAATAGGCCGGTTGGACCAATCTAAAATGATAATATTCGTACTGACGTGTTTAGCTGGTGATTGTGAGACCGGAGGACCAATAATGCAGAAGCATCTCAATATCCCGGGTCACCATGCTGAATGCAGCATATACAGGGTTACAGGAAAAGTCGTGCTAGATCCGTTAAGGGCGTAGAGTACCCATCATTTCTGACTTATTTCACTATGAAACACCCTACCCTAAACTTAACCCTTTTCGAGATATTCGACTTTTAATTTTTTTATTGAAAATTGCCGATTTTTAGGCTACAACATTTATTTTTGTTTATTTTGTGTATCTTATTATTATTATTATTGCATTTTTACATGTGTAGTTAGATGCTTTAGGACGTCGATCATTAAAATAGCGCATAAGTTAATTGAATAGACCGTAGTAGACAAGTGAAAGTAAAGAAATAAAAAAAATTAGAAATGTTTTTTTCTCTAACGGATATCTAAAAAAAATACTATGGTAATTGTTCGGCAGATGTTTTTTAAAATATCTACGTTTCATCAGCTATCTAACGAGGTATATTAATCTAAGGTTTCCACTGGAGTAGTGAAGACTGGTCTCCGTAGAAGGATGCGACAATGTATCAGAAATAGAGGCGGCCATGTTGAACATGAACTGTAGAATAAGAAAAAGTGGTGTGAAAACCTTTAATAAATGACATTTCATGCCTAACTAATGTTTTATTTTACTTTTTTTAGGCTAAGTACAAATTTTCTTTTCCACTGTCGCCTATGAAACTAAAGTTTTTTCATTGCATTTGAATAAAACCTTAGATTATTATACCTCGTTAGATAGCTGATAAAACGTAGATATTTTAAAAAACATCTGCCGAACAATTACCATAGTATTTTACTCTATGCCCTTAACGGATCTAGCACGACTTTTCCTGTAACCCTGTATAGACAATGGTCTGCACATTGGCGTAGCTACCGCCGTATCTGCCGTATCAATTATACGGCGCCACGGAACACGGGGGCCCCCAAAAATTAATAAAAACTTCCCAATTTTTTATATATTTTAGAAATGACAAAAGTCAAAAAATACATTTTTTTCTGCGTAAAGCGTGTGTTCAAAAGTAATTAAACACTTAGTCGAAAAAAAGGCAAGAAGAGTGTATATTTAATTTTATTTATTATTGTAAAAAATTAAGACAAAGTGACAGATAAATGATGAATAAATATTTCTTTTAATTTTTTGCAAACATTCTTTTTTCTTGGGTGAGAAATCTTTACCTTTCATAAAGGCCCCCAAAAAAATTTTTATACCGGGCCCCGCCGAGACACGCTACGCCACTGGGCCTGCATTCCAAAATAAAGATGGTGACCTCTACTCCTGAAGGTTACTTAAAAATAAATAATAATAAGTTTATTTGAACCAAATTATAACAAAATATATAACAAAATTGGTAGGATTTTATATGGGTACTAGTTGACCCAGCGAACTTCGTACCGCCCAACTTTAAAATTCCAGAACTTGATCGCAGCGCCACCTACCGTGTCCAATTGCGAATCTAAACCATTCCCAGATCCCCTTGAACACACATAAAAAATTTCATCAAAATCGGTCCAGTCGTTTGAGAGAAGTTCAGTGACATACACACTCACACAAGAATTATATATATAAAGATATGTAAAAAAAATAAAAACTGAAGGATTACAAATTCCTTCTCAAAACTCTATCATCAGACCATCATGAAGTAGTCAATATTTTAGAAAAGTTTATCAAAGTATCTACCTATAGACAACTAGCTAGTATGTATGCAGTGTACCTATGCCTGATCAGGATAAAGAATAATCTATATCCTTTTCAAGAATCTAAATATCTTCATGGCATATTTCATTGAAATCCGTTTAATAGTTTTACAGTGAAGACGTAACAGACAGAGTTACTTTCGAACTTATAATGATAATATGGATTATAATATGCATACAAAGTCTCATTTGATAAGATAATCAAACCATTATTAAAATTAGCATCCAAGATTTGATTACAAACTTCATTAAATGCAATTAAAGCTAATTAAAGTGTGTTGAAAATTAGATTAAACTACTGACGAACTTTATTAACGACACCCTTACTGCATTAGTTTAGACAGAATTATTAGTACCTATTATGTATATGATAACTCCTAGTAAAATGTTAACCACTCGTGTTATACCAAACTACCACAAAATATTTGTCATAACAAGTCTAATAATTATACAAAATATTAATCATAATAAGTACAATAATTATACAAAATATTAATTATAATAAACCAATTAAATTATTGTTCGAAACTTAAATATTCTAAATGTAAACACAAAAGTGTTATACAAATAAACCATTAATAACCATATTTTTCTAAATTATTATGATTAATAGGCATATCTACCAAATAGTTTAGAATTTATTAATAGATTTACATTCCTACTAAACGAATGTCATTTCAATTTCTCAATTTTTAAAAATTAATCATTTAATAAATAATAAACTTTTTTGTTTATGAGTCAATTATATTTATAATTGCCTCACTTATTAACTAAAAATAGTTGTAAACTGGGGCATATTTTTATTAAACTGATTACTACATAAACTTTAGCATTCGATTAATTTATGAACGCTATTTAAACTGTCAAAAATGGTAAACGTCATAAGTGAGAATATAAAACCTATGACTTCCGTAATTAATCGTTATCGAATGATGTCATAAATAAGTGAAGGTATAAATTTATTGATAATCATGTTTATTTTAATTAGGTTAAGATATATGTAATCTGAATAGAGGAAATTAATTCCGGTTTATGTCACCTGTTGTAATGGTTAATGTGACACGGCGCAGCTTTAAAACGACCGGAATAATGTGTTCGATAATTTGAATACGGCATATGGATATTGGTTACCTTGGATTATATGACCCAGCTGTGACCTTGAGTGTCATCTGTGGCCTGAGGCAGTGTCAAAGAAATTAATATGCCTAAATAGCCAATTACACTAATTGCATAAAAGGTTTGGTATGAATAAAAGTAGTTAGGGACTGAACTGCAGTCTTTAAAATATAGTTTGATCTCCTTGACTGTTTTCACTAATGTCATTTTAGAACTTATGAGATACATGTTAGGTGTGACTTTTTACATATAGGTACAATATAGGTCATCTACAAATATATCTACATAAATAAATAAAATTAGAGTGTCTGTATCTGTCTGTACCTAAAATCAAATAAACAGTTAAAAGTTGACACGAGACACCGCCAATACATATACATGTGCATTATGCAGTTCAAGAGCCCGTAGGTTAATTAATAACGAAAAGCTCTCAAATAGCAGACTACACACCCTTGAGCATCGTCGTCGGGTTGCCAGCTTATCGGTTTTTTATAGGATACACTTTGGAGAGTGCTCCAAAGCTCTTTTCGAACTGATTGAGCCATCTCCAATCCTTTATCGGACTACTAGGCGCAGGCAAAAGTTTCATCCATACGTTGTTGGCATACACAAAAGACGAACTAAACGGTTTGACAGCTCGGTTTTGGTGAGAGTCGCCAGAGTTTGGAACGACCTGCCTGGGTCTATTTTTCCTGATGAGTTGAACTCTGGAGCCTTTAAGAGTAGAGTGAACAGGTTTCTTTTGGGTGGGCGTGTACCATCTTCGTCTTCATCTACACTTTCCATCAGGTGAAATGGAAGACAAACGCCTATTCCATTACAACAATAAAAAAAGACACTCAGTATGTTGTATCTGTTATGTGACCACCCCCTAGTAAGGGGTCAAGGGGTATTTAGGCTCTGGTAGTTACTTACTTTATTTGTTTTTATCGATATAACTTTTTTAACCGTACCTGCTTGTTTTCACAAAAGTTATCTAACAGCGTAATATTTCATTTGTACTAAAACAAAAAACTCGTTGAAATTATATTCGCACAATAATATCGACAATGCATATACGGATACAGGTGTCAGTCCTTCGGTATTCTTCTTTCTCAAGTGTGGTATGCAAACAATGGAGCTGCCAAAACGTCATAAAAACTACAATATACGAGAATATCGCATTCAATCGTTTTCCTCTGATGGTGTAGTGTATATGAGTATTTATCAACCACAAAGTTGCATAATAACACTACCTAACTTTTAACTTATCGCATATTTAATACGTAATCAGTTTCCTGAAACTATTATACCTACATAGGTCTGCCTGTTAGTCTACTAGTTAGTGATTGTGACTGCTAAATCAGAGGTCGTACTAAGTCAATTCCATTCCGAGACAAACGTTGGTGTCATGAACGCAACCATTTGTTTTATGCCTGAATGTAATTTATGTATAATATGTTTGTATTTAAAAATAAATAAACGACTATTTATAAATATTGAGTTTAGGTATCAACAGTTTCAAAAGCAAGCTGGTTGTAACCTAGGAATTTTAGAATTATTATACCTATTTTTATTACTTAAAATTAATTTCCATACACTTATTACATATACGTGGTTACATGAAGCACACTGAATAAAACAGGCCGGTAAGAAAAGCAGCCAATAGAAAATTTATTTAAATTTCGAATTGAAAACTCTTTGACAATCTGTACTTGGATGTTGAATTTACAAAATGGCGGCAATTTAGAAAGTGTCTGTCAAGCAGCGAAATGAATTTAACAGGAGTAAGTAATTTTACTTGATGATTTTTTACGACTTTCGTTATGTTTTTATTCATTAACTAGTTTTTAGCAATAACGCCCCGGCTTCAGGGGCATTTAATATTGATTTCTCGGTTTAATATATAGCATAAATGTCACTCGCGAATACCGTAGCCTTCTATTGATAAAAGAATTTTCCAAAATGGGTTTAATAGATCCATACATTACCCCTTATCCCCATCATAAACTCAACAGCTTTACCTCTTTATATATTGGTATAGACAATGCTACTAGATAAGTATTCGATAAATATTTTCTAAAAACGTTCAGTGTGGCCCCCATAACTCTGGCGTAATGTTAACTGATATTAGTTATGAAAGGTGTTAGATTGATTTTACAATCAGTAGATAGCGATAAGGACGCACCCGTTTATCCATATCTACTAATTAATGAGCACGTTCATTTAAATAATTATATATAATAATTTCACTTATATTACATGCGGCTGACTAATTATTATTTTTATAGAAGCAAGCCAAAGCGACACACCATACTTATCGTGAATGCAGCCGATGTTGCATGGTGATCCACACTATGGCGGCCTAGTCAGATGCTGTAATTGCTTCAAATTAGGAATAGATTCCTGTGTCGCGGAAGAATTTACAAACATACAAGAAACGGACGTAAGGAACACCAAGACTCAGAACAACAATTTGTGGATCACACAAAGTGTTTTCCCGTGTAGGATTTGAACCCACAACACTTAGCGCAGTAGAAAGCGGCGTAGTGATCGCTTAAACCACTAGACGAACCGTGCAATCCATCCTATCTATGTCCGTATCCATACTAATAGTATTATAAATTTTAAAATAACCCTGTTTAACACCACTGATAATGGTATCAGTGGTGTTAAACAGGGTTATTTTAAAATCGATGTGTCTGTCCGAACACCACTCCTCCGATTTGAATAAATTTCGGTATAGATATATATATTGAACTTTGAAAAAGACATAATTATGCTACTTTCTGTCGGTCTGGTATACACGCGGGTGGAGCCACGGGCAGAAACTAATTATATATAAATACTATCTTTCGCCAGCGGCTGCACCCGTGTCTATGTCGGCTATTGCAGTACGAACTAGCCTATGTCCTTTTTCAGGCTTTAGACTATTTGTACAAAAATTCATTTAAATCGGTGCAGTGTTTTATCTCAAACAGACAGACAGACAGATTATATAATATGTACTGATTACACCTAGAAGCAGAACAAACTCGCGTGCTCATCACGACTATTTGGTAGGAACCAAACCAGCACCTCTATCTTATCAACCAGGATCATACAGGATAACCACCAAGTCTGAGTACCTATAAAAAATAATTTAATAGAAAAAGTTTAATTCCCGTTTAGTGAAAAACTATTAACATTCTCTAAGGACGAAAAATAAAATCATATATTTATTTTAGTAATAAAAAATAAGAACACATACTACTCCAATTCATAATGATATAATCGCATTGATTTCGCAGAACCTATTCGACTAATGACAACGAAACGTCATACCCAAACAAATAATTCAAATAAAGAACACACAATTCCATTTTCAAATTACACTCATAACATTGGACGAATTCACAGCATCCTCAAGAGCCATTAAAAAGCGGTGTCAGACAATTGCTGGAATATTAAAGCTGGAATGTTTTTACGACAGCGGTAACAGTGGCGCGGTAACGAACGGCGTTGCGCGGTAAAGAGCGGTAAGACCCTATGATACACGTTTTATTACATTACCGCTTTTCTATGGCACTGTGTACAGGTTGATCTATTTAAGAGGGTATCAAATTTTTAATACAAATTGTTTCTGTGAATGTTGTTTGTGATAATTTAGGAGGTATTGGAATTAAGTGTTTGACAGATTACTATCGGCACAAACATGTAAAGATGCAGAATTTCTTTCATTTCTTTTATCAAAAAATGACTCCTGCTCTATCACAATATGAAGACGTCTGAATGTCATGTCTGAAACATTAAAAATATTATGCTTTCAACATAATTATAACAAAGCTAATATTCATATTGATTATCAGCGCAACCTATGTTCGGCTATACATGTCACAGGAATAACATGATGAAAGAAAAGGTGATGCAGGGATGTTTAATAAACAAATAATTAATTACCAAATATGCTATTATCTACTCAATCCCTAAAATCCTTAACATGACATAAAGCGACTTGTCATGGTGATAGGTAGGTATCAGTCGCGAGTCGCGAAAGTAAATATGCATTGTTGAATCCAACATCCAATAACGTCCATATGCCTCCAAACCTTTATTCATTCTAGTATTATATGGGGTTGGCTACAACTTTAACCAATTTTACCTGAATATCAGTTTTTCTGTCAGTATACTTAAGGATACTGACTTGCCAATAACGATTGGTATAGATATTCATGACAACCGGAACCGACGGCTTGACGTACACTCTGAGGCACGAGCGTCATTTCGTTCATTATTGTAAAGAAAAACTCATCAACAGTCTTATCCGGGAATCGAACTTGAGACCTCTAAATCAGCAATCGCATACACTAATCGCTAGACTAACAAAACACTCCAATAACGCAAACAAATTGTTATTTTCTATTTTGGTCTGTGTCCAAAATTTGATACTTTATTGGTGTATAATGAAGTTATAAAATATTTAAACAAAATTTTCAATTGTTGTAAATCTTAAAAAACAATCAAAGATGAGTTTAAATCAAACTTGTACTTCTACAATAAAATAAAATCTATAATTTTTCATAATAAGTTAGACATACAAACAATGTTTGTTTCTCCCATGGACCCCATCGGTCGTTCAATATTTAGGGGTGGTCGTATATTAGTTTGTAGTAGGATTATGATCGCGTTTCGATACCGTCCATCATTCTTCGAAGCCCCCAATCCGAATTTCCCTCCCTCTGCCATTGTGCCTGGTGACTATTAAAATAATCATTCTCCTATTTCTTTTTTAATATCAATAAGCCTGAGAATGGTCTCCCTTTAAACTTAATGTAAACAAGTACGTGAAAAGTGCCTATAAAGATTAATTTTTAAAAGTTTACGACCAACCATTTCCCGATATTTCAAATGAACCTATTATAGAACTAGATAGCTTTCGCCCACGATTCCGCCCGCCTGTCGGTTATCATGGTAGAGAGTAATATAAGCCTAAAAAAACAAAGCACTTCCATCCCATATTTCATTGAAATCGATTGAGTGGTTTAGCTGTAAAAGCGTAACAAATAGACAGGCAGAGTTATTTTCTAAATCTAGAATAATAATCTTTATATATATAATTCTTGTGTGAGTGTGTATGTCACTGAACTTCTCTCAAACGACTGGACCGATTTTGATGAAATTTTTTGTGTGTGTTCAAGGGGATCTGGGAATGGTTCAGACCAACCTAAACTGACAACATTCATGCTGTTCTATTTCGTTGGTGAGTAAGAAACCAACCCCCTTAGCCAAGATATATAATATTTTATTTCGATCAAGTGATTAAGTGACATTAGCCAATGAAACAAGAGAATAGAGAAATAGAATACAGAATAGAACAGAAAATGGAAAACGATTGCATCTTGGCTAGGGCGGCAGAGGTCCATAATCATCTTAATCTTAATAGGCCGCCATAGGTATAGGGTTAGCATACAACATTGTCTGTACATGCGACAAGTGTGGAGCTTTAAATTTATTGATTGTAAATTTATTGATGTTAATCATAACGCAATCAGTATAGAAATAGAAAGTAAGCTGTACTATACACAAATGTAAATATTATATAGATATAATTCGTTAGGCTTAATTTAGCTGTAAGTAAAATGTATAGAGAAAAAAAGGAAACGTTGTGTAAAACTCATTACCCCTGAAAAAATGATAAATAGAAATTAAGATAAATTAGAGTAGCAGGAATCCCACCTGAATAGTGTGAAACGTAGAATAACAGAAAGATATAGTATGAAGCATGAAAGTACGAGAAGTAGCAAAAGCGAGAACTGGTATGAAAGGATTTAGAATAGAGTAGGCTCCAAAGAGCATAGGAGGTGCTAGTATTAAAAAAAAAAGTGTGGAGCTTGCATTTTACTCTCGCAGGCAGAGTGACTTTGACAAGTTCATACATAAAAAAGACCAAATAACGATTCTCAAAAGTTTCTTTAAATCAGTTATTTAGAACGTCAGTGCTTATAAAAACATCACACGTGAATGTTGATCGAGTCCAAAACGTTGTTATACCCATTACAAAATCAATAAAACGTTAAAACCCGCTAATTGTATAACAATCACGAACGAAGTCGGTTAATTCAATTCGCAAGACCCACGGTTTGCAAATAAAAAGTTAAATTTAGCTTTTAAAACAAACAGTGACCCCGTTACTCTTAAACAAATGGATATTCGTGATTATTTGTAATCTGACGAATACTAAAGGCTAAGTAATTAAAACCCGTTTGTGGATAATATTTTTAATTACAAGTTAAAACTTGTAAATAAAAATAAACATCAATAAATCAACTTTTAACAATCTATTAACTTAATCTTCATATTTAAAGTTAAAACAAAATTGGCCAAGTGCGTGTCAGACCACGTATAGAATCGGGGTTCCGTAGTCGCCAAATTTTAAATTGTCCAATAGAAGATTGTAATGTTTACTCATTATTCTTGTACAAAGTATTTCAAGTGAGGTCATTTTATAAGTAAGGCCTCTATAGCTCCTGAACTAATAAATTTATCTAAGTTATAGTTTTCATTTAAAGTTCATGACATGGACTACCATCATGTTTTTTTCAGATTTAACTTGCCAGTCGCTTAACTTCCAGAGGGGGGGAGGCTTGAATGACATGCAAACGGATATAAAAATCAAACTATCGTCTTAGTAATGTATGTATGTACATAGTTTTATATATACAAATAGTTTTAAGTACAGACAAGATAGTCTTTGGGAAATTTATACCTACCTACATATATTACACTTTTCTCATAAATATAGATGATTTCAAAATATCAGCTATTTCAAAAATGATCGGGACCAGTAACTTATAGCATACTAGCTTTCGCCCGCGGCTCCGCCCGCGTGTATGTCATTTATCGCGGTAAAAAGTAGCCTATGTCCTTTCCCAAGTTCAGTTCTATCTTCATACCAAATTTCATCAAAATAGGTTCAGTGGTTTAGGCGTGAAAGCGTAACAGACAGACAGAGTTACTTTCGCATTTATAATATTAGTAGGGATTATACATACATATTATAGCATATTATTATACATACATAGGTAACAATAATACTTTTATGTAAATATAATTCCATGAAAAAAATGGTATGAGACCTTCTGAGTATTCACTAAAATTCCTTTAGAACTATATTTAATATGTACCTAACTACTCAGTGTAAATAATTGTTGATGAGCCAAATAAAGAAAAAAAAAAAATCGCCAATATTAATATAACCAGGAACGTTTAGCTCTATAATCTAATACTTGTTATCTTAACTTATAATTAAAAACACCAAAATCTAAATATAAACCAGATTTTGCAACACAAACCTAAAAAGTACCAACCTGTATATGAAACGAAAAACAGTGAACTGAAAACTCATTTCGCAAAGTAATGGCCGGTCTCCACTTACTATCGCTGCCATCACGACGACTTTTTTAATAAAAATAATAAAAAAAACCGGAGAATCCCTCATCTCCTCTAAATTGTCCTCGCCGCTGAATATGAAGGTCGTTATTTTAAAAGATGGCGTTTCTCGCGTATTATTTCAGTGTAAATTTGACTTAAGCCTTACCGAATCTTCTTGAGGGTATCTGAACCATTTTATTGCGTACCCCGTAGGTTTTTGCTTATTTATGGTAATATAAACGTTAATTAAGTACGTTTTAAATTATCGAGATGCAGGGCTTTGTGGAAATGGAGAAAAGTTTCTGTTTTTTAGGGATATATACATAGCTTCAACATAAACTCATTTTAACTAAGTCTTTATTTGTGAATGTAATTTAAGTAGAAACTTATGAATGTAATTTAAGTAAAAATACTTAACGTAAGAAGACTTTGTAAGATATAAAACTCTATAAGATTTAATATATAATGAATTTCTAAATTTGTTTTACATTACTAGCTTTTGCATGCGGCTCCGTCCGCTTGTGTGTCGGATATCATTTTACGGGTTAATATTATGTAGATATAGTCTATGTCACTCTGAAATAATGTAGATTTATTTATATACCAGTATATTGGTAAAAGATTTTTCAAAGTAGTTTTCGTAGATCCAGATTACCTTCTTACCTGACCTAGATTATTTGTATGCCTAATACAGCGTTATCAGTACCTGGATGGGTGATCGTTAGCGGCATTATACCATGAGTGTCTTCGTGATACGGAGGTCACGTTAAGCAGTCGGTCTAAGTTGATATTATCGGGTAACAGTCGTGAAGTTCAGTCAGTGAGCAAGATTACGTAGCCACAATGGTATTTTGTCAGTCATCACGGCCAACGTGGGGACGTATGCCTTAACCCTCTTCTGGGAGGAGACCCGAACCTACCAGTAGGATGGGGTGTTGATGATTTGTGTGCCTAATTACCATTAATAGAATGAAGACTTGAATTTTAAACAAAATGTTCAGGTAGGTGCTACAATAGGATGAATATAGGCCATCCAAACTGAAAAAAATAACAGTTTTTCTGCTGAACATTACATCGAAGCCATTTTGAATCGTTTTCGGGGGTGTACTGACTAACGTTATATAGTATACTTCAAATCAGTACTATTGTTGAATTTAGGGATGCAAATCACGCAATAGCGCAATTAATGTTTCAACCTCTGATTGGTCAAGAAAATCATTTCATGCCGACCCTATTTCAAATACTTGGAGTGATTTGGAGGAGTGCGTACCTACTTACTTCTTTACGCGTCGACGCTACTCCCACCATCGCCGAATATTATTTTGAAAGCAAAAGTCTCAAAGAAAGGAGAATGTGGCGCTATGGCCTACATTTGAGTAGATTTGAAAAATACCCAATCATAACAATTAAATGAGGAGACTAAATACCTACTATTACTGCTCAGCTTATTGCTGTTTACTGCTGAACGATGGCCTCTCTGAAAGAGCGCCAACTAGCGTTGTTTTGTACCATCTACTTCGGGGTTTCTCTCCTAATGCGGCATCGCAGGCTGTACCCTCCTCGGTCTTCTCGGGTAACAATTCGGCTTCGTTTTATTGACGAGCCCCATCTATGTGAGTTTTCTTTAACAAATATTATCAGATTGGGGCTCTGTCCCCTGCCTCTAGAGGAGATAGACTATTTTAAACTTATATGATAGATAACTATATCTTGGATACAGACAAACACCTTTATCAGAAAACCATATATGTACATTTTTAAATGGCTGAAAATTACTGAATCTTTATCAGAAACAGATAAACTGGGCTTAGTGTCGATTTAATATCTTATTTCATACTGGTCTATCGCGAGATTTCCCAGCTTTACACACATTTACAATAGAATTGATTTAGCAGTAAAAGTTATTGATGTTATTAATCTAATTTTTGAAAATTCTCCGTGTGACGGTGTTTGTAATTAAACGCCTCCGAAACGGCTGGACCGATTCTCATGAAGTTTCGTGTGTATATCGGTTAGGTCTGCGAATCGGTCAACATCTATTTTTCATACACCTCTAGGACGCAAGCGGAGCCGCGGGCGTCAGCTAGTTTTAGATATTTTTTTAGTTTAATATATGGTGATAAGCATTATAAATTCGGAAGTAACTCTGTCTGTCTGTTACGCTCTAACGACTAAATTTTTATTAACCGATTTTTGTTATTATGTTTTAGAAATACTTTGTTTCTCGAGGAAGGACATAGACGTCTTAGAAAGAAAATTTGAGGATATCAGCAACACTAGTAAAGCTCTGAATAAGTATTTGTATTGTGTAAAGGGTAGCAAATATTCAAGTAAAAGGTTAAAAGACAAATAGACACCCATATATTAACACGCGCAGCAAAAACTTTTACACCTTTTTACGAAAATTACGCTGACGGAGGAGTATAAAAAGATTAGTGTTTTTTTAACTGTGTATAAAATATATGTTAAATCATTAATACAACATTATACATATCTACTACCATGTATTTGACACACAGACGCATAGATAGACGATAGACGTAGAGACACGCTGATTTCAGCACTAATGGGCCGGCTTTACCGGGGCAATACTATCATTAAACAGAAGACCATTCTAATAATGACAGCACTCTTGCTGTCGTATTTCGTTGGTGAGTAAGACCGGATCCCCCAATCAATCTGTATCATTCTCCCGGCTTCCAGAGGCTGGAAGAATGATACAGAAACATCCGACCAGGCTGCCACCATGCTGCATTTCTTACCCTAACAATGCAAATGATGACACCTACTTCTGGATTCTACTCATGCTTTCCATCAGGCAGAGTAGAGTCACTTTGGTAGGCTTAATTATATACATCATACATTGTAGCGTATCCTTGACGAAATCATATACAATAATTTTAACAAAAAAGGAACCGACTTCATAGAAAAACTATTCCAAAACTATACTACATTTGAGGAGTTCCCTCGATTTCCTTGGGATCCCATCATCAGATCCCGATAAGGTTACGATGGGGCCACCTGTAAGCTATGCCCATTCCAGTGCAGAAATAATTTTGGAAATCGGTTCGTAAACGACGAAATTATCGCTGAACATATCTACATAAAAAAAAACCGACTAATTGAGAACCTCCTCCTTTTTTTTGAAGTCGGTTAAAAAGAAACTAAGTATTATTATTAGAAGTGACGTAGATGGAGTCTAGTGCGATTGAAAAGAAAGCAGATAAAGTGCCGTTAGCTAGTATATAACTTAACAGTTTTCAAGATATTATTATTGTCATAAAATATACAACCTTCGAACAGATCCAAAAATAACTTTTTACTTAAAGATGTCTGTATTTATAAAAACACAATATAATTGGCAATTATCTTCCGATTTCGGGAACAGACCCCTTGTACCTATCCTACCCTACCAACTTAATCCATCTGACAAAACAAAACGAGGTGGGTAGGTATCTGACAGAACTGTTTGATCTCAACCCTCCCCGCTTCGGCTAGACAGGTCGTTATTTGTGTATCTGTTAAGACGAACATGTTTTGAGTATTTTTAACGCAAATCCTAGGATAAACTGGTAGCGTAATTAGTGAAAATATATTTAGGTTACGTTAAATGAAGTCTGAGGAAATATATATATTATTTGAAGTATTAAATGTAGCCACAATGTTGTCTTGCCAGTAATCAATACGCACTCGGCCAGCGTGGGGAAGTATGGTCTTAACCCTTATGGACCGTCACCCTACCAGGGGTTACGGCGGGGTGGTGTGTCGGACTTGAACCGACTAAAAACCACACAGTGTGCCTTCTCCGTTTAGGAGGAGGAGAAGTCCAGGGTGGGATCTCCTTCTGAACTTCTCCAGCGCCTGCCCGCTCTTGATGCGGGCACCGTCCGGGTACGACGACCCTCTCTTAGGCGGCGTCCGTCACACACACATAATGCGGGTGGAGGGAAAACCCGTCCCGTCCACCCGCGCCCACACTCAAGGCGGCATGAGGCGCAGTATGGTCAACCCTCTCCCAAGAGGAGACCAGAGACCTGAAGTATACTGACAACCCACTAAAATTTCAGTTCAACAATCTTGTACCAATTTAGTTGTGAAAAACAGTTATTAATGTGTATAGGATACAAGGTGTATCCAGCAAAGACAAATAGATTTTTTAGGTGGTAGAACTACGCTAATTTTAGCACGAATGGGCGGATCGACCAGGACGGTTACTTCCTTTGCAGCGTTTCGTTGGTGAGTGCTGTAGAACGCCATGGTGTGGGTCACCATGCTGCATCATGTGCACTCAAAAAGAGCAAACACCACTCTTGGATTCTACTCATGTTAGTTTCAGGCACAATAGAGTCACTTTAGTAAGCTAAACTATTTTCCCAAAGGCAATCAAAATTCAACTTTTCTTAAAAAACTACCAATTCTATGACCAGTATGTTTAATCTGGAAAAGCAGTTTCTTTAGGAAAATTATTCAGGTTGAGGACCTGAAGTCATGGATTTGCTAATTGTATTTGCTGGATACACTCCTTGTATAATAGTATTTGTATAATTAAACTCCGACACGAATGTGTGAATGTCCATCGTTTAACGTAACATAGCATAAATATGTCTTTATACTCTTTCAATTAAGCCAAACGGTATAATCTCTTTGAGCTATTAAATTACATTAATTGGGTGAGGGGACCATCTCTCTTTATACAACGTTTTATGAACTGTAATACCAAGCAATAGAGTACATCTTCCCTTGTGAACTGATACAGACACGTCGTCTTTTGTTAGTGCTCGCGAATTGATGCTGTCAATACTTCGGTGCAATGGTTTTTGAATCATATTCTTTGTGTGATTAAGTTTAAAATAGTATGGAGCGTAGTTGGCAATCTTTTCGCTTGAAGCTGAGATGGGAGATATTTTGTGTAATACGATTATCTGTTATGTGACATGGCGCTAATGATTTGATTCTGGATTATTTCTTTTTGTCATCACTTGGTGATAAATAATGTTTATAGGTAAGTTTAATAAGATGGAGTTACTAACTTTAAATGTACCTAAGTTGGATAGAAGTTGTGAAGTCTACTAAGTAAGGCAACATTTATTATACATGGTTTATGAAAGCTTAAAGCAATATCTTTCTACATCTTTGCTTGATAGGTACGTATTTAAACTATGGGTTTAAAAAGCTTAGAATGAGACTTATGGATGATCAAAGCGCAGATAAGTCTGCTGGTAGCTGCAAAAAAAAATTGGGAGCCCAATTCTATAGTTACCTATTTAGTTATTTTTAGTTTCTATAGGGGTCAAACAAATAGACAGGTCATCCGATGGTAAGTGGCTACCATCGTCCATGAACCTAGGTATGTAACTAATGGCCGTTTTCACCGACGTCCCCTAAATTTAAGCGGCCTCTTAGTGAGATTTAGGTAATCTTTAGTGATATTTTTGTTTCCTCCAACCTTTAGGAGACACCTAAGTGCTTTGATTTCTACCTAAGTTCATGGGCTCTAGTAAGGATATGGCTTAAGTATTTTTTTAACAGCGATTTAATAGTGAATAGAGTTAATACATACATGGACAGAGTTAATTTTTATATGTTGGTAGAGATATCAAGACAAGAAGAAGAAATAACACAGTCTCATGAAGTTACCCGAATATTTATATCTAACGATGTGTTTATAATTTATTAATTTAAAACCTATTGAAAATGATCTACGTGGAGATTTCATAAATACCTACATCTCTAAGTATCTAACTATCTACCTACTCATAGTTTCAATACTAGCCTATTATGATAATGTCAGTATTTTATTAGCTTTAACTACTGACAATTGTACGTATGAAACTGTACCTTTATTTTTGAAAAAGTGGTTCTTAAGTACCCCATGCCTTACTCATGACTGAGGTTCATCAGGGTAACCAAAGGCTGGACGATGCAACTCCTATCGTTGTTCTACACAGTAACAAAGCGAAACACAGACCCGCCTGTAGTACCTATGGCATCTTAAGCTTTCATTGTTACAAAAGGGGAGGTTTTCAATTCGTGAGAATCTTTTTTTTACGTCTCTAATCTGCCTTTGTACCTATACCTATTTACCATAAGTAAAAGCAGGAGCCATAGATTTTCTGCTAAATCTGACTACCTCTCTTCTGAGCACTAAGTCAAATTATAATCATCTCATCTCCCACCAAAGGTCTTGATCATATCGTATTTTCTACATTTTAGAACCTAAAATCGTAAAATCCCTAAAATAAAAAAGGTTTGTAGTCAAATATGACGGAGTTGGACGTCAAATAAAACAAAAACACATTGTCGGCATTAAAACTAATTTAGTATTTAGTGGGCCGCTCCGGCTGTACTGAATCTCCATTTCGGAACTTGAGAACAAAACGTGACAGCTCCTCACCTACCCGGGCCGTGTCATAAACAAATCAACATGGCCGCTCCGCCCGAGATATTAATGAGACAATGAGACATTAGCTCGCTACAAAATGCCTCCGCATTCGCGAATAATTAAATCGTAAAGTCCCCTCTACGCCGCCTACAGCACTCCTCTATTTACTCCTTTTTCATTCAACACAATAGCCACTGCAATCCTACACGTTTGAAGCCATTACGTCACTTCATTGTCACTAAACAAATGATAAATTCAACCTTAACCCTATTGGGACAGAATTCAATTTACTTTGCATCAGTCGAATTGTATAAGGCGTATTCCGTAGAGGCTATTAATTTGAGCGCGACGGACCCCGCCTACTCAATATCGCGTTTACACACATGTCGGATTGTATCGTCGTCTCGTTCCCTCCGCGCCGCTTATTAAAATTCCTCGGTCGGTAGCTGCATCTCTGTCGGCGTGCCGGGAGGAAAGGCGGTCCGGCCGCCAACTGCGCCCCAATGCTGGCGCGATTTTCACCGCGCTTCCACGCGAATCATTACGCGGAGATATCGCTCGTTTCCGAACGCATTCGCAAGTTTACGAACGCGACGCGCTTCGCGGCTACACGTTCCAATTTTGAATTCACACTCTTACTATAAATTGGATATAACCACGAGTGCTGCGATTGTGCGAATATTTTGTTACTCTATAGTGAAGTACTGACAGGACTATCACATTGAAACTCTTTACGTAAATAGTGTCAATAGTCGGTGTGCAAAACTATAAACAAATTGACTAATTAGGAAGAGAGGTTGCGAAAAAAGGAATCCTTTTAATTTATAAGGTTACTTAAAATAGGTGGAACAATGCAGACAATTAACAAATAATTACAAATTGTTAACATGAATAATTGACAATACAATGAGACATACGAACTTCAATACCGAGTTTATTTAAATTGCTGCTTTGTGACTAAACGGTTACTGTGATAGTATCAACCTCTAAATGTCGCTTTGACCGTCGGTGTAATCGTTAATGTCAGCGTAATGTCATCGAGCAGATGAAATGAAGACGTCGCTAGAATGCGAGAGAGCCGAGACCGCCGACAGCGGCGGGAAAGGCAGAATATCATTTAGCGTTGACTCACTCCTCGGCAGTAAAACGGATATTCCTCCGAAGGAAACTGCTGACACGAACAGCAACGACGCGGAAAGTACTGATGCAGCACCAGAGACGGACGACAGTGATGTGGACATTGAAGATGTTGACTCGAACGTCGATGAGAGAGAAGAGCGTGACCCTAGCGGGGAGGGCGAAGAGTTGGAGACCAGGGGAGGCGTGGTTGTGCCCCAACCACTACTGCCTAGATTGTACCAAGGACCGCCGCCTCATTCATGGCCGTTTGGAGCTTTTCCATGGATGGCGCCAAATCCTATGTTCAGAGCAGGATCTCCGAACAGTGAGTTATTTTCAACTGTTACTAGCTATTAATTAATATATCTTATTTAAACACATATTTTATAAACTAGCACTACACCAAACTGACATAAAAGTTGTATTTCTATTTTATCCACATTTTATTTCACGAACACAAAACCATTTCCTAAATACCTATTTGAGTTCATTAACAGAACTAAAAAAAAACTGATCCTATTGGAATCTGATAACCTGAGAATAATGTTTATTGGTCATTGAAAAAACAAAACAAAACATTTCGAGAAGCTGGGAAAGTAAAGCAAAAATTTGTCTATGGAATTTAAAACAGATATGATTAATTACATTTTATAATAATTATCCTCCTAACAAAGAGTCATTAATTAATGTAAGTAAAAGTAAATATTCAGCTCAATGTTGAACTGATATTAATTTGAAATTAATTATAATTATGTATTTCAATTACTTAACACTTTATTGAATGAAGAAGTAATTTTTAATAAAAGTGTAAGTGTGGCAGTTGCCTATGTGTATAGTTGTTAAAATAACGAATATAACAAAAATCTCTCGAATTTTAATAAGTGTTTTGTGATAATCTGTGTAATCATTCGACAATGTAACAAAAAATTGTAAAAACAATGTTGGAAAAGAGTGTCCATGGAGTTTCTTGTCTGTTCTTCTCTATTGGATCTACGAATTGGAACAGACAATTAGTTTCACGACTGACTACTGACTGACTACTTGACGTTTCAAAAGTGCCGTTGTATTGGTTTATTTGAAATAAAAATGGGTTGATTTGATTTGATTTGACAAGAAGACGAAAATTGTAGTCCCAGTAGTTCCAGCCACTTCCACAAATTTTTAGGGTTCCGTAGCCAAATGGCAAAAAACGTCTTATAGATTCGTCATTCTGTCAGTCCGTCCGTATGTCAATGCCACTTTTTTCCGAAACCATAAGAGCTATACTTTTGAAACTTGATAATTAGATGTAATCTGTGAACCGCATTAAGATTTTCACATAAAAATATAAAAAAAACAATACATACTTAGAACTGAAACTCAAAAAATTTTTTTTCATCAAACCCATACGTGTGGGGGGGTACCTATGGGTGTTCAAAAATGATGTTGAGGTTTCTAATATCATTTTTTTTCTAAACTGAATAGTTTGCGCGAGAGACACTTTCAAACGAGATCTAGTAAGTAGTTTTTTTTAATACGTCTTAGATTGTAAACCGCAATTTACCTTTCATTCAATCAATACACTATTATAAAAACATCGATCAAAGTTACAACGAACTACAAGACCTTTTATATGATGTTACTTGCTGATACGGAACAAGTGCGAGTCGGACTCGCCCATGAAGGCATGGGCGAGTCCGACTCGTATTTGGCCTCTTTTTTTCCTTACTGCTTTTCTCGATAAGTAAGTATATCTATGTAGATTTTGTGACCTAATCCGAGCATTCCTAAGTAAGGTACCTTTATTGTCTACCATACCGGTATAGATATATATTATTTACATTTACATATAATCACTACATACAATAAAATAAAGTCCTCTGTTGTATCTGTCTAATTATTCGCTATAAACTCAAAGACCACTGCTCCGATTTAAATTAATTAAAAAAAATTTATACCCAGATAGCCTAAAGTCTGAGAAAGGACATAGGCTACTTTTTAAAGATAATAATTAACATGTAAAATTAAACACACACACACACACACAAACACACACACAGAGAGACAAACAAACACAGAGACTTAAAAACCAAAAGTTACAAGCCAACGAATTTAAGTAGATTCACATTATAAAGCAAGTAACAGGTTTTGTAATAACAGATGTTGTAATTACGGTTTGTTATAAACTGCCGTCCAAAGAATTGATAATTAGCAGTTTTCTTGGACTGTCACTTTTTATTATGCATACTTTTGGCTGCGGTTGCGCCTGCGGTTTCTTCTGCGATTGTGCTTGCGTTTATGTCGTCGGAAAAAAAATTACTAACATACACTATCCACTTTTTATTATCTATATATATATATATATATATATATATATATATATATATATATATATATATATATATAGATCCTTCCCTAGGAGGAAATCATACCCTATATAGGTCCAATTATGGGATAGTCATAGGATAGACATAGTCCAATATATAGGATAGGTCCAATTCATATCAATTCCTAAATTTATCCAAATCTTTAAAGCGGTTTAGCCGTAGAAGCGCAACAGACAGACAGACAAAGTTACTATTGAATTTATAATTAAAAAGTATGGTTAAGTAAGGATTGAAATTACATTCATTGTATATATATTATGTTATAATATTTTCTTGGTCGCATCAAGTAAATTATACCTACCTATTGAATAGGAATGGAATAGGAATACCCTCTGAAATTGGTAGGTATTAAAATTACAAAAATCTTATTTCGTTTTGTAAATGACAGTAAATAAATAAATATTTCAGTCGTCTTACACACAAAGATAACTAGTCCCTAACTGAGCAGAGCTTTGACATAGGGTACCTACTAAGTAGATAACTGATATAAATTAATATATACTTTTTTTGTAATTCATGCATAATATTCTTAGTCAACACTCCGGAACAAATATTTCAGATCACACAAAGATTTTGACCGACACCGGAATCGAACCCGAATGCTTATAATATACCCGCTTAAATAAACAACCACTTTAAAACACCACAATGAGGAATAAAATAACCGCAAATAAATTAATAGAGAGTAAAAATCAGTGAGAATTACGGTTCCCGCATATGTTGACATGCGCACCATCAACAACACAGTGATTATTTTATTTTATTCTTCCCATTCACAAGCTTATTCATACAGTATACAGGAAAGTAATAGGATTCTTTTTATAGTTACAATATCCAATACACATATGCTCTCACACACAGGTATACACATACACGCACGTATATACACACACTCACACACACACACACAACCACACCCACACACACACACACACACACAGAGAGAGAGAGAGAGAGAGAGAGACACATATACATACACATACACTCACATGTATGGCAAACGACACAGGGACTAGATTTTCCTGTGTCATGGGGTCTAGTAGCAATATGCAAAATTGTAAGTTTCCCATTAATGAAATAATAAAATTATTACCAAAAAAATTACCGTAATAATAAGAAATTTACAATCCACTAATATTATTGTGTTAAGGACAGGTATATTAACCGTAAACAAGTTATAACATAGTTGATCTTTATTAGGCTATAATATTCGTTCAGAATAAGATTCGTTGTAATAACGGTTTATACACTATATTAATAATGGAAATTCTTAATAGTTCAAGTAGGTTCATACGGTATTTAGATCCAGATCGGTATTGAGTCCTCTATACCTCTTAACCTTAAAGAAATGTTATCCCACCTCTATGGGCGGTAACTTGCTTGTGTCCCCTAGCTGCAGGTAATTATTTTCTATCACGTGACCCGTTTTTCCTATGTCCCTTTTATCATAAGAAAATAAAACATCGAATTCCAAAATCTATTAAGAAATTTTTTATAATGTTGGTAAACTTAATCAGTGTATACGTCTATAGTTATGTTGTGCTAGGGCATGGAGATCTGTCACACAGGGGTAACCCTAGTATAGACTCCGGTCTCTTGAGCACTTAAATGAACACTTAAATATGTTAATACATAGATAACGGCAGAATTGTACTGTACTGTATAGTCGTCACAAAATAAGAAGCCCGTTTTGACATTCGTCATTTGACATGTCGCGATGAACTTTGTAGTAAGAAATTGAAAAATCAAATTCATAATCCTATTTAATTACTATGTTACCCATACACTATCACAACGCGTATCATAAATAAGCATCAAGTTTAACTTTATATTGAAAAAATGCACTCAAAAACACGAATTAATCGTTGTTTAATATTCACGATGACAAATGTCAAAACGGGCTTCTTATTTTGTGACGACTATAGGTATGTATTTGTGTGTGTGTGTGTGTGTGTGTGTGAGCGCGCGTGTCTTTGAGCGCGTGTGTGTGTGTGAGAGAGAGAGAGAGTGTGTTTGCGTTTTCTTTCTTTCTTTCTTTATAACTATACATTTACATATATGTCTTTTTTTAGCAATTTTTTTAACTAATGTAGGTAAATGTTATAAAATGTTTGAAAAACTATTTAGAAGAATATTCTCCTGTAAACAGACAGAGTTGCTTTCGAATTCTTAATGTTATATAAATCTATATAAATACCTACCGTATTGATATTGAACTAGTTAGATACAATTGTATCGATAAATACGCAATAAATATACTATATACGTATATTTTCAACTAACAAACTTACATAAGTATCTAATTCGTGTGAACAGCGGCAGTCATATATTAACTTAGAACAGGTAATTTTATATTTACGCACCTTTTATTTAACTATGCCATCAGATATATACAAATAAGGTATATTTAACTCGCTAATTAACATATAAATTAATTAATTAACAAATTTCAAAAGCTGTTACAACGGTACAAGGTGGAAGAGAATCAACAACTATTATTAATTGGGCCATTTAAGGAAACTAGACGTTATATATATATATATGTAGGTGCTCATAGTCATGTTACCCTGGGTGATAAGACACAATCACCGTGGGTAAGCATCGACGGCGCGGTCAGTACCTGGATGGGTGACCGTTAGTGGCATTATACCGTCAGCGTCTCCGTGATACGCAGATCACGTTAAGCAGTCGGTTACGTATTATTATCATAGTTTTATAACAGTGATGAAGCTTAGTAGGAGGCATTCGGGCCTTTTAAAAGCAAGGGCAAGATTACGTAACTTAGTTCCCAACATGCTGTGGCCAGGGTGGGGACGTGTGGCCTTAACCCTCTCCTGAGAGGAGACCCCAGCCCAGCAGTGGGACTTTTTCGGTTGTTAATGATACCTATATATATATATATATATATATATATGAAATCGAGGGTTTTAATTCCCGCTCCGTGCAAATATACTTTCTTTATAACTATCTTTTGCTCGCGGCTCCGCCCGCGTGTATCTACTAGCTTTTGTCCGCGGCACTGCTTGTGTGTATGTCGGTTATGGCGGTAAAAAGTAACCAATGATCAAAGTTCCTCCATGCCAAATTTGATGGAAATCGCTGTGTTTAATCCACAATCGCACACCGTCAAAGCGTAACAGATAGAGTTTCAAATTTATAATACTTTTTTTTAATGACATCTCCCGCATTAGAAATATACGAACTTTACAAGCATACTGCCTTGTTGGTCTAGTGTTTAGCGTATGCGGCTGCTGATCAAGACGTCTCGGGTTCGATTCCGATATAATATTTGTGTGATATAATATTTGTTTCGGAGTCTGGGTGTTTTTCAATTTATAATGTGTATGTATTTACAAAAAAAAAGTATGTTTATGTATTTATATCAGATGTTTAGTACCCATAACACAAGCTCTGCTTATTTTGGGACTAGATGACGTTGTGTGTAAGATGTCCAAAATATTTATTTATACATTAAACTGACACAAAGAACACCCAGACCCAGAATAATTTGTGGATCACAAAAGTGTTTTCCCATGTGGATTTGAACCCACATCACTTCGCTGAGTCGAAAGCGGCGTGGAGACCATTTTAACCCCTAGGCCACTAGGCATCTTCTGCCTCTTCTTCTATTTGTGATCGGCTACTATTACCGTGCAGTCATGCATAACTTGTGCGGTGTTGACCGTTGACCAACAGGCAGTAGGGTTAAACTTAGATAATTGTATGCTAAATACTTACAGAGAACAATCCCGGTTTTGGGCAGTCCGCATTCATCTGTTGTCAGCTACTTTCTTCAAATCGTAGGTCCATTGTGCCACAGGCATCCTATGTTTGCCAGCAGGTGCTTACTTACTCAACTTACTTACTTATCCTCCGTGAAGAGTCTTAGCTGATCTGACAAAAGATAACACTGCTCACGTTCATGTAAGTACTTATTAAATATCTCCTTCAGCTTCCTGATGCAAAATTTGAGTTTATTATTTGTTATCTACTCTTACAACACACTAGTTTTAATATTTAGTAGTTTTTAAAGCTATTGTATAGCTTTTATCGCGGGCTTTGAGAGCGGTTACCGAATCAAGAAATTTCGTAACGAAAAAACCTAACACCCTAAAAAAGGATAGAGATATGATTGTAACTGCAGTGCGACAAGGATGTAGCGACTCCGTGCTCTATAGGCAGATTAGCTCATGCGTGCTGGCCACCGGCCGTTATTCGTTGCCTTGACAACACAGTCATTTTAGATTCTTCTTTTTTTATTTCGTTTTTTTATTCCATAGATATTGAGCATATTACTATTATGTTCTCTGTTTAGTTGTCATTGTCTTTCGGTTAATAGGATGGTTATATTGCTTAGCAATAATATGGTTAGAATGTATGTTGGTAAAAAGACAGTGTATATTGTTTTGTAAACTTGAATTAATATCAACGAAAAAAAATACTGCATAAATAAATAATAAATAAATAATTAGGTATAAGTATATATAAGTTCATAAAAAATGCTATGCAATAGCTTTACCGCGGCAGTCCCCGAGTGCCACACGACTTTTTTCATAATTTTGTATAAATGTTTTCCCCACTGCTACTTCTAAGTGGGCAGAGCATGATGTCTTAGGAAGGAAGGAAATTAAATATTATCTATTTACCAATTAGCGCAAGAACTTTTATAGCTTTTATATATAACTAGTTGATCCAGCGAACTTCGTACCGCCCAACTTTAAAATTCTAGAACTTGATCGCAGCGCCACATACCGGGTCCAATTGCGAATCTAAACCATTCCCAGATCCCCTTGAACACACACAAAAAATTTCATCAAAATCGGTCCAGTCGTTTGAGAGAAGTTCAGTGACATACACACTCACAGAAGAATTATATATATATAAAGACTAGTTGACCCAGCGAACTTCGTACCGCCCAACTTTAAAATTCCAGAACTTGATCGCAGCGCCACCTACCGGGTCCAATTGCGAATCTAAACCATTCCCAGATCCCCTTGAACACACACAAAAAATTTCATCAAAATCGGTCCAGTCGTTTGAGAGAAGTTCAGTGACATACACACTCACACAAGAATTATATATATAAAGATTACATATGTATATACCAGCTGCGCCCCGCAGTGTTACCCGCGTATTTTCATGATAAAAAGTATGTGATTATCCAGAACTCATTTTAAAATAGCCGTTTACAAACTATCGTTAAGGTTGCTATGCAAGTGTGTTATGCATAGCAACCTGTAAAGATTTGACAGGAGATAATAAACAGTGAAAATGTTTGAAATCTTCGATTTATGTATTTTTATAATCACCTAGGTTTCTCGATTATTGCAGTGAAAAGTAGCCTATGTGCTATTCTGATATTAAAGCTATATTACTGTAAAGTTTCATCCAAATCCGTTCAGTAGTTTTTGCGTGAAAGAGCAACAAACATACATACACATAAACTTTCACCTCTAAAATATTAGGACGATATCTGTTTATGTAGGTTTTATTTTTATGTGTCTGCTAAAGTAACATTGAAGTACATTCTTGTTTGTATATACCGCCAAAAGTATAATAGTGAAAATATTTTAAAATTATCAGATATAAATTTCTGGATTTAGTTAGGAATTTTAAGGTCGTACAAAATACAATACAACCAATTATTTGCAACAAATCAACAATAATTTATGTTTACAGTTCCTGTAAAATATAAAAGTAAATTATAGTTTTATAAAATTTATTTATATAATGTTAATTACTTATATTATAGTTTATATAATGTTAATTACTGGGTAATAAATTTGTAATCGTCAATATTCTTATTATTTTACTTTGCTTTTGCTAATTGCATCAAGATTTTGACATTAGAATTTACTAATTGGCCGGCTATATTTTAATTAATACTCAAAATTATTATAACGACATATTATATACGCCATATAATACTTAGTTAAGTCTAATCTTAAGGAATTCATTTAAACCTTGTTTAATTAATGTGGATTTTTTATTTTTTTATTTATTCTTAAGAATACACTAATTATTGTTTTCATTCTCGGAATATTAATTGACCAAGTTCATGTTGGATCTAATGAGACCATTTTTTAAGGTTCCGTAGCCAAATGGCAAAAACTGAACCCTTATAGATTCGTCATGTCTGTCTGTCTGTCTGTTCGTCCGTATGTCACAGCCACTTTTTTCCGAAACTATAAAATCTATACTGTTGAAACTTGGTAGGTAGATGACTTTTGTAAACCGCAATAAGATTTTCACACAAAAATAGAAACAAAACAATAATTTTTGTGGTTCACCATACATAGAACTGAAACTCAAAACAATTTTTTTCATCAAACCCATACGTGTGGGGTTCTATGGATAGGTCTTCAAAAACGATATTGAGGTTTCTAATTTAATTTTTTTTCTAAACTGAATAGTTTGTAAAAAGTGGTAAAATGTGTGCGTATATTCTTGAGACACTGGAGCTTTGACGCTCAATAAAACGATGATTAATAGCCAAAAGAATTGAATTTAATGTTGAAATTTGTTTTATTACAATGATGTTCACAATTCGTGTATATTTGTATGAAAATTAGAATGACAAGTATACTAGTCATAAATCTTAAACCGCAATTTCCCTTTCATTCAATCAATACACTATTATTAAAATATCGATCAAAGTTAGAACGAACTACAAGAACTTTTATATGACGTGTCTTTTATATGACTTGCTGCTACGGAACCCTTCAAGGGCGAGTCCGACTCCCACTTGGCTGCTTTTCCTCAACAGATAAAGTTACTATTATTACTATAAAAAAATCTTGCAATAGTTAGTGGTGTTTTCTATCTATACTAATATTATAAAGAGGAAAGATTTGATTGTTTGTTACGAAGGAATAAACAAATTGGCTCCTGTATGTATGTGTAATGATATCAAAATTACCTTTATTGTAATACTAGCTTTCTCCCGCCGCTCTGCCCGCGTATATCTCGATTATTGTAGTAAAACGTAGCCTATGTGTTATTCTGAAATATAAGTTAAATTACTGTAAAGCTTCAACCAAATCCGTTTAGTAGTTTTGCATAAAAAAGCAACAGACATACATACATACTCACAAACTTTTGCGTTTATAATATTAGTAAGGATATCATTATTATATTAAGCCCCAACACAAAGTGTGAGGGTTGCTTGTTATAAGTTTTCAGTGAATTATGTGTATACATAGAGAACTCCCAAATGGATGATTTTGAATGATAGATTTGTCAAAAACAGATTTACTCGACTGTTCTAAGCATGGGAAGTCTGCCAAGACTGTGTTATAATTCATACTTTTTTTTTAAATTATCTATAAGTCCTCGTGCTGAGCTGGGGCGGGCACCTAGTGTACAAAATGTATGTGTATTAAAAAAAAAAAGTATGTTTATGTATTTATATCAATTGTCTAGTACCCATAATAAAAGCTCTGCTTAGTCTGGAACTAGATGACGTTATGTGTAAGATGTCCGAAATTTAAGGTTCCTAGTTCAGAACCCTTAGGTATATATTCGTCATGTCCGTCCGTCCGTCCTCGATTTATCGCGAAAATGGGTGGTGGTTGTTAGTAGGAAGGTGAAACTTTGCATGAATATGTGTTGTGATCGAAAGTGCTACAATAAAATTACAAAAAATATTTTTATTTGTGGTACCTCCCCACGTAAAGTCGGGTAATTTTCTTCTCACATCTAGCCCGTCGTATGGGGTATCGTTAAAAATAATAATTAAAAATAATCTTTTAAAAACATTGAGAGAGAGAGGTTTGCAAGACCATTTTCTTATTTAGTCATCCGTTAAATAAACTTTAAATCGCATTTTTGTCAAAACTCCCCCCTTTAAAAGCCCCACGGCTGGCTCGCTCGAAAAACCTGAAAGAAATTACGATTGCAATCCATATTATGAACGTTATAGGGAAAACTATAACGGCTTAGATTACTTCATTGGCTCATGAGTTATGGACGTCTAACTTGTAAAATGCGCAAATTTTTAAAACTTTGTACAAAAATAACGGGATTTCAAGCAAACATAACAATAATTGGGCACAGTTTTAAATGAATACGGCATTTATTCTATGCGTGGCCCGCATTTTGCAAATTATTATTTATTTAATAGTCTGCTAAAAGCAGTAGAAAACTTTTGAAAGGTATTATTAAATTTTTTGATCACATGACAGGGTGAAAATGGGATGTAACGGGGCGAACCACCACCTTTCGCCCCGAGCCAACCTCACCTGCACGCGGTACGTCCTGCTGATCGACGAGCGAAGCTCTGGCGACCGACTGATGGCGGTATATCCATCCAAATACGTGCAGCTAAATACGGTGATGGTCAGCAAGCAGCAATTAGCTGCACCCTGCGATCGACAACCCGCCTGCCCAAAGCGTGGCGATTATGTCATTTTATGCAGAGCTTCGACCGGTACCTTGGAAATGGAAATATACTTGACTTCTTCTGTTCCCTCTCTTTTCTTCTTTCAAGATGATTTAGACTATACTTTAACAGTCACCTCACTAGGAGCCCCCTAACGTAGGCAGCCCCTAACTTTTAAGAGAAATTTAAGCTCTTATGTGATAAAGGTTGATAAAAACCAAAATATCATTAAAAGTAATCTAAATCTCTCTAAGTGACCCTTTAATCTTAAGGGGTTTTTGCGAAAACTGCCATTACATATAGTTACGAGAAATTTATAGAAAGCTAGTGCGTAGGTAATGTGTGTTTACTTAAACGTTTATTTTTTCGTATAAAAGGTAGCAAATTCTACCTTTTATACGAAAAACTAAATGTATTACTTTTTTTTAATGTATATTTATTTAACCTTGAAAATAAATAGGTATAAGTGACATGTTCTTGATACTTGATTGCATATATTAATTAAGTGTTCAATGAGGGTTAAAGGTACATCCACGAAATACAAGAAATATATCAACTTATTTGTTAATTAGTTTGTTCGTATAGATTTAAATTTAAAATCTAATAAACCTGTATGCACACATGTCAGCAAATGTTTTTAACCGACTACAAACTGAAGGCTATGTTTCACCGTAGCCTTCAGTTGTAGTCGGTTAACCGACTACAAACTGAAGGCTAAGCTACTCAACCGATTTTGATGATTAAATTTTCAGTAGATTCGTAATAATGGTAAGTTAAGTACCCTAATAATAGTAGTTGGGTTATAGTTTTTTAAAGCTTTTCTACTCTATACAAATAAATATCTATATATACATACAAATAAATGAAATTGGAATGTCTGTATGTAACATCAAATTAACAGCTTTTTAATAAATTCATATGAAAGTATATTAGCGAATCTCTAGTACGGCAGCACCGACTTTGATGGGACTTTCACTGGCAAATATCTAACGATACAAGGAGTCCTGGAGTGGAGACTGCGTCTTGGTAAACGTTGGTGTCGCCCACAGGCGAGGTGGAGTGACGACCTGCGTAGGATGGCTGGCAGGAGCTGGATGTGAGAAGCCCAAAATCGATCAGAGTGGTGTGCAATGGGAGTGGCCTATGTCCAGCAGTGGACTGCGATAGGCTGATGATGATGATGACAAGGAGTAACTTAGACAATTTAGACTAGCTTCACTCCGCGGCGTTACTCGAAATTTACAACAATAACCGACTCAGCTAGTTATTAAATAAAATTAGGTATTAAAATTATGTGATGTGTAATGGTAGAAGTGTAGGTACTAGAGAAGAGGTGCATAACCTACCTATAGTCGAAGTTCGACCTCCAGATTCTCTAATACGTAATAGTATCTATTTAGTACTAGTATTTGCACTGTTTCAGCACCTAATATTTTTTAGGTAGGTACTAAACCTATACCGTGTTTAGGGTTCCGTAGCCAAATGGCAAAAAATGGAACCCTTATAGATTCGTCAAGTCTGTCTGTCTGTCTGTCCGTCCGTATGTCACAGCCAATTATTTCCGAAACTATAAGAGCTATACTGTTGAAATTTGGTCAGTAGGTGTATTCTATGAACCGCATTAAGATTTTTACATAAAAATAGAAAAAAAACAATACATTTTGCGGGTCCCCATACTTGGAACTGAAACTCAAAAAAATTTTTTTTATCAAACCTATATGGTATCTATGGATAGGTGTTCAAAAATGATGTTGAGGTTTCTAATATCATTTTTTTCTATACTGAATAGTTTGCGCGAGAGACACTTCCAAAGTGGAAAAATGTGTGTCCCCCCCCCCTCTAACTTCTTAAATAAGAGAGTGATAAAACTAAAAAAAATATATGTTGTTCATTACCATGCAAACTACCAACGAAAATTGGTTTGAACGAGATCTAGTGAGTAGTTTTTTTTTAATACGTCATAAATCGTAACACGCAATTTACCTTTCATCCAATCAATACACTAGTATAAAAACAAAGATGAAAGTTACAACGAACTACAAGAACTTTTATATGATGTTACTTGCTGATACGGAACCCTTAATGGGCGAGTCCGACTCGCACTTGGCCGTTTTTACCAAATATACTTATTAGAAGCCCCTTTTTAGGGTTCCGTAGCCAAATGGCAAAAAACGGAACCCTTATAGATTCGTCAAGTCTGTCTGTCTGTCTGTCTGTCTGTCCGTCCGTATGTCACAGCCACTTTTTTCCGTAACCATAAGAACTATACTGTTGAAACTTGGTAAGTAGATGTAATCTGTGAACCGCATCAAGATTTTTACATAAAAATAGAAAAAAAACAACACGTTTTGGGGGTCCCCATACTTGGAACTGAAACTCAAAAAAATTTTTTTTATCAAACCCATACGTGTAGGGTATCTATGGATAGGTCTTTAAAAATGATGTTGAGGTTTCTAAAATCATTTTTTTCTAAACTGAATAGTTTGCGCGAGAGACACTTCCAAAGTGGAAAAATGTGTGTCCCCCCCCCTCTAACTTCTAAAATAAGAGAGTGATAAAACTAAAAAAAATATATGTTGTACATTACCATGCAAACTACCAACGAAAATTGGTTTGAATAAGATCTAGTTAGTAGTTTTTTTTTAATACGTCATAAATCGTAACACGCAATTTACCTTTCATCCAATCAAAACACTATTATTAAAACATCGATGAAAGTTACAACGAACTACAAGAACTTTTATATGATGTTACTTGCTGATACGGAACCCTTCATGGGCGAGTCCGACTCGCACTTGGCCGCTTTTTAAGAAAAATTTAAACACTTAGGTGTCCCCTAAGAGTAGGTGAAAACGAAAATATTACTGAAGATTACCAAACTCTCTCCAAGTGATACCTTAAATATGGAGGGCGTTGGTAAAAACGGGCATAATTGTCGTATTTATATGTAGGTACGTTTTGTTTATCTCTTGTTTGCATCAAAATTATACAATTTGGCACTTTACCCGTTTTTTGTCTGTGCGGAAATCTCCCCGATACCATGTGCCAGTGGTTATGTCGGTCTCGAACCGCCTAAAAACCCCACTCTATCTCAAGTTGAAGAAGTAACCGGAGAACCAGGTCTGCCCTAGAAAGGAACTTGAACCCTGACGTACCTCAGACCATCTACCTATGACTTGCAGATGACCCGCTCCTAGGTGGAAATCCCGATGTTCCCTTACTGCCCGTAGAAATGCTCGCGCTCACTGTAGTGCGTGCAGTTGCCCGGCCTGCTTCTGCTTAGGGTGACCGATAGCCTCATCTGTCACTCCCAGGCTTACACCTCTGCGACTTCCGTCGCCTTACTCGTCTGTGGTACCGAGACCGTTCAAGAGCCTGGCAGCTTAGGTGAGTTCAAAACCTCTCTCAGTCCCTCTCTGATTTACTTAACCCTCAATCTTTTCTCGAAATGCATGTCCATGCAATTAATTTTTAATTCCCTAAAATAGTTAGTAAAAGACATACCAATAAATATATAAAAGGCAAAGAAGAAGACGGATCATTGAAAGACCAAAAAAACTCTGTCACGATTTAATACTTTTTAGTGAATCTTAATGATGATCCTAGACGGCCTGCATCATCAATTTACTCACTCTTTCTTCATAGGAACCTTGTAGAAGAATGAGTTATCAATGCGCAGAAGATAGAGTATGGATGCGTAAGTGATTATGCTTGTCTGTTAGGCCATCATCGCTAAAAATCTCCGCCAATTTTAGTGAAATTTACGATGGTGATTATTTAATTTATTGAGGACGTGGCCTAACTCCTATTTACCGCGATGACCGACTTACACGTGGCCAAAAATTAGTTTTAATATAAGTCCAAGAGAATTTTTAATTAAGTGCAAATCGTTTATTTATTCATTTATTACAATAATATAAACGTAAAAAAATTTGAGGAAATATATCTACATACATACTATTACTAAGTACTTAAATGATGAAAATGTTTTTTTGAAATTAATAAACACGAATTTTTCATTTTATCAAAGAAATCAGTATTTTAATTTTTGTACGCCTTTTGGCCTCTAGAACACCTCTATATTCATAAGTCATTCATTGTCAAATGTATATTAAACAATAGGTAATAATTAGAGTTCCTTATGTAAAACATAGTAAAATACACGCTTCTGAAGTCTAGGTTTATGTAATGAAGATATTGTAGAACAAACACACAAAAGAAAACTATACATTTCAGAAATATTCCCATGTTTTGATACATACGAAATATCACTTTAATACAATACTAATGTGAGTAGCACATTCATGAGGATGATGTCAAAGTGTGTGCGCAATGATCTCAAAGTGTGTGCGCAAACGCAGGTGCACTCTCTGTTCCTCCCCTCTCGTAATCCGATGAGATGGCATTCCGACACGTCCAGGTCTGAAGTGGGCTTTACGTTTTACGTGCTCTCCGAGACCTGGGTTTAAAACTCCAAACTTCCAAACTCCTAGCTGTTTTAATCATCAGATACAGAAACTCAATAACTTTATAGCCCTACCCAGGAATCAAAACCGAGACCTCTTGGTCATCATGACCATTAACAGCCTTTATTAGTCCACTACTAAACATAGGCCTCTCCTTAGATCTACTGCACTAAGCTAAGTTTTGTGGGTTCAAATCCTATACAGAAAACACTTTCTGAGATCCACGAATTTTAGTTCTGAGTCTGAGTGTTGTGTCCGTTTCTTGTATGTTTGTAAAGTCCTCGCGACATAGATGTGTATTCCTAATGCGGAAGTTGTCTTTAAAAAAAAAACACCTCTTGATCAGTAGTTACACCCCCATCAACCGCTGCACGTATGCTCGTCCCTAGTGTTTTTCTTTCTCACGAACCTCCTTCAGAACATCACCAATTTTTCTTTTGTTCCACCTTTTCTTTTGTAAATACATACAGAAAACAGCAAAACTCCGAAAAAAATATTTTAAAAGATCATACGAAAGTTTGGTACGTTAATCGAACCCGAGATCTCATGCATAGTAGTCGCATACGCTACCACTGCGCCCCTGAGGCTGTCAATTTGTTCGATAAATGTTCTTGACGACTTGTTCCGACAATTTTAAGTTTATTGAATCAATTTTTATTTTTCCTGAGTCTTCTAATAGGTAGGCATCATCTTCCATATACGTGGCCAACTTAGTACGTCTGAAAAAGCAATGAAATCTGAAGTAACCAACTTTAGTCAGTTGAGTTTAGTTTCTGAAACAAATCCATCATCAATCGTCATCACCAACCCATAATGTCCCACTGCTGGGCTTGGATCTCCTCTCAGGAAAGGGTTAAGGCCACTCGGCCCCACGCTGGCCAAATGCGGGTTGGGGAAGCCGCCTGAAGGCCTCCAACTAAGCTTCACGACTGTTATGTTATGATACATGACCTCTGAATCACGGAAACGCTCATAACATATCATGCTACAAACGGTCACCCATCTAGGTCTGACCGCGCCGTCGTTGCTTACCCTCGGTGATTGTTTCCCATCACCTAAGGCCACTCGGCGTTTTTAATTGAATACTAGCTTTGGCCAGCAGTTCACCCGCATGTAATTTAGTCAACGTGTTTAAAAGCCTAGGTATGTCCCACCTCAAAAATCAAAGTATTTCCATGCCAGTTTTTCATTGAAATGTGTAGCAGTTTAGTCACAGACAGACAGACATCATCATCAGCCTATCGCAGTCCACTGCTGGACATAGGCATCTCCCATTGCACACCACTCTGATCGATTTTGAGCTTCTCGCATCCAGCTCCTGCCAGCCATCCTGCGCAATTCGTCACCTGGCCTGTTGGCGTCCTACATTACGTTAGCCAAGACGCGCTCTCCACTCCAGAACTCTTCTACCCCAACGGTCATCAGTTCTGCGGCTAATATGGCTAGCCCACTGCCACTTCAGCTTGCATTCAGTATAGAAGTACCTATAGATTTAAATAATCAGAAGTAGGTACAGCGCAATTTAGTGTTTAATTACAATAGCAATTCAATCAAACGTACCTAGTTTATTGTATTCAAATAGGTGTCAATCATCAAAACATCGCAGTTAAGGTCGACTTAATAAATTTCGACTAACTAAATGTTTCCTATTTATTGTTTGCAAAATTTTATAAATTATTCACCTATAATAATAAACTCGATAAAGTATTGACACGTGACATCGTTTGAATATTCAAATTTTATTTATGTATTATGTATGATTTGCAAAAATTTGTTCCGTATTTTGGGTGGTTTCTATGTATGATATATATGTTATACAGAAAAAATTATAAGTATTTATATCAGTTGTTTAGTACACGTAGCACAAACTTTGATTAGTTTGGAACTGGATGGCGTTGTGTGTCAAATGTCCGAAATTTCATTTATTTTTCATTCATCATTTGATTTATGGCTGTCGGTATCGGCTTACAGCTACATTATAATATATATACTAAAAACTATCGCTACTCTCAATGAAATAAAGACTCCGAGTTCTACGTGATCGATACTAGACTCATATCTGAAATAACTCAAACACTATATGACGTAGGAATAGGGTACTTCCTCTATCACACATAATACATGCAAAGTTTCATTTCATTTTTTAGGGTTCCGTAGTTCATGACTCGGAATCCTTATTGATTCGTCATGTCCGTCCGTCCTCGACTACCGTCCAAACGATTGGTGCTAGAGAGATGAAACTTTGCAAGAATATGTGTTATAATTACGCTGACAAAGTGCTACATAAAAATTGCATTCATTAGATAGGTCTTTTAAAAACATTGGGAGGTTGCTGAAACAATTTTTCTATTTAGGTATACGTTTGTGAGTTATTCAACTTTAAAGCGCATTTTTTTTCAAATCAGAATGTCCCCCCCCCCCCTCTTTTTAGAGATACTCGAACCGACTAAAACCGCACGCCTTCATCATTATTAACCTTCATCATTATATAGGCCTTTTAAAAACATTGAGAGGTTATTAAAATCATTTTTCGATTTAGGTATCCGTTTGCGGGTTATTCAACTTAAAAGCGCATTTTTTTGTAAAAACAAGGCGTCCTCTAAAAAATGGCTTAAAAATCTGAAAAAAAATCACGATAGTACATATAAATAAATATAAAAGGAGCCATTATTTCTTGTAACCTGTTATACAGTTTTTAGGGTTCCGTAGCCAAATGGCAAAAAACGGAACCCTTATAGATTCGTCAAGTCTGTCTGTCTGTCCGTCCGTATGTCACAGCCAATTATTTCCGAAACTATAAGAGCTATACTTTTGAAATTTGGTCAGTCGATGTATTCTGTAAACCGCATTAAGATTTTTACATAAAAATAGACAAAAAACAATACATTTTGGGGGTCCCCATACTTGGAACTGAAACTCAAAAATTTTTTTTTCATCAAACCTATACGTGTGGGGTATCTATAGATAGGTGTTCAAAAATGATGTTAAGGTTCCTAATATCATTTTTTTCTAAACTGAATAGTTTGCGCGAGAGACACTTCCAAAGTGGAAAAATGTATGTACCCCCCCTCTAACTTCTAAAATAAGAGAGTGATAAAACTAAAAAAATATATGTTGTACATTATCATGCAAACTACCAACGAAAATTGGTTTGAACGAGATCTAGTAAGTAGTTTTTTTTTTAATACGTCATAAATCGTAACACGCAATTTACCTTTCATCCAATCAATACAGTAGTATAAAAACATCGACGAAAGTTACAACGAACTACAAGAACTTTTATATGATGTTACTTGCTGATACGGAACCCTTCATGGGCGAGTCCGACTCGCACTTGGCCGCTTTTTTTTTAGTTAGTTTTTAAATTTAGCAGTTAGTAAACTTAAAATTAAATTATAAAACTAAAATTTTAATTGTTAAATATATTACTCTCACACATTTAAATAGAGAGCCATAGAACAACACGGTACAGGTCTGTGGCTCGACGCAGAAATCTAACCGACCAATAAATCACAATCATTCAGTCTTTACCAGTCCATGGGCTGGACTTTTACCTCTCTTTAAAAAGGAAGTTTCTAAGGTCCAGATGTCTTAATAACAGTTCTTCCTGGACCCCTTCTATTCCAGGCGTAGAGTAGCACACCGTGTGATTTAGCGGGTCCGATTCCGACATACCGCCCCACCGCAAACTCCGGTGAGTTCACTACCCGCGGGGGTTTCCACATGTTAAAAAAATAGAAAAAGAAAGGGTTTGTTGCAAGTTCTTCTTCTCTTGCAATGCTGTTCTCCTGTATAGTTTTTACGATACAAGATGAATAGGGGTTGTAAACACTCTATATTCCTAATCGTTTACCACATGGTTAGAGAACACGAATATGTCATCAAACCCAGTCAAAACTAATAAAGTGATAGTGTTTTTAAAACAGTATGTAGCCATCTACCGTCTAAACAAAATGATCTAACAATAACAAGTTGTTAGTAGGTATGTATATATACAACGTTATATCGTTGTTGTAGTCAGGCAGTCGTCACTAAAAAACTTGTTTCTCCATATTTGGTGAGATGAGACCGCCTTCCGAGGAAGGTATCGCCACAGGCAATCTTTGAAAAATCACTATTGGTATGCACTAAGACATTAGTCGTCGATTGTAAATAGGGTTGTCAGTTTTATATTTTTTATTAGGGTTCCGAAGTTCATGACTCGGAACCCTTATAGATTCGTGATGTCCGTCTGTCCGTCCGTCTGTCCGTCCTCGACTTATCGTCCAAACGGTAAGTTCTAGAAAGATGAAACTTTGCATGAATACGTGTTGTAATGCACTTTGTCGACGTACGACAAAGTGCTACAATAAAATTATGAAAAAATATTTTATTTGGGGGTACCGATTTTAAATCCCGGTACCATTATAGGTGACCGAGGAACCCTTTCCTGTGAGTGGCCTGACACGCCTTGGCCGATTTTTTGAGGCAGGCTTGAAATACGGAGTAACACCACCCCTACTCATACCGTGGGTGTCACAAATTTGAAATAAATCTTAAACCAACCCGCCTGACCAGCGTTGTATAGTGTGCTAAGAATGTATTTCTATTTAGAGAACTATGTCCATTTGGACCAGTTCTGAACTGATAAAATCACACGTGAAGAATTATATTAATATATTTTATGTAGGCAATGTAAACAAATGTAAACACTGACTGCCTCGGTAGTGCAATGGTAGCGTATGCAACTGCTGTGCTTGAGGTCTCGGCTTCGATTCCCCGGTTGGACCAAATGTTTGTTTGATTTGCATATATTTCTTTCTTCGAGAGTTTTGTGTATTTTCTATGTATAATATGTATGTATTTACAAAAAAAATATTCATATCAATTGTCTAGTATCCATTATAGCTCTGCTTAGTTTGGGACTAGACAGCGTTGTGTGTGAGATGTCCGAAATATTTATTTACAGATATTTATTCATCGTAGCCCCCACTCTTGGCTTCTGCTCATGCTTTCCATCAGGCAGGGTAGTGTCACTTTGGATGGATATTTGGATGGATTAATATAAAAAAAAAGTATGTTTGCTTTTCATAACATCTGGCAGGGTAATTCTTCTCTGCCTGATGGAAAGCATCAGTAGTTGTGGTTACCATCCTCAATGTTAATGCAAGAAATTCAGCAGTGACCCACACAATGGCAGTCCAGTCAAAATGCCATCATTTTCACGGGACTTTCACTGGCATGTAATTGATGCCATACGTTATTTCTTTAGACTAGTTTTATTACGCGGATTTACTCGCGATTTATAACAATAACCGCAACCAACACTCTGTAAATTTAGAATATTCTAAGGACTACTATGCACACACTTCACTAATAAAATGTTTACTCCAAGTACATATGGCTGATATGTTAAATAGAACAAAACTATGTTATATATATATTAATTTCAATAAAATATTATCACGCTTTTATTCATCAATCATCATCATCAATAGCCTTTAACAGTCCACTGCTGACATAGGCCTCTCCTTTGAAAGGAGGTTTTGGCCTACTATACTACGCTGGCCAGACGGGTTGGTAAAGTGTTTGTTTCAAGTTTTCATTCTCTTGGCAGTGATGTTAGTTGCTTATTTTGTTCCTTTAATCGCCTCTTACGACACCCATGGAATGAATAGGGGTGGTGACACTTTGTATTCTTAATCCGTCACCACACGGAAAACTTATTTATTAACGCTTTTATTACAGCTGGTGTAATCAGTGGTCACGGCTCGATAACGGCATGTATATAATATTGGCGGTGAACCGTCTCTTTAATTGAATTCAATCTTATTGTGTTCATCGATAACCATTTACAAGGGTTATTTTATTAGCATATCTATGTTACTTTTATTTGCCACTATCTGGCATCCGCGGTTATTATTTGAAGCTACAAAAGTAGCTTAATGTACTCTTTATAGCATTAGCTTCACAGTAAAAGAAAGCTGCTTCAGTAATTAGCTGGAATAGACAGACGGACGGACAGACCGACAGATTTTGTATGTAACGTGTATACGTTCATATGAATTAACGTACATACGTTACATATAAACAGTTTGTAACGAAGGAAAAGCTGATAATTTGAAGTTACATTCAGACACTTTAATTTTATTTATTTGTATAGATTAAGTAGACGTCTATCCCTTTGTCCCAACTCGAACCAACTAAAAACGATAGACTACACGGTTAGCTTAGTGGTTTAAACGGTCCCCACAAAGCTTTATACTGAGCCAAGTCTAATGGCTTCAAATCCCACATGGGACAACACTATGTGTGTTTCACAAATTGTAGCTCTAAGTCTGGGTGTTCTTTGTGTCCGTTACATGTATATATGTCAAGTTGTAAGGGATGTACCTATATTCCTAATGCAGGAGTTGCCTTTTAAAAAGAAAGAATCCATTTATCCAATAGTTCATTCATCTTATGAACAGCCTGACCCCTCATAACTAAAGCGCATGCTATCGATAAGGCAGTTGGTTTATGCATAAAAAAACTAAAAAAAATAGTATTTAAATTGCTTTTGGCAAAACCATATCTACCAAAAAATCTGTGCTACAAGCCAGTCCAAATTACATAGAATTTTTAAACACAATATTCTTCTGAATAAGATTTAAAATTAAAAAAAGAATTCAAAATTTTGAGTTTTCAAAAAATCTAGTTTCAAATTGTTATTTAACTTTTTGTAAGTGGTGTAAGCATTATAAATTATTTCAGGCTTCTAATTTAAAAATTCAACGAACATTAACTGTCATAATAAAATTAATGATACGAAAAGATGCAAAGTTTTTCTGCGCATATTTCGTGTTGCGCATAATGTGTACGTAAGTTTGTTCGGCAACAGTGTAAGGCGGTGTTATTTGTTAATTGTTGTGATGATTAACGAACCGGTGTCGACATCTATCGTCAACCCACTGTATTAATGAGCAGAGTACGCTCAAATAGGGTGACAAGGAACACTAATTTTAGAGGATTAAGTCGTCAAGCTGAAAACACGGGTTTACATGAGACAAAAAATTGTTTTTGTTATATTTTCATTATTATTTTCTTTTTATTTAAGTATGTATACGCTTTATTAAGGTTCTTTTAGAAAAATAAACCTTTTATTGTGTGACTACTACCAAAACATTTTTCTTTCTTTCTAAAAAAATTTTACGGAAAAGAATGTGTTAATAGTATAACATACCTACTTAGATTGTATAGGTCTTATGGCAATTCCTCTCTAGGGAAAAACAAAAGGTCGACTACAACCTAGTTTGGGAAAAAGGCCCGTACGAATAAATGTACAAAAAAACTTTCTGCAAGTAATTTATTAAATAAGACATATTTAATGAAGTTATCCTTAATATTCAATTATCCTTTCCTGCCGTTCATAAACAGAGTTTTAAATCTTTATAAATATTTTTCTTCAAAATATCTAAATTTAACGACGACAAATGGAGCACTAAAAGAATTATCCAATTTCGAAGTTTTATCCACATAGATATAGCCACCCTACATTTGTGTGACACGCGTGTAGAGACGACTCCATGCGTTTGCGCATGCATGCTCCTGCTAATGATCACTTCGGGATGTGTTAACTGACGAAAAAAATATCATTAATACTTTTACCAACGACATCCCTTGCGTTATTTTTTTTTATTCTCACTTTACTGTTTATGCATCTTTTTTAAACAATTACTTGAGTGTCGCCATTACTTTATAATAAATTATAATAATCTCATGTCGCGGTGCTTGTTATCAAACTCCTCCGAAACGGCTGGACAGATTTGTATGAAATTTTGTTTGTTTAACGAGTCGGAGAATCGGCCCACACCTCTTTTATAACCCTAGGACTCGAGCGAAGCCGTAGGCATCAGGTAATGGATATATACTACTTTAATGAAACTATCAATTTTATGATTCACCAGGTACTACCCTATAATTTTCTTCATTTGCTTTTCTTTCTATCCAATGTTACCTGTAATAGGTTGCCTCTGAGCGATAAGGTCACACGTTCTTAGTGTGTCAGAATTGAAATTAATCTGGTGTACTACGAGGATATATTATTATTATAAATGTGTGGAGACGGCATGCATCAACACCATATTACGAAAATACCGAACTACATTGCAATTTTTTTTTCTCTAGCTTTTTATGTCATCATTATATAATCTAATTCTGGGCAATATATGCATTTCATCAAAAATATGTTTTGGCTCTACAATAGATATTACGCTAGCCAGGATATGCTTCATTTCAAATTATCCTTCTTTTGCAGCGCTGTTGTCTTGCGTAGTTTGGTCCCTTAGTTACTTCATGAAGGATCAAGGGGTTGGTGCCACTCCATATTATTAATCCATCACTACACTTGTTGTTACATTATTAGTCCGAGAGCTGGTACATTGTTTTGAAGTAAATGCATTCTAAAAATTTGTCAGCTACCTCTCATACATAATGGACCACTAGTAGGTAATCAGATATAACCCTCTGAGAACTCTGCTGCGATCAAACGTTATAAACAATCCTTAATGTCGATTAATTCTGACTATTCCTAGTTCTAATCATCTTGCACTTTATTGGTGATCAACCTCTATATTGGTCGCTCTCATTTAAAGTAAGTTCTATCATTTTTTCTAAAATTAAAAAATACGAGTATTCAATGAAGTTACACTATTACTATCATGTACAAGATCTCACTGTCAGAAACATATTCTAGTCTTAAATTTAATATAATTTCAACACATCGGTATTTTTGTTTAAATAAAATGTGTGAATAAGTAAATAATCTAACATACAGTAGAAAAAAAAAAACACAAATAAGTTGGTAAATCGATAACAATGCCGGTGATGCGTACGCTTATGCCAATTATTTAAGTCCATCGACGACGTTGATTGCCCCTCGCCACAGAAATTACACCATTAATACGATAAGAACACAGTTTTACTATCGCCATTTGTGCCGAGGATCATTAAATGTTTGCGGTTTGAGATGGATGGAAATTAAAACGTAAAATCTGTACGTATATAGATTTATATTGCACTGTCTGTCTTTCTGTTGACTCGTTTGAAATATCTTAAGTTAAAGTTAAAATACCCACGACTGTATGATTAGAATATGATAGCGATATGGTACAATTACGGAATTTCGAGTACTTATTGTTTTTATTGATGTAGACGCTTATGTGTGTATGAAAATTCTTTCATAATAAATTTTAACAATTACAATAGAAGTATGTGAGTTTCGCCTTCGTTGTCTTGTCTGTGTGATGACGCATTAAGAATACGGGGTATTCATCATATGAGTGTTGTAAATACCGAGTGATATAGCAAACTACGCAGATCAGCATCACTGCAAAGAGAAGGAAAATTTGAAACCAACGCGTCTGGCCAACGTGGTTTCGAGGAGAGGCCTATGAGCCAGAGCTTGTACTATGAATACTAGACAACCGATATAAATACATATGGACTTACTTGTTTTTTTGTAAATACAGACATAGAAAATACCCAAGCTCCAAAAGCTGGTAAAGTGATGATGTGATATGAGTCTCGTGAGCAATTTGTTTTTCGTTGATCAAATGAGAATCCCTTGCAATAATAAACAGTATTTACTATTTCCAGTATACTTGATATGGAATAACAAGTTGGTCCTATATTGTATGTAAAGTTTGTAGGACTAAAAAACTAAGTTTTAATGCTTCGTTCAAGATGCTTACTAATTTTTCTATGAAAGATATAGACTCCTCATAATAATCTCAACCAATAAACGTCCACAAAAATAATATAACAAATACCAAAAAAAACTTCTGAGAGTCTTTCAAAAAAGTACAATATCAGGTTCGAATGACCATAAAATTCAAATATGGCGTATCTAGTGTTTATCCTACAATATATGTGATACTTATATTTTATTGGCTAATTCAAAAGAAAGGTTAAAATACATTTTAGAACTATTTTAAGAAATATCTATAAGAAATAATTTTGATCCAGATTTTTCTTAAACCATAACGTAATATTTGTTTTAAGATATTTACTCATTTAATTCCTAACAGAAAAGCGTTATGGCTCATATAAATCGATTCACGATTCAGTTCTGAAAGCATGAAGTTAATCATAAAATATTACTAATATCGAAAGAACTACTCAACCGATTTATATACCTTATATATCCGTACACTATTCATTACAGATTACTTTTCACGGATGAAATGAAATAAAGGAAAACCCACGCATTTATAATATTATTACGTTTATGTAAAACACCTATTATATAAATAAATAAATATTTCTGACATTGGCACACAACGCCATCTGCAAAATACTTAATTATACTGTTTTTTTATGTAAATATGTATGTACATTCAAATTAAAAACATAAAACATTTGAACAACGATACAAATTTCGTAGATCTTTCAAACATTTAATCGGTTCCGGAGTCAAACCCGAGACCTCAAGCACCGCAGTTTTAGAAGCAAATTACTTATTTAGCACACTCGATAGTAAAGTAACCACCTTAAGGTTCCACTAAACACCAAGTTATTTGTAATTTTGTATTGTATTAGTAGTTGTAATTTGTAAATTTGGTATTCATTTAAAAAAATGCATGTAAAATCAAACATTTTAACAAAACAAACCGACTTCACAGAAAAACTATTCCGAGTACCCAAATCGCGTCACGTATGCCTAAGATATTTGAGGAGATCTCTCGATTTCTTCAGGATCCTATCATCAGATTCTTTTTAACTTATCATGGGGCAACATGGGAGGTACCAACTCTCAAATAAATCGTGATGATCATCAACATCGGTTGTCCCAATCGAAAGGTCTGAGGTAACAAATAAAAAAAACTTGTTGAATTGAGAACCTCTTCCCTTTTAGAAGTGGGATAAAAATAACTGAAGAATATTTTCCCAAATCCTCAAAAAGAGATGTTGCTTCACAATGCGTGATCCCGTATTCTTTTCTGTTGTCACACATTTTTTCAGCTCAAACCCATGTGTTCTCTATTGGGTTGAAGTCCAGTCTGAGGTTTAGATTAGTACGAGTATGCACCGTTTGAAAATCCCATTCGATCAGAATCATTCAAACGAATGAGATTATCAATACCACATTCTAGAGGCACTCAAAGATTTATGCATTTGTACGACTGCCTCGGTAAAGCAGTGGTAGCGTATGCGAGTGTCGTGCCTGAGGTCTCAGGTTGGACCAAATGTTTGTATGATCCGCAAATATTTGTTTCGGAGGTTGGGTGATTTCTATGAGACTAGATAGCATTGTGTTAGATGTCCAAAATATTTATTTTTTACAAGCTGAGTCCCGCGGTCTTACTCACGGTTAGTGTTATAAATAACCAGTAACGCCGCAAAGCGAATTTAGTCTAAAAACAGTAGCTTAAGTTATTCCTTATGTGATCAGCTTTCTGCCAATGAAAGTCCCATCAATATCGGTCCAGCTATTCTAAAAATCACCCAGAAGAAACAAACAGACAGACCGACAAAATTTTTAGAAAGTGTGTTTTGGATGTAAGTATCGTATATACTTTGATATGCATTTAGAAAATAACTGTTCATTTGAATTTACAAACAGAACAGTCACTCCAATTTCATTTCCCTATTTGTAGAGATATTTGTGAGCGTTGAGTCGAAAGTATCCATAAACCATTATCAAGCATATCCACAGTAAAAGCAAGTGTAACAAAATCAACACGTGATACAAACATTTAATCAATACATATTATAATCGATTGTAGTATAAACTGTGGAGGCTAGATTAGCTGCAATTATCTGATTGGTCGCTCAATGAAACAGTCGAGTAGCGTTGAACGCCTTGCTTTCGTCACGGACACGCTCGCCGATAATAATATTACTGTGAAGTATTTGTTTTGTACTGAATTACTAGTTTTTATGTACATTTTTATACGTATAAATATTAAAGTTCAGATAAGCAGGGTTATGTTTCAATATGTTGGTTGAGGAATCGTTTCTAGATACGCTTTGAACATTAGAAATGACACACACATTCTTAAACTCATTCATGGTTCATGCCCATCTGGGGTAGACAATAGTTTTTTACTTAAATGAGCCTGCCAAAGTGACCCATTTCTGCCTGATGGAAAGCATGTGTAGAAGCCAATAGTGGTGACCATACTTACTGCAAATGTAGACAATGCATCATGGTGCCCACACTATGGCGGCCTATTCAAGAAGCTTCCGCTTTATTTTTTAAAGACAACTCGCTCATTAACAATATAAATCCTGTGTCGCGGGGGACTTTACAAATATACATTAAATGGACACAAAGAACACCCAGACTCAAAACAACAATTTGTGAATCACACAAAGTGTTGTCCCACTTAGGATTTGCACCCACGACACTTGGCGCAGTAGATAGCAGCGTGGCGAACTCGATATAAACGCGGACTGAGTCACGCGCAAAAGCTAGTATAATTTAAGCTAACTTGAGTACGCCGTCTTGGCGCTTTTGGTTATGGTCTAAAAGTGACAAATCCTTTATTCATACACTACAAAAGCATGGACAAACAATTTGTCACTACCGATTTCCTTCTACGTTTATGTCTGGTTATAATTAGAGCTGTACCCGGAAATTACTCGGTTCGTTACATTCTAGCACACTCGTATTTACGTAATATGGCCAATTAATACATATAAGTTTCCAATTATCTCTTTAGACTGGCAATTTTTCAAGTTTCAATGAACCACATTGCAAGCTTAACATAGTAATAATTATAATATTTTATTTATTTAACGTTCCTGCAAAAAAAAAACACAAGGCTGACTTAATGCCATGGGCATTCTCTTCCAGTCGACTGTTGGGTAGTGCAGAGCTGTGTGTAGCAGGCGTATCATACGAATTATGGAGGATTGTTCAATTTATATTACTTAAAGATATTATTACGTACTACAGTAACATGAATTGTAGTAAACTATAGTAACATGGGTTGTATTGTAAAATCAAGTAAGTTAAAAGCAAGTTCCTTTTAATTACAATTACTAGTCTTATTATTTATTTATCTACGATTACCTCATTATAATAAAAACTATGAAAAGGAATAATTTTCCACCAGTTTTTGCAACAGTTTGCACAGTTTTCATTGACATTCAGCTCGTTTTGGGCGTAGACTGATAACCCAAGACTAGTACTTCCTGAGATTAAAGCATTCAATCAAACAATAATAGAAAATCTTCAGCATTATAATATTAATTTCTTATTAATTCCTTATTAAAATAACAACATCCATGCATTCCACAAACTATATAATTTTTAGAATCCAATTACAACTTTCTAACACAAGTTTCTAGTTGGATCGCTCCGCCTATACAAACCATTGCCTATAAGAACATACTTAAATATCAACATGCCATATAGATAGTAGAAATCGCTAACCATATACGATAGGTAATTATAGATACTTGCAAATGGTCCACTTTGCAGCAATATGGCTTTATATTAGACAAATAAGTGTTCTGTGAGAACTAGGTGTCGCATTCGTGACAACTTGCCAGGTACTTAGTGAGATAAGCTAGAAGGCTCGTAATATAAGTATGGTCGCAATAATTCAAGTTCCAATACATTTACGATAAAAGACTGTTATAATAATATTAGACAGCTGTCAGTAGTGTCATTTAAAAAAGTTACAAAGTACGTTTGTGTGAATTTTTTATGTGTGAATATTATACTAGAGGCTGGCCGCGACTTCATACGTGTGGAATTAGTTACTTGCACATAAATTTAAATTGGTCCACGTTAAAATACTTTTTATTGTTTTATTGAAGCTGTTTTTAGGGTTCCGTAGGCAAATGGCAAAAAACGGAACCCTTATAGATTCGTCAAGTCTGTCTGTCTGTCTATCTGTCTGTCTGTCTGTCCGTCCGTATGTCACAGCCAATTATTTCCGAAACTATAAGAGCTATACTGTTGAAATTTGGTCAGTCGATGTATTCTGTGAACCGCATTAAGATTTTTATATAAAAATAGAAAAAAAACAATACATTTTGGGGGTCCCCATACTTGGAACTGAAACTCAAAATTTTTTTTTTCATCAAACCTATACGTGTGGGGTATCTATGGATAGGTGTTCAAAAATGATGTTGAGGTTTCTAATATCATTTTTTTCTAAAATTAATAGTTTGCGCGAGAGACACTTCCAAAGTGGAAAAATGTGTGTCCCCCCCCCCTCTAACTTCTAAAATAAGAGAGTGATAAAACTAAAAAAAATATATGTTGTATTTTACTATGAAAACTACCAACGAAAATTGGTTTGAACGAGATCTAGTGAGTAGTTTTTTTTTAATACGTCATAAATCGTAAATCGCAATTTACCTTTCATTCAATCAATACACTAGTACTACTAGATACTGACAGAGTGTTGGTTATCTAAAACCCCCACCTTGCCATTACTGGATGGATATACAAGTTTTGCAACGAGTAGGTTACTTAGTCAGAATGAGGGGATAGTTATGTATGTTAAGAATAGTCTAAAACAATACGAAGTGTATGAACCTTCATTCCAAGAATCTAACTGTCTTGTCTGCAGGATAGACAACAATAATGTAATTATAGCTTTATATAGACCGCCCTCGTATAGGAAAATAGATAACTTCCTTGATAGCTTCAACCATATTTTATCGGAATTATCCGCCTATAAGAACATTATATTACTGGGTGACTTGAATATAGATATTAAAATAAACAATACGGACAACCGTGCCAACGAATACCTGAATCTTGCAGCTTTACACGGCCTTTTACCAGCTCATCAGTTTCCTACTAGATTAAACAACTGTTTAGATCATGCATTACTTAAAACTCACTACTCTGCCACAACATTAGTAATTGAATCTGCTATCACTGATCACTATCCTATTCTGCTAAGTCTTAATCTGACTCGAACATCGGACAAGTTAAGTAGTAAAATCAACCGTCTAGATATGAATGGCATTGTACATGATATTGGAAAGACGGATTTCTCTAACATTATTTCTATGTTCGACGTAAATGAAGCCACTGATATATTTATTTACACCATCAAATCTATCATAGATAAACATAGTAAAATTGTCAATGTTCCTTGTAAATCTCGAATTTTAAAGCCATGAATAACACCTGGACTACTAAGATGTATACGTAATCGGGACAATATGCATCTGAAGCTTAAAACACAACCGGATAATACCATACTGGATTTTACCTATAAGCGTTATCGGAACTTCTGCAACAATTTGCTCAAAATACGCAAATGTGAATATGAAAGATCAGAATTTGCTAAATACAATAAAAATCCTAAAAAAATGTGGGAAGTAATTAAAACAGTTACTGACACTTCAGTCAGACGTTCCAATGCAGTAGGCTTGTTAAATTCTTTTGAAAATAAAACCACAGCTGTAAATCATATTAACAGGTACTTTGCTAATATAGGTAACGAATTAGCCAAAAAAATAAAACCAACGCATAAACCCAAGTCGAGCTTTTTTACGAATCCCTCTCCACTGAAATCTATGGGCCTACCTGAAGTTGATGAAATAGAGATAAACAGAATCATTAATAGCCTCTGTACAGAGACAGCCATGGGATGGGATGGCATTCAGACTAATGTCTTAAAGTCTGCTAAGCTGTATTTGGTGCCAGTGATAACCCATATTTGCAATCTAGCAATAAAATCTGGTACTTTCCCCCGGGCTCTAAAAAAATCTATAGTCATACCAATTTTTAAAAAGGGTGACAAAAGTGAATTGGGTAATTATAGGCCCATATCAATACTTCCAGCTCTATCGAAGGTCTTGGAGAGAGTTCTCAATAATTATCTTGTAGGCTTTCTGGAGACTAATAATATCATATCAAAAAATCAATTTGGATTCAGAAAGGGTTTGTCTACTGAACATGCGGTTGCATCACTCACGAAGTTAGCGGTTCGAAAAATCGACGAGAAACAAAAATGCTTGGGTATATTTCTTGATCTTTCCAAGGCCTTCGATACAGTATCCATCCCAGCGTTAGTGAGTAAGCTTGAATTGGTGGGTGTCAGAGGAGATGTCCTAAAAATTTACACCGATTATTTAAAAGACCGCACTCAATGTGTCCGCATTGGATCATATACCAGTGACGAACTTTCGGTACACTGCGGGGTGCCACAGGGGAGTATCCTGGGCCCCACTCTTTTTACGATTTACCTAAATGAGCTGTGTAATATTTCATTGCCTAACGCATCTATTTTCTCATACGCTGATGATACTGCCATTTTGGTGTACGGTAAGACCTGGTCTGAAACTAGAACCACCTCTGAACGAGTTATTCGTATTACAACCAGTTGGCTTGCACATAATCTTCTCACTCTAAATGTGGAGAAAACCTGCTACATAACCTTCGCAATCAATTTATCTAGCCAACCTGTGGAAGATTCTTTTACAATAACAGCTCACACGTGTCCTAGCAATAGTCTCACATGCACATGCCCCTGCTTAACTAGATCGACTTCTACAAAATATTTGGGTATAACACTAGATCACTGCTTGAACTGGTACGAACATATTCAAACATTGACTGCGAGGGTTAGAAAATTGATATATGTCTTTAAAAAACTCCGTAACTCTGCAGACCTCCCCATTCTCAAAACTGTTTATAAATCCCTTTGCGAATCTATCATAACATACTGCATTCCAGTTTGGGGAGGATCTCCTAAGACTAGATTCATAGACCTAGAGCGTGCTCAGAGAGCGGTCCTTAAAGTTATGTTGCGGAAACCCTACAGATACCCTACCGATCAACTCTATAAGGACGCAGAATGTCTCACTGTTAGACAACTTTATTTATTACGAATTTATCTCCGTAAACATAAAACCGTGCAAGCCCCGAATGTGGTTTCCACGAACATTGGAAGAAGACCCAAAGCCCCGTGTACTGTCATTAAATTTAGAACAGCTTTTGGTAGGAGAAACCTCGAGTACCAAAGTACAAATTTGTATAACAAAATTCATAAGATAATGAACCTCCAATCCCAGACAAAGTATGAAGTCAAAATTAAAATAGAAAAATGGTTACGATCACTAGATTATCATGACACAGAAAATTTTTTATAGCTAGCTAAGACATACTCTAAGACATACACACACACATACATACATACATGCACACACTCACACTCACACACACACACACATGTACACAAACCCATCCATATTTTAGTCTCAATCATATCCATGTTTGTTTCATTTAAATTGTTCTATAGTTAATATTTGTAACATTGCACTAAGCGGAACCACTGGTTTTCAAAATACAGGAAATCCTAGTTTGAGAACCAGGGGTCAATATTTAATTGTCTGCCATATATTTCAAAGCTTCACTATTGTAAATGAAATAACTGTGTGAATTATCATTGTATGGTTAAGTTTTTGCAATAAACTATATTATTATATATTATTAAGTATAAAAACATCGATGAAAGTTACAACGAACTACAAGAACTTTTATATGATGTTACTTGCTGATACGGAACCCTTCATGGGCGAGTCCGACTCGCACTTGGCCGCTTTTTTTTAATTATTATTACAAATTTTTATACTTAAATACCAGTTCAAATCCTTCTACTTTACCTTCAATAACATTGGATTTTCATACAAGCCACCATCCCTCGTTTTAAGCCCAAATGGGGGTTGATTTCTAAAGATACATTATTAGTACACCTCCACCACCATCTATAGATTATAAATTTTAAATTTCAAGTCACTTACTTTAAAAACATAGATCCGGCCAAATTTCAAGTTTGTAGGTGTTGTAGTTTCTGAAATTTGTGTAGTGGTATTTCCATTTTATAATACAATTCAGGCAGATCTCGCCAGCGTCTCTGTCTATTATTATGTCTATGAGAGCAAAACAGACAGACAGGCATAGAATGGACTGCTGCAAAGTCAAAGTTAAATATTCACTACTTCACTACAAACATACCGTTGACAGATCGAAAATTAATCGGAACAGAGTTGAGACCGAACTTTAATTACCACAATCAATCTTAAGCATTTCATCAGGAGACTATGTAACTTTAACTTAAACTAAAAAGAAGCATTATATACCAGAATGAATTTAATAAAAAAATAACCGAACAGTACTAATCATATCCTATTAATATAACAAATATGAAAGTTTGTGAATGTAATAAATATTTCAAACATTTTACATACAACGCAATTTAGTCCCAAACTAATGTATAGATCGATGAAGGGATGTTTGTTACTCTATCGCAAAAAAAAGGGCTGAAAGAGATGGATTATTGTCTGTAACAGCACAGAAACTAATTTTTATCCCGAAAATCGTAGTATTCCCATTGAATGAAAAACTATTGGGTATCGATAGTTTTACATAAATTACAAGTGATATGTAACATTTGACATTTCACGATTAACTATAGATCTGCGTTAATAATAGCACGAGGTTTGCATTGATTGGTCCATTTAAAAACCTGCCTCGACTTACTGTAACACACTTCCGTCCCCATTCATGCAATCACACCCACATATTAAAGGAAACTAAGAGAAAATATTTAAAGCATGGTGCCTTTAACAGAGAAATGTTTACTACTAAAGGCTCTTGATGTTCAAATCAAATGAACAACCCATAATGTTAAGGTCATACGTCCCATGCTGGCCGAGTGCAGGTTGGGGACTGGCAAGCAACGTTGTGTTTGGCTACGTCTTCTTGTCGTTAGATATTTTTAAGCCGCCAGATCCTCCAACCAAGTTTCACAACTGCTATCTTATGACAACAACCGGGACCGACTGCTTAACGTGACCTCCGAATCACGGAGAAGCTTATAACATATCATACCACAAACGGTCACCAATCTAGGTCTGACCGCGCCGTTGTTGCTTACCCTCCGTGATTCTTTCCAATCGGCTAAGCGCTGGTTCCCACTACGCCGGACCGGCAGATTTGCCGGGCCGGTAAAACTGCCGGAAGGGCTAGTGGCTGTACAAGTTATATGAAGCTGTTCACATTATCCCGGATCCGGCATTTTTGCAGGGTCCGGCTTTTATACCGTGCGTTTTGTCACTACGATCGTCCGGTAAAAATACCGGACCGGAGCAATGTGAACGAGTTTGATCCGGTATCTTTCCCCGCTTGCAACACCTGTGCTCCCCTCGCGCCGCCCGTGCTCTCCTCAGTCCTCACGTCATTCGGCTCACATTTTCATCAGTAAATCGTCAATGGTGGTTGCTGTCATTTGAAAATAATTGAACAACTTTGATTCGTCACTTCTAAGTTCACCTATTAATGTTTCAAATGTTCCAAGTGAAAATCTTTGCCGTAAAATAGGATGTACCCAATGTTTTCTTTTATTTTGCCTTCTATTAAGATACCACCACAACACAACAATTTCGTCGTCCATTTTGTGCACAGATCCAAATTTAACTGAGCTGAGTACTTGACTGTCCGAGGCTCCGGTGTAATGTGAACACTCTGTCCGGTGTCCGGTTTCCGGTAGATTTACCGGTCCGGCGTAGTGGGAACCAGCGCTAAGGGCACTCGCTATGAATGCTTCATGATGTTAAGCTTTATTTTAACATGTTTCATTATATTACCAACCAATAAAACTAACAGTGCTCTATAAACAAGTATAATATAAGTGTATAGAGTTAATATTATAATAACAACAGACAGCTGTGGGTTTGTTTATCGATTAATAACGTAACAGATCTGATTGGGGTTTGCAGTCACTTGATAACGGTTCCTATTTTATAAACTGGTTTAAACAAATTTGAGCAGTGACCCTTAATGTAAAAAATGGTTTGAGACTTATAAGTATTGCATTCAGTAAAAATGTTGTTGGCAATAATATCGGTTTTGTTAGTCTAGTGCTTAACTTATGCAATCAAATGCTGTCGGGTTCGATTTCAGGGTCGAGTCAAAAGTGCTCCTGAGTTTTTTTTTAACTAGAAGTTAGCAAAGCAATAATGTTTGACCGCAAGCCGTTTGTCCCGGTTGTCATGAAAAAATTCAGTTCGTTCTCAGGTTTGCGGAGGTCCGTTGCCAGTCGCTTCGTAGAAAAACTGACACTATACTAACATTAGTTGTTTTATATCGGTTTCGGGGTCTCAGTCTCATCTCGGTCGGCTATTTTAATGACCTTATACTATGGCGGTTTGATGAGATTTGTCTGCATCATTGGACCTCCGGTCTCACACTCATCAACGAAATACGACAGCACGAATGCCGAGCCGACCCATCTGTGACGACACAGCAAGGCTTTACTATCTTGAGATTTCTATATCGAATTGTCTGTATTAACGCAGTTCCAAATTTACGTTAAGGATTTTTGTACCTAGCCTTTATAGGGTAATAAACAATGCAACAATTTACAAAACGATTCATGAATAAAGTTTAAGTGTAAGTATAATTCATTTACATAAATGTTATTAACTTTAAATTATCAAAAAATTATACTCCACACACATTCCCCTATACTAGACATCTGTCACACGAACTAATTAAATACATATTATTATGCTAAATAATCACAAAAAGCTTCTAGTAGGTCGTTTTAATGACACACTTTCATTATTCTACACAAACTTTCGTTTTCGGTTACAATTGACTATGATAGGAGAGCTGGTAGACATTTTGGAGTAGGTTTTTGAAGTATTCTGAGAGTTTCACAGCTAATTATTTATTAGTATCGTAATACTAAAACGCGGACTCGGCTGAAGAGAAGCAATCATTTAAAAACCCCTATGGATAGTGTTATAAGCAAAACTGTATTTAAAAAAATGATTTTGAGGTAAATTGTACTTTTTAAAATAAATTTAAACATTGAAAAATAAAGAAAATAAACAAGCCTGGTGATTTGCGAGGGATTTTAAACCTGCAAGGTATTGAAAAAGTTTATTTTACAAATCGATACAAAGAATATGTTTGAGACAAATTGTATTTTTTTCTGTTTACCAATTATTTAGTAATAAATGTAAAATATTTTAAAATGACAGGTCGTTTTGATGAGATTTTCTATAAATATGCGCGTTGTTAAAAACGCATTTCTATATTAGAATACTATGGGAGAGTTGGCTAACAAATTTTCAAAATGCCTCAAACACATACTCCAAAATGTCTACCAGCTCTCGTTTCATAGTAAAGCTACTTACCTTCCTATTAAACTTGACGCGAAATAGCGTTATATTAGCATATACTATTTATTACCTCTGTGACAGACGTTATTCGTTATATTTTACACCATTTGTTTAATATAGCTGCACCTCGCGGTATTAAATATATATTCGGAGTTGACTAATTTTATTAAGCAGGCACCACACTTCGCTATGCGCTATTCGTTATGTGTCTACGCCGTATTCGCCCAAATATTAGTTATGCGCGCAAACAACAATCATGCCATCCACACTTCGAACTGATATGCCAAATAAGCAGCAAATAAGGCAAATATGTGTGTTGAGGAGATGTGTCATTGTCATTTTTATGGTGAACGAAACGAATATACTCTCCACACTTCGTCGTATGCGCGCGAATAACCCGCATAACGAATAGCGCATAGCGAAGTGTGGTGCCTGCTTTACAAAACAAGTCTAACTGCCAGTATCTGCCATTGAAGGTACCTAGTGTCCAAATCGATCCGACCGTTTCAAACATTACGCGGAAGGAATGCAAATAATAAAATTGTAGTGACTGTTTGTGATTTCTAATTAACACCTTTTCACTAAATGTATATTGTAGGTATAATATCATATAATATTTGTGGTCGACTACTAGTTCAATGGGTTTTATCGAATAATCAGTTTTAACTCGGAGGGACTGGCATCGTACCTCCGCAACCCTGAAGGTGAACTGAATTCGAAAATTGAACTAGTTGTCAGTATGTTTGATGGCCCTGACCGAACAACGATTACCAGAGTTACTCACGACAACCGAGAAGGTCGAGATACACCGCCAAACTTCTATACTCCTGGCTTTTATTAAGAATTTCTTGCAAGAAAAACCTTAAAACTTTGAACCCATCCCGTGATTCGAATCTGAGACCTCTTGATCGCCAGTCGCATACGTTAACCGCTAGACCAACGAGGCAGCAGGAAACATTAAAAGGTGAAATTCAAAAATCATTTTTCTCTACCTAAACCTCTTGTAATGACATGGTTTTTTCTGATGTTTAAAAAAAGGTTAGCTCAGCTGAAATTTGTTTACTACTGGACATATTCCCCTCCTAAGGTACGTCACCACCACCGGCTCTGCGCTAGCGGATTCCCACGACCAAGTAATCCCCCAACCAGCTTTTTGAGAGCTTCGAAATTTTTTTAAATTCTTTACACTTCATGTTATTCTGCTTCTTTCTCTTGTCTCTTTTGTAAGCCGATACTCTTGCTGGGCTATTAGAGACTAGGGTTCATTATCTAACTTGTTATATGCCATGAAGGCTTTGTCATAATCACCGTGCTTGGCATGCGGTTTGGAGATGATAAGCACAGTGCTCAGTACAATGCTGTCGGTCTTTAACTGATATACTATCACTTAGACGACTATTACGACAATACCAGGAATGGTTGTACTGGCTTACACTTAAGCGCACGCCATAATTATATATTTATTAAAGTTACTTCCATTCAAAAGTATCACATTTTTTTTAATCACATGAATGTAGCGTAAATACTGACACCCTATTACACGAACAAAAGTTTACAAAGTAAATACTGGTTGACCTTATCACTCGCTAATAATGGCGGGAACTCGAAGAAATACTCCACATTCATGACACATGACGGAAATGGCGGTCCGGTCACCAATATTACGTGCACAGAACTATCAAGAACGTAATTGTAATTAAAGGCACTGTTAAAGAAATAAAAAGCACGAGTTATGTATATAACATTTGTTTAAAAATCGTAAATATTGATTTATCAACAACACTATTTCTTCCAGCTTACACGTTTTTCTATGCGCTCTTAAAACGCTTAAAAATTGTTTATTTTAACTTTTTTAGAGTCGAATTGTTTTTTCTAAAATGTTTTTTAGGAATGATATATTTTATTTCATAATTTTTTAAACGTAGAAAAAAATTAATATTATTTTAAACTAGCTTTTGCCCGCGGCTCCGCCCGCGTGTATGTCGGTTATCGCGGTAAAAAATAGTGTATGTCCTTTCCCAAGGTTCCATATATCTCTATACCAAAATTCATTAAAATCGGTTCAGCGGTTGAGGTGTGAAAACGTAACAAACAGACAGACAGAGTTACTTTCGCATTTATAATATTAGTAAGGATTTACCTTCCTACTAAAATCTATTAAGGATCTAGTAGGTAAAGATCACAGCAAAATTCTACTTTTGAAAATATATATTGTGAATATTTACAACTAACGACTAACAGTCTTCGGAATGTGGTTATGTCAAGCCTATTATTCTTAACACTTCTACGATAAATATACAGAGCCCCTAACTTCAATTATGGAATGTAGTAACATTGTAGCCGTACAAGCGTCGTCCATCTTGTGAATAATAGGTGAATGTATCAAAAAGGAGGTTGGCTAAGCGCAACACACTTACAATTTCACAATTTGTCCCCGCGCGCTTTTTGCGCTCCGCAGTAATTGGCGCTCACCTGCGCAGGCGCAGCGGCTGGCACAGCGCGCCAAATATGGCAACCCGCTCGTCGCGGACATTTTGCTTTTTTGGAGTATCTGACAAATGTGTAATTATTTATTTAATATCGTCCGCGTGTGCACATTTGGGCACAATTCACATACCACATTAAACGTTTTTCGTTCGCCATTACTGTTGAGTGTTAAGGTCGGTACAAAGCCTCTCGACGGCTAATAAATACGATAATGATGCTCCCTATCAGGAAACATGTCGGACATTTTTTCACCGAAATTTATTGAGCTTTACTGTTCAGTTTAATTGGTGAATTTCAATATCTCGATATGGGGGGCGGATGGCCATCTTTATTTAAGATATTTTATTTAACACGAACGAATATGATGAATATACTTTTGATGTTCAAAATTTGTTTACTAATCCTAAAGCGTCTCTTATACTTCATCCTCCTTCCTCTTAAGAGTGATTAATCTCTTGGAAATTAAATTAAATTATTTTTATATATATATTATACTAGCTGATCCGGCGAACTTCGTACCGCCCGAATTTGAAATCCCATAGCTTGTTCGCAGCGCCACCTACCGGGTACTATAATTTGAGATTTAAACTATCCTATCTCTCAAGTTAGATCGAACTGCACATGGTGTGCGAATTTTATTATAATCGGTTAAGTGGTTTAGAAGTCCATTGAGGACAAACATTGTGACACGAGATTTATATATATTAAGATATATTTACTAAATTAAATTATTTTTATATATATTTATATATATATTATATATATTTACTAAATTAAATTATTTGAAAGAGTTACAAAAGGACCATTCAATTACTAATTAATTAATCAAATTATTATATCTTGAGACAGAATAACAAAATTTAGTTTTCATTGGGATTCAATTTATTTATTTATTTATTAAATTTTCATTGTCGTAAGATCATAAACTACTCGTAAATATCTCAAGCTTTTAGTTTTGCATAGAGGTATGTTTGGATTGCAAATTCAATTCCATTCAATTATAGCTTAACAAAGGTAGTGATATAAACGATTCATAACATAAAAAAGTCAACACACGTCAACATTTTTGAATACAGTAAATATATTGATGTACCATTTTCTTAAAATGATTGACTAACGTTTATTTTATTAAGACTTTTCAATATCAAACAGTTCAAATATTTAAAAAATGTTATAAATCAAAATACTTCATTTTTACATTTACTTTAAAATCTCAAATTAAAGATACTCGTTTTAAGCAACAAATTTGAAAAGAACATGTGTATTTTTTTAAGTTGATTAAAGTCATTGATTGAGGTAAGTCAGGAAGCACTCGTAGCAGAGTGGCGGCCTTAGGTGATTTGAAACAATCACCGAGGGTAAGCAACAAGAGGGCGGTCAGACTTAGATGGGTGACCGTTTGTGGCATGTATGATACGTTATGAGCGTTTCCGTGATTCGTAGGTCACGTTAAGCAGTGGGTCCCGGTTGTTATCATAAGATTACAGTCGTGAAGCTTAGTTGGAGGCCTTCATGTGGCTCAAAAACTTCTAACGGCAAGATTACGTAGCCACAACGCGCCAACTTAGACCAGATTTCCCAACATATCGCCATAACCCTCTCTTGAGAAGAGAACCGAACCTAGCAGTGGGGCGTTATGGGTTGTTGATTGATATGTTTCAGTACAAATCACTAAATAGACATTTCCTCATGATTAATCAAGCAGTTCATTGCCATAAGTTAATATTTATTAGCGCTGTTTTATCAAGTCTATATATTATCTATATTATCTAGTCTATATATATCTATATATTTTTATTCTTCGCATATTAGGACATAACGTCAAAATTAGGAAGTATGAAGTTCGCCGTGTCAGCAAGTATATTTATATTATCATTTCAGCATATTAATGGCAAAGTTCTGAGATTTTTTTATGTCTTAATTATCTTCTGTCGTCCGTAAACCCTATTACGAGTATAGTGAACTGGTTGTTAACAAACAAACAAACAATTATAATTACTAGTTTTTGAATTGGCAATTTCATAGCCTGTCATTTATTAATAATCAATTTAAAAAACGAACCTGTTCTGTTATGGACTCCAGAGCTGTACTTGTAGTTTATTAAAACATAATCGTTTTTATTAAAGTTTCATTTCCGTTCATGTTTTTATTGCCATCAAAGTACTTAGAAATGGATATTTAAATAATTTAATAGAATCATAGTTAAACTATCATCAAAGTCTATAATAGTCAACTGTTTTACAACTACTTAATTAAAAAAGAGGTTTTGGAAATATATAGAATATAGAAAATATTAAAAATATAATCTGTAAAATGAAAATGAATAATCGTTCCGAAATAAAAGAAATAATTTTTTGTTTTGATCTCAAAGCATTATTTCTAAAACAACTTCATCTCAGCCGAAATACAACCACGGCTGGACATAGGCCCACAACAACTTATGCTGTACTGCCCTCGATTGTCTCGGTGGTATAGTGGTAGCGTAACTGCTGCGCTTGAGGTCCGTGTTCATTTACCAGATCGGAATAAATGTTTGTGTGATTCACATAAATTTGTTTAGGAGTTTGGGTGTTTTATATGTATAATATGTATGTATTTACAAAAAAAAATATGTTTATGTATTTATATCCATTGTCTTGTACCCATAATACAAGCTCTGCTTAGTTTAGGACTAGATTGCGTTTGTGTGTATGAAAACATTTATGGAATACGGTCAACGGAGTACCTTATTGTGAGCTCACCTTCATTTTATTTTCTTACTTCTAAAACAGTATCCCCAATAGCACGTTGCAGTCCACTGCCTGTACATAACCCCCCCCCCCCCCTCACAATTAACACCATAGAGACTGGCCTGCTACTTTTTGCAACCAGTCCATTTTTCTAAAACATACAAAATACTAATTAAATAATTGTACGAAACATTCTCACCGAGTATATCAAGTCTAAACTAGTAATGCCCATACGTCTCCAAACCATGTTGAAGTATCTTTTATTCTCAGTAATTGGCTGTTAACATTTATTACAAACATAGCATTAACTATTGAAATTCCACTTTAGACTTTTTGCTAATTTTACTGATCCTTCAGTAACTTTTTAATGACACATTACTTTTTGTCTAAGTGTCACTAAGACAAATGGTTAATAGTTTTAGTCAAGCGTCGATAGATGGCGTTATGCCCATTTTCTGTATGTCGCAATTTTTTGTCACCGAGACTAGTATATAAGCTCGAGGAACATTTGTTTAATGACGATTCCATACCCAATAAACATTTAGTACAGAGTTCTAGTGTTTTATTGTGGTTCACACCTGGCAGACCCTTGGAGTCGTAGTCATGGTCCTTCGAGCCGGATTTGGTGTGAAGGTGTTTTTTGATAAAGAAGTGGTGGTAGTGAGGGCCACCCGATTGTTAGGACTGGATAGTGGATTGCTATCCAGAGCAAAGGCCACAGCGACGCATCGTGACGCGACGTGACGTCATAGACGTAACGTCATAACCGCGACGTTGGGAACGTGGAGGATCCGGCAGGGAAGCTGGAAGGATAGGTTGCTGTAAGTAACCGCGGGAGCACATGGTTGTCAACGTGCAACGGCAGATGGCGCATCAAGTGTGGTGCAGGGACGATTGTCAGTGAAGTATAGTGATGTGAAACTGTGAGTACATATTAATATATTTACAATATTAACAGATAACAAGTTTAAAAAACATAATGCAGAGAAAATTGAACTCTAAAGTTACTAGAAAATTAACTTAGTGAATTTATTGTCATTCTTGGTTTTATGTGAAGTTGAAAAAACACTTTTGATTTAGGGACTTAGTAAAATATTGTAGTCATTTGTATGTGGTTAGGACTTGTAATAGTTTTAAGTGAAAAGTGGTTGAGACGAGGAATCTATGCCCGATTTCACTTAGATTTATAATATTGTAAAAGCACTTAGAAAAATTCATTCAATTTGTGGTCTTGTAAGGACTTTATTTAGATTTTGTCTTCTAAAGATATATTGATTACTTGTGAAATTTGATTATTTGGTTTAATATCCATTTTGTTTTGTTATAAAAATGGAAGCGTTATACAATGTACAGGAGGATGTTAAATCCAAAATATCTCGAGCAAGGACAAACTTTAAGAAAACTCCTAAAGAGAGACTTACTAGTTCTTATATTGAAACACGGCTAGAAGCTTTGGAGCAACAGTGGCAGTTGTTTGACAGTAACCATGTAAAAATAATAAGTTCAATGCAAAGGTCTGATTTAAAAAGTTCTGAGTATTTAAAAAATGAGGTCTATGATACAGTTGAAGATTTGTACATTCAATTTAAAAGTGATATGAAAGAAATGTTAGCTAATTGTAAGTTAAAAATTGGTGATAGTCAGAAAGCTGTTGTTAATACAGAAGTAACTAGAATAAGATTACCCGAAGTTAAGATACCTATATTTTCTGGGAAATACTCTGAGTGGCAGACATTCAGAGACCTGTTTGTAGGTTTGATCCATAAAAACAACAGTTTGGACAATGCTCAGAAGCTTTACTATTTAAAGGGACACTTATCAGGGGAAGCTCAACAATTGTTACAAAATATAAATATTACGGCAGATAATTATAAGAGAAGTTGGGCAAAGTTAGAGTCAATGTATAATAATAAAAGGTTTTTGGCAAATGGGATTTTGAAACGTTTACTTGATCAAAAAGGTTCGACCGCCGAATCAGCGGTTGAAATTAAACGATTGATTTGTACCACGACTGAGTGCCTAGAGTCCCTCAAAAACTTAGGAATAGAGATTGCTTCTTGGGATATTATGATAATACATTTGATAAGTGCCAAATTGGATAGAGAAACCAGGAAAACTTGGGAGTTGCTTATAGCGTCAGTACCGGGTGACGAATTGCCAAAACTTACTGATTTCATAGAATTTTTAACTGGTCATTTTCGTGGTCTAGAAAATATAGAGACTAAATTAAATACTACTAGGAGTTGTCGGTCATTTCATGTAGTAGATAAAGACAGAAGGGAGTTAATCTGTGGTTATTGTTCAGGTAATCATAAAATAACAATTTGTAAAAGGTTCACAAGGGAAAGTAATGACACTCGTCGTAATTTTGTTGAGGAGAATGGATTGTGTTTTGTTTGTTTAGGTAATAGTCATTCGGCTAAGTATTGTAGAAATACACTCAGATGCCATGTTTGCAAAAAACGCCATCATACCTTACTACACCCTAGTGGTGGGTCTGGGTCTGTTAGTGAGAACTCTGGTGCAGTTCTCGTGAATGGGTTGCCGACGCCTGCTGATACGGCAAGGTTGGTTGAAGACACATCAGTAGGTGAAAGCAAGGCTGCTACACAAGCAGAGGGGTCTAATAAGCATGTAACTTCATGCCATTCGACAGGGTGTACAGATACAGTACTAATTCCTACGGCATTAGTTGAAGCCGAGTCGAAGCATAGAGTTTATCGGGTCGTACGTGCTTTAATAGACCAGGGATCACAAGGATCATTTATAACTGAAGCCATGGCTCAGTATTTTGGGGTTGAAGAAAACTTCAACAAAACACTTGGTTTCAGGTTTAGGCGGTAGTAAAACGGTGACGTCGAATTCCACGGTTACGGTTAAGATACGTTCTAGAGTAGATCCGAAGTTTAACCTGCAAGTAAACGCGTACGTATTGAAATCGATTACTTCTCTTCTCCCAGTTACTAAAACAACTAGGGTAGAATGGGATACACTCGATGAAAATGATTTCGCCGATTGTAATTACCATAGCCCTAATAAAATAGATGTTTTATTAGGTGCTGAGATATATAGCCAAATTATTCGTTCTGGCATCAAGAAGGTTGGATCGCTAGTAGCCCAAGATACTGCTCTTGGATGGATTATTTCTGGACCTGTAGAGAGAACTGATACAAGCAATATCAAGTCGGTTTCTTGTATTATCCTTGATAGCAACTTTGAAAGATCCAATATTACCAGTCTCAGACGTTGGCAACTTACTCAGAGAATGGTTCAAGACTTTTGGCGACAGTGGTCACAGGATTACTTACATAATTTTTTGCAACGTTACCGTTGGGCATATCGGACCCCAGAGCCATCAATAGGAGATGTAGTGTTAGTAAAGGAGGACGATTTACCTCCCGGTAAGTGGTTATTAGGGAAAATCGAACAGAAACATCCAGGTTCTGATTCAATTACACGAGTGGTTACTATTCGGACTGAAAATTCCCTTATTAAGAGACCAGTTTCAAAGTTATGTGTACTTCCTGTGACTGAGTAGTTTAGTCGTTTTTGTAATTTGTTAGATTAAAGAGGATATCATGAGTGACGATATTACTCGTATATAGTTTATTGTGTTTGCAATGATTAGATGTACATAAGTTATTATGATTATTGTCGTCTGTATAGATTTAAGGATTCACCTATTAATTAGATTGTTTTTTTTTTTACGGATTACCAGCCACAAATGATATGCAGGCACAGTGCTTATATTGTTACTTTCATTACTAGTTATCTCACCTATTTCATGGTGGGCGGCATATTTAAAAGTACATTAAGCAACATGTCCTTGGTGGGCGGTATGTCTAAGTGTCACTAAGACAAATGGTTAATAGTTTTAGTCAAGCGTCGATAGATGGCGTTATGCCCATTTTCTGTATGTCGCAATTTTTTGTCACCGAGACTAGTATATAAGCTCGAGGAACATTTGTTCAATGACGATTCCATACCCAATAACTGCTGCGCTTGAGGTCCGTGTTCATTTACCAGATCGGAATAAATGTTTGTGTGATTCACATAAATTTGTTTAGGAGTTTGGGTGTTTTATATGTATAATATGTATGTATTTACAAAAAAAAATATGTTTATGTATTTATATCCATTGTCTTGTACCCATAATACAAGCTCTGCTTAGTTTAGGACTAGATTGCGTTTGTGTGTATGAAAACATTTATGGAATACGGTCAACGGAGTACCTTATTGTGAGCTCACCTTCATTTTATTTTCTTACTTCTAAAACAGTATCCCCAATAGCACGTTGCAGTCCACTGCCTGTACATAACCCCCCCCCCCCCCTCACAATTAACACCATAGAGACTGGCCTGCTACTTTTTGCAACCAGTCCATTTTTCTAAAACATACAAAATACTAATTAAATAATTGTACGAAACATTCTCACCGAGTATATCAAGTCTAAACTAGTAATGCCCATACGTCTCCAAACCATGTTGAAGTATCTTTTATTCTCAGTAATTGGCTGTTAACATTTATTACAAACATAGCATTAACTATTGAAATTCCACTTTAGACTTTTTGCTAATTTTACTGATCCTTCAGTAACTTTTTAATGACACATTACTTTTTCTTTTACTAGCAAGTCTGTCTAGCTTCTTGGACTATTATATGAGTCATTTAACGTTTAATGTAGTATTCTATCGTACAAATTGAAAAATAAAGTCTCTAACGTCGACTACAGGAAGGAAAAAAAGAAAAACTTCAAAGGTATTTTTAATTTGTCACACTAAACTACACGACACTAGAGACATATCATCATCAGCCTATCGCAGTCCACTGTTGGACATAGGGCTCTCCAATTGCACGCCACTTAGTTCGATCCTCGGCTACTCGCATCCAGCACACATTGAGAAGAAAAAGGCATTGCCCCCCTAACTAAGTTGCAAACGTTTTTCGCTTTCTATTCTATTCTCTTGCTTCATTGGCTGACATTTTGGTTTGATCACGTGACTGAGTGACATTAACCAATGAAACAAGAGAATAGAATAGAAAGCGAAAAACGTGTGCAACTTGGCTAGGGGGGGCAGAACTGCTTCGTTAATGACTGTATAAGGGGAGAAACGTACTTATTATATAAATGCGGCCATTCTCACAGATAAACTCATACCTAAAACAAACCGAATAATCACCTACTACTACCACTTATATTTAAATAATTTTCTTACAATTTGACGTCATAATTGTGGTCGCCTCAGTGCGTCCCTGTTCACCTTCGTTCGGTAATTAGTAATTAGCGAACGAATCGCGTCTCAGACTCATTCAATTCATAATTATACATTCAAATATTCAACACTCGACATCATCACGCTATAATAAGCTATTTACTATTGTGTTTATTTATTCTTGTTACGGCAGATGGAAGCGCACATTGCATTGTTATTATTATGTCAATGGTATACAATGAAAATGGACAACTAGTTACATCTATACAAATACTAGCTGATGCCCGCGGCTCCGCTCGCATCCTAGGGGTATGAAAAATAGATGTTGGCCGATTCTCAGACCTACTGAATATGCATAAAAAATTTCATAAGAATCGGTCAAGCCGTTTTGGAGGAGTATGGAAACGAACATTGTGACACGAGAATTTTATATATTAGACTAGCTGATGCCCGCGGCTCCGCTCGCGTTTTAGAGGTATCAAAAATAGATGTTGGCCGATTCTCAGACCTACTGAATATGCATATAAAATTTCATAAAGATCGGTCAAGCCGTTTCGGAGGAGTATGGGAACGAACATTGTGACACGAGAATTTTATATATTAGACTAGCTGATGCCCGCGGCTCCGCTCGCGTTTTAGAGGTATCAAAAATAGATGTTGGCCGATTCTCAGACCTACTGAATATGCATATAAAATTTCATAAAGATCGGTCAAGCCGTTTCGGAGGAGTATGGGAACGAACATTGTGACACGAGAATTTTATATATTAGACTAGCTGATGCCCGCGGCTCCGCTCGCGTTTTAGAGGTATCAAAAATAGATGTTGGCCGATTCTCAGACCTACTGAATATGCATATAAAATTTCATAAAGATCGGTCAAGCCGTTTCGGAGGAGTATGGGAACGAACATTGTGACACGAGAATTTTATATATAAGATAAAGAAATGAAGAGTATGTTTGTAATTTTATATTAACAGCTTTTCACATAATGCATGTGAAAGGTATATGTGATACCTACTAGTAGCAAGTAATCATATTCTGTTTGTTTTGGCTAATCTCTGCAACGGCGAGACCGAATTTAAAGAGATATCTGATCATTTAAGGAGTAACTTAATCAACTTGAACTTAAGACTCGACTAGCTTCTTACTGCAATGATACCCGCAGTTACCTTTTTAAAGGTACATACTTATGTGCAAATTGATAATAATATTTTTTGCAAAACTAGGTTCTCAGATACGTTTTTTCTCAATTGATAACTTTTTAATAATGTAATTATAGACCCTAGATTTTTTTATAATATCATTGCTAGAAACGCAATCTGCCCGCGGTCTTTTTATTTCTTTATCTTTTGAAATATGAAAACATTTAAACAAACCAGTAACTTCAGGAGATCAGTGCTATTTGGATACAGTGTGATAATTACCGTTTACATCAGAAGTAAGCGTATCAATAAATTAACATCTCACTAGCTTTTCCCTGCGGCCCCGCCTACGCTTATGTCGGTTATAGCAATAGAATGAAGTAGTCAATGCCCTTCCTCCTTACTCAAAGTACCTTTCTCCTCATACCTAATTTTTTTTTTGAAATCGTCCCCTTTGGTGTAGCCATGAAAGTGTTACAATCAGACAGAACTTTTTCGCTACTTTCGAATATATAATATTTATATATTCCACGTATAGAATTCTATCTATTTTAATTAAAAGAAATTTGTTTCACAACTTTTATACGTTATACAAAGAAACACATCGTTAAAAATTCCTGCAGTATTGTAAAAAATGCAATACACTCCATAAAACATACGTGACCCTTTCAACGACTAGTTTACTTTCCGAGAACAACAGAAAAACATTCTGCGATACTCACCTGACTCACTAGAAGTACATCAATGATGTTTAGTTACCGGAAAATAGTTAGAGATCGCATTTTCTTGCTAATTAGCCGCTCGTGTTTGTAATTTTCAAGTGATTATATTAATAGCGTGCCATAAATTATACTTTGCTGAGTGCCTTTCAAACCTGATATGAAAACTGCAATTTATTTATTGAATGACATAGTTTTATTGTTCTTCTTCACGTTTAACTGTAAACTAAAGTTAAATAAAGTTTTATGCCAATGTTACCAATGTAGTATGCCAATCAAACTTCGCTAACATTATATACAAAAAACATAAATTTCCTTGACCGCGCAGTTGTAGTGTATTCGACAGCTGTTTGACGTCTCAGATTCCGTTCCGGATGGGACCAAATGTTTGTATGATTTGCAAATATTTTTTCGGAGTTTGGGTGTTTTCTATGTATAATATTATGAATACATAGAAAACACGGTGTTTGAAAAAAATATTTGTCTTTATATCAGTTGTCTAGTACCCATATTACAAGCTTTGTTTGTTTTGGGACTAGGAAGCGTGTGTATAATTTATATATAAATTTATGTTCATCGTGCCTTTATTGGTTGAACTCTTCGTAAGCGGCAAAGTATACCTAAAACATTTAAAATTGCAACAATTTTATTGTTTTTTTTAAAAACAATAAAATTGAAATGTCTGATTGAAATTTCCATTTACCAGCTTTTTACTTTCACATATGAAAGTATTTAGGTACTTACATGACAAACAATAATTTTTAATATTTAGTTTGTCTCTCTGTAAGTTTGCTCTTTTGAAAATTTGAAATGACAAAACCGATTTCGACGGTTTTCCCTGGCATGTAATTAATGATTAATGGAATAACCTAGGCTACTTTTAATTAAGAAAAACCGAACTTTGAAAAAAAAATTCTGAGCAAAATTAAAATCAACGGCATAGCTAACAATATACGATTCAAAAGCAACCAAATCGGAAATACCGCGGTCCGCAACTAGTTAATAATAAAAATGAGGGCCAGGTGAAAACTTTGAAAGCAACAATGTATCGAATTACATAAAAACATCCACATGCCTACTATATATATTTTACACATGCCTCTCCTATGCCTACGTAATAAGTCTATTATACAGAAAAATAAAACACCCAGCACAAATACAAAGTAATTTATTCAATAACAAACAGAGATTACAACAATCCAATTAAATCGCGACATTGACAACTAAATCCTATTAAGTAGCCCAAACGGCGCGCTTAATTGGCCGCCATTACACAAAATGCTCTATGGTCTGTCATCGCTGCACAAAATGGCGCGCACGGGAAAATAAATACGTTTAGAGATGGATATTATATCTTCATTAACGTTCGGTAGCGCGCATTGATATGTCCGCAGGTGGGGCCATTGAAATTGTTGTATTTTATCACCGGAGAGCGGCGGGTAGGCATTTGCGGGGGATTTTCTTTGCCTTATTGCTTTCTGTGTAAGAGTCTATACGTCCATAGGTACGCGACAATATAGAGCGACCTTTAACAACACAATACAGATGTATGTAATCCTTGAGAGTTGCGATTGTTTAATGAAAGTACTTATTTAAACCTTTCTTAAAATGATTGATTGCTCATTTTATTCAACACATTAAAATTTTGAAATATAAATAAGTTACTATTATTAAAAAAAATTGCTGAATGATTTCAAGTCTTAAAAGATTTTTATAAGTTTTTTTTTACAATGTATTTATATACCTATAAGATAATTGCTAGAACTGACCGACATTTTAGTTTTTTCATTGGACGGGCTATGGATGGAATTTGATTACAAACATGACACCATCAAGACAATTTTAGGCCGCCATAGTTGCCATACTACCTGCATTCTCAGTGAGTATGGCGACCCCCACTTTTAGATTCTACTCATGCTTTCCATCAGGGATAGTAGTCACTTTGGCAGGCGTTATATAAAAAAAAGCAGCAGTCCACTGTTGGACATAGGCATCTCCTTACAAACGTGGTTTTGGCCTACTATACTTTTAGTATAGTTTGTGTCAAGTTTTCCTTCTCTTTGTAGTGACGTTGTTTGGCATAGCATCCTCCCTTAGTCGCCCCCTAACACCATAGGGGTGGTGAAACTCCGTATTTTTCATACTTTTTACTACTACTTAATACGACCTCCAATTTAAAGATCCATAAACAAGTTTTACAATATTTTACCCACAACCATAGATAATGTTTTGTGTGTAAATAGAGGTCTTTTGATAATAAAATAAGGTCATCCATGTATATTCAAACTCCGCCGAAAGGAAATTGAAATCTTATTGTTCAAATTGATTAAATTTAACAATGAAAACTTAAGTATTAATGCTATGAATTACCATTTATATTTAATTATTGAACTTTATTCATTGATTTAGGATTTGTGATTCTTTAGGTATTTGCATACTAATCGAGCCCGCGGCATTACCCGCGGTTTAAGTTGCTTTTGAATCGGATATTATTCATTCTTTCATTGGTTTTAATCTTGTTTTCGCGTAACATAACCATATTACTTTTTCTAAAATAATAGTATCCTAAGTTACACCTTACAAAATCAACTGTAATCGGTTCAGCTGCTACAGAGATTAACCGAAACAAACAGATCGACAAATTTTAAAGACAATGTCTTGTTAGATAAATATTTCGCTAGATTAATAATTAGTTATGATTTTTAAATGCCATTTTTTTCTAATCTTTCATTAGTAGTACTTTATGTTCTTAACTTTTTTGTTAATAGATAAAGAGACAAAGGCAGGAAAATAAGACGGCTCTAGATTTTTTTATATTAAGTATGCATGTATCATACTGCCTCGTTGGTCTAGTGGATGGCGTATGCAACTGCTAATCAAGAGGTCTCGGGTTCAAATCCCGGGTCGGGAAGTATTTTTTGGGCTTTTCTTAGGAAATACTT